>CM051241.1:54926214-55536630 GCA_027917425.1 Gastrophryne carolinensis
AATAGCTACTCGGCAGTGTGGCAGTTTTTCCTGAAGCATCTGCAGGAGGGTAACATGGCCACATTCAAGATATGTAGGCAGAAGGTGAAGCGTGGCCAGGGCCCAAATGTTGGCACCACGGCCCTGCGTCAACATATGATGCGTCACCATAAAGCGACCAGGGAGAACCGAGGCTCCCAAGGGGTGGTCCAGTCTGCTTCCTCACCAAGTGGCATGCCGCTCCCAATTTCTGCCAGCCAAGGCTCCAGCACCTCAGCCGAAGGCAGCTGTGCATCATACCCATCCTCTGTCGCTCCTGCTCCTCCTCCTCCAAGTCATGCATCCTGCCAGCAATCCATCAGCGAAGCCATGTCCAAGAGACAGCAGTATGCGCCCACTCATCCTACGGCGCAGAAGCTGAATATGCTCCTTTCAAAGTTGCTGGTGCTGCAGTCGCTCCCTATTCAGGTGGTGGACTCGGCAATTTCAGAGAACTGATGGCTTGTGCCGATCCGAGGTGGAGAGTCCCAAGCCGTCATTTCTTTGCCAAGAAGGCAGTACCAGCGCTGCACACTTTTGTTGAACAGAAGGTGGCCAGTCCTTGAGCCTGTCGGTGTGTAGCAAAGTGCATGGCAGCGCCGACGTCTGGTGCTGTAACTACGGTCAGGGACAGTACATGTCGTTTACGGCCCACTGGGTGAATGTGGCCCCTTTGCAGCAGCAACTTGGACAGGTCACGCCGCTTTGGCCTCCGCGCTCCCTGCCCGTTGGGCCTGTGACACTGTGCGACTCAGCCTTCTCATCCTCCGCCATCTCCTCACCCTCCACTGTAGGCTCAAGTCTCAGTGCCCCTCCAGTCTACCATGTGTGCAGGGCACGGAGGTGTCACGCAGTGCTTCACATGGTTTGTCTTGGCGAACGGAGTCACACAGGGGAGGAACTGCTTAAATTTATTCATCAGGAAATCCAAACATGGCTTACTCCAAGAAAACTTAAAATGGGAATCATGGTTACAGACAATGGGAAAAACATTTTGTCTGCGCTGCGCCAAGGAAGGCTGACCCATGCCCCCTGCATGGCTCACGTCTTCAATCTGGTTGTCAAGCGGTTTCTGAAGTGTTCCCCCCATATGCAAGACATTCTAACAACTTCAAGTAAACTTTGCATGCACTTCAGCCACTCATACACCGCCAAACACACCCTTCTTGAGCTACAGCGTCAGAACGGTATCCCCCAACATAGTCTGATTTGCGATGTTTCCACCCATTGGAATTCTACCCTTTACATGTTGGACCGATTATATGAACAGAGAAAAGCCATCACGGATTTCCTGATGATCCAAGCGGATAGGGGGACTCCCCTGTGTAACTTCAATGTCAACCAGTGGCAGCTCATACGTGACACCTGCCGTTTGCTCAGGCCCTTTGAGGAAGCCACTTTATTTGTCAGTCGGCAGGATTACGGGATGAACGACATGATTCCACTGCTTCATGTACTACAGCACATGTTGGAAACCATGGCTGGTCAGGGCACTGGAGACATGGCGTCTACATCTTACGGCCACATGAACCCCGTTGGAGCTGAACTGGAGGAGGAGGGGCACAGTGAAGCACAGTTTAGGCTTGGCGAAATGGCTGGTTTATCTAGTCAGCGGATAGGAGCAGCAGGAAGACCTAGAGCAGGACCTCAACCAGCAGGTCATGTCATACCTTGACATGACCATGCCAACACACCTTGAGAATCCGCTGGACTTCTGGGCAGCCAAACTTGATTTGTGGCCGCAACTAGCAGAGTTTGCCCTGGAAAAGCTGTCCTGCCCGGCAAGTAGCGGCCCATCTGAGCGGGTGTTTAGTGCGGCGGGGGCCATAGGTACAGCGAGGAGAACTCGTCTGTCAACTAAAAATGTGGAGAGACTCACCTTTGTCAAAATGAATCAGGGATGGATCAGCCAGGATTTCCACCCACCAATGCCTGATGCATGCGACTAGATTCAGCATGGTGCCACGTTTTACACTTTCCAAATGGTGCAAAACATATTTATGTCTTTAGGCCAATTTTTGGGCTCCTGCTGATGCCAACTTCAGGGTGTGCCTTTCAGCCAATTTTTGGCCTCCTGCTGCTGCTGCTGCTGCTTGCAACTCCAGGGTGTGATTCATCCATTTTTTGGGCTCCTGAAGCCAACTCCAGTGTCTCTTTCAAGCTATGTTTGGGCTCCTGCTGCTTGCAACTCCAGGGTGTGATTCATCCAATTTTTGGGCTCCTGCTGCCAACTCCAGCGTCTCTCTCAGCCAATTTTTTACTTCCTGCTGCTGCCAACTCCAGGGTGTCTTTCAAGCAATGTTTGGGCTCCTGCTTATGCTGCTGCCAACTCCAGGGTGTGCCTTCCAGCTAATGTATGTGCTCCTGCTGCTGCCAACTTCAGGGTGCCTTCCAGCCAATTTCTAGGTTCCTGCTGCTGCTGCCAACTCCGGGGTGTGTCAGTCAATTTTTGGGCTCCTGCTACTGCCAACTCCAGTGTCTCTTTAAAGCAATGTTTGGGCTGCTGCTGCTGCTGCTTGCAGCTCCAGGGTGTGATTCATCCAATTTTGGGGCTCCTGCTGCCAACTCCAGTGTCTCTTTCAAGCTATGTTTGGGCTGCTACTGCTGCTTGCAACTCCAGGGTGTGATTCATCCAATTTTTGGGCTCCTGCTGCAAACTCCAGTGTCTCTTTCAGACAATGTTTGGGCTCCTGCTGCTTGCAACTCCAGATGTGATTCATCCAATTTTTGGGCTCCTGCTGCCAACTTCAGTGTCTCTTTCAGCCAATGTTTGGGCTCCTGCTGCTTGCAACTCCAGGGTGTGATTCATCCAATTTTTGGGCTCCTGCTGCCAACTCCAGTTTCTCTTTAAAGCAATGTTTGGGCTCCTGCTGCTGCTGCTTGCAATTCCAGGGTGTGATTCATCCAATTTTTGGGCTCCTGAAGCCAACTCCAGTGTCTCTTTCAGCCAATGTTGGGCTCCTGCTGCTGCTGTTTGCAACTCCAGGGTGTGATTCATCCAATTTTTGGGCTCCTGAAGCCATCTCCAGTGTGTTTTTCAGGCTATGTTTGGGCTCCTGCTGCTTGCAACTCCAGGGTGTGATTCATCCAATTTTTGGGCTCCTGAAGCCAACTCCAGTGTGTCTTTCAAGCTATGTTTGGGCTGCTGCTGCTTGCAACTCCAGGGTGTGATTCATCCAATTTTTGGCCTCCTGCAGCCAACTCCAGTGTGTCTTTCAAGCTATGTTGAGCTCCAGCTGCTTGCAACTCCAGGGTGTGATCCATCCAATTTTTGGGCTCCTGCTGCCAACTCCAGTGTCTCTTTCAGCCAATGTGTGGGCTCCTGCTGCTGCTGCTTGCAACTCCAGGGTGTGATTCATCCAATATTTGGGCTCCTGCTGCCAACTCCAGTGTCTCTTTCAGCCAATGTGTGGGCTCCTGCTGCTGCTGCTTGCAACTCCAGGGTGTGATTCATCCAATTTTTGGGCTCCTGAAGCCAACTCCAGTGTGTCTTTCAAGCTATGTTTGGGCTGCTGCTGCTTGCAACTCCAGGGTGTGATTCATCCAATTTTTGGCCTCCTGCAGCCAACTCCAGTGTGTCTTTCAAGCTATGTTGGGCTCCAGCTGCTTGCAACTCCAGGGTGTGATCCATCCAATTGTTGGGCTCCTGCTGCCAACTCCAGTGTCTCTTTCAGCCAATGTGTGGGCTCCTGCTGCTTGCAACTCCAGGGTGTGATTCAGCCAATTTTTGGCCTCCTGCTGCTGCTGCTAACTCCAGGGTGTCTTTCAAGCAATGTTTGGGCTCCTGCTTATGCTGCTGCCAATTCCAGGGTGTGCCTTCCAGCTAATGTATGTGCTCCTGCTGCTGCCAACTTCAGGGTGCCTTCCAGACAATTTCTAGGTTCCTGCTGCTGCCGATGCCAACTCCAGGGTGTGTCAGTCAATTTTTGGGCTCCTGCTGCTGCCAACTCCAGTGTCTCTTTAAAGCAATGTTTGGACTGATGCTGCTGCTGCTTGCAACTCCAGGGTGTGATTCATCCAATTTTTGGGCTCCTGCTGCCAACTCCAGTGTCTCTTTAAAGCAATGTTTGGGCTCCTGCTGCTGCTGCTTGCAACTCCAGGTTGTGATTCATCCAATTTTTGGGCTCCTGCTGCCAACTCCAGTTTCTCTTTCAGCCAATGTGTGGGCTCCTGCTGCTGCTGCTTGCAATTCCAGGGTGTGATTCATCCAATTTTTGGGCTCCTGAAGCCAACTCCAGTGTCTCTTTCAGCCAATGTTGGTCTTCTGCTGCTGCTGCCAACTCCAGGGTGTCTTTCAAGCAATGTTTGGGCTCCTGCTTATGCTGCTGCCAACTCTAGGGTGTGCCTTCCAGCTAATGTATGTGCTCCTGCTGCTGCCAACTCCAGGGTGCCTTCCAGCCAATTTCTAGGTTCCTGCTGCTGCTGCCAACTCCAGGGTGTGTCAGTCAATTTTTGGGCTCCTGCTGCTGTCAACTCCAGTGTCTCTTTAAAGCAATGTTTGGGCTCCTGCTGCTGCTGCTTGCAACTTCAGGGTGTGATTCAGCCAATTTTTGGGCTCCTGCTGCCAACTTCAG
Organism: Gastrophryne carolinensis; assembly: GCA_027917425.1. Classification (NCBI taxonomy): domain Eukaryota; kingdom Metazoa; phylum Chordata; class Amphibia; order Anura; family Microhylidae; genus Gastrophryne; species Gastrophryne carolinensis. The sequence continues at coordinate 54,930,807 of CM051241.1, forward strand.
TGTCTCTTTCAGCCAATGTTGGGCTCCTGCTGCTGCTTGCAACTCCAGGGTGTGATTCATCCAATTTTTGGGCTCCTGCTGCCAACTCCAGTTTCTCTTTAAAGCAATGTTTGGGCTCCTGCTGCTGCTGCTTGCAATTCCAGGGTGTGATTCATCCAATTTTTGGGCTCCTGAAGCCAACTCCAGTGTCTCTTTCAGCCAATGTTGGGCTCCTGCTGCTGCTGTTTGCAACTCCAGGGTGTGATTCATCCAATTTTTGGGCTCCTGAAGCCATCTCCAGTGTGTTTTTCAGGCTATGTTTGGGCTCCTGCTGCTTGCAACTCCAGGGTGTGATTCATCCAATTTTTGGGCTCCTGAAGCCAACTCCAGTGTGTCTTTCAAGCTATGTTTGGGCTGCTGCTGCTTGCAACTCCAGGGTGTGATTCATCCAATTTTTGGCCTCCTGCAGCCAACTCCAGTGTGTCTTTCAAGCTATGTTGGGCTCCAGCTGCTTGCAACTCCAGGGTGTGATCCATCCAATTTTTGGGCTCCTGCTGCCAACTCCAGTGTCTCTTTCAGCCAATGTGTGGGCTCCTGCTGCTGCTGCTTGCAACTCCAGGGTGTGATTCATCCAATATTTGGGCTCCTGCTGCCAACTCCAGTGTCTCTTTCAGCCAATGTGTGGGCTCCTGCTGCTGCTGCTTGCAACTCCAGGGTGTGATTCATCCAATTTTTGGGCTCCTGAAGCCAACTCCAGTGTGTCTTTCAAGCTATGTTTGGGCTGCTGCTGCTTGCAACTCCAGGGTGTGATTCATCCAATTTTTGGCCTCCTGCAGCCAACTCCAGTGTGTCTTTCAAGCTATGTTGGGCTCCAGCTGCTTGCAACTCCAGGGTGTGATCCATCCAATTGTTGGGCTCCTGCTGCCAACTCCAGTGTCTCTTTCAGCCAATGTGTGGGCTCCTGCTGCTTGCAACTCCAGGGTGTGATTCAGCCAATTTTTGGCCTCCTGCTGCTGCTGCTAACTCCAGGGTGTCTTTCAAGCAATGTTTGGGCTCCTGCTTATGCTGCTGCCAATTCCAGGGTGTGCCTTCCAGCTAATGTATGTGCTCCTGCTGCTGCCAACTTCAGGGTGCCTTCCAGACAATTTCTAGGTTCCTGCTGCTGCCGATGCCAACTCCAGGGTGTGTCAGTCAATTTTTGGGCTCCTGCTGCTGCCAACTCCAGTGTCTCTTTAAAGCAATGTTTGGACTGATGATGCTGCTGCTTGCAACTCCAGGGTGTGATTCATCCAATTTTTGGGCTCCTGCTGCCAACTCCAGTGTCTCTTTCAGCCAATGTTTGGGCTCCTGCTGCTGCTGCTTGCAACTTGAGGGTGCGATTCATCCAATTTTTGGGCTCCTGAAGCCAACTCCAGTGTCTCTTTCAAGCAATGTTTGGGCTGCTGCTGCTGCTGCTTGCAACTCCAGGGTGTGATTCATCCAATTTTTGGGCTCCTGAAGCCAACTCCAGTGTCTCTTTCAGCCAATGTTTGGGCTCCTGCTGCTTGCCACTCCAGGGTGTGATTCATCCAATTTTTGGGCTCCTGCTGCCAACTCCAGTGTCTCTTTCAAGCTATGTTTGGGCTGCTGCTTGCAACTTCAGGGTGTGATTCATCCAATTTTTGTGCTCCTGCTGCCAACTCCAGTTTCTCTTTCAGCCAATGTTTGGGCTCCTGCTCCTGCTGCTGCTTGCAACTCCAGGGTGTGATTCATCCAATTTTTGGGCTCCTGCTGTCAACTTTAGTGTCTCTTTCAAGCTATGTTTGGGCTCTTGCTGCTGCTGCTTGCAACTCCAGGGTGTCATTCAGCCAATTTTTGGGCTCCTGCTGCCAACTCCAATGTCTCTGAGCCAAATCCAATGTTTGGGCTCCTGCCGCTGCCAGCTCCAGGGTGTGTTTTTCAGGCAATATAGGGGCCCCTCATAGTGATGCCACCTCAACTCTCTGTAATTGTGCCGCTCTGCGATTCTAATAACGATGATTCTGATCTGCATGTCCTAATTATTTACAGTATTATTTCACTAACCCAGCACGCATCCTATGCGTGTTACAGCAAGGCAGAATGGTTTACAACCCTATTGAGGCTCTAGGAAGCTCGCGATTTGTCGCGAATACATTCGGGTCGAAACGATTTTTGTCGGAAAATTCGGCGAATCAGTCGAATCGAATTTTTCAAAAGTTCGCTCATCTCTAGTATTAAGGGACAGTCACATGCAGCCTATCAGCAGCCAGGAAACCCGGTGACGTTACTGTGCTATATAAACCGGCGGCCATTTTCCTTTTGCACATTTCAGCCTTGCATTCCAGAGACAGCGGTGGTTGCTGCAGATAGGGAGAGAGATAGAGATAGGTAGGGAGAGTCAGAGAGACAGACAGAGAGGTAGACAGAGCCAGGGAAAGATGGTGAAAGATAGTGAAAAACTGGAATGATCCAGGGACAGCATCCAGGGACAGCATAGAAGTGACAGTGACATTTTTCTTTTTTCATTAGCCTGATCAGTTTTCAATTCAATTTCAGTTCTTTGTGCTGTAAATTTTAATCTGCCTTTCCACTGTGCATCCCATCTATGCAGTGGCTTATTTAACCCTATCTGTTACACACAATCATTTATCATTTCTGGATTAGTTTGAATTTAGTTTTAATATTTTTTGGACTGCTTTAAATACACCAGCCCACATAGGCATCCCAAACCTGCACTTAGCAGCCTATCTGTTATACTAAATACGCTTGTTCATCCTTCTTCAGCTAAATCAAACTATTGCATTTTGAATTGTTTTTGTCCTGCTGCCAAAACACTAGGCCGCAGGGTATCCCAAACCTGCACTTAGCAGCCTGTTATACTAAATGCGCTTGTTAATCCATCCGCAGCTTAATCAAACTATTGCATTTTGAATTGTTTTTTGTCCTGCTGCCAAAACACTAGGTCGCAGGGCATCCCAAACCTGCACTTAGCAGCCTGTTATACTAAATACGCTTGTTCATCCTTCTTCAGCTGAATCAAACTATTGCATTTTGAATTGTTTTTTTGTCCTGCTGCCAAAACACTAGGCCGCAGGGCATCCCAAACCTGCACTTAGCAGCCTGTTATACTAAATATGCTTGTTCATCCTTAATCAAACTATTGCATTTTAAATTGTTTTTTGTCCTGCTGCCAAACCTGCACTTAGCAGCCTATCTCTTAAACTAAATATCTTGTTCATCCTTCTTCAGCTAAATAAAACTGTTGCATTTTGAATTGTTTTTGTCCTGCTGCCAAAACACTAGGCCGCAGGGTATCCCAAACCTGCACTTAGCAGCCTGTTATACTAAATACGCTTGTTGATCCTTCCGCAGCTTAATCAAACTATTACATTTTGAATTGTTTTTTGTCCTGCTGCCAAAACACTAGGTCGCAGGGTATCCCAAACCTGCACTTAGCAGCCTGTTATACTAAATACGCTTGTTCATCTTTCTTCAGCTGAATCAAACTATTGCATTTTGAATTGTTTTTTGTCCTGCTGCCAAAACACTAGGCCGCAGGGCATCCCAAACCTGCACTTAGCAGCCTGTTATACTAAATGCGCTTGTTCATCCTTCCGCAGCTTAATCAAACTATTGCATTTTGAATTGTTTTTTGTCCTGCTGCCAAAACACTAGGCCGCAGGGCATCCCAAACCTGCACTTAGCAGCCTGGTATACTAAATACGCTTGTTCATCCTTCTTCAGCTGAATCAAACTATTGCATTTTGAATTGGTTTTTGGTCTGCTGCCAAAACACTAGGCCGCAGGGCATCCCAAACCTGCACTTAGCAGCCTGTTATACTAAATATGCTTGTTCATCCTTAATCAAACTATTGCATTTTAAATTGTTTTTTGTCCTGCTGCCAAACCTGCACTTATCAGCCTATCTCTTAAACTAAATATCTTGTTCATCCTTCTTCAGCTAAATAAAACTATTGCATTTTGAATAGTTTTTTTGTCCTGCTGCCAAAACACTAGGCCGCAGGGTATCCCAAACCTGCACTTAGCAGCCTGTTATACTAAATACGCTTGTTCATCCTTCTTCAGCTGAATCAAACTATTGCATTTTGAATTGGTTTTTGTCTGGTTTAAATATACCAGCCCACATGGGCATCCCAAACCAGCACATGTCACCCTGTTATACTAAATAAGCGTTGTTCAGCCTCATTTTAATTAAGCTATTGCATTTTGAATTGGTTTTTGTCTGGTTTAAATACACCAGCCCACATGGGCATCCCAAACCAGCACATTTGACCCTATCTGTTACACTAAAGCAGCTTTTAAAGGATATTTCTCATAAATATATCGCAGTTTGAATTGTTTTTGTGTGTGCTGTAAAAACACCAGGCCGCAGGGTATCCCAAACCTGCACATTTGGCCCTGTTACACTAAAGCAGCTTTTAAAGGCTATTTCGCATAAATATATTGCAGTTTGAATTGTTTTTTTGTGTGCTGTAAAAACACCAGGCCGCAGGGTATCCCAAACCGGTACATTTGGCCCTGTTACACTAAAGCAGCTTTTAAAGGCTATTTCTCATAAATATATTGCAGTTTGAATTGTTTCTGTGTCTGCTGTAAAAACCCCAGCCCACATGGGCATCCCAAACACTAGCATAAATATCTCAACCTGTCTAATAACTGCTTGCATTTTATAATTAACGTCACTTTTCCACAATCAAGGGAGGCCTCCTTTGTATGTGAGCAGCAGTAATATTTCAAGAGTACCTGTCTATTAACTGGTTGCATTTTGTAAAGAAAGTCACTTTGTCAAATTGCCAGCAGCCATTGCCTTTAACCGGGGGGCATCCCAAATATGCTAGCATGCATCTTTTAAGAGTGCTCACATTGGAGTTGGCAGCAGCAGCAGCATTAGGAGCCCATATATTACCTGAAAGACACACATATGAGCTGGCAGCAGCAGCATAGGGAGCCCATATATTGCCTGAAAGACACACCCAGGAGTTGGAAGCAGCATAGGGAGCCCATATATTGTCTGAAAGACACACACAGGAGTTGGCAGCAGCATAGGGAGCCCATATATTGCCTGAAAGACACACCCTGGAGTTGGCAGCAGCATAAGGAGCTACCATGCATCAGCTACTACCATGGATCAGCCATTGTTGGCTGGAAATCCTGGTTGAACCATCCCTGATTCATCTTCACAAAGGTGAGTCTCTCCACATTATTCGTGGACAGACAAGTTCTCCTTGGAATGACTATGGCCCCCGCCGCACTAAACACCCACTCAGATGGCACACTACTGGCCGGGCAGGACAGCTTTTCCAGGGCAAACTCTGCTAGTTGCGGCCACAAGTCAAGTTTGGCTGCCCAGAAGTCCAGCGGATCCTCAAGGTGTGTTGGCATGGTCATGTCAAGGTATGACACGACCTGCTGGTTCTGGTCCTGCTCCAGGTCTTCATGCTGCTCATGAGTAGACTCACTATGCGGTGTAGAAAGCTACTCATTAGCGACTGAAGAGTGAGGCTGCTGCTGATGGAGCTGCTGCTGCTTCTCCTTCCACCTTCCCAGCAGCCATGGCAGTGGAAGGTGATCGCAGAGGTCCCCCCCCGAGTCAGACCTGCGAGAGTATGGACCATGGCGCAGATAGGCATCGGCCAACTGACTACGTAGAATGTCTTTGTAGTAAGTCAGTTTGTCCTCCCTCTCGGCGGGTATAAAAAATGCCCCCATTTGTTGCCGGTTCAGTTCCGACGTGGCTTGATCGACCATTCCTGTCTGCTGCCTGTACTGACCTCTGCTTTGTCTGACCACGAAGCTGCCTGCCCCTCTGGATACCCCGCGATCTCTGACCTCCTGGCTTGACCCTTTGGCTACTCCTGACTACGCACCTGTCTCATCCCTGTACTCTGACGCACCCTCCGGATTGACTACCTGTGAACGAGCTCGGCTTCAGGATACCCTCGTGGTTCATCGGCCTTCACCGTAAGCAGCCATCCTTTGCGCCTATTAAGACCTGGGGGCAACCGTGTCCGGTGAGGCGTACCTAGCGTCCCGGCAAATGGGGGCTTGACTATAGGCAGAAGCGGCGGTTGAGATTGGGGGTTGCCTGCTTACAGAAGGCTGGTGTCCCGCTGGGCATCACAGTATGGACCATGGCGCAGATAGGCATCGCCCAACTGACTACGTAGGATGTCTCTGTAGTAGGTCAGTTTGTCCTCCCTCTTTGTGGGTGTAAAAAATGCCCCCCTTTTGTGCCAGAAGCGAGGGTCCAATAAGGTGGAGAGCCAGAAGTCATCCCGCTGACAAATGGAGACAATTCTGCGGTCACTACGCAAGCACGTGAGCATGCATCGTGCCATTTGTGCAAGTGACTCGGAGGGACTACCTGTCTCCGTCTCCACTGCAAACTGCCACGGTCTGCCTGGGTCCTCTGTCTCGCCTTCCTCACAACCCTCTAGCTTCTGTGGCTGCTCCTGCTCCTCCTCCTCCTCTCCTGTCAGATGACTAGATAAAATGGCCATTTTGTCAAACCTAAACTGTGCTTTGCTGTGCCCCACCCCCTCCTCCACTTCAGCCCCCACAGGCTTCATGTGGCTGTGAAGTGTATGCGCCATGTCTCCAGTGCCCTGACCAGCCATGGTTTCCAACATGTGTTGTAGTACATGAAGCAGTGGAATCACATCGTTCATCTCATAGTCCTAGCGACTGACAAATAAAGTAGCTTCCTCAAAGGGCCTGAGCAAACGGCAGGTGTCCCGTATGAGCTGCCACTGGTTTACATTGAAGTTACACAGGGGAGTCCCCGTATCCGTTTGGATCATCAAGAAATCCGTGATGGCTTTTCTCTGTTCCTATAGTCGATCCTGCATATGGAGGGTGGAATTCCAATGGGTGGAAACATCGCAAATCAGACTATGTTTGGGGATACCATTCTGACGCCGAAGCTCAAGAAGGGTGTGCTTGGCAGGGTAGGAGTGGCTGAAGTGCATGCAAAGTTTCCTTCCCGTTGTTAGGATTTCTTGCAGATGGGGGGGGAAGACTTCAGAAAACGCTTGACAACTAGATTGAACACGTGTTGCATGGCAGGACGCATGGCTCAGGCTTTCTTGTCGCAGCGCAGACAAGATGTTCTTCCCAGTGTCAGTGACCATGGGTCCCATTTGCAGTTTTCGTGGAGTAAGCCATGATTTAATTTATTGAGTTCTCATTTTTAGCAGTTCCTCCCATGTGTGGCTCTGTGGCTCAAGGCAAACCATGTGAAGAACAGCATGAAACCGCCGTGTCCTGCACACATGGTAGGCTGGAAGGGCACTGGGAAAATAAAAAATGAAAAAAAAAATTTAGAAAAAGCAAAATACAAAAAAAAAAATGAAAAAAAAATTGGTTCAAAAATTCACAAAATGTTAAAAAAAAGACAATGGAAAAAAAAAAATAAATAAATAAAAAAAAAAAAAAATATATATATATATATATATATATATATTTTTTTTTAAAAAAAATACAAAAATATGAAAAAAAAAATATCCAAAAATAAAACAAAAACATTTTTTATACCTTTTATATGTTACTGTTATTATGTTAGATGTTATTGTTGCTATGTTATATGTTATTATATGTTATTATTATTATAAATATGTTCAAATAAGATAAATCTTAACTATGAATATGTAATTGACAATTAGCCACTTTTTTCTGTGACACCATTGCTAAGTGCAAGTGCACTGTCACAGGCACAAAGGCCTAGGAGCGTGGAGGCCACAGCAGAGGGACCTTTCCAAGTTGCTGTTGTGGTTGTGCAGGAACCACAATCACCCAGTGGGCCTTAAAGGATATGTATTGTCCCTGACCATAGTTACAGCTCCAGATGTAGGCACTGCTGTGCACTTTGGTACACACTGACAGGCTCACCTTCTGTTCAACAAAATTGTACAGGGCTGGTACTGCCTTCTTTGCAAAGAAATGACTGCATGGGACTCTCCACCTCGGCTCAGCACAAGCCATCAGTTCTCTGAAAGGTCCACCACCTCAAAAGGGAGGGACTGCAGCACTAGCAACTTATACAGGAGCACATTTAGCTTCTGCACGTTGGATGAGTGGGCACATACTGTTGTCTCTTGGACATGGCTTGGCCAATGGATTGCTGGCGGAATGACTGAATTGGATTAAGAGGAGGAGGGGCATCTGGAGTGACAGAGGATGGGTATGACACACAGTAGGTGGTGGAGCCTTGGCTGGCTGGAACAGAGAGCGGCGTGCCACTGGGTAATGCAGCAAGCTGGACCACCACTTTGGAGCCAACTCTCCCAGGCCGCTTGATGGCGACGCTGCAAATGTTGATACAGGGCTGTGGGTCCAACATTGGGACCCTGGCAACACTTCACCTTCTGCCTACACATCTTTCATATAGCCATGTTAACCTCCTGCGGATGCTTGATGAAAAACTGCAACATGGGCTTGTAGCTGATTTGTCCTACCAACAGTCTACACTAATTCACTGCTGCTTCCGCTACCTCCTGGGAAGATAGCCTGCCGCGCAAGTGGTCTACCCTGAGCACATTTGCCTCCATACTTTCCCCTTCTGCCACCATGCTGGCCGCTAAATCTGTCACTCTCCATCACTCCAAGCCTTTAAAAGTGCCCTCAAAACTCACTGATGTCCACCTCAGGTTCCTCAACAGTGTCTGCTTAAGAAGCCAAAACGCTTGCAACACCACCTCCCACGCCACTCTCCTCATCACTACTTGCCTGCCTAGTGGAAGAAGCGGCGAGTGTCTCCTCCACTTCTTGGCTGGGCAGTAGCTGCTGTTTTCTCTGATTATCAGATTATCCTCACTGAATAGTGAAGCTGAACCCCAAGCATAAGACATAACCGACAGTTGACTGGGGGTGTCAGATGTCACTTGTGATACAGTGGATGATCGTGTTAACCAATGGATGATGGCAGATGGGTTGTTGGTCAAGACACGACCGCTAGCTGATCCCGAGAGATCAGTCCTCTCACTGAGACTCCTGCTGCCACTCACCCCTAGTCTGCTGCAACCTCTGCTTGATGAATTTGGCCCTCTGCAACTTCTCTGTGCCCATTCTGCCACTTCTCTGCCTGACATACTTAGTGCGTATATGAGGGGAGGACAAAACGCTACACTACACTTAAAACAGGATTTGTCGATAAGAGCAGCAGGTGTGTAACTATCTATGGTCTTTCACTAAGTAGTAACTAGGCCCTGAAGACTTTAACACGAACAAAGTGATGAAACTCTTAGATGTGCGTAAGTGATGCTCTGATGAGAGCAATTCAATGTGCTCCAGTATGCTTCAAAAATGTTTTTTTTTTCAGAGACTGGCCTGCGTGGAAATGAATCGGGCATGGATCAGCCAAGATTTCCACCCACCAATGCCTGATGCATTAGAGTAGATTGATCATGGGGCCAGACCAACACTAAAGAAATATGGATCGTGCAAAACAGATTTAAGGAGCTGCTCTCCAGTTAAAGACATTCCTCCACCTCATACCACAAGTAATTATTGAGAAAATGCTTTACGTTACTCTTACTTTTTATTAATATTTTTTGGATAAGATATCTGTGCCGAAAATCTGTATATGTTCTCTTAATGCTGCTGCCAACTCCAGGGTGTTTCTTTCTGGCAATTTTTGGCTCCTGCTGCTGCTGCTTGCAACTCCAGTGTGTCTTTAGGCCGATTTGTGGGCTCCTGCTGCCAACTCAATTGTGTCTTTCAAGCAATGTTTGGGCTCCTGCTGCCAACTCCAGTGTGTCTTTCAAGCAATGTTTGGGCTCCTGCTGCCAACTCCAGTGTCTCTTTCAAGCAATGTTTGGGCTCCTGCTGCCAACTCCAGTGTGTCTTTCAAGCAATGATTTGGCTCCTGCTGCCAACTTCAGTGTGTCTTTCAAGCAATGTTTGGGCTCCTGCTGCTCCTGCTGCCAACTCCAGTGTGTCTTTCAAGCAATGTTTGCTCCTGCTTCCAAATCCAGTGTGTCTTTCAAGCAATGTTTGGGCTCCTGCTGCCAACTCCAGTGTCTCTTTCAAGCAATGTTTGGACTCCTGCCGCTGCTGCTGCTTGCCACTCCAGGGTGTGTCTCAGTCATTTTTTGGGCTCCTGCTGCTGCTGCCAACTCCAGTGTCTCTTTCAGCCAATGTTTGGGCTCCTGCTGCCAACTCCAGGATGTCTTTTAGCCAATATTTGGGCTCCTGCTGCTGCCAGCTCCAGGGTGTGTTTTTCAGGCAATATAGGGGCCCCTCATAGTGATGCCACCTCAACTGTCTGCAATTGTGCCGCTCTGCGATTCTAATAGCGATGCCTCTGATCTGCATGTCATAATTTTTTACAGTATTATTTCACTAACCCAGCACGCTTCCTATGCGTGTTACAGCAAGGCAGAATTGTTTACAACCCTATTGAGGCTCTAGGAAGCTCAGAAATAGCCGTTTTTAATAGCGATTCGTCGTGAATAAATTTGGGTCGAAACTATTTTTGTCGGAAAATTCGGCAAATCAGTCGAATCAAATTTTTCAAAAGTGGAAGGCGATTGTTTTCTCTATCATTGAGGGGGAGATTTCTCTAGCAATGAATGGAGAGCAATATGAAGCTTTAACAAGGATACGAGACGCTTTACAAAATCTTAAACTGTAGTGGGAAAGGTGGTCAGGGTGGTGGAAGGGGTGGGTAGACAAATTATAAACTATAAATCATGTGAGTTGGGGAGGGGGGTCTGGGAGGAGGGAGGAGGGGGACTGATATGTCATAAATTATAAATTATTATTATATATTTAATACCCCGATGAAGATGTGGCTATGTAACAAACTTCTAAGGGGGTGTTATGGCTGATAGACGATTACTAATGGCCAAAATGAACTTAATATGAGTTACATGAGCTGAGGGGTAAAAAAATAAAAATACATGTGCTTGGCCCCGCCTCTGTTAGTGGATCATTGCATTGTTTCCTTGAAGCCTAGCCATGCTCTCCAACCCCTCTGCATACTTCTGTGAAATTGTGGGTTTTCAGGCTTTTTTGTCTTCGAGAATTTGGGTTTATTGCCTTCTAGTCCTTACTGGGCCTTTGGGCCTTCATGAGTTCTATCTTGTCTAACCTGGGGCTCACAGCCCTTCACGAGTTCTGTTTTGTCTATACTGGGGCTCACAGCCCGTCATAGATCTGTCTCCATCTGTGCTGCGGCTCCCATCCCTTTATAGTTTTCTGTCTTTGTATTTGCTGTCTGCACTGGGGCCCAGCTCCGCCACAGCCTGCACTGGGGCCCAGCTCAGCCACAGCCTGCACTGGGACCCAGTTCATGAAGTTGTTTGCCTGGGCGTGACAAGGGCAAGTCAAAAGAGCCTGTACCCTGAAGTGAGTGTCTCTTCTGTTCTGGAGGAAATACCTTGGCCTGAGTTGTGTCTAATGACATTCCCAGGAAAGATATAACTTTGAAGGTATGATATGCGACTTTAGATAGCGGACTATCCAGCTGAACCTTTATAGTGTCGATAAGACAGTCTGTGTATCCTTCAAAGCTTTCTTAAAGGATGGGGCTTTGATCAGCAGATTGGCTAGGTAAGGGATAATGTGTATCCCCTGGCTTCTTAGAAAAGCCACAAGGCCTGCCAACAACTTGGTAAAAACCCTTGAGGCTAAGGACAGACTGAAGAGCAAAGCCACAAAACTGAAGATTTAGGCCATCTAATGCAAAGTGCAAATATTTTTGATGACCTGGAAATATAGGGATATGTATGCATTCTTTATATCCACTGTGGACAAATTCTTCTGGCTGAAGCGACATCACTCTGGATCTTAATGATTCCATGCAAAATTTCTTCAGGCGGAAGAACTTGTTGAGGCACTTGAGATTTAATATTGGCCGTACAAAGTCATCCTTCCTGGGATCTCACTGGATTTTGGGATATCCCTGACTAAAAGAACCTCTGAGGCGGTCTAGCCCCTAATTCAAGATTGTAACCTAGTATACCACTTCCTGTTACATGGAGCCTCCAAATGGGAGCAACGTGTCTGAGGGAACTGATCTGAGGAAAAAGGATACTTAGCATCTAATACTCTAGGAACAGCCAGAAGACTATCCGGCTTCTGCCATTCCTTTTGGATCAGATTGGAATAATGAGTTTGCTCAGGAAAAAAAATGTTTATGTTTTTCCGGCCTCAACAAATCCCCTTTTTTCTTCTTGATGGTTTCTGGACCAGAGATATCCAAAATATCTCAAATGGAGCTAATTAGACTTTCCAACTGTTCTTTAACCCTTTAAGTGCCAGCCTTCCTAGAATTTTTGTCACCCCCTGTTGCCAGACCACTTTTCACTATTTTGCGCTCCACATGTTCAACCTTAATTTTTGAGGAGATTTTCAGGGAAATTTTATATTGTTTTTTTTCAGCAGGGCTGAACAGGGCTTCAACATGAAATGTCTTGTTTGGCCTTTTTTTTTTAGTGTATTCTCAATACGTTCTGGTGAAATATGTGCAAATATTTAAATATATATTTTTTTAAAAATCAATTATTTGCAATTTGTTCGTCAATAAAATCTTATTGCGTGTGAAATCCCAATTTCTCCCAGTTACACCGATACCACATATGTATTGGCAGACACCCTTTCCTGCCCAGGAGACTCCCCAAAACTGAAACAGCGCTTTAGGAGATTTTCAGATAAAATACAACTGTGCTAGACGCTGTGCGCACCTTGCAGTTTTGTAAGAAAACAACCCTTTACATTTGAAATAACCCTACAAACTATATATTCTTTGAAAGTACACACCTCAAGCTTTCTAAGCCTACCAGGCTTGTTTATGTGAGAGTAGTTTCCTGGAAGTAATACCACAATAAATTCTTTGGTTGCACAGAGTTTCCCTAAAAAAGAATAAAAAAGAATCAAAGCCACATTTTCCTAAAAACACTATATACAAACAAGAAAAAACAAGTTAAATCTGAAAAAGCAAGCCCCCCCCCCCCCAACAGAACAATGCCCAACATGCATAGGTACTGTCAAGGGAAGAGTTGCCAAACACCCTAAAATAAAGCATGCGCATAACGGTATTTTGACTTGAAAATTTCAGCTCTGCAGACGAGGTGCGCACCTTGCAAATTTTCAACCAAGACAACCTTTATATTTTGAATATCCCCCATAAACCATATATTCCCTGAAAGTACACATGTTAAGCTTTCTAGGCATACCCAACTTGTTGTAGTGGGCTCATCTTTCTGGAAGTAAACCCTCGAAGAAGTCTTAGGTTGCACAGGGTTTTCCTAAAAGAAATGTAAAAAAAATCTGAATAAAAAACATGTTTTCCTAAATTATCAATAAAATAAGAAAAAAACGAGCTAAATCTGAAAGCACAAGGTCCCCCGAACAGAACAACACCCAACATGCATACGTACTATTAACCCTTTTAATTGCCAGCCTACTTGAAGTTTTGTCACCCTTTGTTGACAGATCATTTTCACCATTTTACGCCATGTTTAACCGTGATTTTTGCAGGAATTTCCAGGAAAATGATGTGTATATTTTTGCAGAAAATTTTAGGCTTTAACATGAAATGTCTTGTTTGCAATTTTTCTACTGTTTTAGAAAATGTTCTCCTTTATTTTAAATAAAAGATTTGCTTTATTATTGCAAACCATATTCCATGTGATAGCCCCATTTCTCCCAATTACAACGGTACCACATATGTATCGGTAGCCCCCCCATTCTTGCCCAGGAGACCCCCCAAACTGAAAGGAGCACTTTATAACATTTAAAAATAAAATACAACTACTATTCACATTATAATCATAAGGGGTTAATTATAAAAAAAATGACATAGAGTCTCCCCTGCCCATCATAACCAGCCCAGGACCAGCTATGGGGCTTGTAGAACAGGATGAAGGGGCCAGCTTTGATGGCCCCCACCCTGCCGGCTGCCGGGCTCTTCTGCCCCCTAGGCTTTGGGGGGGCAGGTAATTGGGGTGCTAGGGGTTAATAGCAAGTCACCCGCTAGCCGCAAATGACTTGCCAGCACCCAGCCTTGTGAACTGGTATAGGGGATTCATGGATCCCTTACCAGTTCACAAAGGGTTAAGTGTAAAAAAAAACACAGACAAGCAGGAAAAAAAAAAAAAAAAAAAAAGATATATATATATATATATATATATATATATATATATTTTTTTTTTTTTATAATACTTCCCAATCATCCCTGGGCATTGTGTCCCATGCTGATCATTCTGGCTTCTGCTCTCCTGCTGCTGCTGGAAGCCTTTTATAGAAGCTGGGCGACAGAACATAAGGGGTTAATTTAAAAAAAAAAAAAAAAACAACATATGATTTTGGGGGGAATTTTAAAGGTTACAACCCCCCAAAAAATGACATGGGGTCCCCCTACCCAGCATAACCAGCCCGGGACCAGCTATGGGGGCTTGTAGAACAGGGCACAGGGGCCAGCTTTGGTGGCCCCACGACCTGCTGGCTACAAACTCCGTGTGCCGGGCTCTTCTGCCCCCCCTGGGCTTTGGGGAGGCAGGTAATTGGGGTGCCGGTGGTGACTTGCCAGCCCCCAGCCTTGTGAACTGATCTCATGGACCCCTTACCAGTTCACAAGGGGTTAACAGTAAAAATAAACACACACAAGAAAAAAAAATATTTTATTTTATTTTTTTCTCTACTCGCCTCCGATGTCCTGATCCTGTCCCACGAAGCTCTGATGACAGTTCTCAGGTGATCGGTGGAGGAGGGCTGGGAGGGGCAAAGATCAGAGCCATCTCGTCCCCTCCAACCTTCCTTCTCCGATCACCCGAAGCAACTGAGCTTCTCTGGGCGGATGTGAGGTGCCGGGTGACAGGTGTCAGGTCATCGATGATGTCACAAAGGGCGGGGCTAGCGGCTGGTGACCCAGGAAGTGAGGGAAAGGGCAATTTCTCACGCTCTCCTCACCACGGAAGAGCCCAGGGGAGATCGGAGCCCCCCCTGGTGAAGAGAAGACCCAGCGAGAGGGATCACAGCCGCAGGTCAGTAAATGTCTTTTTTTTTTTTATTTTACAGTTCATTGTGGCAATACTTTTTTTTTCTGTGGGGGTTTAAAGTGAGCTACGTGAGTCCCACATAGCTGGCACTTAACGGTAGGAGAGGCGACTACATGAGACTCACGTAGCTGGCACTAGAAGGGTTAAACCGCGAGCCCCCTTTTGAAGAGGATTCTGAATCCGAATCACTTCCTTCCCTATTGGTAGAACCTTCCCCCTGCCTGAGAGCCTACTGCAGCAAAAAGGTTATCATCATCAGAATCAGACGAAACTAAATGCTTCTTTTATTTAACCCCTTCCATGAGACAGGTGAATCCAAATGGCCTTCTATGTGGGCCAACCTATCCCCAATCTCTCAGTGGACACTATTGCCCTGGTTATCCTCACGAAGCTGGGCTACCAAGAAAGCCCTAGGTTCTGATGATCCAGGAACAGGGGTCTCTTTAGAAGACCTTTCTGCAGGAGACCTCTGTCTTCCATATTTAGCTACTACCATTGTAGCACAATTCTTACAGATAGTGCTGTCCTTTTCAAGTGGCCTTTGTATACACACCGGACATGGGGTAATCTGTCTGCTAAAGGACCAGATCCAATTTCCCCAGACACCTCCGTCATGGTGAAATAATAATACAGTCAAAAAATCCCTGAGGGCCTAAGACCAAAGTATATAACATGCCTCGATAGTGATATGTGACTACCCTGAGAGCTTAGGGGTGAACCACACCAAATATTGCTTTCCCTTTCCCACAGTTTACAAAAAATAACAAAATTATTAAAAATAATAATCAAAATAATATTACAGCTAGCAGTGTAGGTCCTCTTGAAGGCAGCCCCAGCAGCAATGGCTCAGGAAGCAGCCCTGCTGCAAGAGGCAGCTGGTCTTTCCAAACCACCATGACCTCTGAAGCGGCCCAGGCGTCCGGGCGATGAGGCGGAGGTATCAGGTTGGGGAAGCCACTTTACCGTTGGAAGAAGGCAGCCGAAACCGCAAAGGACACCAAGCGGTGGCAGCGGAGCCGGAGAAGCAGCCCCCGCTACCAGGGGGACGAAGAGAGCTGCAAGTCAGAATGAAACCCAGCAACGGCAGTTCAATGGATTTAGCTGAAACTTCCTGGCCAACAGCAGCCTCTGAGGCAGCGGATCAGGTAGCGATCTTCCCTTACTGCATCGACGGAAGGAAGCATCTGCCTTTTCCAGCCACCTAGCACTCACACAAGAGCTCCACCCCCTCAAAAGTCGCAAAATTCAAACATTTAAAATGGCAACATAATATAAAAAATTGTGAGAAAAGCAGTAAGAAAGGAAAAATGATTCCTCTGGTCCTCCCTGGTGGCTCACCAGACAAAAACCTGTGGCTGACCCTTCCTTTAAGCGGAACTGCAGCTCAGAGCGACATCTTTTTAAAAACAAAAGTGACACCCCAAAGACCATGGTGCTCACTAGAGATGAGCGAACTTTTGAAAAATTCCATTCGACTGATTCGCCGAATTTTCCGACAAAAATCGCTTCGACCCGAATTTATTCACGACGAATCGCTATTAAAAATGGCTATTTCTGAGCTTCCTAGAGCCTCAATAGGGTTGTAAACCATTCTGCCTTGCTCTAACACGCATAGGATGCGTGCTGGGTTACTGAAATAATACTGTAAATAATTAGGACATGCAGATCAGAGGCATCGCTATTAGAATCGCAGAGCGGCACATTTACAGAGAGTTGAGGTGGCATCACTATGAGGGGCCCCTATATTGCCTGAAAAACATACCCTGGAGCTGGCAGCAGCAGGAGCCCAAACATTGGATTTGGCTCAAAGAGACAATGGAGTTGGCAGCAGGAGCAGCAGGAGCCCAAAAATTGGCTGAATGACACCCTGGAGTTGCAAGCAGCAGCAGCAGGAGCCCAAACATAGCTTGAAAGAGACACTGGAATTGGCAGCAGGAGCCCAAAAATTGGATGAATCACACCCTGGAGTTGCAAGCAGCAGCAGCAGCCCAAACATAGCTTGAAAGAGACACTGGAGTTGGCAGCAGGAGCCCAAAAATTGGATGAATCACACCCTGGAGTTGCAAGCAGCAGCAGGAGCCCAACATTGGCTGAAAGAGACACTGGAGCTGGCTTCAGGAGACCAAAAATTGGATGAATCACACCCTGGAGTTGCAAGCAGCAGCAGCAGCAGCAGCAGCCCAAACATAGCTTGAAAGAGACACTGGAGTTAGCTTCAGGAGCCCAAAAATTGGATGAATCACACCCTGGAGTTGCAAGCAGCAGCAGGAGCCCAAACATTGGCTGAAAGAGACACTGGAGTTGGCAGCAGGAGCCCAAATATTGGATGAATCACACCCTGGAGTTGCAAGCAGCAGCAGCCCAAACATAGCTTCAAAGAGACACTGGAGTTGGCTTCAGGAGCCCAAAAATTGGATGAATCACACCCTGGAGTTGCAAGCAGCAGGAGCCCAAACATAGCTTGAAAGACACACTGGAGTTGGCTTTAGGAGCCCAAAAATTGGATGAATCACTCCCTGGAGTTGCAAGCAGCTGCAGCAGCAGCCCAAACATAGCTTGAAAGACACACTGGAGTTGGCAGCAGGAGCCCAAAAATTGGATGAATCACACCCTGGAGTTGCAAGCAGCAGCAGGAGCCAAAACATTGGCTGAAAGAGACACTGGAGTTGGCAGCAGGAGCCCAAAAATTGGATGAATCACACCCTGGAGTTGCAAGCAGCAGGAGCCAAAACATTGGCTGAAAGAGACACTGGAGTTGGCAGCAGGAGCCCAAAAATTGGATGAATCACACCCTGGAGTTGCAAGCAGCAGCAGCAGCAGCCCAAACATTGCTTTAAAGAGACACTGGAGTTGGCAGCAGGAGCCCAAAAATTGGATGAATCACACCCTGGAGTTGCAAGCAGCAGCCCAAACATTGGCTGAAAGAGACACTGGAGTTGGCAGCAGGAGCCCAAAAATTGGATGAATCACACCCTGGAGTTGCAAGCAGCAGCAGAAGCCCAAACATTGGCTGAAAGAGACACTGGAGTTGGCAGCAGGAGCCCAAAAATTGGATGAATCACACCCTGGAGTTGCAAGCAGCAGCAGCAGCCCAACATTGGCTGAAAGGCACACCCTGAAGTTGGCATCAGCAGGAGGCCAAAAATTGGTTGGAAGGCACACCCTGAAGTTGGCATCAGCAGGAGCCCAAAAATTGGCCTAAAGACATAAATATGTTTTGCACCATTTGGAAAGTGTAAAACGTGGGACCATGCTGAATCTAGTCGCATGCATCAGGCATTGGTGGGTGGAAATCCTGGCTGATCCATCCCGGATTCATTTTGACAAAGCTGAGTCTCTACACATTTTTAGTTGACAGACTAGTTCTCGCCGTAACTATGGCCCCCACCGCACTAAACATCCGCTCAGATGGCACGCTACTTGCCGGGCAGGACAGCTTTTCCAGGGCAAACTCTGCTAGTTGCGGCCACAAATCAAGTTTGGCTGCCCAGAAGTCCAGCGGATCCTCAAGGTGTGTTGGCATGGTCATGTCAAGGTATGACATGACCTGCTGGTTGAGGTCCTGCTCCAGGTCTTCCTGCTGCTCATGAGTAGCCTCACTATGCGGGTGTAGAAAGCTACTCATTAGCGACTGAAGACTGAGGCTGCTGCTGATGGAGCTGCTGCTGCTGCTCCTGCCAACCCCCCCAGCAGCCATGGCAGTGGAAGGTGAGCGCAGAGGTCACCTCGAGTCAGACCTGCGAGAGTATGGACCATGGCGCAGATAGGCATCGGCCAACTGTCTACTGTCATGAATGACTTGCCTTCAGTCCGTGCCCGTGGTGTCCCTAGGCAACTGGCCAGGGTTTCTCCTGCCCAGCAGCCGCCTCTGCCTCCGGTGCCATCCCCAGCGGCGCGTGTGTCGCCGAGTAAGTCCTCCCCCCTTGCCCATTGTCACTCAGCTTGTGCTTGCTGGCCTATGCAATCAGCTCATGTCCTCCGGTGGTGCAATACTCAGAATGGCCACCGGAGGCTGTTTAAAAGAACGAAGTCTAGAAGGTGCAGTTCTGAGCAGTTTGCCTGGGAAGCTCAGCTGGAGCAATCAGCCCAGAGCTCACCAATCAGACCACAGGGCCAGTGCTCCAATCTGCCGTCAGATCCTAAGTGCACCAATCCCAGCCACTGTCTCCCTGTCCAATCCCGCCGGTTTTCCCACTATAAAGGGATTTCCACTGCAGTGTGTCATTGCCTGTTATAGCGCCTAGTACCAAGCATTGAAGCTCGTTTGATTCCTGTTGTCAACCTCAGCCTGAACCGACCTTTTGCCTGCCTGACCACGATTTTCGCCTGACCCCTCTGATACCTCGCCCCGTGACCTCCCGGCTCTGACCTCGGCTTGTAATCGGACTTCCGCCATCCGGCATCCTCGCTTGGGACTCCCTGCCGTTCATCAGTCTCCACCTTAAGTCCTGGGGGTAACCGAGTAGGAGAGGCATTACCCACGTCTCCTACAAGCGGGGACTTGTCTATAGGCAGAAGAGGCGGTGGAGATTGGGGATTGTCAGCTCAAGACAGACTGGTGTCCGGTATAGGCCTTACATTATAACAGGCCCAAAAATTGATATGGAAGAACTTGTACAACAAGTGCAGGCCATGGCTACCGCCATTAACCAGCTGGCCCAACGTGTGGCTGATCAAGAAAATCGCCAGCTGCCTGCACCACCTGTATCCTCACCTCCTGTTGAACCGAAGGTTCCCCTTCCTGAGAAATTTGATGGGGATCGTACAAGATTCTCCAACTTCAAGAACTCCTGTGAACTTTATTTCAGACTACGGTCCTACTCTTCAGGCACAGAAATGCAGAGGGTGGGCCTGGTTATCTCTCTGCTCCAGGGTGATCCACAGTCCTGGGCGTTTGGCTTAGCGCCCACAGATGAGCCCTTGCAATCTGTCTCAGCCTTGTTCTCCGCTATGGAGATCCTATATTCGGACCCTGACAGGACTTCGACAGCTAATGCCAGGCTTCGAAGCCTGAAACAGGGGAAACGCTCAGCAGAGGAATATAGTGCCAAATTCCGCCGCTGGGCGATTGAATCCCGTTGGAATGATCCTGCTCTCTGTAGTCAGTATAGAATTGGTCTTTCAGAAGGTGTTAAGGATGTTCTAACAAATTTTCCTTACCCTAAAAGCCTGGATGAACTCATGCTTATGGCCATTAAAATTGACAGACGGCTACGGGAGAGACATATAGAGAAGAATCACTCTCACTTCTGGGAATCTTCCCACCAGGAGTCATCCTCTATGGGTGTTGTCTCATCTTCGCCCCCAGAAGAGTCTATGCAACTTGGTGCTACTCACCTTTCCCCGGCTGAAAAGAGTAGACGTCGCACCTTAGGCCTATGCATGTACTGCGGGGTTTCAGGTCACCTGGTTAGGACCTGCCCCAATAAAAGACCTTTGGCGGGATTGCAACGTCCTGACAAGATAAAGAAAGTTTGTCAGGACGGTCAGGTAACTTCCCTTCATAGAAATAAAATGTTGTTACCTGCTACTGTGGGTTGGGAGTTGTCCAGGAAATCCGTCTCTGCTTTTGTCGATAGCGGAGCAGTTGGCAACTTCTTGGATAAATCCATAGTAGCCGCCTTAGGCATTCCCTTAATCCCCCTTGGGAAGCCCCTTCAGATTTTGGCAGTAAACAATACTCCTGTTCCTAGAGGAACTGTCACCTCCAAAACCCCTTTAATTAACCTAGTTGTGGGACCTTCCCATTCTGAGAACCTTGAATTTTTTGTCTTAGACAGCCCTGAAGCCCCGGTTGTCTTAGGGTTCCCCTGGTTAAAGGTGCACAACCCTACCTTTAATTGGGAAACTGGGGAATTGACAGGATGGAGCCCGCACTGTGCAGAACATTGCTATAGTGTCACTGTTGGAGCAACCCAAGTCTCAGAGCTTATTTGTCCGTCTGCCTCTCCATCCATGAGGGTACCTCATGTATCTTTATTGAAGTCCGCCGGAACCATTCAGGGTGATAATCCTGTTAAGTCTGGTGAGGGTCCTGAGGCCCCTCGTGAAGGGGAGGGTACTGTCATGAATGACTTGCCTTCAGTCCGTGCCCGTGGTGTCCCTAGGCAACTGGCCAGGGTTTCTCCTGCCCAGCAGCCGCCTCTGCCTCCGGTGCCATCCCCAGCGGCGCGTGTGTCGCCGAGTAAGTCCTCCCTCCTTGCTCATTGTCACTCAGCTTGTGCTTGCTGGCCTATACAATCAGCTCATGTCCTCCGGTGGTGCAATACTCAGAATGGCCACCGGAGGCTGTTTAAAAGAACGAAGTCTAGAAGGTGCAGTTCTGAGCAGTTTGCCTGGGAAGCTCAGCTGGAGCAATCAGCCCAGAGCTCACCAATCAGACCACAGGGCCAGTGCTCCAATCTGCTGTCAGATCCTAAGTGCACCAATCCCAGCCACTGTTTCCCTGTCCAATCCTGCCGGTTTTCCCACTATAAAGGGATTTCCACTGCAGTGTGTCATTGCCTGTTATAGCGCCTAGTACCAAGCATTGAAGCTCGTTTGATTCCTGTTGTCAACCTCAGCCTGAACCGACCTTTTGCCTGCCTGACCACGATTTTCGCCTGACCCCTCTGATACCTCGCCCCGTGACCTCCCGGCTCTGACCTCGGCTTGTAATCGGACTTCCGCCATCCGGCATCCTCGCTTGGGACTCCCTGCCGTTCATCAGTCTCCACCTTAAGCTGATAATCTTTGCGCCCTGTAAGTCCTGGGGGTAACCGAGTAGGAGAGGCATTACCCGCGTCTCCTACAAGCGGGGACTTGTCTATAGGCAGAAGAGGCGGTGGAGATTGGGGATTGTCAGCTCAAGACAGACTGGTGTCCGGTATAGTCCTTACACCTACGTAGAATGTCTTTGTAGTAGTTCAGTTTGTCCTCCCTCTCGGCGGGTTTAAAAAATGCCCCCATTTTGTGCCGGAAGCGAGGGTCCAATAAGGTGGACAGCCAGAAGTCATCCCGCCGGCAAATGGAAACAATTCTGGGGTCACTACGCAAGCACGTGAGCATGCTTCCTGCCATTTGCGCAAGTGACTCGGATGGACTACCTGTCTCCATCTCCACTGCATACTGCCACGGTGTGTCCGGGTCCTCTGTCTCGCCTTCCTCAAAACCCTTTAGCTCCTCTGGCTGCTCCTGCTCCTCCTCTCCTGTCATCTGACGAGATAAACCAGCCATTTCGCCAAGCCTAAACTGTGCTTCACTGTGCCCCTCCTCCTCCTCTTCCTCCTCCTCCAGTTCAGCTCCAACGGGGTTCATGTGGCCGTAAGATGTAGACGCCATGTCTCCAGTGCCCTGACCAGCCATGGTTTCCAACATGTTCTGTAGTACATGAAGCAGTGGAATCACGTCGTTCATCCCGTAATCCTGCCGACTGACAAATAAAGTGGCTTCCTCAAAGGGCCTGAGCAAACGGCAGGTGTCACGTATGAGCTGCCACTGGTTGACATTGAAGTTACACAGGGGAGTCCCCCTATCCGCTTGGATCATCAGGAAATCCGTGATGGCTTTTCTCTGTTCATATAATCGGTCCAACATGTGAAGGGTAGAATTCCAACGGGTGGAAACATCGCAAATCAGACTATGTTGGGGGATACCGTTCTGACGCTGTAGCTCAAGAAGGGTGTGTTTGGCGGTGTATGAGTGGCTGAAGTGCATGCAAAGTTTCCTTGAAGTTGTTAGGATGTCTTGCATATGGGGGGAACACTTCAGAAACCGCTTGACAACCAGATTGAAGACGTGAGCCATGCAGGGGGCATGGGTCAGCCTTCCTTGGCGCAGCACAGACAAAATGTTCTTCCCATTGTCGGTAGCCATGATTCCCATTTTAAGTTTTCTTGGAGTAAGCCATGTTTGGATTTCCTGATGAATAAATTTAAGCAGTTCCTCCCCTGTGTGACTCCGTTCGCCAAGACAAACCATGTGAAGCACTGCGTGACACCTCCGTGCCCTGCACACATGGTAGACTGGAGGGGCACTGAGACTTGAGCCTACAGTGGAGGGTGAGGAGATGGCGGAGGATGAAAAAGCTGAGTCGCACGGTGTCACAGGCCCAACGGGCAGGGAACGCCGAGGCCGAAGCGGCGTGACCTGTCCAAGTTGCTGCTGCAAAGGGACCACATTCACCGAGTGGGCCGTAAACGACATGTACTGTCCCTGACCGTAGTTACAGCTCCAGACGTCGGCGCTGCCATGCACTTTGCTACACCCCGACAGGCTCAAGGACTGGCCCACCTTCTGTTCAACAAAAGTGTGCAGCGCTGGTACTGCCTTCTTGGCAAAGAAATGACAGCTTGGGACTCTCCACCTTGGCTTGGCACAAGCCATCAGTTCTCTGAAAGGTGCAGAGTCCACCACCTGAAAAGGGAGCGACTGCAGCACCAGCAACTTGGACAGGAGCACATTCAGCTTCTGCACCGTAGGATGAGTGGAATGCATGACTTGGAGGAGGAGGAGCAGGAGCGACAGAGGATGGGTATGACGCACAGCTGCCTTCGGCTGAGGTGCTGGAGCCTTGGCTGGCAGAAATTGGGAGCGGCGTGCCACTTGGTGAGGAAGCAGATTGGACCACCCCTTGGGAGCCTCGGTTCTCCCAGGTCGCTTTATGGTGACGCATCATATGTTGACGCAGGGCCGTGGTGCCAACATTTGGGCCCTGGCCACGCTTCACCTTTTGCCTACATATCCTGCATGTGGCCATGTTACCCTCCTGCGGATGCTTCAGGAAAAACTGCCACACTGCCGAGTAGCTACTTTTCCCACCAACAGGCATCACTGATTCGCTGCTATTGTCGCCAACTCCAGGAACCCCTGCCCCACTACCTCCCAATAAGGTAGCCTGCCGCGCAGCAGGTGCTCTACCCCGGCCCCGTTTGGCTCCAGGCTTTACAATTGTGCCCCCATGCTGACTGCCAACCATGCTGCTAACACCTTGCTGCCTGAGCTGCTGACTCCGGGGCAACCTGTGCCCCTCTTCTCCTGATGATGACGATGAAGCCCCTTCATCACCCGGCTCCCAAGTGCGATCGGCTTCATCATCATCATCATCACCGAGTTGTGGCTGTACGTCACTGATGTTCTCGGTTTCCTCAACAGTGTCTGGCGCAGAAGCTGGAAATCTCGCAACACCCACGACACTGTCCACATCACTATTTGTCTGCCGAGCTAAAGAAGCCACCTCCATTTCATGGCTGGGCAGTAGCTGCTGACTGTCCTCTATCTGATCGTCCTCCTCACTAAAGAGTGGAGCTGAACCTAAAGCATAGGATACGTCGCTGGGGGAGGGAACGGCGTAGGACAGAGGCAATGGGAGGACAGGGACTGCTCTCGGGGCATGCCAAGTCACGGTTGTGTCAGAGGAACCTACCGACCCTAGACTGGGGGTCTCAGACTTAACTTGTGATGATGTTGATGAGCGGGTTAACCATTCTACCACGGCAGATGCGTTACTGGTGGAGACACGACCGCTAGCAGATACTGGCAGATCAGGTCTCTCACCGTGACTCCTGCTGCCAGTCGCCCCTAGTCTGCTGCGACCTCTGCCTGCTGAATCTTGGCCTCTGCCACTCCTCTTTGAACATCCTGGCACTTGTCTGCCTGGCATTTTTATGTATTTGCTTATTTAATATAAACAGATAGGGTGCAAGGTGCAGCTTTAGGGTGCCCTGCGGCCTGGTTTATTGAAAGCAGTCAAAAACAAGTGCAAACTGAAGTAGCTTATTAAAGCAGCTGATGGTGATCAACGCTTGTGTTGTATAACAGATAGGGTTCAAGGTGCAGCTTTGAGGTGCCCTGCGGCCTGGTTTATTAAAAGCAGTCAAAAACAAGTGCAAACTAAAGTAGCTTAATAAAGCAACTGATGCTGATCAACGCTTATGTTGTATAACAGATAGGGTTCAAGGTGCAGCGTTGGGGTACCCTGCGGCCTGGTTTATTAAAAGCAATCAAAAACAAGTGCAAACTTAAGTAGCTTATTAAAGCAGCTGATGCTGATCAACGCTTATGTTGTATGACAGATAGGGTGCAAGGTGCAGCTTTGGGGTGCCCTGAGGCCTGGTTTATTGAAAGCAGTCAAAAACAAGTGCAAACTGAAGTGCCTTAATAAAGCAGCTGATGCTGATCAACGCTTATGTTGTATAACAGGGTTCAAGGTGCCGCTTTGGGGTGCCCTGCGGCCTGGTTTATTAAAAGCAGTCAAAAACAAGTGCAAACTGAAGTAGCTTAATAAAGCAGCTGATGCTGATCACGCTTATGTTGTATAACAGATAGGGTTCAAGGTGCAGCATTGGGGTGCCCTGCGGCCTGGTTTATTGAAAGAAGTCAAAAACAAGTGCAAACTGAAGTAGCTTAATAAAGCAGCTGATGCTGATCAACACTTATGTTGTATAACAGATAGGGTTCAAGGTGCAGCTTTGGGGTGCCCTGGGCCCTGGTGTAATGACAGCAGTCAGAAACCAATGCAAAATTAAATAACTTAGTACAGCTGAGGCTGAAACACACTTCTTTTGTATAACAGATAGGATGCTAGCTGCAAGTTTGGGATACCCTGGGCCCTGGTGTAATGACAGCAGTCAGAAACCAATGCAAAATTAAATAACTTAGTACAGCTGAGGCTGAAACACACTTCTTTTGTATAACAGATAGGATGCTAGCTGCAAGTTTGGGATACCCTGGGCCCTGGTGTAATGACAGCAGTCAGAAACCAATGCAAAATTAAATAACTTAGTACAGCTGAGGCTGAAACACGCTTATTTAGTATAACAGACGGGGTGCTTGGTGCAATTTTGGGATACCCCAGGCACAGGTTTAATGTCAGCAGACAGAAAGCAATACAAAATTAAACTACTTAGTACAGCTCAGGCTGAAACACGCTTATTTAGTATAACAGACGGGGTGCTCGTTGCAATTTTGGGATACCCCAGGCACAGGTTTAATGTCAGCAGACAGAAAGCAATGCAAAATTAAACTACTTAGTACAGCTCAGGCTGAAGCACGCTTATTTAGTATAACAGACGGGGTGCTCGTTGCAATTTTGGGATACCCCAGGCACAGGTTTAATGTCAGCAGACAGAAAGCAATGCAAAATTAAACTACTTAGTACAGCTGAGGCTGAAGCACGCTTATTTAGTATAACAGACGGGGTGCTCGGTGCAATTTTGGGATACCCCAGGCACAGGTTTAATGTCAGCAGACAGAAAGCAATGCAAAATTAAACTACTTAGTACAGCTGAGGCTGAAACACGCTTATTTAGTATAACAGACGGGGTGCTCGTTGCAATTTTGGGATACCCCAGGCACAGGTTTAATGTCAGCAGACAGAAAGCAATGCAAAATTAAACTACTTAGTACAGCTGAGGCTGAAGCACGCTTATTTAGTATAACAGACGTGGTGCTCATTGCAATTTTGGGATACCCCAGGCACAGGTTTAATGTCAGCAGACAGAAAGCAATGCAAAATTAAACTACTTAGTACAGCTGAGGCTGAAGCACGCTTATTTAGTATAACAGACGGGGTGCTCGTTGCAATTTTGGGATACCCCAGGCACAGGTTTAATGTCAGCAGACAGAAAGCAATGCAAAATTAAACCACTTACTACAGCTCCGGCTGAAGCACGCTTATTTAGTATAACAGACGGGGTGCTCGTTGCAATTTTGGGATACCCCAGGCACAGGTTTAATGTCAGCAGGCAGAAAGCAATGCAAAATTAAACTACTTAGTACAGCTGAGGCTGAAGCACGCTTATTTAGTATAACAGACGGGGTGCTCGTTGCAATTTTGGGATACCCCAGGCACAGGTTTAATGTCAGCAGACAGAAAGCAATGCAAAATTAAACTACTTAGTACAGCTGAGGCTGAAGCACGCTTATTTAGTATAACAGACGGGGTGCTCGTTGCAATTTTGGGATACCCCAGGCACAGGTTTAATGTCAGCAGACAGAAAGCAATGCAAAATTAAACTACTTAGTACAGCTCAGGCTGAAGCACGCTTATTTAGTATAACAGACGGGGTGCTCGTTGCAATTTTGGGATACCCCAGGCACAGGTTTAATGTCAGCAGACAGAAAGCAATGCAAAATTAAACCACTTAGTACAGCTCAGGCTGAAGCACGCTTATTTAGTATAACAGACGGGGTGCTCGGTGCAATTTTGGGATACCCCAGGCACAGGTTTAATGTCAGCAGGCAGAAAGCAATGCAAAATTAAACTACTTAGTACAGCTGAGGCTGAAGCACGCTTATTTAGTATAACAGACGGGGTGCTCGTTGCAATTTTGGGATACCCCAGGCACAGGTTTAATGTCAGCAAACAGAAAGCAATGCAAAATTAAACTACTTAGTAGAGCTCAGGCTGAAGCACGCTTATTTAGTATAACAGATGGGGTGCTCGGTGCAATTTTGGGATACCCCAGGCACAGGTTTAATGTAAGCAGACAGAAACCAATGCAAAATTAAACTACTTAGTACAGCTCAGGCTGAAGTACGCTTATTTAGTATAACAGACGGGGTGCTCGTTGCAATTTTGGGATACCCCAGGCACAGGTTTAATGTCAGCAGACAGAAAGCAATGCAAAAATACCATTTTGTGAGTACTCACCTGAAAAATGGATATTGTTGGTGTGCCACACACCCCGCTTCACTTTTAAATATTCTTCACTTATTGGGTTAACTCACCGCCAGGTGGCGTAGTGCAGAGAGGAAGTCTTGTAACGAGCCCCCTTCCAGCCTATATATACCTGGTACCTCCCTTGAATCACCAGTATATTAAAAAGCAGAAAGACAAGGTACCAGCATTCCACCGGTAACCTCAAAATTAATTTGATATGAATAAAAGCTTCACCATATAAAGGCTTCAGAAATACCAAAAAGGGTGGGAGTGAAGCGGGGTGTGTGGCACACCAACAATATCAATTTTTCAGGTGAGTACTCACAAGATGGTATTATTCTTGGTGTGCCACACACCCCGCTTCACTTTTAAATATTCTTCACTTATTGGGACATCCAAAAGCAGTGTCCACAAGGGATGGGCAACTCAAGGCCAGGTGAAGCATAACTTAAATGACTGCAGTCTGCAGAACTTTGCGGCCAAAAACAGCATCCGCTGAGGCTCGCACATCAACTTTGTAAAACTTAGAAAAAGTATGAACAGAAGACCAAGTGGCGGCCTTACAAACTTGTTCAACAGAAGCTTGGTGCTGAAATGCCCAAGACGCCCCAATGGCGCGAGTAGAATGAGCAGTGATACGAAAAGGGGGAACTTTCCCCTTAGCAGAATAGGCCGCAGTCACGGCCTGACTTATCCACTTGCTAATGGCAGATTTGGCTGGTGCCAAACCCTTCTTAGGCCCATGGGGCACAACAAAAAAGGAATCCGTCCTACGAAAAGGAGACGTGATAATCAAGTAGTACTTAACACAGCATACTACATCCAAACAATGCAACACCCTCTCTTTGTCATTCTTAGGATTAGGACACAAGGAGGGAAGAACAATGTCTTGGTTCAAATGAAAAGCAGAAACAACCTTGGGAAGAAAGTCTGGCTTGAACCGAAAGACCACTTTATCCTGATGCCTCTCAAAGTAAGGCGCCTTGATAGTCAAGGCCGCCAACTCTGAGACACGCCGGACCGAAGTGATAGCTACCAAGAACACAATCTTCTGAGTCAGGGTAGACAAAGCAATATCTTGCAAAGGCTCAAAAGGAGGAGCCTGAAGAGCAGAAAGAACCAAATTCAAATCCCAAACCGGGAGTAATGGTTTCCTGGGAGGCCGCACATGCGTAACCCCCTGGAAAAAAGTTTTAACTAAAGGCTTAAGCGCAACACGCTTCTGAAAAAAGATAGATAAGGCAGAAACTTACCCTTTCAACGTACTAAGCTGAAGACCAGATTCCAGCCCTGATTGTAAAAACTCCAGAATCCTGGAGACCGAAAAGGAAAAGATCTTATCTCGCACCAAGCGATATAGGCTTTCCAAGTCCTATAGTAGATGATAGAAGAAGACCTCTTCCGAGCACTGATCAGAGTCTTAACGACTGAATCAGAAAGACCCTCCTCCTTCAGGATGGAGGTCTCAGCAGCCAGGCCATCAAACGTAGCGCTGGTAAATTGGGGTAACACAATCGACCCTGAGTGAGCAGATCGGGCCGAAGAGGCAGAACGACCTGGTCCACTTCCAGCCGAACGATGTCTGCGAACCACACTCGCCTTGGCCGCCTTGGGGCCACGAGAACGGCGGACACCCTTTCCAGAGCCAACTCCGAAGCACCCTGCCTAGCATGGGTATCGGAGGAAACATGTATAGAAATCCCAGATCCCCCCAGCTCAGGGACATGGCGTCCACTGCCAGAGCCAGAGGATCCTGGGAGAGCGTCACGAAGTTCGGGAGCCTGCGATTGTGGCGAGAGGCAAACAGGTCCACCTCCGGTGTCCCCCATCGGAGACACAGTGAGCGAAACACTTGAGGATGGAGAGCCCATTCTCCCAGACGGGGAGAGCCCCTGCTCTACCGGTCCGCTTCCTGGTTCTCCGCTCCTGGAATGTATACCGCCGAGAGACAAGGAACATGGGCCTCTGCCCAGGTCAGAGAGGTGTCCACCTCTCTGAGAGCACTCAGGCTGCGAGTCCCTCCCTGATGATTGATGTAAGCGACCGTTGTTCGATTGTCTGAACGCACCTGGACCGGAAGGCCCAGGACGTGCTGAGTCAGGAGAGCAAGCACCTGACGGATGGCTCTCAGTTCCAGAATATTGATGGGTAAGTGGGCCTCCTGATGTCCCCACTGCCCCTGGAACTGCAGCTCCTTCCAGAATCCGCCCCATCCCGACAGACTGGCGTCCGTGGTGACAATTTCCCAAAGGGGGGTCAGGAAAGACCTGCCCTTCACGAGATTGGTTGAGACCAACCACCACTGGAGGGACTGCTGGACCCGGGAGGACAACTGGAAGGGCTGATCCAGCGACCGAGGCCGTCGGTCCCAAGACGCCAACAGATAGAGCTGAAGCGTCCTCGTGTGGAATTGAGCAAAAGGAACTGCCTCGAAGGAGGCAACCATCAACCCTGCCAGCCTCATACCCAGACGGATGGACGGCCGAGGATTGGAGAGTAGGACCCGAGCCAACTCCTGAATCAGATGAATTTTGGACTGGGGAAGAAACACTCTGTGCTGATGAGAGTCCAACTGCAGCACCACCCTGGCCGGAGCGAGGGAGGACTTGGGGAAGTTGATCACCCAACCAAAGCTTTCCAGCGTGGAGACCACCAACCTGGTGTCTGTCTCCGATTGATTGAGCGACTGAGCCATGATGAGAAGGTCGTCCAAATAAGGTACGACACGAATGCCCCGAGATCTGAAAATGGCCATGACCCCTGCCAGCACCTTGGTGAACACTCTTGGAGCTGAGGTAAGGCCAAACGGAAGTGCCACAAATTGATAATGCTGATCCTTCATCACGAATCGAAGAAAACGTTGATGAGCGTGGCAGATGGGAACATGAAGGACATCATGAAGTCCCCTTGCCGAAGAGAGCCGACAGCAGTACGCAAGGTTTCCATGCGAAACTTCCGAAACCGGATGAACCTGTTGAGTAACTTTAGGTCCAAGACGGGACGAACTGACCCATCTTTCTTGGGGACTGCGAACAGATTGGAGTAGAAACCGAGGCCCATCTCTAAGCGCGGTACCGGCCGGATGACCGCCATCTCTAGCAGATTCTTTGTGCGGCCAAAGGATCGATGGGCACCCGAGACCGAAAGAACGGTGAAGGAGGGCGAGACTCGAATTCCAGCTTGTAACCGGACGACACTATCTCCTGGATCCATCTGTCCGGAACTTCCCGGTTCCAAACCTGGGAGAAGTGTCGTAATTGACCCCCCACCTGCACGGTGACGGCAGCCCCTCATTGCTGAGCGGGCTTACCAGCAGGTTTGGGCTTGGAGCCCCAGGACTGGGCGGGACGGCCACGGCCCCTCCCCCGAGTCCAACCTGTACAACTGGTAGAGGGAAAGGAAGCCCCCCTACCCGCTCTGTATCCTCGAAAGGAAGGCCTACCAGAACCTGCCCCCCTAAAGGGACGTCGAGGCATCTTACCACCCTTTGCGACTGAATCAATTCTCTCCCCAAACAGACGCAGCCCCAAAAAGGGGAGAGCTGTGAGCACCTTTTTAGAAGCTGAATCCGCCGACCACTGTCGCAGCCATACAGACCGACGAATGGCCACCAGCATTGCCGCTGTCTTGCTACTCATAGCCAGCGCATCGTCCTGAGCGGATAGAACATAGGACACAAAAGATTCACACTGCTTAAGCGCAGTGAACTCTTTACAAGTGGGATTGAGATCCTCGTATAGCCCCTGGATTACAGATCTGACCGCCAACAGAAGAAGGGCCGAAGCGCACACCGGGTGCATCGTTGACCCAGCATGAATAAAACCATGGCGAGCATACTGGTCAATCCGACGATCCTCCCCATCTTTAGGGACAGTGGTCTCAGCAGACTGTACCATAGCCGTGCTGGCGAGCCCTAGCACAGGGGTATCGACGTCAGGAGGGACGGACCAAAGCTTCACCAATTCTGGCGGAAAGGGATAACGCTTTTCCCAACTGGAAGGGATTCCAGATAACCGCGTGGGATGTTCCCATTCCTTAAGAACCACCCTCTCAAAGTGGTGCTGTCTGGGAAAAACCCAACGCGGCTGAGGCTCTTTAAACAACTGGCCCCTTGGCAGGGTGACAGCCTCAGGCGGATCTAAATTCAAAATCTCAAACATTTGAGCCAGAATGGAGGGGGTGTCAAGGGCAACCCCCGCCGACCAATCGCCAATCGCATCAGCCTCAAGCTGATCTGCAGGCTCATCTGACTCCAAGAGGAATTCTTCCTCGTCCGGGGAGCCATCGGACCATTCCACAGGCTCACATAACGCCGAAGGTACCGGAGTCAGGCGCTTCCGTTTTGCAGGGGCCTTCAACCCTGCTTTAACGGGCAATACTTTCCGGAGGCTGGCCAACCTTGCCTCCACCTCGGATTGCGAATCCCCACTTTTGACAGTGTCATGCGGGGTCCGGAACAGGGAGGGAGAGGCAGGAGATGATGGAAGTTGCGACGGGCCAGCAGCCGGATCAACAGACTGACGCGCAATGCTCTGCTTTGCACAAGGAATGCAAATAAAGACATCATCAGCTGGGAGCGAAGCCCCACATCTTACGCACCCCCTGGACGGCTCTGAAGAGTCGTTTCTGGCAATAACGGAAGCCTCCATATTGGTGATTTATGGTATCGCAATTATTTGGGCTTTAAGGCATAAGCCAACCCGGGATGCCCCCTTATAGAAAATGTCCCGGAAGGGAGGGTTTTTTTTTTTACAAAGAAATGTCCCCCTTAATAATCTATATATATATATATATATATATATATATATATATTATATGTGTATATCTTATAATATAAAAAATATCCCCATTTTCTTTTCTTTAAAAAGAAAGACTAGCCAGGCAACATAGAGCTGGAGGGCCGCTATAATCAGGGATCCCAGGACCTGAAAGGAAAGGAAACAAACCATCAGATCCCCATATGAATGTAACACATCCAGCATGTCTTATGCACAATCATAATTATAATAATAATAAATGATAAGAATGCCTCCTTAAAACTCGCCCCCATATTAATAGAATAAGGACACAAAAAATCCCACTCTCGGCCCCACAAGAGTGGGGCCGCTTACCTGACAGGGCCGAACGCAGGACCGGAGGGACGATGCAGCAGCAGCAGCCACAAAGATAAACAAAAACCATGTGCTGCAGCGCGCCCCCCCCCCCCACGTGACCTCCTTTTACCAAGACAGGAAGGAAGTGAGGCTGGGGCCACCGTGCGACGCTACCGCCGGCGCCACGCCCCCGTCACCGCGTCACAGGGAACCGCCCCCTACAGCCCGGTCAGCGCAGCCAATTCATTCAGGGATTGCAACCAGCTGCGCCGCTTAAATAAAACACAGACAGGCGGCGGAGGAGGGGGGAGGAGAAGGCATGAGCGCAGCCACAGGCTGCCGCACGGAGACCAGCGGGTAAGGAGGGAGGCGGCAAGCCAACCTGCACAGCGCGGTCCGCCCCAACCGCCCCCCTAAAGCTGACCAAATCACTGGCCACTGCTAATAAAGGATCTGCCCAAAGAGCTCCAAGAAATATCAGACTGAGTGCACCATGCTGTGCAGTCTGTTCTATGCATAAGGTTAACACACATATGTTAATGATAGTAATACAGTGAAACACATACATAATACACAACCCTCTACCCCCCCCCCCATAGTGAAGGGAGAAGGGACCGTAACGGGAGAGTAAGGGGCTAAGGGGACCCTCGGGACAGGGGCATCCCATTTCCGGATCACCATGCCGGATAGCCGCATTGCCCCCAAAAGAGGGGGTCGAGCGGAGGAGATAAGCTCCTAGGCACCAATAGTGCCGTCTACCGATTGCCCAGCGAGCAGCCAAGGCTGGGAGGCTTCCATTTCACCTTTAAGGTATAAACACTCAAACCGGGCAGAAATAGACCAAAAGGGGGGTGCCGGGGTAAAACCCCGGCTACCTGTAAGCAGGAGACTTCAATCTTCTCTCTTGTCGTCAAGCAGAGAGAAAAATACTGGTGATTCAAGGGAGGTACCAGGTATATATAGGCCGGAAGGGGGCTCGTTACAAGACTTCCTCTCTGCACTACGTCACCTGGCGGTGAGTTAACCCAATAAGTGAAGAATATTTAAAAGTAAGCGGGGTGTGTGGCACACCAAGAATATTAAACCACTTAGTACAGCTCAGGCTGAAGCACGCTTATTTATTATAACAGACGGGGTGCTCGGTGCAATTTTGGGATACCCCAGGCACAGGTTTAATGTCAGCAGGCAGAAAGCAATGCAAAATTAAACTACTTAGTACAGCTGAGGCTGAAGCACGCTTATTTAGTATAACAGACGGGGTGCTCGTTGCAATTTTGGGATACCCCAGGCACAGGTTTAATGTCAACAGACAGAAAGCAATGCAAAATTAAACTACTTAGTACAGCTGAGGCTGAAGCACGCTTATTTAGTATAACAGACGGGGTGCTCGTTGCAATTTTGGGATACCCCAGGCACAGGTTTAATGTCAGCAGACAGAAAGCAATGCAAAATTAAATAACTTTTAAATAACTAAAATTAATTAAACACGCTTATTTAGTATAACAGACGGGGTGCTCGGTGCAGGTGTGGGATTTGGTTTAAAAGATAGGGTCACCTGCTGAAATGGAATGCCCTTGTGGGCTGGGGTTTGTACAGCAGACAAAAAAAATTAAACTAATCGAGATATAATAAATATTAAATGTGCCACTGCCAACATGGTATGCACAGTGGCCAGGAATTTAAAAATGATCTGGCAAATGAATTGAAATGAAAATTAAAAAAAAGCTTTCTTTCCCTGTCTCTTACTCTGCTGTCCCTGCCTCCGATTTTTAACTATCTTTCCCTGGCTCTCCCTGGAACTCTGTGGGTCCCTGTCTTCTCTCCCTACCTGTGAGTGTCCCATCATACCTTGCCCCAGGGTACATGTCTGGACATGTGCCGTTACCATTTTAGAATGCCTGTCATTGAAATGAATGGAGTTTAAAGGAAAACTTCGATCGATCGAATCGCGGGGAAATTCGGATTCGTTCAGAATCAAATTTTTCATGAAATTCGGAACGAATCCGGGTTCGTCCGGATCGATTCGCTCATCTCTAGTGCTCACCTTTACCACCCTGATCCATATCACAGCATAGCTGGAGAGGAATCCTAGGACCTCAGATCAGTGGGATATAAGGACCTGGAAGACCGTCAGGGTTAAGTTCCCCCGCTTCCTAGTAAAAAAGCCTAAGAAACAGAGCCACCTTGCAGTCTAGTTCCAACTGAAAGAATGAAACTGGATTGTGGAAGTGCAGCAGGAAGTATATAACCCGGGAGGCGCAGCCCCCTTTCTTGCAGTCCACGCCCTTTGGTTGAGAGTTTACCCAACTGTGAATGATTGCCTGACGGTGTGCAGTAACATAGGAGAGAGAATTATGTAATACAAACACTTTCATGCCACTCTGCTTTCCCATGCCATCCAAGTCCCTACCACCCTCCTAAAATGTTTAGGAACATAGGTTAGGCATAGGTTAGCTCATTAGAAATTCCAGAAATTCAGCACTACTGCTCAATCCTTCTACTGTCAGCAAGTAATGGGGTTTGCTTAGTAGGCCTAAGCAGCGTTTTGCACCCCAACCACAACCAAAGTCTCCAGGAAATCTCCAGGAACAAGAATGGCTGAATATGATACTAGCTTTTTGTCCATTCATTTGAACCTAAAAGCCAATGGGCATCTCTACTTAGGATGGGATGGGGAGTGGGGAGTGAAGTATGGGCCTGCTGTCTGAGGGTTGTCATGGGTTCAAGCACAAATGAAGTGCCATTGAACATGAGATGAAATTTAATTTCTGTCTTTATAGTTTTTAAACCATAGTTCATTAAGGCAGCAAAAGAGAGGGGCAAATAGCTCACCTTGTGGTACCAACTTTCAGTTTTGATATCAGGCTCAGATTAAAGTGGACCAACACCCGATGCTGATCGGCCCGGGAATCTATAAGATTCCCGGGCCGATCAGCATCGGGCCTGCGGGGTATCCCGATCGGGGGTGCCCCGCTGTTTGAAGCCCCCCAGAAAGCCCCGAAATCTCTACCTGCTCCTCGATCCAGCGGCGCATGCACGAGCTGCCGCCGCCGCATCCCTCTAGCAGGGCGCGCACCCTGTAAGAGTGACGGGCGGGAGGCGGCGGCGGGCATGCTCGCTTGTCCGTCGGTGGGGATTGGCTGCAGCGGTCACGTGGGAGCGGGAACAGGTGAGTTTTTGGGGCTTTCTGGGTGGTTTCACGCAGCGGGGCAACCCCGATCGGGGTGCCCCACCGAAGTGGACCAAAACCCAGGATAGTCAAAATCCTGGGTGTTGGTCCACTTTAAGTATAGTGCAGGCTCCGGAACAGGCAGGAGCCACCATACTCTAATTTTCCTTTAAAGTAAATATCCAGTCACAACACAACCCCTCTGACCTGTATCCCTTCCCTTGGGAGGGATTACACAAGAAAAAGTTTTTTCTCGCACATGCGGCATTCCCGGCCTTGTACATGCTCCTGCCCACCCATTTAAATGAACATTCAAGGCAGACATCTTGAAGGATTTGATAAATTAATGATACTGGTGGTGGAGGCTGTATCATGGAGGAGGCCCCTGGGTGGCAGCCCCTCAGGCTTTACCTTTAATCCTGACTGGGGAAAGGTCGCAAAGTGGCCAAAGAGCTCAGATCAAGGCATCAAGAGTGGTACAGTACCTCGGTAGCCTTCACCCACTTCAGCAGTGGTGATCACAAAGCTGGGTGCCTGCACACCTGTGTCCTGGCTATCTGGAGATTTACAGCAGTGTACAAAACTTAGCCAAGGCACCCTAAGAGAATAAAGTATGCTTTGTTCCGACCTCGTACACCACACAGTGCTACCTACAGGCTGAAACATGAAAGCACAGAGTCCGGCTTCAGTGACCGGAGCTGCTGTAGAGCTGGTGGAGGTAAGCAGGGGAGCTTCGTGCCAACTCTGAGGCTGCAAGGAAAGTCCACAAAAGTCCACTTTCCCTTTAACAATATGAGCCACTTGAAATATTTTTCTCTATTTTCAGAGTCTCATAGCAGGAGCCTTGTTGCATTTATTATTATTAATATTCTCAAGACAATCATAAGGATCATGTCAAAAAGTACTTACTTACCGTGACACTTAAGATAAAAGGCAAAGGTTTCCAAGGCAACAAGCTCATAAAAGTTCCAAGCCTTTCACCTCTAAAAGCATTTATAAATGTTTTCAGAGCCATAGGTAAGGCACTCCATTTAATTTCTAATTGCATCCAAGGTATATTAAGTTTTGCTAATTTCTGCATGCATGCGAAAGGTGAAAAGGCTAATAATGGATTAGTTACAAGCCGGTCCCAAGGTATATAATGCAAAACAAAAAGAGGAATAAAAGAGGGTCCCTCAAAGGCAACCTTGAGAGGACACACATTTATAACCATGAATTATGAACATCTGTAGACATTTTTTAATCTTCATCGTACCCTGTTGGAAAGAGGTCCTGCTCCACATATGTCGAGTTGTTGAATATGTTAATATTGTGCTGCATAACCATTTTTCCTGCTAGACATTTCCTGCTGATGCCCTGATTAGATTAAAGTTATCTACCATTCCCCAGATCTGTTATGTTTTCACAGGACCCCAATGCACCATCATCATTTGTGCAATGCCAAATTATGCTCACTGGATTACCCACCATAATGGGGAGGGGAATAGGCCTGCGATACTTTACTGACATCTATAAGTAAGATCCCTAACTCTTTCGCATATCTTATTTTTGTATGCAAATATATTTACTTTCTTTTGTTGTATTAAACAGGATTTCCAGTCTAAAAATAAAAGCTTAACAAATTGCTCCCCAAAACCCCCCATCTGGCATTCAGTGTCATAAGCTATTTGAGAGGGCATAACCCCCTGCAGCTATTGTTCAATAGCATGCAGATGATGCGCTCCTGACAAGCATGGGAGCTGCCATCTTGCTACACAACAGTCCCTCAGTCAAAAATGCTTCAAAGCTTTGCAAAATCATCCTGCATCTCTAGCCAGAAGTAGTGAGCCATCTGCTGTTATTACTCATCATTGCTCTGCTCACAGCACAGACCTCTTACATACATTGTAGATTGTTTCCACTGTCTGAATGCTCTGTGACTGCAGCATGATTAAAAAAACATGGATATACATTATAGCAGCATTCTTGAAAAATATTTCCTTTCTTACAGCAAGTGTTTCTTCAGTGTTTGTGTGAGAGCAGCATGATATGATGGTCCGTGTTTCTGAGGCATTTATTTCTCAGTTTGGAGAGGGCTGCTGTTGGCACAATTCCCCCCTAATGCTCATGTGCTAGCATGACTTTCAGGTGTGTAGCAAGATAACTACTTCCATATGGTTCAGGAGCACCACATCTGCATACTATTACACAACATTTGCATGGAGTTATAGAGGAACACTACCCGGGAATTATACTTTCCTGGCTGTTGTTCCTCTGAGTATTTGGGATGCCCCTTGTATATGTGTATATTTCCATGGATTACCCAGGAAACTCACCTTTTTGGCTCCCCGCAGTGCAGGCTGTGTACTCATTTTCGCTCGGCTCCATTCAGCTCAGCAAATCGCAGTGAGGTTACAGTTCATGCTTACTGTATGCAGCCAGCAGGAGGCCATGTTTCCTAACCATAAGAGGAACAGTGAGCTGGTCCCCAGAGATACCATACTTCCCAAGTGTCCCTGATTTGGAAGGACTGTCCCTCTTTTGAGTCCATGTCCCACTCATTCTCCTTATTAACACGCAGATCTGCATTAATAAATTATTAATTTGCATAAAGTGTTTATATTGTTTTAACTGTTACATTCTCCTATCCATCCCTCAATTATGGCCTAATTTAACAAATGTCCCTCTTTCTCATTTGGTTGCCACAGGAGTGAGGACAAGCAGCCCATGAAGTAAAATGGTGGTTACATGGGCAGACTCTATGAGGAAGTGAGAAGAAGGGACAATGGGGAAACAAAAACAAGTCAGCAAGGTGGAAGAAAAAGGGATTACATTTGAGGATTACATTTGAGGAAAGCAGATGAGAAGAAGGCAAGAGACTGTAAAAAGAACAAGCATGATGTCTGTGGGTCACTGCTACATACTGTGTGAGGTGTTATGACAGGAAATATTGTGAATAAAGAATTTAAAACCATCTTAAAAATAACAGAATGCTGGGAGGACGCAATCTGTAAAGAAAGGAAACAAAAGAGTGGACATGGGCATCACAGAGGAGTGGAGTAATTCACATGAAGTCCTTAAAGGGTTGGTCCAGACCGTAAAACTGTTTCCCCTCCTGCCCTCTCTCAGACCCAAGCAGAATATCAACAGTGCAGGGCTCTCTTGAGCAATCATGTGATATGCCTTCTACTGCCCTAATGTGATTGGGTAGAAAGGAACTTGAGCAAGACCAGGAAAGACACACACTGTCCGAGTAGGAGCACTGAAACTGTAACGGAAGTTATTAGGGTTTAATCGACAGAAATCATCACCAGCTTAAATTGCAATCCAAAGTATGTTACAGTGTCAGCTTAATGTCCCAGCACACAGCTATGGTAGCCAAGCGTAAGGGTTAACCCTTTCGCTGCCAGCCTATCTGGAGATGTTGTCACCCTTCGTTGCCAGACCATTTTGCACTATTTTGCGCTCTACATGTTCAACTTTGATTTTTGAAGGGATTTCCCAGGTAAATTACCGTATATACTCGAGTATAGGCCGACCCGAATATAAGCCGAGGCACCTAATTTTACCCCAAAAACCTGGAAAAAGTTATTGACCCGAGTATAAGCCGAGGCACACACAGCACACACACAACATACACACAGCACACACAACACACACACAAACACAACACAGCACACAATACAGCACACATACACACACAAGGCGCACACATACACACACAAGGCACACACAGCACACAACACAGCACACATACAATGCACACAACACACACACTCACCAGTTCAGCTCCTGCAGAATCTTCAGCGAGGCTCCTTCCAGCGACGGTGCGGGAGAGAGTGAGGACGGCGCGGGACGACGGCATGGGTCCATCTAGATGCAGGGCAGAAGAGCCGCCTCAGAGGCTTCAGAACTCGGCGGGGAGATCAGTACACCCAGCGCGAGGTGGGTGTACCAAGATGGCGGCCGGCGCGCTCCGCGCCGCCACGTCACGTCACTGAGGCCCGGGCCGCCATCTTGGTACACCCACCTCGCGCTGGGTGTACTGATCTCCCCGCCGAGTTCTGAAGCCTCGGCGGCTCGTCTGCCGCCTCGGAGGCTCTTCTGCCCTCGCTCAGGTAAGTCACTGACTCGAGTATAAGCCGAGGCTGCTTTTTTCAGCCCAAAAAGTGGGCTGAAAAACTCGGCTTATACTCGAGTATATACGGTATATATTGTTTTCAGCAGAGTCTGGGCTTTAACATGAAATGTCTTGTTTGTCACTTTTTAGGTGTATTCTCACTATTTTTAGGTGAAATATGTGCAAAAAAAATAAAAAATGTTTTTGCTTTATTTGTAGTGTTTTTTTGTAATTAAAAATGTAAGTTTGTCAATAAAATTGTATTGCTTGTGAAATCCAAATCCAAAAATCCACCCTTTCCTGCCCAAACTGAAACAGCCCTTTAGATTTACAGCTTTAGAAAAATACAGCTGTGCTAGGTGTTATGCGCACATAGCTGTTTTGCAAGAAAAACAACCCTTTACATTTGAAATACCTCCACAAACTATATATTCTCTGGAAGTACACACTTCAAGCTTTCTAGGTGTACCATGCTTGTTGACATGGGTGCAGTTTTCTGGTGGTAAATTCCAGAAAATTATTTTGTTGCACATGGTTTTCCTAAAAAAATAAAAAGAATAAATAAGCAGAATCAAAGCCACATTTTCCTAAAAAAATATATATGCAAACATAAATCTGAAAAATCAGCATCCCCTGAACAGAACAATACCCAACATACATAGGTACTGTCAAGGGAAGAGTTGCCAAACACCCCAAAGTAAAGCATGTGCATAAGGATAATTTTACTTGAAAATTTCAGCTTTTCAGAAAAAGTGCACACCTTGCGTTCTTTTCTACCAAATCAACCCTTTATATTTAGAATACCCCCATAAACCATATATTTCCTAAAAGTACACATGTTAAGCTTTCTAAGCATATCCAGCTTGTTGTAGTGGGCTCATCTTTCTGGAAGCAATCCCTCAATAAATTCTTAGGTTGCCCAGGGTTTCCCTAAAAATACGTATAAAAAAGCAGAATAAAAAACATGTTTTCCTAAAATATCAAAATACAAACAAGAAAAAACAAGCTAAATCTGAAAGCGCAAGGTCCCCCAAGCAGAACAATACCCAACATGCATAGCTACTTTTAACTGCCAGCCTTCCTCGAAATGTTGTCACCCTCTGTTGACAGGTCATTTTTCACAATTTTGCGCTATGTTTAACCTTGATTTTTGCAGGAATTTCCAGGAAAATTATATAAATATATTTTTGCAGCAGAGTTTAGACTTTAACATGAAATGTCTTGTGAAAGACCCATTTCTCCCGATTACAACGATACCACATATGTATCAGTAGCCCCCCAAACTGAAAAGAGCACTTTATAACATTTTCAAATAAAATACAACTATCATTCTCACTATGAAGGGTTACATAGTTACATAGTTAATACGGTTGAAAAATGACATATGTCCATCAAGTTTAACCAAGGGTGTTGGGGTAGGGGGAAGTTATTTTTTAATTTATAGGGGAAGCTATTTATTTTATTTTTTGTCTTTATTTCTATTTTTTTTTACTGATAACCACTAGTAGTAACTGTTAATGATATTTTCTTCAAAATAAGCATCTAATCCTTTTTTGAAGCTGTCAGTGATTGAACAAGCTTCTGTGGGAGGCTATTCCATAGATTTATAGTTCTTATGGTAAAAAACGATTGTCGCCTCCGGAGACTAAATTTCTTTTTTTCCAATCGAAGGCAGTGCCCCCTTGTCCTTAGAGAGGATTTTACGTGAAATAGTGTTCCCCCATATTTTTTGTATGGTCCATTTATATATTTATACAAGTTAATCATGTCCCCCCGCAATCGCCTCCTCTCAAGACTAAACAGATTTAATTCTCGTAATCTTTCCTCATAACTAAGATCTTTCATTCCCTTTATTAGTTTGGTGGCTCTCCTTTGCACCCTTTCCAGAGTCAGGGTGTCCTTTCTATGAACGGGTGCCCAGAACTGGACGGCATATTCCAGGTGAGGGCGCACCAGTGCCTTGTAAAGAGGCAAAATTGCATCTCTATCCTGTGATTCCATGCCTCTTTTAATGCACGATAGTATCTTGGTGGCCTTGGAAGCAGCTGCTTGGCATTGCATGCTGTTATTTAGTCTGTGATCTACTAGTACCTCCAGATCCTTCTCAACAAGTGACTCTCCTAGTTTTACTCCCCCGAAAACATATGTTGCCTTCGGGTTATTCGACCCCAAGTGCATGACTTTTTCCACATTTTTCCACATTGAACTTCATTTGCCAAGTGGATGCCCAGACACTCAATGTGTCCAAGTCAGCCTGAAGCTTGTGAACATCTTCAATAGACTGCACTGTGCTACATATCTTTGTGTCATCTGCAAAAATAGAGACAGTGCTTTTAATTCCATCTTCTATGTCGTTTATAAACAAGTTGAATAATGGTGGGCCCAGCACTGAACCCTGGGGTACACTGCTTACAACTGGTAACCATTCAGAGTAGGTATCATTAACCACAACTCTCTGCACACTATCCTTCAGCCAGTTTTCAATCCAGTTACAAACTGCGTTTTCTAATCCTGAAGATCTCAATTTCCCCAATAAGCTTCTATGGGGGACAGTGTCAAATGCTTTTGCAAAATCCAGAAAAACTATATCCACAGCCGCCCTTCTGTCCAGGCTTCTACTCACCTCCTCATAGAAGCCAATCAGGTTAGTTTGGCAGCTTCTGTCCTTAGTAAAACCATGTTGGTTGTCACTTATAATATTATGGGTAGTTACATATTTGTGTATGTAGTCCCTTAAAAGCACCTCAAGCAATTTCCCCACAATGGATGTTAAGCTAACAGGTCTGTAATTGCCCCGAGAAGACCTAGAGCCCTTTTTAAAAATGGGCACCACATTTGCCCTGCGCCAGTCCATTGGCACTATACCAGTTGCTAGTGAGTCTTTAAAGATCAACAACAGAGGTGACGAGATAACGGAACTGAGTTCTTTGAGAACTCTTGGGTGAAGTCCATCTGGTCCTCCAGTCTTATTCACATTTAAATTATTGAGTTTTTCTTGGATGATATCCACGTTTAGCTTGTTAATTATTATACTTGGGCTATTACTATCAGTGGCATCTCCTGTGTTGGCTCCTTGCGCTTCTCTTGTGTACACAGAGCTAAAGAATCCATTTAACAGCTCTGCCTTATCCTCATCCCCAGTGACCATTTCCCCATTATCATTAATTAGGGCACCTACCTGTTCTGATTTAGTTTTCTTCGAATTAATATATTTGAAAAATCGTTTAGGGTTTGTTTTGCTTTCTTTGGCCACATCTCGTTCATTTTGTGCTTTTGCCTTTCTTACACACTTTATTTACTAGTTTATACTGTTGAAGTGTTACAGCTGAGAGTTCAGCCTTGTAATGTTTAAATGCCCAACAGAAAAAATAGGCTCATGGGGCAAAGCCCAGAAACCCAAATAGCAGGAGCACCAATTAAATTTATTAGAATAAACTACCTTTTATTAAGAATTACATGAATCCAAACAAGGACATAACACACAAGACAAGATACAAACACATTAAAATTACTGTGTATCCCCAAAATTCATCCAGTGCTGCGCACACAGCAAATAATATCTGGGTAACTCCTGAAGTATAAATACGTGTAAAAAACCTAAGAATTACTAATTTTGTGCCGGCACAAAAACCCCCACCTCCTCTGCCCCACAACAAGGGGAAAGAAAAAAAGAGAGGAGGAGGGAGAAACCTCTAACTAACTAATAAGATATAATAAAGTGACAGTGCATAATGAACATGATTACTAATAATCATCAATTAAACTAACAAACACTTATACTACTAATCTGTGTGAACAATGATCTATAAACAACGTGAATATGAATGCATATAGTATAAACCACAGTGAAAATTAAATAAAAAATGTAAACAGTGTTATTAAAAATACAGTGTTTTAAAGCAGTGCCCAGGGCTCTAGGCAGTGCTTTAAAACAGTGCTAAGATCCAAGTGTTCAATAATATTGGTCATGGACACAAACACCCATTGCAGGGGAACATCTCAAAATCTGAATCCACAAAATCATCAAGGCATAGAAAAAGAATAAAATACTCAGCCAGGCAACACAGTGTATCACGTAAAGTAAGGAGTGGGGGATAACCAGCAGGGACACCTTCGAACGCGGCCGCCCGTGCCGCTTCGCTTGTGCCGGCACAAAATTAGTAATTCTTAGGTTTTTTACACGTATTTATACTTCAGGAGTTACCCAGATATTATTTGCTGTGTGCGCAGCACTGGATGAATTTTGGGGATACACAGTAATTTTAATGTGTTTGTATCTTGTCTTGTGTGTTATGTCCTTGTTTGGATTCATGTAATTCTTAATAAAAGGTAGTTTATTCTAATTAATTTAATTGGTGCTCCTGCTATTTGGGTTTCTGGGCTTTGCCCCATGAGCCTATTTTTTCTGTTGGACATTTATTTTTTGCAGTGTAGCACAAACATTGTAAATTACGGGCGGTGCACCACTTTGTCACATGTTATAATGTTTAAATGCCCTTTTTTTGTTCTTTATTGCCCTTT
The DNA here is from genome assembly GCA_027917425.1 of Gastrophryne carolinensis. Taxonomy (NCBI): domain Eukaryota; kingdom Metazoa; phylum Chordata; class Amphibia; order Anura; family Microhylidae; genus Gastrophryne; species Gastrophryne carolinensis. Next base: position 54,975,328 of record CM051241.1, read on the forward strand.
TAACCGCAAATGTCAGCCATGAGGGGTTTAACTTTAGCCGCTTATATTTGTTACCCGTAGGAATACATTTTGCAACGTTGCTACTCACAATTGATTTAAAGCACTCCCATTTGGCATCTGTATCCTTATTCCTGAACAGATGCTCCCAGTCTATGTCCTTGAGTGCAGCTCTGAGCCTGGGGAAGTTGGCCTTTCTAAAATTTAATGTTTTTGCCTTCCCAGGAAGAAAATCTTTCTTACAGTTTATGTTAAATACAATTATATTGTGGTCACTGTTACCAAGATTTTCACGGACTGTTACTGCCCCCATCAGGTCATCATTATTTGATATTACAAGATCTAGAATAGCATCACCCCTAGTTGGTGCCTCCACGAACTGATTCATATAATTATCTTGTAGCAAGCTGAGGAATGCTCTCCCCCTTGTAGTGGAAGCAGAACCATGTCTCCAGTCGATTCCTGGATAGTTGAAGTCCCCCCATCACCACCACTGTACCAGCCTGTGATGCCCGCTCTATCTGTTTATGCAGTTGACCCTCTATTTCCTCAGTTATATTTGGGGGCCTATAGATTACACCAAACTGTATTTTAGCATTGTTTATATCGCCCCCTACTTCTACCCACAAGGATTCTACATCCTCACAATCTTCTGCTAGTATCCCCTCATTAATATATGCTTTGAGTTCTTGCTTTACATAAAGACACACGCCACCCCCTTTCCTTTTTGCTCTGTCTTTCCGAAAAAGAGCGAAACCTTGTAGATTGACAGTCCAGTCATGTGCGGAATCCAGCCATGTCTCAGCCACACCAACAACATCAATATTCTCTGCCAGCACCAGAGCCTCAAGCTCCCCCACTTTACTTGCCAGACTTCTGGCATTTGTGAACATACACCTTATGTTCCTATCTAGTTTGACACATTGGGGTATAGTATTAGTTCCTGCAGTAATGCATCCGTCTAATTTGTTACTGCTGGTTTGCAACTCATGGATCTCCTTATCCATCATAGCAGTCCTCCCTCCTTCTAATTCTCCACCCACCATCATATGCTGTCCCCTAAGTAACCTGTCTTCACTTTTATTTTCACTCTTGCCCTCCCCCCTCATCACTAGTTTAAATAACTCTCCACCCCCTCTAGTATCCTCTTACCCAGCACAGCAGCCCCCCTTCCATTCAGGTGCAAATTATCTTTAGAATACAGTTTGTACCCCAATGAAAAGTCAGCCCAGTGCTCTAGGAACCCAAATCCCTCTGCCCTGCACCAGGACTTGAGCCATGTGTTTAACTCTCTAAGCTCCCACTGTCTTTCATGTGTAGCGCATGGCACTGGCAGTATTCCAGAGAATACAACCTTGGAGGTCCTTCCCTTCAACTTGGTGCCTAATTCCTTAAATGTATTCTTAAGGATCCTCCATTTCTCATTAATTCTGTCATTGGTCCCCACATGGACCACGACCGCTGGGTCATCCCCAGCCCCTCCCAGTAATTTGTCCACCCTTTCCACCACATGCCGAACCCTGGCACCAGGGAGACAGCAAACCATTCGGTTGAGGCGGTCTTGGTGACAAATTATTCTATCAGTCCGCCTGATAATAGAATCCCCTATGACCACTAACTGTCTAGTCCTACCTGCAGTCCCAACCACCCGCTCACTAGCTGGGCTGTTCTCCCGGCTGTTAGGGAGAACAGTATCTGCTAGGGCTGCCATTTCTGAGACTGACACTCTTGCATCATTACCCAACTTGGCAATTTTGCTAGGGTGCGCAGACACAGGAATGGCCTTCTTTTTCTGTGCACCCTTTCTACTCCCTCTATCTACATTTACCCAGCTACTTATCTGCTCCTCCTGACCCATTTCTCCACCCTCTGTATCTACCCCATTTACTACCTGCTCAGTGAGCAGAAAACTCTTTTCCATATTGTCATTCCTCCTCAGTCTTGCATTTTGCTCCTCCAGATCTCTAACCCGAGCTTCCAGGTTTGCAATTTGCTCACATTTACCACAGAGGTATTCACCCGGGAACTGCTGCTCCTGAAGTGTATACATATGACAAACTGTGCACTGAAGTAAACCTTTAATATTGCTAGCCATTATCCTAGTTACAATACAGCAGTAAAAACAATTTTAGTACTCACAGATGCAGCAACTTTGGCTTTTACCTTCTTATTTTAGCACATAGGCAATAGGAACACTTGAAGTCCCAATATAAAGTCCCTTAATAAAAAGTCCCCTCACTTATAATACAACCTCACTTGAAAATACAACTGGAACTCGCAAAAGCTCCTGAACTCGCTTTAAACAATCTTATTTAGATAAAGCAATACTTCCCTTCCAAATGGCAGTCTCTGTCTGGCAAACAGGGTTAAATAAAAAAATTGGCATGGGTCCCCCAAAAATGGCGTGAGGCCCCCCCTACCCAGCATAACCAGCCAGGGGACCAGCTATGGGGGTTCAAAGAACCGGGTGCAGGGGCCAGCTTTGGTGCAAGTTACAAGCCAGCATAAGACGTTAAAGCCAGCCAGCGTGCAGCGTAAAAACATCCACGATTTTATTCTCAAATCATTAAAATCCATCCATGATCAAAGCATCAGCGAGAAAAGGAACATCAAAGATACAAGTATCGTCTCCTTGTCTATGCGTTTCGGACGTCAGTCCTTACTCATGACATGGAGAAATAAATCTAATCATACATTTAAATATCAGTGTTCAATAAACTGCACATGCGCTGAGATAATTGGTTTAATTAGAAACAGGCAAGCAAAGGTCAAGCATTTATACCCTCAAACCCGAATGTGTTAAAATATTCCAAGCGCGGGGGAGGGGGGAAGGAGGAAAAACCACCTACCTTACCACCCGAGGAAACAGAACCTCATTCAGTCTGCCTCACAGCATAGCCTAATGGCCACGGGCTCTTCTGCCTCCCCCCGGCCTTTGAGGAGGCAAATAATGGGGGGGGGGGGCTCGGAGTTAATTGCAAGTTACCCACTAGCTGCAGGCAACTTGCCAGACCTAGAGCCTTGTGGACTGGTATAGGGGTCTCATAGATTCCTTCTAGTTCACAAAGGTTTAACAGTAAAAAAAAAAACAAACAACACATGGTAAAAATGTCATTTATAGAAAAAAAAATGTTCTTTACTCACCTCCGATTCTCAGCTCCTGTGTCCCTTGTTGATCCGATGACAGAAGAGGTGGATCCCTGGAGGGGGGAGGCAGGGGGATCAGAAGATCTCCTGCCCCCTCCTCCTCGGCCTAGCGATCACTGCAACTGAGAGCTGAACCACCGAGAGCCAGAATGACGTCCACATGGTGACGTCATCCTCCCTTTCCCTACTCGTGAAGATGGCGGGAAAGCAGGGGGAGAGGGCCTGTTGTGCTCTCTCCTGAAGACTGAAGAGCCAGGGGATGATCGCAGGGGGGCGTTTTTCCGGGCAACTCTTTAGCTACTGGACTGCAATCCCCTTATCTATAGAGTTTGAATTTGAGAACATGGTGTTAAACCTGTGGGTTTTGCCTTAGCCAATCAGATGATTAGCAAAACAGAGTCACAAAGTCTCTGATATGTCCAAAATCTTTGTTGGTGTATGTTGCTAGTTTAAACACATAGTTGCTACAGAAAACAGTTTTTTCTTTTATAACACAGTAATATAGATGCAAGGCAATTAAAGAAACAGATAAGTTCAGCCTATTGAGCACTTGATCATTTTGGCGCACAATAATGGAAATTTTTAAATGCCATCCTGAGTGGAATTTCACTTTAATATTTTGCCTGGAATGTTCCTGGTCAGTTTAAATTTCTGTTTCTTTCAAATAAAATTTTCTATAGGTGGTAGAGGGGTGGCAGGTCCTTTGGAGGATATTTCACGTTTTGTGGATGAAAATTTTAAGCCCCTGGTTAGGGCTCTCCCACAGTTTGTGCTGGACAGCAGCAATGTGCTCCGGAAGATCAAAGAGGTAGTGGTGGATGAGGACTCACTGCTGGCCATCATCAACATGGAGAGCTTGTATACCTTTTTCAAAAAATCCTTTGTTATATATTTTTCACACCTTTTTTTATCCTTGTAAAATATCATATGTGTACATACTGATATTGGTGTATTGTTGTGGATTGGACATCCCCATACATGTGGATCTGTTGTCCTTGATTGGTTGTAAGACCAATTTGTCTTTTCTCGGCAGGTGCACATCTATGGGGATAGTCCCAGTCGTTGTTCTAGCCGCCTCCTGCTGTCTACTTGATGAGTTGACAGCAGTGTATGGATTTCCAATGTATAATACTATTTCAATAGTGAATAATGTGTTTCAGATATTTTGTATAATTAATTTTGATTTATTAATGTATTGTTTGTATTAAGTTTAGCTATATGAGGGATTTGTTTTTTGTATGTTTTGTAGATGGACTCGGGCATGGTGCTGGATCCTATACCTCCTCTCCCCCCCCCCCCCATCTGATGATGCGCGATGGCACGGCCGCTCTCTCCCCTAGGTGTGTGCTGATCAATGACGCGCCTCTAGTGGCCGTTTTCCAGACTCATCAGTTGGCTCGGGCAGTGTTGTGCCGGGCGCGCTCCTGTGGTTTCGCACGTGTTGCGCACTTGCTCAGACTGTCAGCCTGCTCCCGTGCTTGCACCCCCCCCCCCCCCACGGCAGCTGCCTTTGTTTGAATGGCGCTCCTGTGAGAGGAAGGGGAGGAGGGTGGCTGAGCATGGTTTTTGATGCACTGTGATTACTTTGTCTATTCCTGACCTGGTCTTTTTACCCGGCAGCAGATATGTGGACATTATGAGCCAGTGATTGGATGATGCAGGAGGAGGAGGGGTCCAGCCCATTACTTGTATCCAGGTAAGCCAGCACATTATTAGCCTGAGGAAGTGGAAAGCGTGCCCACGGAATGTGTGGCTCTTGGGGTGGTTGGCTTAATTTGGTTTATTTTGGTTGTATTTTGGTTTCATTTTGTGACTTATACTGTGGCTCACATCATAGGACATTAGCACACTTTGGTTATGATGATGATGATGATGATGATGATGGGGGATTGATTTTGATATTGTTATTTGTGATTGTTTCATTTATTGATGGTGCTCTCCCCATCGCCTACACACCTATCTATGCTGGTCTGTTGTGTTTGTCATTGTTTGATTTATGTTTTTTAATTGGTTTTAGCATGTTTAGGATTATTTGTAGTGATTTACTTGTGTCAAGATCAAATAAAATAATATTTTTTTGTACTACTATTGATTCTAGTGTGCCTCCCTATTTTGTTGTAGTCTGATTAAGCCTTTGTGAGCTTTGGGAGTAGCACCTGTATTAATTAGAAGGGTTTGGAGCAGGTCCCCTTTGTTTGTGCAGCTTGTATACCTCATCACCGGGGTAGAGGCCTCCGTCTCGTTTCTAGCCATTCTGGGTCCCTGTGATGGAGCCTACAATTAGTTTGCTGTGGTTCTATTGGAATTCATTTTGCAGAACAATCTTTTCAGATTCGATGGCCGGAACTACCACCAGATTAGGGACACAGCCATGGGGCGACCTGTGCAGCATTGTATGCCTGCCTACACCTCAGTTGTTGGAGGACCTCAAGATGTTTGTGCGGGCTGACTTTGTTGCACGGGTCGCCCTGTGGCTCTGGTACATCGATCATGTCCCGGTGGTGTGAAAAGTTAACAGGGCTGCAGCCTAACCACTAGGTGTTAAATGTGCAGCTGCTGGCAGTGCTGCAAGATTGAAGGTCAAGAAAAGGGGTGGAGTAGGTGTCCTTGCATCACTCAAACGAAGCGCAGAGGGCAAAATGCGTTGAAGAACAGAGGCCACTCTCACCACGCTCCCATACACACACACACACCGCAGCAGTTTGGTACTCTTTGCGCACTAGATCCTCTCTGACCCTCCGTGAGTGTCTCTGGCGCTGGACACGAACACCCCCTTAGATGCAAGCGGATCTCCACTGGATAGTGGTCTTCCGGCAATAAGAGCAAGGAGAACCACTGTGGCGCTGCTGGTGGGTTTAGGTCTGCTTAAGCTGGCTCTGGGCTGCATGCTACCGCCGTTTCTACCATCTGTTTTATGTCCTATTTGGTAATTGTTTGCGCCCTTAAGCCATTGTTTGGAGTCAGCCATCCAGAACCGGTGGGTGGCCCCAATTTTTTCAGTGTGCTGTGTTATTTTTCATATTGACTTTGAGGAGTCAATCTTTTATTTCTCTGGCATAGGTGGTGTATGTGGTGTAGTCGTGGCAAATGGGATGGGGCGTTTATTTTTAGAACGCAACTTCTGCTTTTGTCACCTTTTGTACTATTAAACTTTTTGGCATTCACCACAGCCACATAAACCCTTATCTGTCTGTCTGTTTTTAGTTCAACCCTGGAGACTAAAAGATGCAGACCAGATCCTATCTTTGGAGCATACCAATTTGGGATGGTCCACTTGGTGAAACTCCAGCATTCGACATCCATGTTTGCAAAGCCAACATTTCCACGGCTCCATCTGAGGCACGTAAATACACCTGCCATTTGCAAATGGCTGGTGTGGATATGCCCTTAAGATAGGGATGAGGGGGTATGTGGCCAGAGGCAGGCTCACTTAATTCAGCTTGCATGCTGCTCTAAAATCAGATGGGCTAGCAAAAGCTGAATGGAGATAAGTCTTGTTGGAATATGGTCGCGTGCACCAACCATCCACTTCTCCATCCATCTGGACCACTCATTAATAAACAAAACAGTTTGAAAACTCAAAGTGAAAACAAAGTAAAAAAAAATCTTCCTCATTATGCCTTTATCTGCACGCACCCATATGTCCTCTGAATCAGACACAAATTTATTCACAGTATGATAATTATATTTAAGTTTTCGTTAAATATCTCATGTTTTCATACCTTGTCCAAGGTATTTCACCATTTGATGCAGTTAGATTCTTTTTCTTTCTCATAATGTTTACAACATGCAAACATAGCCTGCTTAACAATTTGGAACAATCTTTTTAAGTAGATTTCTATCAATTGGATCCACCTTGCAAACTATTTATCAGAGTTGTACGAGATTGATTTCAATGAACCAAAGAGCCCCCCATGAGATACAATACCATCCATGAGTTTCATTGAAAAACTTAACATCTGTAAGGCATTAAATATGATTACATAATAATATGGACTGAGGTGTACATAAAGCTCCACTTAACATGCTTACTGGGCCACAGGACATGTTTTGCAGGTCTCTACACAGGTGGCTCCGTAGCCTTGTCTTCTTTTAATTAAACTACCTGAGTATCTTGGTGGAGATGGCCTGATGGTGGCTCTCGAGAAGAGGGTTGAGAAACACCGCTCTGAGTTAATCTCAGAGTGGGGCCAAAAAAACAGTGTCTGTGGCTATCTATTGGCGGCAGTAGGTAATCAGGTTGGCAGCACAGATGTCATAAAGCAAATGCCTTGCAAAATCCACAAAGATTACTTTACTTTAGCGCACTTCCTAACAATACCTGTCTACTAATGTGAAATCCCGAATGTATTTGTTAGGGAAATTTTGCCAAAAGATTAAGTGTTCTTCCAAGAAGAAGGTTGCTCCGCTGTAATTAAAAGCATTCGCTGGCACAAAGGAAAGCGTTCATCTATCAGGCATAAGACAAGACATTATAATGGAGCTTCTCTTAGCAGCAGTGCATGAGCTTTTATACAATAAATCCAACCTGGTGAGAGTTCTACTGTAAGCAAGGAAATATCACTTAATGAGAGGTAGAAGGGTCCTAATATAGTATTTTTATTTAAAGCACATGATGCATGAGAAGCCCAACATTTCTAAGCAATATTAGAGATTAGGTTGCAATTGCACACCATAGAACATGAAGATGTAGAACCTGGTTAAAGGGATTCAAAATATAGCAAGTGTACCCACTCACTGCACACAACCAGTGATACGTTAGAGGCAAAAGGCTATATACTATGAACACCCAGATACAAGGCTGTGCAAAAAATAAGTTTTTAATGCTAGTGACAGCATAATGTACATAGATAATAGCTGCAAAAGAAAACATTGGCATTATATGCAAAGCTAATGCCAATTTTGGCTCTGCGGTACATATGCCGGGAGGCACTGTACTAAGTTGTTAAGAGCAGACTAGGCAATCAGAATAAGCTCGGTCTTTACAGTGATGGCAGACGAGGGGTATGTTATACAGAAAACATTGCACAGTGAATCCCTACATAAATAGCAAGAACAAGATACATAGACACCAATAGTCCAGAAAAAATATACAGAGATATTGCAAAGAATAAGCTGACAAGCAGAATAGCTAGTGGTAGTGACACCAGAAACCCTCAACACTTCAGTGTGTCAACCTTCATCAGGAGGGTGAGTGATCAGCCTCTTGGTGAAGGGTTACACCCCAAAAAGTTTAGGGCGCTTAATTTTTGTGATATTCTCTGTGCAATGCTTCCCATACTATGCCCATGTTTTCTTTTGCAAGTTATTATCTAACTCTATGTACGCTATTTTGTCACTAGTTTTAAAAGCTTATTATTTTTTGCATAGTCTTGTGTCTGGGTGTTAATAGTTAGGGATGAGCGAATCGATCCAGAAGAACCCGAATTTGTTCCGAATTTCAGGAAAAATTCGATTCTGAACGAATCCGAATTTCCCCGCGATCCGATCGATCGAAGTTTTCCTTTAAACTCCATTTATTTCAATTACAGCCATTGCAAAATGGTGGATGGACATGTCCGGGCATGTCCCCTGGGGCAAGTTATCATGGGAAGGTCACATGCAGCCTATCAGCAGCCAGGAAGCCCGGTGACGTCACAGTGCTATATAAACGGCGGCCATCTTGCTTGTGCGCATTTCAGCCTTGCATTGCAGACAGAACGGAGGTTGCTGTAGACAGGGAGAGACTTACAGACAGGCAGGGAGAGTCAGGGAGACCCACAGAGACCAATACAGTGCCAGGGAGAGCCAGGGAAAGATAGGGAAAAATCAGGAACGATCCAGGCAGGGACAGCAGAGAAAGTGACAGGGAAACTTTTTTTTTTATTTTCACTTCACGTAATTTGCCAGATCAGTTTTAAATTGCTTTTTTTGTGCTGTAAATATTCCTGGCCACTGTGCATCCCATCTTGGCAGTGGCATGTTTAACCCTATCTGTTACACACAAGCATTTCTTATAACTTGATTCGTTTAAATTTTTTTTGTATGCTGTAAAAACCCAGCCCACATGGGCATACTATTTCAGCACATTTCAGCACATCTGTTATACTAAATCAGCTTCTAAAGGCTCTGTTTTATTAATATATTGCATTTTGAATTGGTTTTGTGCTTCCTGTAAAAAACACCAGGCCACATGGGCATCCCAAACCAGCACATTTCACCCTGTTATACTAAATCAGCTTCTAAAGGCTCTGTTTTATTAATATATTGCATTTTTAATTGGTTTTATGCATCATTTAAAAACACCAGGCCGCAGGGTATCCCAAACCAGCACATTTCACCCTGTTATACTAAAGCAGCTTCTACAGGCTCTGCTTTATTAATATATTGAATTTTGAATTGGTTTTGTGCGTCCTGTAAAAACACCAAGCCGCATGGGCATCCCAAACCAGCACATTTCACCCTGTTATACTAAATCAGCTTCTAAAGGCTCTGTTTTATTAATATATTGCATTTTGAATTGGTTTTGTGCGTCCTGTAAAAACACCAGGCCGCAGGGCATCCCAAACTAGCACATTACACCTTGTTATACTAAAGCAGCTTCTACAGGCTCTGTTTTATTAATATATTGCATTTTGAATTGGTTTTGTGCATCCTGTAAAAACACCAGGCCGCATGGGCATCCCAAACCAGCACATTTCACCCTGTCTGTTATGATAAATCAGCTTCTAAAGGCTCTGTTTTATTAATATATTGCATTTTGAATTGGTTTTGTGAGTCCTGTAAAAACACCAGGCCACATGGGCATCCCAAACCAGCACATTTCACCCTGTTATACTAAATCAGCTTCTAAAGGCTCTGTTTTATTAATATATTGCATTTTGAATTGGTTTTGTGCATCCTGTAAAAACACCAGGCCACATGGGCATCTCAAACCAGCACATTTCACCCTGTTATACTAAATCAGCTTCTAAAGGTTCTGTTTTATTAATATATTGCATTTTGAATTGGTTTTGTGCGTCCTGTAAAAACACCAGGCCGCAGGGTATCCCAAACCAGCACATTTCACCCTGTTATACTAAAGCAGCTTTTAAAGGCTCTGTTTTATTAATATATTGCATTTTGAATTTTTTTTTGCATCCTGTAAAAACACCAGGCCGCAGGGTATCCCAAACCGGCACATTTCACCCTATTATACTAAATCAGCTTCTACGGGCTCTGTTTTATTAATATATTGCATTTTGAATTGTTTTTTTGCGTCCGCAGGGTATCCCATATTGCCAATTTTCATAGTATCTGGTGCAGAGAAGCAGTATCTCGCTTTATTTAGCTTCTGCTTTTTAAAGTAAACACTTTTTTTAAGTTACTAAATACTTAAAGGAGCCGCAGCACTCAACCCTGTTAGCTTGCAGACCAACCTATAATATGTCTCTAAATCTGGTAAAAACAGAGGCTCGGTCACACACATCTGAAGAAGTATGCTAAGCTGCAATACCATGCCAAGGTGCCTCTATGGGTGCAGTCCAAACTCTAATCTATGAGAGCCCCGTTTGGGACATACAATGCAAGAGATAAAATGGGAGCAGCTTACCTGAGGTTGCCCTAAATCTCAGGCTGACTTGCACCTCCCAGGTTAGTTATAAAATGGTCTGAGCAGCTGCCACTCCCCTCTTGTTCACATTTTTTTAAGTGCTTATTGCGCATTTCAAATACATAAAAATGTCAGGCAGACAAGTGCCAGGATGTTCAAAGAGGAGTGTCAGAGGCCAAGATTCAGCAGGCAGAGGTCGCAGCAGACTAGGGGCGAGTGACAGCAGGAGTCGCGGTGAGAGACCTGATCTGCCAGTATCTGCTAGCGGTCTTGTCTCCACCAGTTACGCATCTGCCGTGGTAGATTGGTTAACACGCTCATCCACATCATCACAAGTTACATCTGAGACCCCCAGTCTAGGGTCGGTAGGTTCCTCTGACACAGCCCTGAGTTGGCATAGCCCGAGAGCAGTCCCTGTCCTCCCATTGCCTCTGTCCTACGCCGTTCCCTCCCCCAGCAACGTATCCTATGCTTTGGGTTCAGCTCCACTTTTTAGTGAGGAGGACGATCAGATAGAGGACAGTCAGCAGCTACTGCCCAGCCAAGAAATGGAGGTGGCTTCCTTCGCTAGGCAGACTAATAGTGATGTGGAGAGTGGTGTGGGTGTTGTTGCGAGCGTTCCAGCTCCTGCGCCAGACACTGTTGAGGAAACAGAGAACATCAGTGACGTGCAGCCACAACTCGGTGATGATGATGATGATGAAGCCGATCGCACTTGGGAGCCAGGTGCAGAAGGGGCTTCATCCTCATCATCAGCAGAAGAGGGGCGCAGGTTGCCCCAGAGTCAGCAGCTGAGGCAGCAAGGTGTTAGCAGCATGGTTGGCAGTCAGCATGGGGGGCAGAATTGTAAAGCCTGGAGCCAAACGGGGCCGGGGTAGAGCACCTGCTACGCGGCAGGCTGCCTTATCGGGAGGTAGTGGAGCAGGGGTTCCTAGAGTTGGCGACAATAGCAGTGAATCAGTGAGGCCTGTTGGTGGGAAAAGTTGCTACTCGGCAGTGTGGCAGTTTTTCCTCAAGCATCCGCAGGAGGGTAACATGGCCACATGCAAGATATGTAGGCAGAAGCTGAAGCGTGGCCAGGGCCCAAATGTTGGCACCACGGCCCTGCGTCAACATATGATGCGTCACCATAAAGTGGCCTAGGAGAACCGAGGCTCCGAAGAGGTGGTCCAGGCTGCTTCCTCACCAAGTGGCACGCCGCTCCCAATTTCTGCCAGCCAAGGCTCCAGCACCTCAGCAGAAGAAAGCTGTGCGTCATACCCATCCTCTGTCGCTCCAGATGCTCCTGCTCCTCCTCCTCCAAGTCATGCATCCCGCCAGCAATCCATCGGCGAAGCCATGTCCAAGAGACAGCAGTATGCGCCCACTCATCCTACGGCGCACAAGCTGAATGTGTTCCTGTCCAAGTTGCTGGTGCTGCAGTCACTCCCTTTTCAAGTGGTGAACTCTGCACCTTTCAGAGAACTGATGGCTTGTGCCGAGCCGAGGTGGAGAGTCCCAAGCCATCATATCTTTTCCAAGAAGGCAGTACCAGCGCTGCACACTTTTGTTGAACAGAAGGTGGGCCAGTCCTTGAGCCTGTCTGTGTGTAGCAAAGTGCATGGCAGCGTCGACGTCTGAAGCTGTAATTACGGTAAGGGACAGTACATGTCATTTATGGCCCACTGGGTGAATGTGGTCCCTTTGCAGCAGCAGCAACTTGGACAGGTCACGCCGCTTCAGCCTCTGGGCTCCCTGGCTGTTGTGCCTGTGACACCGTGCGACTCAGGCTCCTCATCCTCCGTCATCTCCTCACCCTCCACTGTAGGCTCAAGTCACAGTGCCCCTCCAGCCTACCATGTGTGCAGGGCACGGAGGTGTCACGCTGTGCTTCACATGGTTTGCCTTGGCAAACGGAGTCACACAGGGGAGGAACTGCTTAAATTTATTCATCAAAAAAAAAACAAACATGGCTTACTCCAAGAAAACTGAAAATGGGAACCATGGTTACCGACAATGGGAAGAACATTTTGTTTGCACTGCGACAAGGAAGGCTGACCCATGCGCCCTACATGGCTCACATCTTCAATCTGGTTGTGAAGCGGTTTCTGAAGTCTTCCCCCCATCTGCAAGATATCCTAGCAACTTCAAGGAAACTTTGCATGCACTTCAGCCACTCATACACCACCAAGCACACCCTTCTTGAGCTACAGCGTCAGAACAGTAGTCCCCAACATAGCCTGATTTGCGATGTTTCCACCCGTTGGAATTCCACCCTGCATATGTTGGACAGACTATACAAACAGAGAAAAGCCATCACGGATTTCTTGATGATCCAAGCGGATAGGGGGACTCCCCTGTGTAACTTCAATGTCAACTAGTGGCAGCTCATACGTGACACCTGCCGTTTGCTCAGGCCCTTTGAGGAAGCCACTTTATTTGTGAGTCGCCAGGATTACGGGATGAACGACGTGATTCCACTGCTTCATATACTACAGCACATGTTGGAAACCATGCCTGGTCAGGGCACTGGAGACATTTCGTCTACATCTTACGGCCACATGAACCCCGTTGGAGCTGAACTGGAGGGGGAAGAGGAGGAGGAGTGGCACAGTGCACAGTTTAGGCTTGGCGAAATGGCTGGTTTATCTAGTCAGCGGACAGGAGAGGAGGAGCAGGAGCAGCCAGAGGAGCTAGAGGGTTGTTGTGAGGAAGGCGAGACAGAGGACCCAGACACACCGTGGCAGTATGCAGTGGAGATGGAGACAGGTAGTCCCTCCGAGTCACTTGCACAAATGGCACGAAGCATGCTCACGTGCTTGCGTAGTGACCCCAGAATTGTTTCCATTTGTCAGCGGGATGACTTTTGGCTCTCCACCTTATAGGACCCTCGCTACCGGCAAAAAAATGGGGGCATTTTTTAAACCCACTGAGAGGGAGGACAAACTGGCCTACTACTGAGACATCCTATGTAGTCAGTTGACCGATGCTCATCTGCGCCATCGCCCATACTCTCGCAGGTCTGACTCGGGGGGGCCCTCTGCGCTCACCTTCCACTGCCATAGCTGCTAGGGGGGGGTTGGCAGGAGCAGCAGCAGCAGCTCCATCAGCAGCAGCCTCAATCTTCAGTCGCTAATGAGTAGCTTTCTACACCCGCATAGTGAGTCTACTCATGAGCAGCAGGAAGGTCTGGAGCAGGACCTGAACCAGCAGGTCATGTCATACCTTGACATGACCATGCCAACACACCTTGAGGATCCGCTGGACTTCTGGGCAGCCAAACTTAACTTGTGGCCACAGCTAGCTGAGTTTGCCCTGAAAAAGCTGTCCTGCCCGGCAAGAGGAGAACTCGTCTGTCAACTAAAAATGTGGAGAGACCCACCTTTGTGAAAATGATTCAGGGATGGAGCATCCATGATTTCCACCCACCAATGGCTGATGCATGCGACTAGATTCAGCAATGTGCCACGTTTTACACTTTCCAAATGGTGCAAAACATAACTATGTCTTTAGGCTAATTTTTGGGCTCCTGCTGATGGCAACTTCAGGGTTTGCCTTTCAGCCAAATTTTGGCCTGCAGTGTGTCTTTAGGCCAATTTTTGGGTTCCTGCTGCCAACTCCAGTGTCTCTTTCAAGCTATGTTTGGGCTGCTTCTGCTGCTGCTTGCAACTCCAGGGTATCATTCAGACAATTTTTGGGCTCCTGCTGCCAACTCCAGTGTCTCTTTCAAGCTATGTTTGGGCACCTGCTGCTTGCAACTCCAGGGTGTCATTCAGCCAATTTTTGTGCTCCTGCTGCCAACTCCAGCTATGTTTGGGCTCCTGCTGCTTGCAACTCCAGGGTGTCATTCAGCCAACTTTTGGGCTCCTGCTGCCAACTCCAGTGTGTCTTTCAAGCTATGTTTGGGCTGCTGCTTGCAACCCCAGGGTGTTATTCAGCCAATTTTTGGGCTCCTGCTGCCAACTCCAGTGTCTCTTTCAAGCTATGTTTGGGTTCCTGCTGCTGCTGCTTGCAACTCCAGGGTGTCATTCAGATAATTTTTGGGCTCCTGCTGCCAACTCCAGTGTGTCTTTCAAGCTATGTTTGGGCTGCTGCTGCTGCTTGCAACTCCAGGGTTTCATTCACACAATTTTTGGGCTCCTGCTGCCAACTCCAGTGTCTCTTTCAAGCTATGTTTGGGGTCCTGCTGCTGCTTCCAACTTCAGGGTGTCATTCAGCCAATTTTTGGGCTCCTGCTGCCAACTCCAGTGTCTCTTTCAGTCAATGTTTGGGCTGCTGCTGCTTGCAACTCTAGGGTTTCATTCAGCCAATTTTTGGGCTCCTGCTGCCAACTCCAGTGTGTCTTTCAAGCTAGGTTAGGGCTTCTGCTGCTTGCAACTCAAGGGTGTCATTCAGACAATTTTTGGGCTCCTGTTGCCAACTCCAATGTCTCTTTCAGCCAATGTTTGGGCTCCTGCTGCTGCTTGCCACTCCAGGGTGTCATTCAGCCAATTTCTGGGCTCCTGCTGCCAACTCCAGTGTCTCTTTCAAGCTATGTTTGGGCTCCTGCTGCTTGCAACTCCAGGGTGTCATTCAGCCAATTTTTGGGCTCCTGCTGCCAACTCCATTGTCTCTTTCAAGCTATGTTTGGGCTGCTGCTGCTTGACACTCCAGGGTGTCATTCAGACAATTTTTGGGTTCCTGCTGCCAACTCCAGTGTCTCTTTCAAGCTATGTTTGGGCTCCTGCTGCTGCTTGAAACTCCAGGGTGTCATTCAGCCAATATTTGGGCTCCTGCTGCTGCCAGCTCCAGGGTGTGTTTTTCAGGCAATATAGGGGCCCCCCCTCATAGTGATGCCACCTCAACTCTCTGCAATTGTGCCGCTCTGCGGTTCTATTAGCGATGCCTCTGATCTGCATGTGATAATTATTAACAGTATTATTTCACTAACCCAGCACGCATCCTATGCGTGTTACAGCAAGGCAGAATGGTTCACAACCCTATTGAGGCTCTAGGAAGCTCAGAAATAGCCGTTTTTAATAGTGATTCATCGCCAATACATTCGGACCGAAAATAATTTTGTTGGAAAATTCGGCGAATCAGCCGAATCAAATTTTTCAAAAGTTCGCTCATCCCTTTTCATAGTACATAGCCTTTTGTCTCTAAACCCAACATTTTTGTCACGATGGCATGTTCGACATGTTCACACCAGATACCATGGGTGTGTACTTGTGAGATCGCACCCTTGGGGTTCACTGTTCAGCGCGTGCGTGTCCAAGAGGCGTATGCAGTTATGATTGTGTCTGGTGCACCGGTCAAGCATGAAGGCGTGTCCAGATGCCAAATGACCTTTAAAATGGGAAGATGCCTGCTTTCCTGTTCCTGTGATCCTGAGATTGCCCAGCTTGACCTGTGCTGCACTGACTACCCACTCTGACTCCCGACCCTTGGCTTTGGATGACTACCCATTCTGGTTCTCTCTTACCTTTAGCTTGGAAATACAACTACTACTGTTTTGTTCCTGCACGCATCTGAACTCTGACTGTCTCAGCTCTGTTCCTACAGGCATCTGAAATCCCAGCTCTCTTGCTGCACTCACCTGGGCTTTGAACTTTCTGGCTTTGTTCCTGCACCCGTCTGATGGGGACTCAATCTATACAGGTCTCTGGGCTAATTGATTGTGACAGTTGTAGGACCTTGGCCTGTTTGTATCTTATTTGATCTCCCCTTATGGGGAGATCTGGTGAAAACCAGATATGCTAGTAGCTTCCCCACTCTGAAACTGGCTTGTGGTGCAGTACTCTTGCAGACACTTCCTGCTGGTGTCCTCCTTCCAGCTCAGCCAGCATTAACCCCTTCTTATCTTCCAGATCCTGAATTTCTGTTCAGCTTGTCAGACTCTGAAATTCATCCATATCTGGCACTCTGATTTTTTTTTTGTGCTGCTTTTGCACCATCGGGGGAAGCTGCAGGGGGTAATGCTTGTGGTTTTCTGTGTCTACATCATCCTGGACACCAACAAGGTATGTGACAATTTTCTTACATAGAGAAAGTGGTATAAGCAAGATAAGTACATGATAGATAAACTGTATAGGCATGCTATATAATCTTCCTTTCATTTAGTATAAAACAAAGACTGCGTCCTTGATCACTGAAAAATAGCATACACTGTTCAGGTATCAGGAGTTGTCTTGCTATACACACCCATCAAAAACCTCCGTTGGCTGCTGGTAGTCATGTAAGTGATGAGTGTCTTGTCTAATTTGATCTTTGGTCTGCTTTAAATGACAAAAATAGGAAATAATAGAACGTCTGCATGTAAGAGCCCCCCATAGCTCAAAATTCAAATTGATTTTTGTTTTCTTTGTTTCCAATCAAAATAGGGACCCTATTTTAGCCAGAGCAGCTGTGAAAAAAAGGGTAAGTATATCTTGCTTTCATCCCAACCAACTGGGACTGTTTATTGTACTTGTTGGTAATTAAACAGGAACAACATGATTTATTTTACAAAGAAGGTTGGTGTTTCCTGCATGGGAGGGCATCTCAAATACCGATGCCTTCCACCCACACTGCAAACTCTATAAAAGACAAAATCTAATATATGGCGGGTGGATACCCTGGAAGGACCCGCGGAACCACTTGACTGTGTTGGCAGGGCTCAATTTAGCCCCCCACCCAAAAAATAAATAAACCTCTGCGGACACTGCAATGTCCCATTTTTCTGTTATTCTATTAAAGACTGTCCCATCAAATCCAGAAAATCTGGTCGATTCAGAACCGGGGCCCTGCCCTGGCCCATTGGCAGAATGGCGGTAGAGGAATATAAGGATTGGCTGAGCATTAGCTCAATTACTTGCTTTATGGACTGAAGGTTCCTGAGTTGTGCTATGAGTATGTAACTGAGGGCAGGTAGAGATGTGGCATAGAATGCTCCTTTTGTATATCCAAATGAATAAGCCACACCCATAAACCACATGCTACAACATGCTACATTGACCTTTTGCGGCTGCTTTATTTTGGTCTTTTATTTATTATTTGCATAGAGAGGCATCCCCCAGGGCTAAGGAGGAGGGGAAATAGTTCTTTTTTGACTGGTAATCCACTTTGAAGTCCCGATACAATATCCAAAGTCTGGAATCTTTATTACACAGATTTTTTTATATATATATATATATATATATATATATATATATATATATATATTTATTTTTTTATTTTTAATTTTTTTTACAAATGTTGGTTTTACTTGACTAGTGCCCACTTATGATATCATTCATATGACTTTTTATGTCTACACATTTCTGTACTAAACTGCTGTACTGTCATTTTCTTATAGACAGCTACGCAGTGTCAGCATGGAGTACATTAAATTAGTAGAAAAACTTATCAGAACTGAAAGAAAATAAAGTAGATGGAAGCAGTAGTGATCAGAATTTTTCAAGTGTGTCAGTTGCAAAGCTGATGACTCAGTTCCTCCTGGCACAGAACAGAGAGCCTGATTGTCTTTCTTTTATGAAGTGCAAATATAATGACCAAGAACATCTGAAATAAGGACAAGCTAGGCTAATGAGACACCAAAATAATTAGTAAGACTTTGCAGTGTGGTTGTATAGTTTAGAAAAAAGGTGACCACCCCACGCACACATACTGTATGAATGGAACGTTTTTATCCAGGTCAAGCTTACCAATAGGAAAATTTCTTAGGCTCAGAGTTGCATGCAGAAGGCAATTAAATGATGGTTGTTGGGTCTTTGAAATAATAATGAGCATAATAAAATAATTATTGTTTATTTATAAAGCACCATCTTCCATGGCGCTGTAAAAGGTAGAAATTTCAGATAGGGAAACACAAGTAATATAATTATAATACACATGGTATTATGAGTCAGATGTGACAGCGAGAACTGTAGCAAAAAGCATATATACAGCAAAGTAGCAGGGTGGGCCCTTTCCCTTTCCCTGCAAGCTTACAGTCTAGAGCAATGTTCCCCAACCCTCTACTCGAGAGCCAACAACAGGGCACGTTTTGTGGATCACATTCTCTGCTGATGCCCTAATGACTTTACCTATGAGACTGCTGTGAAGTTGAGAATGTGAAACGAGTTGCTTAAATCAGATGATTGGCATTATAAAAATGGGAGTTTTGAGGGTACTTTAGAAGATTTGAAAGATATTTACCACTCCCCATAGCAAGGATGGCATTCCAAAGGTGTGGTTGGTGCATGTGTTAAGTTCTGAAGATGCAAGTCGGAGGAGGTGATAAGGGTTAAAGACAGGCAGCAGTCCTAAGCAAAGTGGAGGCTGGTTGGTATCTTTAGATAAGTTATGAAATGTAGGGTGGGGCTCGGCTGGGTAGAGCTTTTTAGGTTATGATTATCATTTTTAACTGAACTCTTTCAGATAATACCAGCTAGTAATGTGACTGACCGAGGCTAGTAGCAGGGTTGAGAATATTTTAGCATAGGGGAGCAAGCCTCTTAGCTGGTAGACAACAGAGGAGTGTGGCAGTAGCCTAGTCGGTATGTGATTAAGGCAGGCACTAGAATTTTAGTAGTGTTAGGTGTGGTGAGACGTTTTTGAGTCCAGTAAAACACCAAGACATCGGGCATCGAACTCATTGACAGATATTGTTGTTGTATATTGGAGACAGGAGCAGAATTGGACAATGGGAAGACAACAAACTCTGTTTTGTCCATGTTTAATTTGAGGGAGCAAGATGGCATGACTGTAGAGATAGAGGAGAGAAAAACTTAATCACATTAAAACGGACAGTGGTTATTAATAAACCTAAATCCAAATCCACAAAGTTTCTGCACCACATCCAATGAGTGTCATTCCCAGGCTGCAGACAAAACAACCAAACAAAGCAGACAAAAAATAGTCATTAATGGAAAGCACAGCTTATTTATAAATTAAAAAAGTGTATCACAAAAATATGCAAATCAAACATTAATAACCCCAGTAGTATACTATACACCCACAAAAGCACCTAAAATTCAAAATGTACAACAAAAAGAGGTGAGGATTAGGGGGGGGGGGAGACCACAATATCAATAAATTGCTTTGATATTGTGGTCTCTCCCCTAATCCTTACCTCTTTTTGTCGCCCTTTTGTGGTTTTTAAGTGTTATATGGGTGTCCACTGTTGTGGTTAATTTGCATGAATTTTGTATTTGATATGATTGATTTGTATATTATTTTTGTTATTTTTTTTTTTATCATAAGCTGTACTGTCCTCTAGTGAAGCGGTGAAACTATTGGCTGTGAGACCAGAACAGGGCCTATAAGGTCAGCAGCCCCATCATTGCTGATAATCAACTTTCAGATGTTTGTTCACAAGGCATTATGGGAGTGATTTACAATATTCGCATACTCCCATGGCTTTGCATGCACCGTGTGTGTGGCAAGAGGGGAAAACTTACCACGAATGGAGCTAAAATTTAAGTTGTGCACACAAGTGACAACTGGCTTTCTGCCACATTTTGCTGTCTTTGCACAGCAATTCACTGCTCAAAATGAGTGGTATTTACTAATGGTTTGACATGATTTGGTTTAGAAAAATCATGAAATCTTGCTGAAAACACAATTTTACAGCATATGTCTGCATGTGAGAGGTCTGTGGGTCAGGGTGTTTTGGTAGTGTCTTGATTGTTTGAAATACTTTAGATAAAAAGTTGAAAGTTTTTTTTCGCATACTGGTTAACATTCAGTTGTTAAAGATCAAATCAAAAGATCAAGACAAAAGATCAAGTTAAAGATTCTTAAAAGACCTAAAGAGACAACATCATCAAAAATATATAGGGTTGGCTGGTGAACTGTAAAGGTGTTCGCCAGTGCTGCACTACAATGACCTCAACGTAAATCCAGCAAACACAGACATTGCTAGGCAAACACACCCCAGTGAGCTTGGTAAATGTGGAAAATAGCACAAAGCAAATGCCCTACAAATCGTTTCCTTAAAGGATCACCATCACAAATTTAAGATGTGAACACTCATTGAAATGATACTTGTCATGCAGTTAGTTCTTGGAATGCTAAGCAAATGGGAGTTCACAAAAAAGTTTCCATGGTGGCATTATAGAGCTCTAGTTGTTTTATAAGTGATGGGAGATGTCACCAGGGATGATACCATGTGCTGTGTGGGGGAGGGACTTCCCCTGCTGCTGCCTTGTGAGGTGAGCGCAGGAGCAAGACGGAAGTGGGTGGGCAGAGTTAGACGGGGGGCCTGTACACACCCCAATATGTGTATTGCACGTTTCGATAGGTGTATTGCAAGGCCGGTTATGCGTTTAGCACTGCTAGTTATAAGAGAGAGAGAAAATAGAAGCAAAGAGAGGGGAAGAACGAGGCAGAGAGAGAAAAAGCAAGAAAGAGAGAGAGAAAGAGGAGATAAAGGAAGAGAGAGAAAAGAGAGGAACAGAGAAAGAGGAGAGAGAAAAGGAGATGGGAGAGAGAGAGAAAAAGACCTACTATATGTACAGCATCAGCTGGCAGATCAAGTCATTTAGTTGGATGGCAACAGAAAAACTAAACCTAAAAAATGCACATCTTGCAGTGATTCACATCACTATTGGCCCTGATAGCTCACTGTCCCTTTCCTTACAGGGCATCCAGATTTTTTATGCCTAGCAGAAGATTGTGAGGATGTAGAATCCTTGTGGGTAGAAGTGGGGGCCAATGTAAACAATGTTAAAATACAGTTTGGTGTAATCTATAGGCCCCCAAATATAACTGAGGAAATAGAGGGTCAACTGCATAAACAGATAGAACGGGCGTCACAGGCTGGTACAATGGTGGTGATGGGGGACTTCAACTACCCAGGAATCGAGTGTAGACATGGTTCTGCTTCTACTTCAAGGTGGAGAGCATTCCTCAGTCTGCTACAAGAAAACTATATGAACCAGTTCATGGAGGCACCTACCAGGGGTGATACTCTTTTAGATCTGGTAATATCAAATAATGATGACCTGATGGGGACAGTAACAGTCTGTGAAAATCTTGGTAGCAGTGACCACAATATAGTTGTATTTAACATAAACTGTAAGAAAGATTTTCTGCCGGGGAGGGCAAAAACACAACATTTTAGGAAGGCCAACTTCCCCAGGCTCAGAGCTACACTTCAGGATATAGACTGGGAGTATCTGTTCAGGAATAAAGATACAGATGCCAAATGGGAGTGCTTTAAATTGATTGTGAGTACCAACTTTGCAAAATGTATTCCTACGGGTAACAAAAATAAGCTGCTAAAATTAAACCCCTCATGGCTGACACCTGTAGTTAAAAGGGCAATAAAGAACAAAAAAGGGCATTTAAACATTACAAGGCTGAGCCCTCAGCTGAAACACTTGAAAAGTATAAATTAGTAAATATAATGTGTAAGAAAGAGATAGGGTTGGCAAAAGCACAATATGAAAGAGATGTGGCCAAAGAAAGAAAAACAACCCTAAACTTTTTTAAAATATATTAATTCGAAGAAAACTAAATCAGAACAGGTAGGTGCCCTAATTAATGATAATGGGGAAATGGTCACTGGGGATGAAGATAAGGCGGAGCTGTTAAATGGATTCTTTAGCTTTGTGTACACAAGAGAGGAGCAAAGAGCCAACACAGGAGTTGCCACTGATAGCAATAGCCCAAGTATAATACTTAACAAGCTAAATGTGGACACCATCCCAAAAAAATTAATAATTTAAATGTGAATAAGACTGCAGGACCAGATAGACTTCACCCAAGAGTTCTCAGAAAACTGGATTTCTATATCTCATCAACGCTGTTGCTGATCTTTAAAGACTCACTAACAACTGGTATAGTGCCAAGGGACTGGCACAAGGCAAATGTGGTGCCCATTTTTAAAAAGGGCTCTAGGTCTTCTCCGGGCAATTACAGACCTGTTAGCTTAACATCCATTGTGGGGAAATTGCTTGAGGTGCTTTTAAGGGACTACATACACGAATATGTAACTACCCATAATATTATAAGTGACAACCAACATGGTTTTACTAAGGACAGAAGCTGCCAGACTAACCTGATTGGCTTCTATGAGGAGGTGAGTAGAAGCCTGGACAGAGGGGCGGCTGTGGATATAGTTTTTCTGGATTTTGCAAAAGCATTTGACACTGTCCCCCATAGAAGCTTATTGGGGAAATTGAGATCTTCAGGATTAGAAAACACAGTTTGTAACTGGATTGAAAACTGGCTGAAGGATCGTGTGCAGAGAGTTGTGGTTAATGATACCTACTCTGAATGGTTACCAGTTGTAAGTGGTGTACCCCAGGGGTCAGTGCTGGGCCCACTATTATTCAACTTGTTTATAAATGACATAGAAGATGAAATTAAAAGCACTGTCTCTATTTTTGCAGATGAGACAAAGATATGTAGCACAGTGCAGTCTATTGAAGATGTTCACAAGCTTCAGGCTGACTTGGACACATTGAGTGTCTGGGCATCCACTTGGCAAATGAAGTTCAATGTGAAAAAATGTAAAGTCATGCACTTGGGGTCGAATAACCTGAAGGCCACATATATCCTCAGGGAAGTAAAACTGGGAGAGTCACTTGTTGAGAAGGATCTGGGGGTACTAGTAGATCACAGACTAAATAACAGCATACAATGCCAAGCAGCTGCTTCCAAGGCCACCAAGATATTATCATACATTAAAAGAGGCATGGAATCAAGTGATAGGGATGTAATTTTGCCTCTTTACAAGGTACTGGTGCTCCCCTAATCTGGAATATGCCGTCTAGTTCGGGGCACCCATACATAGAAAGGACGCTCTGGTTATGGAAAGGGTGCAGAGGAGAGCCACCAAACTAATAAGGGGAATTAACTATCTTAGTTATGAGGAAAGATTATGAAAATTAAATCTGTTTAGTCTTGAGAGGAGACAGCTGAGGGGGGACATGATTAACTTGTATAAATATATAAATGGCCCATACAAAAAATATGGGATGCAGTGGCCCTGGAACCACTGGGAAAGTTTTGGTGACAAAAACTATTTTGCTATGACTTAAAATAAGAGATGGGCGAACCCAAACTACAAAGTTCTGGTTCGTACCAAACTTGTCGGGTTCCCAAAGCCAGCCAGAAGTCCATGTTCGAGTTTGCCTTCTGGCCGAACATTGAAAAGCTGGTTGACAGGCTGAGCAGCCCATCAACCAACTTTACGTAAGGTTGCAGAAGCAGGAAGCAATGCTGCAGCAACAGCATTTGAAACTGTCCCCAGCCGGGGTTACAAAAAGCTGGCCGCCGGCTCCCATGAGTGAGGACACTCCTAGTGCTGGCACTAGAAGTGTCCTTGCCTATGGAAGCCAGCTGTCAGGTCCCGTGGGACACCTGCCTTGTGAGTAAGTCCGCAACCCCCAATCTCCGCTGCTAGCTTCACCTATAGCCACCGTCTGCCGGGACGCTTTATACGCCTCACCAGGCACGGTTGCCCCAGGACTTCGTAGCACAAAGGATGCGGACTTACGGGGAGGAAGGCGGATGAACCCAGAACGAGACTGGGCGAGGTGGGGCAAGCAGGGGTCATACATGAGAGATCAGTCCAGACAAGCGCGGCACAAAAGGATGAGGAGGAAGAGTAGTCAAAGTCGAGCCAAGGGTCAAGCTGGAAGGTCATGGGTATGCAGTACAAGGGAGCAGGCTAATCGGAGTAAGAAACAGGCAAAAGTTGGTCCGGGTGGCAATCACGGGATGGTCAATACACAGCAAGATCAAACGGAAAGTACAGATACGAATAATCACACCCAGCAGCACACTATCACGGGCAAGGGACTAGTGTGGGGAAACAACCTTTATTTGCTGGGAGCCGACGGGATTGGATGGAAGGAGACTGAGATTGGTGCATATAGGAACTTTGGGCTGATTGCCCAATTTGAACTAAAAAGGGCGTATTCGCCCAGTGAAGGCTGGACTCATTGGTCCACCTTAAATGCAAGGGCTCATAGGCCCACCTTAACTCAGCCTCCGGCGGACGTGCTGACTGCAGCGCCGCCTGAGGTCATAAGACAGCCGCGTGCGAGCACGAGCTGTCAGAGAGGAGTGAGGAGGAGAGGGGGCGTGTCTGCACATCCGCTCGCTCCGACGACGCCTGCCGGAGACGCGGCCACCGAGCGGGGACGGAGACAGATAGGTGCCGGAGCCCGCGCCGCCTGCAGACGCCGCGGGACCGGCGAGAAGGTGAGTTGTTCGTGACACCAGTCACCACCATTCTGTAGCCCTGGCTGGGGTCGGATTCAAACGCTGCTCTGACAGGAAGAGGATTGGGCAAATGTGAGTTAAAGCAGTGTGATTCTGCTGCGCACTCTACACCCCCACCACAGCCACCCCCCAAAGTTCGGGTCCCTATTGATTTCAAAATTTGGCCGGACCAAAATTTGGGGGGCGGGGGTTGGGGCTCGCTCATCCCTACTTAAAATATCTTTAAAGGAGCAGTATCGCGAAATTTGCATTAAAAAAGATAAATAATTAAATAGCCACACAATAGCTTCTAACATGTGTATAAATAATGTGGCGATAGAAAAAGGAAAAAAGATATGCCTTTCTTTTAAATTGTATATCGGCAATGGCTCAGTCCATTTGCTGAATAGGGGGATCTGCTGGGTTGTATTTAGTGAGCTGCTTCATTCAGCCCACTGGTCTCCTAGCAACACTTTACCTCAGAGGCTGAAACTGTAATCAGTCGTAACGGCTGTGTGTGTGTGAGGTGCTGCTTTTGTTATGAGACCAGGTGACTCAAACGTGTAAAATCTATACAAAATAAACTAAACTGACTAAAAATAACTGAAATTCTTCTTTGAATAACTGTGCAGGAAAATCTAAAGGTATTAAAGTGGAACAAAACACTGAGTGGCCGACCCTGAAGTCTATAAGATCCTAAATTGGGATGCCCCACTATGTGAAACAACCCCTGGATAACCACAGATCCCCCCATTTTTCTGGCGCGCTCACGCAAATAGTAATTTAGACAGGTCGGGTGGCCAGGAAGATTACTGCTCAGGCTCCCCATCTGTGTGCAAACAGCGCTGATTGGATGAGAGATCGCGCATGCGCTGTGGGACAGGGAAAGGTACGTTTTTACAAGCGAACTTGGGGATTTTACATATCAGGGCATCCCAAGTCGGGATGCCCCTAGGGGCACAAAACAAAACTCCAGATAGTGAAAATCCTGGTTTGGGCTTTGCTCAAAACACACAAAGCTGAAAGAAAGATTATATGGAAAAATGTGTTGGAAAATGGTAAATTGAAAGATTCTGCAGCAGAGCCAACATGAAGGCAAAACTATCAAAATAAAAAATGAGCAAAAAAACAGGATGTAAACATAAAAATCCAATTTTGAAATAAAATAACCCTCCCCCCCAATAAAAAAAACTAGTGAGTGAGATTCAAACCAATGATTCTCTGGTTGAAACTGACATTTAATTTACCGATGAGCTAAATGACTTCTAGAGCTTTTCTTTCTGTTTTAGATATATGAATTCTGGCTAGGCAATGTTGTTATCTTATGCTGGACGGCTGCCAGCACTGAACAGCTGATTACTTTGTTACATTGTTTACCCCTCTCCTCAGCTGGAACAGGCCAGAGTGTCAGGCCGAGCCCGACACTCAGCAGAAATAAACATGAGCTATTAGTCTCCAGCTGCACAACATAGACATCATTTTTTTTCTAAATTTTTAATTCTTACTCCAACACTTACCTATATTCCAAGTACCATTTAAATATAAGTCACCAAGAAAAATTCGCGATACTGCTCCTTTAAGTTTACATGCACTAAAAAAAAAAAGAATTCACTTAATGCATTCACTTAAAATAACAGAACTTAGAAACTTGACTTCCCATTTACAAAAATTAACATCTATTTCTATTTCGACTATTTAAAAAAAAAACAACATTTTTAATTGAGTTTTAAGAAATATTTTGTGATAAATCAATACATTTGCTTTAAAGGAAATTCATGCAAATTATTACATACAACAATACTTCTGAATATCAATCGTGATCCCAGAAAATGTCAGAAGCCATATGTGATTTAATTAAAAAATAAAAATTAATTTACATTTTTAAGTACTCAATTCATCATTGTTTATGATAAGATAAATCTTGAAAAATACCAGCGTAAAACTGATTTATTATTTGGATGGAAAAAAAGCTAAAAGTACTAAAATGATTACATGCAAGATGGCAATCAAAGAAAGGAATCAAACACAGAAAGGATTTAATCAATTAGGTGGACCTGTAGTACTGAGTTAAAGGAGACATTCTTTTTTTCCATTTGGAAAGACTTGTACCAATCTCTTGCTCCAATCAACATTACGCTTTATCACCATGGAAACCGTTTTTACATTTGCAGAATTAGAGTTGCAAGGTGTTCGCAAACTGTTGTGGGAGAGGTATTTAAGCAGCTGTCGTGATATTGCACATTCACGGGCAGTTTGACTTCTGTTAAACCTAAGTCCAGTGTATAGTTCTGTTGCCAAGCAGGTAACGCCTACGTGGTTGCCTCTCATGGTAAGTGCCAAGCACGTGAGAGTTACGTGCCTGGCTCTCCCCCTGCTGGCAGACACATAATCAAAAAAAAATCACTAACCTCATTTGATCTGGCCATGATCCCTCCCGCAGTGTCTCCTTATCACCTAGGGGATCCACCCCCCCCCCCGGGCTCTTCCACGGTGAGAAGAAGGCTCGAAAGGAGCCCTCTCATTTGCTTCCACCATCGCTAGCCCTTCTCCAGCAATCACCCCAGCAGCTGATTGCCATTGGACATGATCGCTTGGGGACAAAGGATCTAAGGTGTATGTTAAAAAAAAAAGTCATTTTTTCTTAAGTGTAGCATCTTTTTTTTACATTTAACCCTTTGTTAACTGGTAAGGGGTCCATGAGACCCCTATACTAGTTCACCTGTGGCTAGCATTAACCCCCAGACCCCCCATTACCTGCGTGCCCAATGCCCAGGGGACTAGCAGAAAGCCTGGAGACACAGAGGATTTGTGGGCGCAGGAAGAAACATTTTTTTGAAAAAGTGATTTAAACTCCGTGCCAAACAGAAGTTAGTGCGCACATGTGCAAACCAACTCTCTTGCATCTAGAAGGATAGGTTAAGGCTAGAAATGTGTTGGGGAATGTCATTTAGTCAACTGATCTAATTGTGAATGATATTTGTATGCTGTTTGATCTAACAACAATTTTGATTTTTGTATTTTTTAGACTATGATGGAGCGCAGGTACGACTACCTGCCCAACGCCTTTGAGAAGAGGAATCTGGCACTGGAGATCGTGGCCAGGAATCACCAGGACATGGACACCACCGTTACTTATACGCAAATCATGCAGCACTGGTCGGACCTGAAGCAACTGCACATGTCCCTGGTCCGGCATTTTTTTGCGACCCATTTCCCAAGTACATACCGATTGCATGCTCGATGTAACAAACACAGAAGTTAGGCCTTTAATTAGAAATGCTTTTCTTTTCTAGTGTCTGAAATGGAGTACCGCATAAGACCCACCCGGAGGCTCGCAGGCCGGCCAGTGCAGCATGAATCTGCACCACCAAGTGAAGGTGGTGGATCTCCAGGGCCAACTTCCTACCCCTCCTCTGTAGCTGCGTCAGACCAGCCCCTGGACCTATCAACAGAGGAGGGGCCTCACCGCATGGGCAGGCAGTCGTATGAAATGACTCAGTCATTACCCTCCGGTATGTAACCCCACACACATACATGCTATTTAAACAAAAGCTGATTCCCTTAATCAAAACCTAAAATCCTTAAATCAAAACCTAAAAAAACTTAAATCAACATAAATCCATTGGCAATGTCATTATCATAATGACATATGGCCTCTTCCTTTAATAAACTCCGTAGCATAATGACATATGGCCTCATGAGTTAGATTAAAACATAATAATCATTCCATCCACAGCTGTGAAATATGTATTTGCAGAACAATAATTTTCTTCTTTTTTATAGACACCGCACAAGCGAGATTAGCCCAACTCACTGCGATGGTGTTTCGGCTGGTGGGCGATATACAGGAGCTCAGAGCTTTAAATGGGAACCACAGATGAAGATTAATTATCTGGGGCCTTCCATGGCTTTGTATATAGTTTGTATATAGTTTCTTAAATTTAAAATGTTTTACTATTTTAAAATGTTTTTTAAAAACTTTTACATTTTTACTTAAAAAAAAAATATATATATGAATAAATACATAATAACACAACTAAAAAAAAGGCCAAACAATTTGGCAGTTAATAAAAACTAAAAACAATTAAACTTGTTTCTGTGTCATTTTATGTAAAAGAAAAATTCATTAATGGTTGGTTACAGGAAAACGTAGGAAGAATTCAAAATAAAAGATCGCAAAGTGAAGAAGAATGAAACCGCGATGGAATTGAGGTAAGCATTAGGTGCGCAAAGGGAAGAATATTGAAACCGCGATGGAATGAAGGTAAGCTTTAAGGGCGCAAAGGGAAGAATGAAATCGCTATGGAATTGAGATAAGCATTAAGGGTGCAAAGAGAAGAAGAATGAAAGCACGATGGAATTGAGGTAAGCATTAAGGGCGCAAAGGGAAGAATATAGAAACCGAGATGAAATTGGGGTAAGCATTAAGGGCGCAAAGGGAATTATATAGAAACGGCAATGGAATTGAGGTAAGTATTAAGGGCGCAAAGGGAAGAATATAGAAACCGCAACGGAATTGAGGTAAGCATTGTAGCAGAAGTGAGTGATAAAAAAATTGAGACAAGCACATGAATCAGTTAATTTTGTTGTGCGCATGCTTAAGGTCGGAAAGATTTCCGTCTGGACGTTTATTTATAGAAAAAGGAATTCAGAATCTAAAGGGAAACGCAAATCATTCGTTAGAGGCGAAGTTGTAAAAAGCAAAAAAACTGAAGCCTACGCTGTTTCCTAAGTAAAGTAAACGAAAGCTGAAAAATGACATTCTCATTGGCGTACGCAGCGGTGAACACTTTACAGAAGGCTTCTGATGCATGCTTAGACTCACTCGTACACTCATATGCAAGCGGAACCAAAACGAAAAAAAAACCAAATCGACACAAAAACGAAATTCATTTTATGTCTCTCTGAATCAACCCTAATGTTGATAAATGACCTGGCAACAGAGGGTGAGAAAATATCAAGTAGGCTGGCAGTTAAAAGGATTAAAAATAGCTATGTATGTTGGCCATTGTTCTGCTCAGGGGACCTTGTGCTTTCAGATTTGGCTTGCTCTTTCTTGTTTGTATTTTGATATTTTAGGAAAAATACAATTCTGTGAGTACTCACCTGTAGAATTGATTTTGTTTCACTAAATTCTTTACGTCTGGGTTATCCGCCACAAGGTGGCGCAGTGGACTACAGAAAAGACTTGTGGCATCTCCCGGCCCTATAAAAGGCCAGGAACCTCCCACAAATTCCCAGTGTTACAAAGCAGTTAAACAAGAAGCCGGGAGAATAATAATGAAGGAAACCCAACCAAAACATTTGAACAAATCACCATACAGAGGTAACCAAGAATAATGATAAAAAGGGAGGGATGAAACAGGACGTGAGTACTCACAGAACTGTATTTTTCCAAGTATACAACACATCCTGTTTCACTAAATCTTTACGTCTGGGACATCCAAAAGCAGTGTCCGTAAAGTAGGGTGGGATCCCAAAGAACAACGGTGGGCAGTTTAACCCTTTAAGTGCCAGCCTACCTGCAGCTTTTGTCACCCTCTGTTGCCAGACCATGTTTCACTATTTTGCGCTACACGTGTTCAACTGTGATTTTTGAAAAGATTTCCAAAGATTTCCCAGGAAAATGATATATTGTTTTTTTCAAGAGAGTCTGGTCTTCAACATGAAATCTCTTGTTTGGCCTTTTTTTAGTGTATTCTCAATACTTTTTGGTGAAATATGTGCAAAAAAAAATACAAAAATCTATTTTTTGCAATTTGTAGTGTTTTTTTGTAATAAAAAATGTAAGTTTGTCAATAAAATTTTATTGCGTGCGAAACCCCAATTTCTCCCAGTCACAGCGGTACCACATAGGTATTGATAGACACCCTTTCCTGCCCAGGAGACTCCCCCAAATTGAAACAGAGCTTTAGGAGATTTTCAGATAAAATACAACTATGCTATGCGCACCTTGCAGTTTTTCCAGAAAAACAACCATTTACATTTAAAATACCCCCCACAAACTATATATTCTCGGGAAGTACACACCCCAAGCTTTCTAGGCGTACCAAGCTTGTTTACGTGGGCTTAGTTTTCTGAAAGTAATCCCTCAATGTATTCTTTGGTTGCACAAAGTTTCCCTAAAAATAATAAAAAGAAAGAATCAAGCCACATTTTCCTAAAAAAAAACTATATGCAAAGAAAAAACAAGTAAAATCTAAAAAAACAACATGCCCCGAACAGAACGATACCCAAAATGCATAGGTACTGTCAAGGGAAGAGTTGGCAAACACCCCAAAGTAAAGCATGCACATAACAGTAATTTTACTTGAAAATTTCAGCTCTGCAGACAAAATGCGCACCTTGCAATTCTTCAACCAAAACAACCCTTTACATTTGAAATATCCCCTATAAACCATATATTCCCTGAAAGTACACATGTTAAGCTTTCTAAGAGTACCCAGCTTGTTGTAGTAGGCTCACCTTTCTGGAAGTAATCCCTCAAAGAATTCTTAGGTTGCACAGGGTTTCCTAAAAAAATGAATAAAAAAACTGAATAAATAACATGTTTTCCTAAAATATAAATATGCAAACAAGAAAAAACAAGCTAAATCTGAAAGAGCAAGGTCTCCCGAGCAGAACAATACCCGACATGCATAGGTACTATTAACCCTTTTAATTGCCAACCTACTTGAAGTTTTGTCACCCTCTGTTGACAGGTCATTTTTCCCCATTCTGCGCCATGTTTAACCGTGATTTTTGCTGGAATTTCCAGGAAAATTACAGATATATATTTTGCAGCAGAGTTTAGGCTTGAACATGAAATGTCTTGTTTGTTAATTTTTTACAGTTTTTTTTTTATATTTTTGTGTAAAAATAAATAAAATATTTTTTAGACAATTGTCTCCTTTATTTTAAATAAAACATTTACTTTATTAGAGAAAACCATATTGCATGTGAAAGCCCAATTTCTCCCAATTACAATGGTACCACATATGTATCGGTAGCCCCCATTCTTGCCCAGGAGACCCCCCAAACTGAAAATAGCACTTAATAACATTTACAAACAAAATACTACTATCCACACTATAAACATAAGGGGTTAATTTAAAAAAAAAATGACATAGGGTCCCCCCTTCTGGGGGGCGGACCCCATTTTTGGGGAATTTTAAGGGTTAAAAACCCTTAAAAATCCCCAAAAATTGAAATGGGGTCCCCCTTACCCAGCATTACCAGCCCGGGACCAGCTATGGGGGCTTGTAGGAACAGAGTGGCCAGATTTTGTGGCCCCTCACCCTGCAGCCTACAAGCCCACATAGCCTATGTGGGCCCGGGCTCTTCAGCCCCCCCTGGGCTTTGGGAAGGCAGGTAACAGGGGTGCCAGGGGTTAACGGCAAGTCACCTGCTAGCAGCAGGTGACTTGCCAGCCCCCAGCCTTGGGAACTGGTATAAGGGGTCTCATGAACCCCTTACCAGTTCACAAGGGGTTAAGTGTAAAAAAACACACAGAAACAAGCAGAAAAAAAAATAAATTTTTTTTTTTTTACTTTTTAATACTTACCTCCCATCCATCCCTGTGTCCCACGCTGATCAATCTGGCTTCTGCTCTCATGCTGCAGCTGGAAGCCTTTTTTAGCTGCTGGGCGACAGAACATAAGGGGTTAATTTAAAAAAAAATGACATAGGGTCCCCCTATGTAAAAACCCTTAAAAATCCCAAAAAATTGAAATGGGGTCCCCCTTACCCAGCATTACCAGCCCGGGACCAGCTATGGGGGCTTGTAGGAGGGAGATTTTGTGGCCCCCCCACCCTGCAGCCTACGAGCCCACATAGCCTGTGTGGGCTCGGGCTCTTCTGCCCCCCCCCCCGGCCTTTGGGGAGGCAGGTAACAGGGGTGCCGGGGGTTAATGGCAAGTCACCCGCTGCGGCTAGCGGGTGACTTGCCATCCCCCAGCCTTGTGAACTGGTATAAGGGGTCTCATAGACCCCTTACCAGTTCACAAGGGGTTAAATGTTAAATAAAAAAGGCACAGACACATAAGAAAAAAAATGATATTTATTTTATTTTTTTTACTTTACTCACCTCTGATCCTGTGTCCCCTGGCGATCTGCGATGACAGTCTGTTCGGGTGTTTGTAAGAGAGAGCCTGGGGAGGGGCGATCTCAGCCCTCTCCTCCTCCCCACCACTCTCCTCCAACCACTCGAGCAGACTGATTTTCTGTCTCGGGTGCTGGACTTAAGAGGCGGCTGCTGGCCAGCAGACCCGTTCCAGGAAGTGGGGGGGAGGGCAATTTCTGCCCTCTCCTCGCCACGGAAGAGGCTGGGGGGGCAGCGCAGCCTCAGGTAAGCAAATGTCATTTTTACATTTTTTTTTTTTTTTTTTTTTTATACAGTTAGCAGCTGCTGCTGCCGAAGCGGGGAGGGCTATTCCAGGGGATCGGATGGCACAGACACATAAGAAAAAAAATGATATTTATTTTATTTTTTTTACTTTACTCACCTCCGATCCTGTGTCCCCTGGCGATCTACGATGACAGTCTGTTCGGGTGTTTGTAAGAGAGAGCCTGGGGAGGGGCGATCTCAGCCCTCTCCTCCTCCCCACCACTCTCCTCCAACCACTCGAGCAGACTGATTTTCTGTCTCGGGTGCTGGACTTAAGAGGCGGCTGCTGGCCAGCAGACCCGTTCCAGGAAGTGGGGGGGAGGGCAATTTCTGCCCTCTCCTCGCCACGGAAGAGGCTGGGGGGGGGGGGGGGGGGGCAGCGCAGCCTCAGGTAAGCAAATGTCATTTTTACATTTTTTTTTTTTATACAGTTAGCAGCTGCTGCTGCCGAAGCGGGGAGGGCTATTCCAGGGGATCGGATGGTACCAAATTAAAGAGGAGACCCGGCCAGATCCAACGAAAGGTCAGGTGAGTATTTTTATTTATTTATTTTTTTAACTAGCAGGGGGGTAAATTCAAGCACATAACACCTACGTGCTTGGCACTTAAGGCACGGACATGCAAGCATGTAGGTGTTACGTGCTTGGCACTGAAAGGGTTAAACCACTGCTGCCTGAAGAACTTTGCAGCCAAAAGCAGCATCAGTTGAGGCCCTAACATCAACCTTGTAAAACTTGGAAAAAGTATGAACAGAAGACCAAGTAGCGGCCTTACAAACTTGTTCAACAGAAGCCTGGTGCTGAAAAGCCCAAGAGGCACCAATAGCATGAGTGGAATGAGCAGTAAGGCGGAAGGGAGGTTCCTTCCCCTTAGCAGAATAGGCTTGCACCACCGCCGAATCCACTTGCTGATTTAGCCAGAAGCAAACCCTTCCTAGGGCCAGAAGGGAGAAAAAGAAGAGCATCAGTCTTCCTGAAAGATTCAGTAGCTAGCAAGTAAAACTTCAGAACCCTGACCACATCCAAGGAATGCAGAGTCAGCTCCTTGGAATTAGCAGGATTAGGACACAATGAAGGCAAGACAATGTCCTGATTGAGATGAAAAGCAGACACAACCTTAGGCAAGAAATCTGGCTTAAACCGAAACACCACCTTGTCCTGGTGTCGCTCAAAATAAGGAGGTTTGATGGAAAGCGCCGCCAACTCAGAAACACGCCTGACAAAAGTGTTAGCCACCAGAAAGGCTACCTTAAGAGTCAAAATGTGCAAAGTGGCCTCATGAAGAGGCTCAAAGGGACGACGCTGCAGAGCAGATAACCCCAGATTCAAATCCCAAACTGGTAACATAGGTTTACGTGGCGGACGCACATGTGAAACCCCCTGGAAAAAAGTTTTAACCAAACGGTGACTGGCAAAAGATCTTTGGAAAAAAAATGCCAGAGCTTTAACATGATCTTTGAGGGTACTAAGTTGAAGGCCCAAATCCAAACCATGTTGCAAGAATTCCAGAATCCTGGGAATAGAAAATACCCGACAGGGAAGAGATTTGGACTCACACCAGGAAATGTAAGCATGCCAGACCCTGTAGTAGATAAAGGACAAGGACTTCTTCCTAGCCCTAATCATGGCATCAACAACAGAGGCAGGCAATCCCTTTTCCATCAAGGTGGAGGTTTCAGCAGCAAAGCCGTCAAAGCCAGCGTTTGTAAATTGGGATGGCGCAGCTGCCCCTGAGTGAGCAGATGTGGATCCTTGGGTAGGACGTACTGATCTACTGCCAACTGCACGATGTCTGCGAACCACACCCATCTTGGCCTACAGGGGGCCACCAGAATGGTTTGCACCCCTTCCTAGGCTACCTTGCGCAGGACCCTGCCCAACAGAAGAAACGGGGGGAACACAGAGGAGCCGAAACCCCTTCCAAGGCATTGCTAGCGCATCCGTGGCAAGGGCCAGAGGGTCCTGTGACAGACAGACAAAAAATGGAAGCTTGTGATTGTGACGTGAAGCAAAAAGGTCCACATCCGGAACACCCCAGCGATGGCACAGGGAGTGAAACACCCTGTTGCTGAGGGACCACTCCCCCAGCGGAGACATCCCCCTGCTCAAGGAATCTGCCTCCAGGTTCTCCACTCCCGGGATGTAAACCACCGATATGCAGGGGACATCCTCCTCCACCCAGGACAGTATCAGGGACACTTTCTTGAGGGCTCGCTTGCTCCAAGTCCCTCCCTTATGATTGATATAGGCAACCGCCGCCTGGTTGTCCGAGCGGATCTGAACTGCCCGCCCCCGAAGGTGTGGGGTCAACTGGGAAAGAACCAACCTTATCGCCCGTAGTTCCAGAATGTTGATGGGGGCATGAGCCTCCTGAGGACCCCACTGACCCTGGAACTTCAGAGACTTCCAAAAGCCCCCCCCCAACCTGTCAGACTGGCATCCGTGGTGACAGTCTCCCAGCACGGGACAGAAAGGTCCTGCCCACTAGGAGATTCCTTGAGTCCATCCACCACGAGAGGGACTGACTGACCAGAAGGGACAGAGCAAATTCCTGATCCAGGGACACAGGGTCCCGATCCCAAACTGACAAGAGGTGCAACTGAAGAGGTCTCATGTGAAACTGAGCATAGGGGACCGCCTCAAAACATGACACCATCAGCCCCACCAACTGCATCCCCTGCCGAATGGAGGAATGAGGGCAAGAAAGTAGAAACCGTGCCTGCATCTGCAGGCTCTCCACCTTCTGCTGAGGCAGAAAATCCTTGACCTGAGATGAATCCAGATTCATGCCCAGAAAGGACCTCACCAAGGATGGAGACAGAGAAGACTTGGGATAGTTGATCACCCAACTGAAGGACTCGAGTGTGGAGACCACCATTTGGGTATCCAGCTCGGCTTGATGGAAGGACTGAGACGCAATCAGAATGTCATCCAGATAAGAAGTGATACGAATGCACTGAGATCTCAACAGAGCCATCACCCCTGCCAGCACCTTGGTGAAGACCTGAGGGGCTGAGGTAAGACCGAACAGTAAGGTAATTGGTAGTGCTGATCCTCCAGAGCGAACCTGAGAAATCTCTGATGACCTGGAAAGATTGGAACATGAAGGTAAGCATCTTTGATGTCCACAGAAGTCATGAAGTCGCCCGGGCGCAAGGTATTGACCGCCAAGCGCAGAGTCTCCATGCGAAAATGCTTGAACCTGACAAATATGTTGAGGAGCTTCAAATCCAGGATGGGCCTCAGGGACCCATCCTTTTTGGGAACCGTGAACAGATTGGAGTAGAAGCCTCTGCCCCTTTCTTGGAAGGGCACCGGGCAGATGACACCCAATTCCAAAAGGCTTTGGACCACAAGCCCTGAGCTGACGGGGGCTTTGAGCCATCCGGGATCTGATAAATCTTGGGGGCGGCCAGGCTGCAAACTATCTTGTACCTGGAGGACACCACCTCCTGAATCCACCGGTCTGAGATGCGCAGCCTCCAGACGTGAGCAAAGAGCCGGAACCGTCCCCCCACCCGGATGTGTGAGGGCGCATCCTCATGCCTGAGGGGGCTTGAGGGAAGATTTGGACTTGGGACCCCAAGAGAGACCGGGGCGTCCACGGCCTCTGCCCCGGCCCCAAGGGTCTCTATGTGTCCCCGCAAATGGTGCACCCCGGCCAGATCTGGGAGCATGGAAGGAGGGGAGGGAAGAACCAACCCCCCGAAAAGGCCGCGGCTGCCTCCTGCGTTGAGCAGCCTACCATCCTAGGCAAACAGATCCAGACGCTCCGAAAGAGCTGTAGCCCAGTAAAGGGGAAGCCAGTGAGAGCCTTCTTAGCAGCATTATCAGCCGCCCACTGACGCAGCCAAACAGAGCGGCGTATAGCCACCAAAAGGGCAGAAGTCTTACCGCACATCCTGACCGCATCATCCATATCAGAAAGAATAAACGCAACAAATTCATAGCAAAGCAGGAGGGATCTATACTCCTCCCCCCTATTGGCATCCGAAGCATTATCCAGAAGGCACTTGAGCAGCCCTTTAATAGCAAAAACCGTGATGGCAGAAGGGCACACAGGGCGCAGCGCAGTCCCTGCACAGGCAAATGCGTGATTAAACCCGCCGGTCCTCACCATCCCTCAGAGTAGAAGTGTGAGGGGAATGCATGATGGAGGTATTGGACAACCCAAGCATGTGAGCATCCACCTCGGGGGGACACGACCTGCGCTTAACTACATCAGCAGGGAAGGGATAGCTCCTGTCCCAACTCTTGGGCACCGTAGGCAATCTGCTAGGACCTTCCCACTCCTTGAACTCCAAATTATTAAAGTGATTCTGCTCAGGGAACTCCAAGTGTTGTTTAACAGAGTGAAAAAGCTCACCCTGCTGCTTTTTAGCTGGCACAGGAGGGGTAATACATAGCACTTCAAAAATGTGAGCCAACGGCCTATCAGTATCCTCTGGAGACCATGGATATTCTCCAAAGGGAGACCCAGTACCGCCATAAATCTCCTGCTGTTCCTCAGAGGAATCAGAATCAGAGAAGAGTTCCCCCTCTTCTAGGGGGTAATGGTCAGACAGAGTGTAATGTCCCTCATCCTCAACAGGAAAAAGGGAAACAGCGGGGGTTAGGTGCCGCTTCTTGCCAGAAGCCTTGCGGAGGACAGGCCCAGTAATATGCCTTTCCAGGCTGGCCACCCGCATAGCCAAATTGTAATGGGATTCCCCGCTAGCATGTCCCTCACTGGGGGTCAGAGGCAGGCGCGGGGGGGTAGGTGATGCAGAAAGGGGTGCAGAGCTAGGAAGCGAGGCAGGCAACCCAGACTGCAGCGCAAGTACCTTCTGAGCGCAGGGCACACATACCCTGACATTGTCACTCACAGGGGATACCCCACACACAGCTGGGCTTGTCCCGAAGGAACCCCAAGCACATTATCCCCGGAAGCCTCCATATGGTGATTAGAAAGGGCACACTGGCCAGAATAGGGTTAATGCTAGCAAGGATGACCAAACCCCGCTAGGGAAGGTGGGAGATGAAAAAGGGGAAGAGGGCCGGGAGAAACCACAGTCATGTTTATCCCGCCTGAAAGACCTAATAAAACACACATAACAATCCCACAGTTTAGCAATAAGACAACCCCGAAGGGGACTCACGGACCAAGAGACCGAATCACCAAAATCCATACAGGAAAAGGCAGCGCGCAGCAGCACAGCAGCACAAGAGGGCCCCAGTACACCGCAGAGCCAAAATGGTGCCAGAATGGACCTTGGGGGGGGGGGGGGCCGTGGACGTATTTGATGCAAAAAACAAGCGGGACCCGCCCCCCCCGAAGGGCGCGAATCCCGAGCCACGTGACCCCCCAGCACCTATGCCAGCGCAGAGAATCACCACAGTGTATGTCGCCACCACCCCCTGCGAAGCGGGGTACAAAGCGCAGCGGCGGCAAGCGCACGTAAAAATAGTGAAGAAAAATACAGTAAAATGGTCAAAACCACCACCGCTTACCCCCCCCCCCGGAAGAGCTTCCCAGGGAGAGAGCGAGGCGGGAGAGAGCAGCGGCAGGGGCACCCAAGGCAGACATATGGAGGGAGGGGTAGGGAGCGGAGGGGGGGAGGAAAGGCCCACAATTACAGATAACAGGAAGGGGCATCCCACAAAGGCACACCATAAGCCTGAACCGACTACCCTAGTTTGGTACAGGGATTGCGGTTGGAGCAGCGCTCCCCAAGCACCTGACCCTGGTGCTGTCCTACCTTCACCCGAACCAGTCAGCCGAGGCTGGGAGGCCGTGGGTCCAGAATGGGTGGAAACAGACCTGCAGGGCCGCAGGCTGGTAAGCCCCACTCGCCTGCGCAATATAGAGAGCCATCTTCTATCTTCGCAGTCCTGACTGCAGAAGGAAACTGGTAATTTGTGGGAGGTTCCTGTCCTTTCATAGGGCCGGAAGATGCCACAAGTCTTTTCTGCAGTCCACTGCGTCACCTTGTGGCGGATAACCCAGACGTAAAGAATTTAATGAAACAGGACGTGCTGTATACTTGGAAAATGTGTTTTTTATACATTTTTTTTTTCCACAGAAACCTTGTGCAACCAAAGAATTCTTTGATGAATTACTTCCAGAAAGATGAGCCCACTACAACAAGCTTGGTACATATAGAAAGTTTAACATATCTACTTTCAGGGAATTTATCGTTTTTGGGGGTTATTAGTAACATAAAGGGTTGAAAAAGCGCAAGGTGCGCACTTTGCAGAGCTGAAATTTTCAAGAAAAATTACCCTTACGCACATGCTTTACTTTGGAGTGTTTGGCAACTCTTCCCCTGTCAGTACCAAAGCGTGTTATTATTGTTTTATTCAGGAGAACTAGATTTTTCAGATTTAACAGTTTTTTTCTTGTTTGCATTTTTTTTTTTTTCTTTTTAGGAAAATATGGCTTTGATACTAATTTTTTTATTTTTTTAGGGAAAACCTGTACAACCAAATATTTAATTGAGGGATTACTTTCAGAAAACTGCACACACAACAAGCCTTGTACACCTAGAAAGCTTGAGGTGTGTACTTCCAGAGAATATATAGTTTGTGGTTTCAAATGTAAAGGGTTGTTTTCTTGAAAA
Organism: Gastrophryne carolinensis; assembly: GCA_027917425.1. NCBI lineage: Eukaryota > Metazoa > Chordata > Amphibia > Anura > Microhylidae > Gastrophryne > Gastrophryne carolinensis. Next base: position 55,015,141 of record CM051241.1, read on the forward strand.
AGTGCAAGTTGCACATAGCAGTTAATCTCCTAAAGTGCTGTTTCAGTATGGGGCAATCTCCTGGGCAGGAAGGGATGTCTATCAATACATATGTAGTACCGTTGTAACTGGGAGAAATGGGGATTTTGCAGGCAGTAGGATTTCATTGAAAAACTTACAATTTTTTTTTACAAACAGAAAAAATCATAACAAATAGATTTATTTTATTTAGTTGCACATATTTCATCCCAAAATATTGAGAAAACATAAAAAATGCATAAAAAATGACACACGTCATTTCATGACAACAAAGGGTGAAAAAACTCTAGGTAGGCTGGCGCTTAAAGGGTTAAGCACATTTGGCTCAGACTAGGTAACCCCAAGTTCCACCAGCAGCGAGCACAATGATGCATGGTGCATGCGGTGCTATTTGCCTATGGATTTGGACATAAATATGCTATTACTAGGGATGAGCGAATCGATCCGCACGAAGCCGGATTCGTTCCGAATTTCATTAAAAATTTGATTCTGAACGAATCCGAATTTCCCTGTGTTTCGATCGATCGAAGTTTTCCTTTAAACTCCATTTACTTCAAATACAGGCATTGTAAAATGGTGGATGGACATGTCTGGACATATCCCCTGGGGCAAGTTATCATGGGAAGGTCACATGCAGCCTATCAGCAGCCAGGAGCCCCGGTGACGTCACAGCGCTATATAAAGCGGCTGCCATCTTGCTTGTGCGCATTTGAGACTTGCAGTGCACAGACAACGGAGGACAGGGAGAGAGTAACAGAGAGGCAGGGAGACCCACAGTGCTGTAAAAACCCCAGCCCACAGGGGCATTCCATTTCAGCACGTGACCCTATCTTTGATACAAAATACCACACCTGCACCTAGCACCCTATCTGTTATACTAAATAAGTGTGTTTCAGCCTCAGCTGTACTAAGTTATTTAATTTTGCATTGGTTTTGGTCTGCTTTAAATACACCAGGCCGCAGGGTATCCCAAACCACCACGTTGCACCCTATCTGTTATACTAAATAAGCGTGTTTCAGCCTCAGCAGTACTAAGTTATTTAATGTTACATTGGTTTTGGTCTGCTTTAAATACACCAGGCCGCAGGGTATCCCAAACCACCACGTTGCACCCTGTTATACTAAATAAGCGTGTTTCAGCCTCAGCTGTACTAAGTTATTTAATGTTGCATTGGTTTTGGTCTGCTTTAAATACACCAGGCCGCAGGGTTTCCCAAATCACCACGTTGCACCATATCTGTTATACTAAATAAGCGTGCTTCTGCCTCAGCTTTACTAAGTTAATTAATTTTGCATTGGTTTCTGTCTGCTGTCAAAACACCAGGCCGCAGGATATCCCAAACTTGCACCTAGCACCCTATCTGTTATACAAAATAAGCGTGTTTCAGCCTCAACTGTACTAAGTTATTTAATTTTGCATTGGTTTCTGACTGCTGTCATTACACCAGGCCGTAGGGTATCCCAAACTTGCACCTAGCACCCTGTTATACAAAATAAGCGTGTTTCAGCCTCAGCTGTACTAAGTTATTTAATTTTGCATTGGTTTCTGACTGCTGTCATTACACCAGGCCGCAGGGTATCCCAAACTTGCACCTAGCACCCTATCTGTTATACAAAATAAGCAAATACATAAAAATGTCAGGCAGACAAGTGCCAGGAAGTTCAAAGAGGAGTGGCAGAGGCCAAGATTCTGCAGGCAGAGGTCGCAGCAGACTAGGGGCGAGTGGCAGCAGGAGTCATGGTGAGAGACCTGATCTGCCAGTATTTGCTAGTGGTTGTGTCTCAACCAGTAACGCATCTGCCATGGTAGATTGGTGAACAAGCTCATCAACATCATCACAAGTTACATCTGAGACCCCCAGTCTAGGGTCGGTAGGTTCCTCTGAGACATCCCTGAGTTGGCATGCCCCGAGCGCAGTCCCTGTCCTCCCATTGCCTCTGTCCTACGCCGTTCCCTCCCCCAGTGACGTATCCTATGCTTTGGGTTCAGCTCCACTCTTTAGTGAGGAGGACGATCAGATAGAGGACAGTCAGCAGCTACTGTCCAGCCATGAAATGGAGGTGGCTTCTTTAGCTCGGCAGACAAATAGTGATGTGGACAGTGTCGTGGGTGTTGCGAGCTTTCCAGCTCCTGCGCCAGACACTGTTGAGGAAACCGAGAACATCAGTGACGTACAGCCACAACTCGGTGATGATGATGAAGCCGATTGCACTTGGGAACCGGGTGATGAAGGGCTTCATCGTCATCATCAGGAGAAGAGGGGCGCAGGTTGCCCCGGAGTCAGCAGCTGAGGCAGCAAGGTGTTAGCAGCATGGTTGGCAGTCAGCATGGGGGCACAATTGTAAAGCCTGGAGCCAAACGGGGCCGGAGCCGGGGTAGAGCACCTGCTGTGCGGCAGGCTACCTTATCGGGAGGTAGTGGAGCAGGGGTTCCTGGAGTTGGCGACAGTAGCAGTGAATCAGTGTGGCCTGTTGGTGGGAAAAGTAGCTACTCGGCAGTGTGGCAGTTTTTCCTGAAGCATCCACAGGAAGGCAACATGGCCGCATGTAAGATATGTAGGCAGAAGGTGAAGTGTGGCCAGGGCTCAAATGTTGGCACCACGGCCCTGCGTCAACATATGATGCGGCACCATAAAGCGGCCTGGGAGAACCGAGGCTCCGAAGAGGTGGTCCAGCCTGCTTCCTAATCAAGTGGCACGCCGCTCCCAATTTCTGCCAGCCAAGGCTCCAGCACCTCAGTCGAAGGCAGCTGTGCGTCATACCCATCCTCTGTCGCTCCTGTTCCTCCTCCAATTCATGCATCCCACCAGCAATCCATCAGCGAAGCCATGTCCAAGAGAGAGCAGTATGCGCCCACTCATCCTACGGCGCAGAAGCTGAATGTGCTCCTGTCCAAGTTGCTGGTGCTGCAGTCGCTCCCTTTTCAGGTGGTGGACTCTGCACCTTTCAGAGATCTGATGGCTTGTGCCGAGCCGAGGTGGAGAGTCCCAAGCCGTCATTTCTTTGCCAAGAAGGCAGTAGCATCGGCCTCCGGCCTCCCTGCCCGTTGGGCCTGTGACACCGTGCGACTCTGCATCCTCATCCTCCGCCATCTCCTCACCCTCCACTGTAGGCTCTAGTCTCAGTGCCCCTCCAGACTACCATGTGTGCAGGGCACGGAGGTGTCACGCAGTGCTTCACGTGGTTTGTCTTGGCAAACGGAGTCACACAGGGGAGGAACTGCTTAAATTTATTCATCAGGAAATCCAAACATGGCTTACTCCAAGAAACCTTAAAATGGGAATCATGGTTACAGACAATGGGAAGAACATTTTGTCTGCGCTGCGCCAAGGAAGCCTGACCCATGCCCCCTGCATGGCTCACGTCTTTAATCTAGTTGTCAAGCGGTTTCTGAAGTGTTCCCCCCATATGCAAGAAATCCTAACAACTTCCAGGAAACTTTGCATGCACTTCAGCCACTCGTACACCGCCAAACACACCCTTCTTGAGCTACAGCGTCAGAACGGTATCCCCCAAAATAGTCTGATTTGCGATGTTTCCACCCGTTGGAATTCCACCCTTCACATGTTGGACCGATTATATGAACAGAGAAAAGCCATCACGGATTTCCTGATGATCCAAGCGGATAGGGGGACTCCCCTGTTGAACTTCAATGCCAACCAGTGGCAACTCATTCGTGACACCTGCCGTTTGCTCAGGCCCTTTGAGGAAGCCACTTTATTTGTCAGTCGGCAGGATTACGGGATGAACAACGTGATTCCACTGCTTCATGTACTACAGCACATGTTGGAAACCATGGCTGGTCAGGGCACTGGAGACATGGCGTCTACATCTTACGGCCACATGAACCCCGTTGAAGCTGAACTGGAGGAGGAGGAGTGGCCCAGTGAAGCACAGTTTAGGCTTTGTGAAATGGCTGGTTTATCTAGTCAGCGGACAGGAGAGGAGGAGCAGGAGCAGCCAGGAGGAGCTAGAGGGTTTTGAGGAAGGCGAGACAGAGGACCCGGACACACCGTGGCAGTATGCAGTGGAGATGGAGACAGGTAGTCCCTCCGAGTCACTTGCGCAAATGGCAGGAAGCATGCTCATGTGCTTGCGTAGTGACCCCAGAATTGTTTCCATTTGTCAGCGGGATGACTTCTGGCTGTCCACCTTATTGGACCCTCGCTTCTGGCACAAAATGTGGAGGGACTCACCTTTGTCAAAATTAATCAGGGATGGATCAGCCAGGATTTTCACCCACCAATGGCTGATGCATTCGACTAGATTCAGCATGGTGCCACGTTTTACACTTTCCAAATGGTGCAAAACATATTTATGTCTTTAGGCCCATTTTTGGGCTACTGCTGATGCCAACTTCAGGGTGTGCCTTTCAGCCAATTTTTGGCCTCCTGCTGCTGCTGCCAACTCTAGGGTGTCTTTCAAGCAATGTTTGGGCTCCTGCTTATGCTGCTGCCAACTCCAGGGTGTGCCTTCCAGCTAATGTATGTGCTCCTGCTGCTGCCAACTTCAGGGTGCCTTCAAGCCAATTTCTAGGTTCCTGCTGCTGCCAACTCCAGGGTGTGTCAGTCAATTTTTGGGCTCCTGCTGCGGCTGCTGCCAACTCCAGTGTCTCTTTCAAGCTATGTTTGGGCTGCTGCTGCTTGCAACTCCAGGGTGTGATTCATCCAATTTTTGGGCTCCTGAAGCCAACTCCAGTGTCTCTTTAAAGTAATGTTTGGGCTCCTGCTGCTTCTTGCAACTTCAGGGTGTGATTCATCCAATTGTTGGGCTCCTGCTGCCAACTCCAGTGTCTCTTGCAAGCTATGTTTGGGCTCCTGCTGCTGCTGCTTGCAATTCCAGGGTGTGATTCATCAAATTTTTGGGCTCCTGCTGCCAACTCCAGTGTGTCTTTCAAGTAATGTTTGGGCTCCTGCTGCCAACTCCAGTGTCTCTTTCAAGCAATGTTTGGTCTCCTGCTGCTCCTGCTTCCAACTCCAGTGTGTCTTTCAAGCAATGTTTGGGCTCCTGCTGCCAACTCCAGTGTCTCTTTCAAGCAATGTTTGGGCTCTTGCTGCTCCTGCTTCCAACTCCAGTGTGTCTTTCAAGCAATGTTTGGGCTCCTGCTGCCAACTCCAGTGTATCTTTCAAGCAATGTTTGGGCTCCTGCTGCCAACTCCAGTGTGTCTTTCAAGCAATGTTTGGGCTCCTGCTGCCAACTCCAGTGTGTCTTTCAAGCAATGTTTGGGCTCCTGCTGCCAACTCCAGTATCTCTTTCAAGCAATGTTAGGGCTCCTGCTGCCAACTCCAGTGTCTCTTTCAAGCTATGTTTGGACTCCTGCTGCTGCTGCTGCTTGCAACTCCAGGGTGTGATTTATCGAATTTTTGGGCTCCTGCTGCCAACCCCAGTGTCTCTTTCAAGCAATGTTTGGGCTCCTGCTGCTGCTTGCAACCCCAGGGTGTGATCCATCCAATTTTTGGGCTCCTGCTGCCAACTCCAGCGTCTCTTTAAAGCAATGTTTGGGCTCCTGCAGCTGCTTGCAACTCCAGGGTGTGATTCAGCTAATTTTTGGGCTCCTGCTGCTGCCATCTCCAGGGTGTGTTTTTCAGGCACTATAGGGGGCCCTTATGCCTCTGATCTGCATGTGATAATTATTTACAGTATTATTTCACAAACCCAGCATGCATCCTATGCGTGTTACAGCAAGGCAGAATGGTTTACAACCCTATTGAGGCTCGAGGAGGCTCAGAAATAGCCGTTTTTAATAGCGATTCATCGCAAATAAATTCAGGTCGAAACGATTTTTGTCGGAAAATTCGGCGAATCAGTCGAATCGAATTTTTCAAAAGTTCGCTCATCTCTAGCTATTACAAACAATGTGCCATCCCTCAGTTCCAGTAGATATTCCCACGATCTTCGGATGCTCATACTAAGCTCCTTCATAACCTAGCTTGTTCAACAGCCTTCCTTTGACTATTGACTCCAGCTTGCATAACTATCTTCTGTGGCTCCTGACTTCTGCTTCTACAACTCCCCGCTTTGACTTTTGACCCTGGCTTGAAAGACTACTAGCTTCGTTTCTGAACTACATTTTTTCCTGGGACTGTTAGTTTATCTTATGGTCCTCAAACCCTCTCATATTTCCAGCTGCTGCTACTGTATGTGATGGAGGACCTGACTGCTGGACTCCATCCCAGGGCCTAAACCCGGTTGACAATGTAGTAGTCAAATTGGTGTCTATTCGTTCTGCATCTGAAAAGGACTTCTCCTTCGATCTTCTACTAGGTACGTGATAACTACAGTGTATGTGGCAGGCAATGGTAGTACTCCTTCCCAATCCAAGCTTGAGGTTTCCATTTTAGCATAAATAGCTTGATTTACACCTCTTTTAGTTAAGTTCTCTTCTGTATCAAATATGCAATCCCCAGAGATGAAGAGGGGAAGGCCTAGGTACTTTAAAGAGGATCAGCTTAGTCAAACCCAGAAAATGTTGGTAAGTGCATAATTTGTTTTTAAATATATATATGGCCACAATTTATCCCTACCTTTATTACAGAGATTCAAATGTGGTGTCCAGACCTTTTGTTCCAGTGACAATTGAAGGAAGGTGGCAGAAGGGATAAATGTCAGTTAGCAGAATGGAAAGTGAAGTATGATAAAGTTATTTGTGGTTATTTATGTGAGGTCAAAAACAGTTTTACATGCAGGTAAGAATTGCAGCATAAATACTCATACTCTGTTTTATTAATATATAATTCAGTACCTCAGAAGATGATCACGCACATAACCAGCTCCTCAAATTGCTTCATCCTTCTTCCCTATTTTAACTAGGCACACCTACTTTCCCTCATGGACAAAAGGTGTTAAACGCAGCAAAGCTAATCTAAAAGGAATAAGCTGCTGTCAGGTCGCATGCCTTCCTGCATCAGAGCAACTGGAAAAGGAACCAAGCTAGAGACAAGAAGAAGGAGGCTAGTTGAGGAGCCTGCGCTGTATTAGACCATTTAAATAGGATGAGTATTCCATATTTTTAATTTTGGTCCAGATTATATAATCTAGACCAACTTTGGGTGCGTCAGATATTGTGTAGACATCAATACTCCCACATCCAAATGATATTTACTGTGCCTGTGTGATTTAGCCATGTGGGCCGTTTTCAAAGGGATATGCTTTACAAACCACAGGCCCTAGCCAGAGTTGCCTTATCCGCAGATGGATTCATGGAACATAAAATGACTTTAATCAGCATGAGCAGGGTTGGGTTGGCCATAGGGCATACCGGGCACAATCCCGGTGGGCCGGCACATGGGAAAGCCGCAGGTGGTGGCCGATGCACAGATAAGTGTAATGGGTGGAGGCCGCTGTGCCCGCCGCCACCGGCCCTGCTCTCACACACACGCTAATGTTTATCTGCATGTAAACGATAGCATACCCCCCAACTGTCACAAAAATGTCCCTGGATGCCCCTAAATGAGCCAGAGTGCAGGACCGACCTGAGGCCACCCCTCACACTAATTTGAATTTGGAAAACTACAAGCAGTGCTTCGTTCTGCCTATCAAAAGCTCTCCTTGCAATGTGTCACAAGCCTGGACAATCAGGAGCAGTCTCTGTCCTCCACACTTCAGAGAGGAATTTAAAAGGCAACAGGTGGGTTTTCATGCCGGACGCCTGTTAGTGATGGTGAACGAAGGAGAGGCACTGCTAATTGTAAGTTGATAGTGGGCTGGGGGAGGGGTGTCATGAGACGAGACTCGTGCTAAACACATCAAGGAACGGGAAGGCCGGCCTGACTGACAAGCAAGGGACCTTTCATCCTTCTTTGAACTGTTCTGGTCCTCTGTAGCTGAAGGGGTAAATGATTAGAGCAGCAGTGGCTGGGAGCTGGGCTCTCATTAACCCCTTGCTGGCAGTTGTACTTAATTAGGAACAGCCCTGAATCCACAGACTTCTGTATTTGATATTTAGAGTGGACCAAAAGCAGACGGGACTCTAGGGCTGCTAGATTCGTCACTTTCCTTTATGTGTAAAAGCCCCCGGATCTCTGAGTGGACTTACCTAACTGGCCATCCCATGCCGGCCAGCTGCTGCACGCTCCCGCACTAGGCCTATCTAAATGGCCTCAATCCAGGGGTTTCACAAAGTGGGGCATCCCAAATTGGAATGCCCCGAGGTCACTGACCAAAACCCAAGTAAGGCAAAAAGAGAATTCTGTGAGTACTCACCTGTAGAATTAATTTCTCTTCCATTATTACTTCAGGACATCAGATTTAATTCAGAGACAATAGGGTTAACCTCTCCCGAAGGGTGTGGTCTGCAAGAACAAAGGTGTCTTCACCTCTCGGGCCTATAGCCACCTGGCTGACTTGATGCACTTCAGTTTAATTAAAAAGCAGTAGAACCAGGCATACCTATCCTGTTGGAAACAAAAGGCTGGAGACAAAATACAAGACTCCTCTCTCCATTTAATTTTTTTTTTCATTATGCTGATCATTATTTACAGCAACTATTTACATATTTACCACTTCACTAAAACTAGGCAGGTACCGACTCAAAGCAAGATGCCATCAGGCCCAACAGACATTTTCCTTGATGAATCGTCGGGTGAGGGCAAGACAAGAGACCCTGTAACCTGGCCTGGAATAAGTCACTTCTGTGTTGGAAAAAACACTTTTGCCTGAGACGTGTCTAATGACAGTCCCAGAAAGAATAACTCTTGAAGCTATATGATATTTGACTTAAGAATTCGACTGGATAGTCAATTATCCAATGCTGATCAGACAGTCTGTGTTTTCTTCTGGGCCCCCTGACATGATGGGGCCTATATCAACAGATAGTCTAAGTACGGGATTATATGTATACCCTGACTTCTTAGAGAAACATGAGACCTACCAACACCTTGGTAAACACCCTTGGTGCTGAAGATAGGCCGAAAGGTAACACCACAAACTGAAGATGTAGGCCACTTACAGCAATGTACCTACATGTATCCTTATATATACACTGCCCGGCTGGAGTAACTTCACTGTGGATCAACAACTCCAATCTCTAAAAAGGCGAGATACGGTAGATCTCAATGCTCCTGCTTTCTGCGGAATTCGGGATACCCCTGACCAAGAGAATCTCCAAGGGGGTCTGGCTCCTAATTTGATCTTGTAACCTGAGGATATAACTTCCTGTATCCAAATATCTGTTACATGAAGCCTCCAAATATGAGTAAAATGCAGAAGCGGTCCCTCCACACCTGCAAGTGCGGGGGCATCCCTTCATGCCTTTACAGGCCTTGAAGGGGGTCTAGCTTTATTCTGCCAGACACCTGTTGCCTTAATTTGCAACTTTGTCTTATTCCAAAAATCTCTTCGGTATCCCGAAGAGGCCGAACCTCTGACCGGAACCCTGGAGTATTAGAGGCCCATGCGGAAGCATTATTAGACTTCGGCTTCTGTTGCAGATTAGATGATTTACCACTAGCAGCATGCTTTACCATGTCAACCAAGCCCTCCCCAAACAGACACCCCACCTTAAAGGGGAGTCCCCTCATTCTTTTTTGGAGGCTATGTCAGCTGACCATTGCTTAATCCATAAAGCACGCCTTAAGGCTAACACCAGAGCTAGGCCTCTGGCACTTAACCTGCTCAATCCTCTATAGCCCGTATCATATACCTGTTGTAGCCAACTGGTCTTTATCACCTGAGAGCATGACTTCCATGAATGACCCCTACAAGTCTTCAAGTCCAGTTGCTTTAGCAACCTCCTGCTCCCCAGAAATGCTATGGATGTAGCCCAGGCCGGCCGCAAGGTCGACCCCATAATAGAATAAGCACGACATACCACCTGATCCACGCGCTTATTCGCTGGATCCTTTGGAGAAGCACTATCAGAGGATGGCATAATCAAAATCTTAGGAAGGTGAGACCATAATTCAATATGATCTGGAGGAAGGGATACATAGTTTCTAGTACTTTAGGAATGGGCAGAAGACAACCTGACTTCTGCCATTCCCTATTGATCAGATTAGAATAATGCGTATGCTCTGCAACATCCTCCAGAATCGAGGAAATCAAAATCATCCATCCATCTTAACTGAGCACCCCCTTGTGTAGAGGACTTCTAAATACGAGTCCCTACTGGATAAATCCTCCCGACAGATAACTTCCTGGGAGACTATGGCAGCTACAATATCCTCTTCAAGTTAGAGGATAAATCTTTTCTTTAAGAACCTTTTTAGTAGCCAATCCTTCAAAATGACTTTCTAAAGGTTTAAGACCACTTGAGGGCTGCTGACAGAGTTTAAAGACTCAGAAGGAGGCTATGGCAGCCACAATATCCTCTTCAAAACTCAGGGAAATTTTTTTTTTCAAAACCTTCTTAGTAGCTCATATGACTTAAAGCTTTTAGGTCCGCTTGAAGACTGCCGGGGGGGGTTAAGCTCAGAGGGCACCGGCAACAAGGGTCAGAGCCCTTGCAGGGGGGGAGACAATTGTCTCCAATATCCACTACTACAGTAGCATAACCCTGCACACTGTGCTATCCTCATCCAGTGTCTGTTTGCATACTGGACATGGGGTGAATCTATCTGCTAAAGGACCAGATCTGATTACCCCAGATGCCTCCGTTATGGTGATTAAGACTAGATTACCTCCCAGGGGGTCTAAAATCTAGTATGTTAACAGTTCCCGATAGTCGCAAGACTATTCTGAGAGCTCAGAGGGTGAACCACATCAATATATTGCCAGTCTCATCCCACAACCATAATATATATCTTTTAAAAACAAGAATTAAAAAACATTAATATGTATATATGAATAAATATCATTAATACACATAATTAAAAAATGACCTACCTAAAGATTTAGGTCCGCTTGAGGGTGGCCGTGCAGCGGCTCACAGTATTTATGTGCTTTCCCCAGCCAAAAATTTTCCAGTGAAGGCGGCCGGAGAAGAACTGCGATCTCAGCGGTACTTCGCCTGGCCGAAAATCTTCCACTGAAGGCGGCCGGAGGAGAACCGCGATGTTAGCGGTGCTTGCCGCTTAGCCCCAGCTGAAAATGTTGCAGTGTGAGCTGCCGGAGGAGAACCGCGATGTTAGCGGTGCTTGCCATTTCACCCAACCGAAAATCTTCCAGCACGAGCGGGGTGAGAAAGGAGCCGCACACCGTTGCTCGCTGCTATGCTAAGCCGAAAATGTTTTCATAGCCGCGGGCGCAAATTTTGAATTTTTCAACCAGTAAAAACACATGGGAAGAGCAATAAAGAGGAAATGAATTCCCCTGGTTTCCCTCAATCAGGCTCACCAGACAAAAGCCTTATGGCTGCTTTTTCCTGTGGCGGAATTCTCAGCCAGATAGTGCCACTTTTTTAAAAAACAAAAAGGTGACACCCCACAGCGCCCCAAGACCCTGGCGCTTACCTTACCGTCCTGATCCGAGGTGGAGACACATCTTTGTTCTTGCAGACCACACCCTTCAGGAGAGGTTAACCCAATCGTCTCTGAATTAAATCTGATGGCCTGAAGTAAAATGGAAGAGAAAGCCCAGGTTTTGTTCCACCTTAATTTGCACCCTCCAGCCGAAGTGAAGAGAAACCCATTTCTCTGTGGGCTCCATGTGTCTAAGGACAGGAAGTTGAAGCACGCACTGCAGTGACCAGCACCTCCTTCAGTAGAAAGCACTGGCTTCTGCATTGTGAACTGTGACTTCCAGTCCGCCACCAGAGGCAACCTTGCATCTGCTTACTGTTCAGCTAGGGGAAATGGGGAAGGGAAAGCCCATGCCATAGGCTGACAAATTATTGTAGGTATGCTTTAAAGAGGAGCAACCAACTCCCTAGTGTCTATAATACTAAAGGGGTGGTATACTGCCTCTTTAAGGGGCATCCCAAATTGGGATTCCTTACTGTCTGTATCCCCAGGGATCGTCCAGTGCTCTCACCAATGCCATGCTGCATGCAGGCTTTATCTAAAGCCCGGCATGTACCCTCCCCCTAGGTATTTCTGAATGGCCGGTGACAACTCTGATATGGGATCTGCAACTATTAAAGCAGGTTCAAACCCTTTAGTCCAGACTGGAGTGTAAAAGGCCACAGGGCCTAGGATTCCCTGTTTCCAGGTCAGAATTCCCCACTCTATAAAACCCCCCAGTCACCCAGTGTACTGACCAATCAGCCAATACCACAGCCATGTGTTGGTCATGGCCACATCACCTGCTTTCCCCAGCTAATGCCATTTATGAATAGCTGGTGTGGGCGCGCGTGGGTCTTTCCTCAAGAATGGATTGCCGGTTAATGCACATGTGCCATGGGATCGCTGCTGAGGTAACAATTCTTGGTGAACCTGGGGGGACATCAATAAACTTCCCTTCTCACTCAGTTATTTGTGTGCTCCCACTGCCCCTTCTCACTCAGTTATTTGTGTGCTCCCACTGCCCCTTTATTTACTATTTTCTGCATTCCCTCAATCTCTCAGTTGTCCTCTCATTTATTTTCCTTCCATCTTCTTTCTACTTCTTTCCATCTGCCATTGTTGTGTGAATGCATACCTCCCAACCGTCCTAATTTGTGTAGGACCGTCCCAGGATCGCACCAACGTTCAATTGTCCCGCGCCGTCTCCATGTGTCTGGCCCCAGGTGTGCAGCCGAGCGCACGGCGGGACTCCAGCAGGAAGGAGCCTGCTCACATCACTCGGGTCCTGCTCGGGTGCAGGAAAGAAAAATGTAGTGAGGGGTAAGGTGGAAGGTGTGTGTGTGTGTATGGAGGGATGACCCTCACTGGCTTTAATGGAGTGATGCTGCTCACTGGCTATAGTATATGTGTGTGGGGGGCTTGCCTGTAATTATTATTAATAGTAATAATAATAATATGTAATTCTTAGGTGGTGTTTCCCTTTAAGGGTGTGGCAGGGGTGTGGTTTAAGTGCAAAAAATTGTCTTCATGTGTCTGTCTTTCCAGTTTTCAAAAGTTGGGATATATATATATATATATATATATATATATATATATATATATATATGACATAAATATACTATACTGGGCCAGGAAAAGTACAGCAGCGCCGGTGTGCCCCAAAAAGTCCCGGGCCATTTTTTAGTCCCAGTCCGCCCCTGAGCATGAGCCCTCCATCTGATTAAACAAGAGCTTGGGCATCATGCAGAGGCTGCAGGTCTGACAATAATAAAATTTAAGCTGTGAGTTTTATAGCGTGCACTGCTGTGGCACAACATGGCAGGATTGCATTGCAAACAGCCAGCTCCCTACTATGTAACACCACAAACAGCCAGACATGTGGTGCTTGTTACAGTGTAATAATGTCTGCTTCCTTCCGTGTGCTGTGTTACAGCTTCACAGATGACTGTGATGTGTGGGAGATCTCTACATTGCCCTGCTGTGATAGAAAGATCACTTTTGACTTTCTGTAATGAAGTCGCCTGTATATCTATGCTAATTGTTCTTAATAGTTTATGAATTAAGCTAATCAATTCCATTTAGCAATACAGAGCCCTATTGCTAGACAGCAGGTCCAATAACACCCCAGTGGAGGGCTGTTCTGAATGCCCAGGGGGTGAGAAACTAAGCGATTCTAAAAGCTGCTGCATGGTGTAGGTCTTCTTTCTTTGTGCAGAATATAATACATATGTATGTATTTAAAAAGTAAAAGCCATTTTACACACTCCTTAGGAAAATAGCAGAGCTCTCCTTTTCAGTAAGTGTACATGCCTATTTATGTGACACCTTTTGATTTTCTGTCATTTCTAATTAGGCGTCACATTTTTGGTTTATAATATGCAGTGCAAGGTACATTTGCGTCATTATATTTTATTTCTACCTTGTGCCCAGAGGCCATTGTCTGACATTTTTCTGCCAGGTTCCCAGCATCTATCACCAAATATTGGGCTGTAAAATGTTATGATTTGCTTTTCCTTCTTTTATCTTACGCTGTACCTAGATTGCTTCAGGAAATATGGAATGTGCTTCCTTTACACTCCCATGCACAGTTTCCCCTTTAAACTCCCGAATCATTTCTGTCTCTCCACCTGTCAGCTTGTATCTATTTTTTCTATAATTGTGGCTTGTGTTTACTTCCCCCACCACTCTCACTATTATGTTCGTATTATCTGCAGCCCAGTAACATGCCGTAGAGAGGACTTCTAAGGCGCCCTTGTGCCATGTTGGAAATAGAAAGTACACTGGGGAAAAAAACAATTAGCATAACTAAAATGCCAAAAAAGAACAGTTTTATACAACTATATAATATAATGTAATATAGCTTCCAAATATTGCACATTCCTTTAACCCCAAAAGAGTGGTGTTCTTGGGTACTGAGAAAAGGAGCCTATAAATGTGCCTAAGCAGTTCCTTACTGCCCCATCTTGCTGCACCTTCACTCTGTGTGTGTGTCAGCACCTTACCCCTGGCATTTTGGGTCTGGAGCTTTCCCTGCTAATGAAGGCAAACATGATATTTTTGGAAGTTATCTATATATTACTCGGACTGTAAGGAAGTTAAGGTGGACCAAAGTCAAACATTAGGCTGCTCGTAACAAAAACCCAGTTTTGGATGCTTTTCCCGTAAAATTATTTTTAGGAAGCCAGAAAGTGGGCATTAACACTTTAACTGCCAGCCTACCTAGAGATTTTGTCACCCTCTGTTGCCATATGTATATGGGCTATATATGTACAACTCCGATTTTCGCAGGAATTCCCAGGGAAAATTATCTATATTTTTTGTCAGCAGAGTTTGGATGTTAACGTGAAAGGTCTGGTTTCTAATTTTCAATGTTTTTTCAAGATTTTTTAATTTGTAGCATTTTTTTAAGTAAATGTTTCAAGAAAGCCATATTGCATTAAAAGCCAGTCCTCCCTATTACATATGTATCGGTAGCCACCCGTTCCTGCTCAGGAAACATCGCAAACTGGAAAGACAGCGTAAACCACACAAATATCCTAACAAACAGTGCTCATATACATCCCTTCCCTGAGAAAATCCGACTGTTGCACATAAAAATTAATTGACCTTGTGAATTTTAAAAACAACATGTGTCTTCAGGAGCCGAGGGCAGCCTGCAAACAAGCACTGCTGGGTTTCCTGTTACTGTGCTTTGCCAGTTAGGTCAGTTAAATCCAGGTAGCAGCACAACTGGGATGCTGGGAAAGAAGCTCCAAAATGCCTGTTACCACTAGAAAATCGGTGAGGCAGTGTTTTAGCTTTAAGTAGATGCAGGTGCAAATGTAAGTGCTGACAATGATTCAGTTGCAATGCATTGATTCATCATGCATTCAGATTGTACAAGGGAGTTCTTTTTTCCAACTGTGCCAGACAGTTGATCTGTTTTCATTAGATTCTTAAATAAAATTTTTATTATTAATTTTACCCTGAACAAGAGCATATCTTGTATGTTTCTCCCACCCTGTAAATACAGATTTCCCACATAAAAATCATCCTACCTGCACCTATTGCATAGGTGAAATTCTTCTGACTATACCGCTCTACATTCTGGTATTGCTGTCCTTTTCCTGACCCCAACTCTACTCTGTCTGTGCGAAGCACAGCTATAACCTCGCCCCCTGCACTTTTCATCCTGTCCTCTATGTGATGCACCTTAAAAAAGATGGTGCCAGTATCCTAGAGTGCTGAACAGAGTTGAAGCTCAGTGGGGGAAAGAAGAATAATAAGTAAGCGACTAAAAATTTTAAAAATATTAATTTTAGATGCTGGGGAATAGATTTTTAAGGGTTTGGGCTTTTTAATAAATGATGCTGAAGGTCTGGTTTAAGAAAAAAAACAGCATGTGGCCCTCGTTACGGGGGGGGGGGGCTGCTTTTTACATTTTTATAAGGTTTAAGCTGCATGGGGACCTATGGAGGCTGGTAGACCAGGACGTGGAGGTTAAGCGGGCGGCCCCAGGCCTTGAAGGCTACCCCCCTGGCCTTTGGGGAAGTAGATAATAAGACTGGGGATTCTGGCAGGTCACCCACTTACTGGCAGATAACTTGCCAGCTTATTCTGCTCTTTGAACTAGTATATGGGTTTTAAGGACCCCTTACCCATTCACAAAGTGTTAAGTGTAAAAAAAAACCCACATCATCCAATTGAACAGCGAGCAGGGCAAAGGATTGGCACTCCCAGTGTTGCACAGACTTCTACCCACGACCTAGTGATAGCACCCAACATACCAGTTCTACCCACATGGACCATACTGGGCCCAAAAGAACCCTCTCCCTGCCACCCCACCAGGCAAGAGGCATATTACATTGCTATAAAATGTATCATATTGTTACCACTGTAGCATCATCCATAGCCTAGCAGCCACATACCCAGCAGCCAGCTGTCTGACTTTTACAATGTGAGATTATGATTCATCGCTGCTTAGAATCCTCTCATTTCTATATTCTGTGCTGCTGTATCTGTGAGGCAACAAGTTCCACCACATGAGATGGAGCGCTTGCCACATTTTTGCAAATTATCCCCATAGACAAAAGCTTATTACAGTGTAGTTCTGCTTTAAAAAAAAAACTTGAATTAGAAATGTATTTTTTCTAAAGTTCATGGCCATATAGAATAGAAACTTTATAAATATGGACCATGTTAACCACATCTAAGCAGCAACCTAAATTATGTCTAAACCTTACTATTTATATGGGAAAACCTAAATTATTACAGCCGTAAAATAAATCGAGCCTGTGCAGTATTTGCATTTTAATGAGGTCAGTAAAGCCATCAAATACTTTAATTGCAATTTGTTCCCAATCTTCCTTGCACTAGATGGGTGAGCCGGTGAAGCGGGCATGTGTTTGAAGAACAGGGAGACACTTAAGGAGCTGATCGAATGAAGCTGAATCTTATGATTTCTGTTTTTTCTTCCTTTCTGCATTATCACTGGCAATATTACAGTGCTTTTCTGATATTAAAGGAGGGTTAAAGCTGTGGTTAATAATCTGTGCTACACAGCCAATTTACACAATTGTTGGACATTGTGGTTTCAAATATATGGGTTGCCCACCGTTCGTTTATTTTGAATTTGCATAAAGGATCCACTTGCTCATGACATGATTTAAACAGAAAATTATTAATGCCCCAAAAGACTTCATTCACACTATGATTACCAGCTATGTGCCATAAACAAATTGTCAGAAAAACAAAAGTTGCCCATCCCACAAAATGTATCTCACAACATACCTAGCCAGGAGAAAAGGTAAGAATGGACACATCTGTAAGATGTTTCTGCTAAAAAAATGAAGAAAGATACTTTTTTAGGGTAGACTCCTAATAGTATAGCCGTTTTGTCCTTAGGCCCCTTTTACATCTAGTGGTTTGCATTCTATTCTAGCACTGCTACAGCCACCTTCTTGGAGTCCTTCAACTGGTTTTTTTCTGGAGCAGGGGACTAAAAGACCCAAAGAAGGTGGCTACCACAATCGCTGAACCAAAGGAGGATGCCTGATCCCACCGCCTACTGCTGCTAATGCCTGCACAACTATGGAAAACAGGAAACAACAGTGAGGTGCAGTGTGCACCTCACTTTTAGTGTACTGCAAATTGTTTGTTTGCAATGCAATGTGGTGAACATGCACAATGAGAGGGGGGTATTAAACTGACTGAAGTCCTCTAGCCATTCCAGCATGGAGACATCCTGATTAGGATGCCCCACTGCACAACTCTGCCAAGCAGCTCTTACTCTCCTCTTCTGCATTTCGTCAATTGCTTTTATAACAGCACAGTGATTTGCAAGCCCATGGCCCATGCAAGCCCATGGAGCAATCCCTATTGGTTGCTATTGGTCAAGTCTGAGTGTGGGCTTTTTTCAGGCCTCCCAGAATGCAGGATGCATAGAAGGACATACAAATTGGGATGTCCCCATGCTGCATTAGTGAGAGGAACTGTTGTCAATTTTGACACCTGTAGGGGAAGAAAAAAAACAAAGGATACTTAGCTTTTAAAACATTGTAATGGTTGAATTCTAACGCCTGTTATATAGCAACACATCCATAGCTGCCATTAGCCAAGCCACCTTCCTCTAGCATTGTGGCCTAAATCCCAAACCATGATCACACCACATTGTAGCCTCATTTACTTTATACATAGGAAGCTATGGATTAATACCGGGACGGACGTGAAGGCCTCCTTTAAGGTCTGTAAAGCCTTAACAGCTGTAAGAGGCCAATTCTCCACAAAAGAACCTTTCGGGGTTAGGTCTGTTAAGGGAGCCACAATGGAGGAGGATCCTTTGATGAAACGCCTGTAAAAATTGGCGAAACCTAGGAACCTCTGTAAAGGCTTTCAGGGTTTTTGGTTGTTCCCACTCCAAGAGGGCCGACACCTTGGAGGTATCCATAACCAGACCCTGAATAGAGACAAGATACCCCAAGAATGGAACTTTGAAGATCTCAAATATGCATTTAGACAGCTTGGCATAGGTACTATTCTCTCACAGTTTTTACAACACCGCCTTAACATGCTGTCAGTGTTCAGCCACTGATCGAGAAAAGATGAAAATATCAGTAATACAGATGATCATGAATTGACCCAGAAATTCACGAAAAACATCATTAACAAAATCCCCGCTGCTGGGGTATTCCAAAGCCAAAGGACATAACTAAATATACCTAGTAAGAAAGACGATCAGCCAGCACTCCAAAAGATATTGTATTCAAATCCAACAGGTCAATATCACAGCAAAGACCAAAAAGATCCAACAAAATCCAACGTTTCGGGGCGTCTAGCGCCCCTTCATCAGGGAGCAAAAACAAGCAAGCAGAGACAGCATGACTTGGGCACTGTGGGTAGACCTATCCTCCTACTGGTATTGTTTATTTATTTTATTTTTTGTGTGCAACCTGAATCGAATGGGTTGCTGGGAGGTCTGAGGTGGAGAGGTTCCCCCAGCAGCGCTTGGTTTGCCGACGTTCCCCGCATGCGCCGGAGCGCTGACAGCAACCGGCGCTGGTGTTTATACACCAGATGCGGGACTGGCAGCTCCTGGCCTACTAGGAGCAGCCCTGGCAGCGCCGCTTTCCAATCGCAGCGGCTTGCTGCTCTGCTGGCACGTGGTGCTGCGGGGTGCGACCTACCCACCTTAGCCCCTGTTGAGCGAACGCATCAGGTCTCTGCCGTGTTTATTTTACTTATTTTACTTGTTTCACATGATTGTATTATGTATATGGTTTGTAATTGCATTTGTTTGGCTAGTGGTGTTCTGATTGGCTGCATCAGCTCTGATGTCACGTGGGACACACCCACTGACATCAGGTGGTAATCCCGGGCTCTCTGAGGACATTTAATCCTCAGTGGAGGGGAATCTCTGCTTGCTTGTTTTTGCTCCCTGATGAAGGGGCGCTAGACGCCCCGAAACGTTGGATTTTGTTGGATCTTTTTGGTCTTTGCTGTGATATTGACCTGTTGGATTTGAATACAATATCTTTTGGATTGCTGGCTGATCGTCTTTCTTGTGTGTTTGCGGCGCCACCGCCGGCCACAGCACCCACTACAACGCTAGGTAAGAGTGCTTCTGTGCAATCTGACATTAAATATACCTAGTGCTCGTCTTTAACATTGAAAGCTGTCTTCCATTCATCCCCTTGACGTATACGAATTAGAGCCTTAGGGTGCATAGTACCCGAAAACAGATAAATCCGCCAATCATAAGCTTTATGAAAAGGAAGTGAATCGGTCAATTTTTCAGAGAATACATCGTTCCAATCAGCATAGGGCTGAGGTAAACCTTCTAGGGAGACCTGGGTCGTCTTGAGGGCAATACAAAAACAATGGTTGAGGAAAAACATACACCATCTTGTCAAATCAAATTAAAGATGGGTTTGTGGATCTTTAACCAAGGAAATCCTAGGACAACTGGGGTATCAGGACAATCTAAAACCAAGAATTCCAGAATTTCGGAATGGGAGGAACCCACAATCAATTTCAACATGGGGGTCTTGGAGGTGACAGTTCCCCCTAGAATAGGTTCATTATTAACCACCAAAACATGAAGGGGACTTTCTAAAGGGATCAAAGGATACTAAGGACTTTTCCAAAAAGTTGCCAGGCGCCCCACTATCAACCCAAACAAAAAGTGACGGGCAACAGCAATTTACTAATATGAGGGAAAGATACCTGGCTGCCTAGACAAGTTCCCTTTACCATGTTTAGGAGCCAAGTTTTCCGCCGAGGGCTTCTTATTGGGACAGGTCTTAGCCAGGTGACCTGGATTCCCGCAATACAGGCACAGGCACTGGGTCCGATGTTTTGTTTTCTAGGTCCAAGTTGCATGGGTTCCTCTGGGACTGATGAGGATGAGGAGGAGGATCCATAGGAGGGGACTCTTGGCAGGTGGAACCCCAGTGTTGGTCTTTAGCTCTTTCTTGACGTCCTTTAGTGAGATGTTTATCCACTTTAAAGGCTACCCGCATATACTCGTCCAGGTTTTTGGACTGAGGGAAATTCACCAAAGCATCTTTAATGCTCTCTGAGAGCCCAATTCTAAATTGACTGCAGAGGACAGGATCGTTCCAACAGGATCGTTCCAACGTTCGCCCACCAGCGGAATTTGGCACTGTATTCCTCAGCCGAGCATTTCCCTCGTTTCATGCTTCGTAACTAAGTATCTGTGGTAGTAGCCCTGTCAGGGTCCACATACAGGAACTCCATGGCAGAGAAGAAAGCAGAGACAGTTTGTAAGACCTCTCCTTGTAACAGGGAGATGACCAGGCCCACGCTCTGTATCTCTGTGCCAGAAGAATTAGGCCGCAATCTGAAGTATAATTCACAAGAATTAGAGAATTTTGTCCAGGAAAGGAACCTTCCGCTCAACAAGAAGTGATGACACTTGTGTTGCAGACAGCTGACGATCTTCCTCAGTGAGTTCACAATCCCCAATTTCCGCAGCTAGCTTCACCTATAGACAAGCCCCCATTCACAGCTTTAAATGCCTCACCAGACACAGCTGCCCCCAGGACTTGGTAGCTCAAAGATTGTAAACTTACAGGGGTGAAGGCGGTTGAATCCGAGGTAAGACTGGGTGTTATCAGGCAAGCCTGGTTATACACGGAGAATAAGAGGGTTCGCAGTACAAGGGGTGAGGTGTGAGTGTTGGGGCAGGGGTCGGTTCAGGCAGCGGTTACAGAATGGTTAAGAAAGCTAGGTCGGCAACGGTAAACAAAATGGAGTCTCAGGAACAATAGCACCCAGCAGTACGCTATATAGGGAAGGGATCGGTCAAGGGGAAACTGGTCTCATTGGACCATTAAACAACATATCGGCTGATTGCCCAGATTAACCTTCAGAGCATTTCACCCATGGTAACATTTGGACTCAATGACCTTTTAAACTAACATCAGATGGCCCCGCTGTGTGTAGCACTGCCAGAGGGAATAAAACAACTGTGTTTGCGTGTGCGAGCTTGAGCAGAGGAGCGGGCAATGTGGCGCGGAGAGGAAGATGCGGATGTGCTCGGCATCGCTCGAGCCGTGCCCGGCTGCCGGGCTGAGGGGATCTCGGTCATGCTGCCTGGGCCCATGCTGCCCAAGGACGCCGTGCAGACCAGGCAGAAGGTAAGGGCGCCGTGACAATGAGTAGTTAAAAAATAAATAGATCACCTGGTCTCTGCATCAACACATTCACCTGATGTTTCTGGCGGTGGCTGCAATGAGGCTTCACAAATTTAAAAAAGATGGATTGAGCAGAATGCAAATGTTTAATTGTTTAAAGTGGACCAACACCCACCGGTGATCGGCCCGGGAATCTATAAGATTCCCGGGCCGATCACCTCCCTCCCCGCGGGACATCCGAGATCGGGATGTCCCGCGGGGTGAAACCCCCCCAAACACCCCAAACTCCTTACCTCAGTTTCGGCGGCGGCCGGCCGCCGCCGCCTCCCTCGCGCCCCTCTAGACGTGCGCGCGCCCGCGCCGGCCGCCTGTGAATGGCCGGCGCGGGCACGCGCGCGTCAAGAGGGACGCGCGGGAGGCGGCGGCGGAGGAGCCGCTTGTCCGCGGCTTGTCCGTCGGCTCGGGGAGAGGTGAGTTCGGGGGGGTTTCACACAGCGGGGCACCCCGATCGGGGGTGCCCCACCGAAGTGGACCAAGACCCAGGATAGTCAAAATCCTGGGTGTTGGTCCACTTTAATAACTGCATATTCTAGTGAAGACCTTATCAATTAGTATGTGATGTGTTCTGTGTATAGACTGAATACATGTTGGCTTCCCATAATTTGTCTGATTCTTAGGTGCTTTGCCTCTTGCCTTGTTGCAGACCTATAATGTGAGAGCATGACCCATCTCTACTTGATACAGTACATTGCACAGCATGAAGGAGAATGCAGTAGAATGAGGTAAAATCCCAGCCTAGGATTCAGTGCATTCTGCTGCCATTGTATCAGGGCAGGCTGGTCTAACTCCAGTAAAGGGCCAGATCAACATTCCCCTGCAATGGTGCCCTTATTAGAATCATAAAAACACATTGCTATGAAAAGCTGGTCATCTGGGGAAACAGCATAGGTGCATTTATGGTTTATAAGTCCGCCAAGATGCAACATGTAATATAGTATGAAATGTAACCACAGCTCTAATTTAACCGTTTCCTAGCTAATTTATTTTTAGCAAGGGCACAGCAGAGCAGTCAGTTTCTTGTGAAGCATGTTGATGATGGCCTAGAGCATTGCAGCAGGAAATCGCTATGAGATTCCTGGACTCCTGCTTTGATGTTTAAAAATGATACAAGACATGATTAAGGAGGGTCTAATCTCAGTTCACTTTTTCCTCTTCTTCCTGCTGGAGGCGAACTATGGAAATTAGTCATTACTAAATAATATCTGTGAAAAATCAAAATAAATTAAACAATTACGGCATAACATATTTCTTTCAGTAGTCATTTGAAGCTAATTAAGCGTAGGAACAATGTTACAGGGAAATGAAGGAAGAGTGTCAAAGTTTTCTCTTCCAGTTCAGAACTTAGTTCTGGTTGGTTTGCAGACTTTATTGGAGTCCCGGAGACAAAAGAGATTATTTTTTTGAAATAATACTCAGTTGCATTGCGTTGCTCAAGTCTTCCCAAAAAAACGAGTGCATTTCACACCAAAACTGCTACCATTAATTAGGGGAAGAATTACTCCTGAGACCGCTAGAGAGAAACAAATAATCAAGCGATCCCCTGCAGAGTCCTAATTTGATTTTCTAAAAATATGACTAATTGTACCAGTTTATTCATATGTTAATTGAAACACACTCAAGTACATTGACCTTGCTTAATATGGAACTACAACAAAACTTTATAGAGCAGTGGGAGGGGTTAGATCATACAGCTGCATAATAAGGATTGGTCTGATCAGATCTAAACTATTAAAGGAATTTAGGTCCACTGTTACCCCCTCCAAGGCTGTTCAATTTAAGATTGATAATTGAGCTTAAGAACATACAGATATGGCTAAAGTTGTTCTTGATGTCCTCTTCAGCAAGTACATGAGGCATAAGAGTGGAGCAGGAGTGCAGACTGGATAAGCAATTTAGTCCATTTTCATTCTTTATAAATTATCTTTAAGAGGTGGTTAAACTCTAAAGCTACTGCATCCCCAACACACCAATGATCCCAATTTGGGATGACAGCTCAAACCCCCCAGGAAGTTCCTAAAATTGGTCAATAAACTCTCCCCTTTCCTCCTGTGATACTTCATGGTGGTACACTGTGATGCTGCATGCTGGTACACAGTATGAAGGGGAAGACTCTTGCCATTTTCCTTTGCACCTTGGGGGGATTTGGTGCTCCTGCATACAAAATCAGGATGTCCAGGGATTAGTAAACAAAGAGGCTCTGTGGACCAGTTTTGGCTGTAGTCTAACGTTAATTACTTATCAAAGAGCTGGTTTCTACAAGAATTTTATAAGAGGAGGAAATTGGAAGCATGATATTCTAAGGTACTACCACCAGGGTACTGCCATCAATCAATGTCAAGTACCTCGGACTGCAGCTGGAGAACTGCTGAGTAGGTTTAAGGTCCAGGTGCTGGTGCCAGACTGGTCCATGTAAGCTGGGGTGGACTGGCCATAAGGCATACCAGGTCAATGCCCGGCAGGCCGCCACATCATCTGCAATTTGCCAGCTGCCGAGGCTCCGGCTTCTTGCGGCGGGCCACCCAGAGTATGTGGCGGCCCGCGGCAGCTCCCGTTCACCCTGCCCTTGGCTAGAAGCCAGAGCTGGCATTAAATTAGCGTTCAGTCAGCCATTGCAGAAGACGTTGTGGCCTTCCTATAACGTCAGGGTGGCGCACAGCGTCAGAGTCCCAGGTCTGCCGGAACTCTCATGCTGCTACTGTGTTGCCACCCAGACGTCATAGGCCGCTGCATAGAGAATCAGATGGCAGGACCGCGAGGTGAGGGGGGTTGGGAGTGGGGGTATTCTGCCACTCAGCATGTTATGGGGTGATTCTGCCACTCAGCATGTTGTGGGGGTGATTCTGCCACTCAGCATGTATGAAGGAGGGAAATTCTGCCACTCAGCATGTAATGGGGGGGGAATTCTGCCACTCAGCATTTAATGAGGGGGGGATTCTGCCACTCAACATTTAATGGGGGGGGGGGATTCTGCCACTCAGCATCTTATGGGGAGGGGGAATTCTGCCACTCAGCATGTAATGGGGGGGATTCTGCCACTCAGCATGTTATGGGGGGGGAATTCTGCCACTCAACATGTTATGGGGGGGGGGGAATTCTGCCACTCAACATGTTATTGGGAGGGGGAATTCTGCCACTCAACATGTTATTGGGAGGGGGAATTCTGCCACTCAGCATCTTATGGGGAGGGGGAATTCTGCCACTCAGCATGTAATGGGGGGGATTCTGCCACTCAGCATGTTATGGGGGGGGGGGGGAATTCTGCCACTCAACATGTTATTGGGAGGGGGAATTCTGCCACTCAGCATGTTATGGGGGGGTGGGAATTCTGCCACTCAGCATGTTATGGGGGGGGGAATTCTGCCACTCAGCATGTTATGGGGGGGGGGGGGAATTCTGCCACTCAGCATGTTATGGGGGGGAATTCTGCCACTCAGCATGTTATGGGGGAGGGATTCTGCCACTCAGCATGTTATGGGGGGGGTTCTTCCACTCAGCATGTTATGGGGGGGAATTCTGCCATTCAGCATGTTATGGGGGGGGATTCTGCCACTCAGCATGTTATGGGGGGGGCGAATTCTGCCACTCAGCATGTTATGGGGGGGGCGAATTCTGCCACTCAGCATGTTATGGGGGGGGGGGGGAATTCTGCCACTCAGCATGTTATGGGGGGGGATTCTGCCACTCAGCATGTTATGGGGGGGGGGGATTCTGCCGCTCAGCATGTTATGGGGGGGGATTCTGCCACTCAGCATGTTATGGGGGGGGGGGGGAATTCTGCCACTCAGCATGTTATGGGGGGGGGGGAATTCTGCCACTCAGCATGTTAATGGGGGGGGGGGGGAATTCTGCCACTCAGCATGTTATGGGGGGGGGGGAATTCTGCCACTCAGCATGTTATGGGGGGGGGGGGAATTCTGCCACTCAGCATGTTATGGGGGGGGGGGGAATTCTGCCACTCAGCATGTTATTGGGGGGGGGGGTAATTCTGCCACTCAGCATGTTATTGGGGGGGGGGAGAATTCTGCCACTCAGCATGTTATGGGGGGGGGGGGAATTCTGCCACTCAGCATGTTATTGGGGGGGGGAGAATTCTGCCACTCAGCATGTTATGGGGGGTAATTCTGCCATTCAGCATGTTATGGGGGGGTTCTGCCACTCAGCATGTTATGGGGGGACTCTGCCATTCAGCATGTTATATGGGGGGGGGGTGTTCTGCCACTCAGCATGTTATTGGGGGGGGGGGTTCTGCCACTCAGCATGTTATGGGAGGGATTCTTCTACTCAGCATGTTATGGAGGGATTCTTCCACTCAGCATGTTATGGAGGGATTCTTCCACTCAGCATGTTATGGAGGGATTCTGCCACTCAGCATGTTATGGAGGGATTCTGCCACTCAGCATGTTATGGAGGGATTCTTCCACTCAGCATGTTATGGAAGGATTCTTCCACTCAGCATGTTATGGAGGGATTCTTCCACTCAGCATGTTATTGGGGGGGGGGGGGGATTATGCCACTCAGCATATTATGGGGGGATTCCGCAACTCAGCATGTTATTGGGGGTTTCTGCCACACCACTCAGCATGTTATGGTGGATTCTTACGCCCCTTGAGTCCCTCCAATAATTCGGCCCTGTCCCCAAGGTATAGAGTGAAAATTAATGGCAGATTTCTCTCCTAAAAAGAAGTTTGTTTTCTCACCAGGCTCTGAATTGACCTCATAGTCAGTCTGAAAGGCATGGCAGATTGGACATGGTCAGGCTGACAGGTTCAGCAACAGGCTTGGCATATCTGACGTGGTGAGGTAGGCAGGGTCATCAACAGGCAGGTAACAGCTAATATAAGGCTTTGTAGAGACAAGGCGGGGTTAGCAATGTGCTGGCACCCATAAATATTGTACTTGCTAGGATTTTAGTGGGTGAAATTTGGCAGAACAGTTGGAACACCATACACACCTGCAATATGGTCAGCAGCATGACATTTCCTAGAAGAGGGCTTTAAATAAACAGCCCTACAGATAACAGATGCACTACAGGTGTACAGTGCCTGCATTGCCTAGCAAGGGTAGACATTTTAGCCTTGGCAGCACAAGAGTTGACGTAGACAGTGGTGATCTCTACAGTGATTGAAGCTGCCCATTAGGTTAGCTATGTACCATTAGAGGCAAAGCTGAACAAAAATGAGCAACAGACTTGTTCCTCTCAGGAAAGATTGGTAAGTGTTAGTGTGTGGCATTAGGCAAAAGTGGGGGCCCCAAAAATGTCCAATAACCCCTGGGTTCGCTGGTAATATTTACTTTATAATTGGACTGGTAGGCGTATACGGCAATCACTGTGGCTGTATCCTAATTCTTGTTTCCTAATCCATGCAGCTAGCACTGCAATAGGAACATTAATGAACATACAGCCGTGCTGGAATGTCAGTATAGTTTGCCCATGAGGTAAGGTATATTTTTCCAAAAGTTTAAAATGTCAGTATCATAGGACAGCTTAGGTTATTCATCCCTGAAACATGCTTGAAGACCTGTTATATATACTAAAAAAGGCCCTCCAACATGCTTTCAGTTATTAGAAAGTTTGGGGAGTGGAGGGGGCAAAAGCATGCCTTATACACTATTTCCAGCGTGGCTATGCATGGGGGAGTGTTTAAAGCAAATTTAGGGTAGACTTTAAAGTTTGTTTTTAAAGAAAACCAAATTCCATATCTGTAAAATACCACAAATTAGTAAAAAAACTCCAGAGCTGGCTCTCCCTAGGGTATGCCAATTTGGGATGCCCTGCTGAGTGAAATCCACTGCTTTGAGCTGTAGTACTCACCAATCTGGCAATCCCATGGCGCATGCATGTGCTGTGGTTGCAGCCCTCCAGCTGATGCTGCAGGCTTATCCAAATGGCTGGAATTGTTTCAGACTTGATTGCCGGTTGATGCAATCTATTTCTATTTCCCTGAGTCGCCCAGAAAAGTCTGTGCATGCCCTGTAAAATTGCCAGTGAGGTAAGAATACTTGGCTTTCCCAGGGGTTTCACACACAGGGGCATCCCAAATTGGGATACCCCAGTAAAGTGGACCAAAATGTAGGTTAATAGGTTTTGGTCCTCTTTAAAGTGGGTCAGTCACAAGGATTTTGTCTATCCTGGTGATTGGTCCCTGCCCTAATGGAGGATGCCTAGCTGTGTGAATTATTGTCCACTCCACGCATCTTTCCACAGTACCCATTGAACATGTGCAGGCTCTTTTCCTGGACTATGCATTGGCATAGGTCGGGGTGCACGCTTCACAGGGGAGCCTATTTGAAAGGCTGGGTGTGGGGGGGGGGGGGGAGGTGAGCCTCGGATGTGGCCGTGCCTGCCATCGTGGGACAGGACTGGCTGAAAGGTAAGAGTTTTGTGGGCCATTTGGGGAGGGGGGGATCACATACCTACCAACTTTTCAGGGTGGGAAAGAGGGACATTTGTTAAATTAGGCCATGCCCCTCATTGAGGGAGGATAGGAGAGTGTAACAGTTAAAACAATATAATCACTTTAAATAGGCAAATAAATCATTTATTGATGCAGATCTGCATGGTACACCACAATGAGGGACAAATGAGAACAATGAGGGACAGGGGGACATGGACTCAAAAGATGTTCCTCCAAGTGTCCATCAGGGACACTTGAGAGTTATGGTTCACAAGCACTGTTTTTGGAGTAACATGTTTATTGGGGCCACTTTGCAGGTGAGTGTTCACTGCCCGACAAAGGGGGAACCCCTGAAACGCGTCGTAGTTGTGGGGTACAGGAAATGGGACCTTGTGTTCTAATGTAAGTGCTTTATTTACTGATTTTAACAGACAATAGTAAAAGCTAGGTTTTAATGTTTTTTCACTGCAGGGTCTGGTCGTTCAGAATTTTCTCAAGATGAGAAGTATGGACAGGCAACTGCCATGTATTATAGGCTACTGATAGCTACTTAAGCTTGTGTGTTTAAGTTGTAGGCTCACTAGAAAAAACAAAGTCTCCATTTTTTTTTTTTTTTTTTTTTAACTACATGCTCTAGGATACCAGAATCCTTGCTTTACAGTGAATTAAAGTGAGTGGGCGCAGTACAATAAAAGGTTAACAGAAGCTGCCAGACATCCGACATACCAGTAGCCAAACATTTTATCAGTCTGGCTGAATTCAGCCCCTTTGTATTTGGAGCAGACCCCCTCCCCTATCCTGCCCAGCGAGAAAGACAAATGTCTGACGTGAGAAACTTTGCCTGACACTTGCACCCCTGCTTGCTCTAATGAAGGGCAGAAAATGATATCTCACTCTCGCCCTGCTGAGGGAAGACAAGCAGATCTACAGCTACAGTTTATTAGTTTCTTAATACAGTATGTTAGGCCCCATCATTATTTGCAGCGTCCACATGCTGGGGCAAGGCATGGTGCTTTGGCTGGGGAGGGCATCTGTGAGCACTGGCACCCCGATCGCGGAGCCGCTTCCAGTGCCACAGGAAAATAGGGGGTTGCAGACATGTTCTGCACAAGTGTGTGGTACTACACCTGAAGAAGATTAATATCACAAATATACATGTATAAATACACACACACACACACACACACACACACACACACACACACACACACGACTGATTATAATTCACTATTAGTGTTGGGCAAAGTTCGTGTTTTTACTGAACTTTGCGAGTTCAGGTTCCCAGAACCGAACTTCAGCCAAATTCTGTGTTTTAAGTTCCGCAAGTTGGTTGGTGGGCTGCTGAGGCCATGAACCAGCTTCAACTAAAGCGGGCAGCAGCAGGAAGTGCTTACCTGAGCCCTGGTCATGGTCGGTGTTCCTGTTAAATGGTCTATGGCTGGGGCCACAGAAAGATGGATGCCACTCTCAGGACACTCTTAGTGCCAGCACTGCCAACTTCCTGCTGCACACTCTGCGCACCCCACCATCACAATTTTCATCCCTCATTCTGCCTCTGGGGGCACCTTGAAAGGGGTCCTCCCTCCACCCAGGTGGGTGAGCAGTGGTGAGGGGAAGAAGAGGGACCCTAGAGGCAGAATCATCCCCCAAAATTCGAGCCCTTATTGATGTTAATGGGGACCGGGTTCGGATTCCAAAACCTGAACTTTTATTCAAATACAAACACTATTCACTATATTACATACAGTATATTGGCAACAAATTAAAAAAAGAGGAGGCCACTGGTGATGAAAAAGTCACAGGAATGCCTAGAATAATGCCAAGCAATTATATTGAATATTAATATTAATGTCCATGCTCACTCAATTGGCCTAAGAAGCAGAACTACAGAGGTGACAGATCACAGAGCCATACATTGCATTGGGATTTAAAAAAAATGGGGATGCATTCTATATTCCTCCTGCTGTCATTATAACAAACAAGATGAGTCATTCTGAAAAGCCTGCCAGCTCCCTGATGAGTGTTAAATTGTTATAGATAAGCTGCAGCAGCTGTGTCTTAAATGTTTTAATTATATCAGCTGTGATCCATTGTAACGCATTCTAAACTCTACTATTACAATGTAAATAGCTCACAGCTTTCTGTGATATGTGCACCATATAGATCAGTGGTCCTCAACCCTGTCCTCAAGGCCCACCAACATGTCATGTTTTTTGGATCTCCAAATAGCCAGCTCTATTGCTCTGCAGCTGCACTAATTACTCCACCTGTGCATCTATGTGGGGATCTGCAAAACCTGGCCTGTTGGTGGGCCTTGAGGACAGGGTTGGGGACCACTGATATAGATGGTTTCCTTTGCACATTGAAATATTTTTGTATACTATACTAAATGTATTAGCAGGCTACTAATTAACTACTAAAACCCCAACTAACAATATAGTGACAAAGAACTTGTGAAAAGTATCTCTATGATTGTAAAAATAGTGTAAGAGCTGCTGCCTTACCTGGCCCTCATTCCACAGTGCTTTGAGACCAAGCGCAGCAAGTGCCAGGCTTGGTCTCATGTAGCTGTGGCTGCCCGCTCCTGCATCCATTCTCAGATAGTCCATGCTCTATGGTGGCTGTGTGCTGCCAGTAACAGGCAGCACCGGGGGCAAGTTGGAATGTATCAGTAGAGCCCAAAGCTTGCACTAGGGCAATTTACCCTTGTTATTTGTGAGAATAGTTTGGGAGAGAATAAGGTGGTCATCTTTTGTAAGGATGGTTTGGTACCCATGTCTATAATGAGAAAAGGGGGGGGGGTGCTGCTTCAACTAGCTTGGGCTTCTTAGTTTCCTTGTTAAGGAGACAGGTCTTTGTATCGTATTCCACCTACTGTATTACAGTGATTAGAGATGAGCGAACTTTTGAAAAATTCGATTAGGCTAATTCGCCTAATTTTCCTACAAAATTTGGTTCGGTCCGAATTTATTTGCGACGAATCGCTATTAAAAACGGCTATTTCTGAGCTTCCTAGAGCCTCAATAGGGTTGTAAACCATTCTGCCGTGCTGTAACACGCATAGGATGCGTGCTGAGTTAGTGAGATAATACTGTAAATAATTATGACATGCAGATTAAAGGCATCGCTATTAGAATCGCAGAGCGGCACAATTGCAGAGAGTTAAGATGGCATCACTATGAGGGCCCCTATATTGCCTGGAAAACACACCCTGGAGCTGGCAGCAGCAGGAGCCCAAATATTGGCTGAAACACATCCTGGAGTTGGCAGCAGGAGCCCAAAAATTGGCTGAAAGACACCCTGGAGTTGCAAGCAGGAGCCCAAACATAGCTTGAAAGAGACACTGGAGTTGGCAGCGGGAGCCCAAAAATTGGCTGAATGACACCCTGGAGTTGCAAGCAGTAGCAGCAGGAGCCCAAACATAGCTTAAAAGAGACACTGGAGTTGGCAGCAGGAGCCCAAAAATTAGCTGGATGACACCCTGGAGTTGCAAGCAGCAGCAGCAGCCCAAACATAGCTTGAAAGAGACACTGGAGTTGGCAGCAGGAGCCCAAAAATTGGCTCAACGACACCCTGGAGTTGCAAGCAGCAGCAGCAGGAGCCCAAACATAGCTTGAAAGAGGCACTGGAGTTGGCAGCAGGAGCCCAAAAATTGGCTGAATGACACCCTGGAGTTGCAAGCAGCAGGAGCCCAAACATAGCTTGAAAGACACACTGGAGTTGGCAGCAGGAGCCCAAAAATTGGCTGAATGAAACCCTGGAGTCGCAAGCAGCAGCAGCCCACACATAGCTTGAAAGACACACTGGAGTTGGCAGCAGGAGCCCAAAAATTGGCTGAATGACACCCTGGAGTTGCAAGCAGCAACAGCAGCAGGAGCCCACACATAGCTTGAAAGAGACACTGGAGTTGGCAGCAGGAACCCAAAAATTGGCCCAAAAAAGACACACTGCAGTGGCCCGATTTAAATCTCATGATAATTTTCT
Source organism: Gastrophryne carolinensis (assembly GCA_027917425.1). NCBI lineage: Eukaryota > Metazoa > Chordata > Amphibia > Anura > Microhylidae > Gastrophryne > Gastrophryne carolinensis. Next base: position 55,047,110 of record CM051241.1, read on the forward strand.
GTTTCAATCTTTTTATTGTAATTTTTTATATAAGGAAATTCAAAAACATTGTGCAATACAGAAGTTTCCAGTTTTACATCGTAATAAAATTTTCTATGGTCTTATACAGCAATTGTTTCTCCATACACGCTTATACTTTCGTCTTTATCATGGCCGGTCAATGCATAGGAGACATCCCTCCTGCCTGCTAGCACATGCGGAGTTTAGTGTTGGGCCTGTAGGCAGATTGGATGACCCTATCCCACTCGGTCCACAACACATCGTCATCCCTCTGCCTTGGACTAGGGCATGGGGTGGGCTAAGTATGGGGATGTGAAAGGAAGGGGGGTGAGGGAACGAAGGGGGAGGAAGGAGGAATGAGGGTGGAGGGAGGAGGAATGAGGGGGGGGGAGAAAGAAGAAAGTGAGAGGGAGATATAGAAGAAAGGAGAAAAGAGAAAAGAAAAAAGGAAGAGAAAAAAAGGGGTGAGTCAGGGAGAAGAGCGTGAGATGAGCAGTGACTGAGGCAACCTCTCACTGTAGCAGGGTATTGCCTATTTCTGGGAAGACATATTCCACCCAAGGCTTCCATAGCCTCATAAACTTCACATGAGAATCTTTCAGGATACTCGTCAACTTCTCATTGACCAGAAAGCCTCTCTTTCACCAGTTGGAAGGGAACAGTGGCCTTTATCCAAGAACTTGCGATTGTTAACTTCGCTGCCAGCATAATTTGGGTTAGTAAGATATGTTGGATTCTGGTGACACCTTCCGGTTTCACATGGAGAAGGGCCACCCAGAGGTCTCTGCATATGTTGGTATGTAAGAGAGTGCTCAAAAGGCCGAAAACTCTAGACCAGAAACTTTTAACTTTGGGGCATTCCCACCAGATGTGAAGGACCGTGCCTTCTGCAGGGCAGCCTCTGAAACAATTTGCGGGGTAGCCCAGGATCGCCTTTGCTATTTGCGACGGTACCAGGTACCATCTGGTAAGCATTTTGTATGCCTATTCTAAAGTGGTGATGTTTATGGAGCATTTATTAATCCCAGCCCAGATCTCTACCCAGGCCCTCCTGTCTCTCATTAGGTTCAAGTCTGTTTCCCATTTGGTCATGTATCTACGTTTTAATTCGGCGGGTAGTGCCGTGAGATGCAAGTAGATTGCAGATATAAGGCCCGTGGTGGGTTCCCCTTTTGCGCAAATCTTCTCGAAGGTGGTCATGTCGGCTCCCGTGGTTTTGTTTTTGAGCAGGGGAGTGTGCCAGTAGCGGATTTGGAGATATCCAAGTTGCTTGATTATTGGTGCATTTTCTCTCTCTGCTAATACAGGCCAGGAGACTATCTCATCTCTGTCTAACAAGTGGTAAAGTTTGCTGATGCCCACTCGTTCCCACAAGCCAAACACCCCTGGGTTCTCCAACCCTGGGGGGAACATTGGGTTTCTGGTTATGCGCATTAAGGGGAGGTGTGGTGAGATCAAGTTCCCCGAGTATGACCCTGTCCCAAGTCTGGAGGGAGTGGCTCAGGATTAGACATGCGATACACGGCCTATATTGTGGTAGGATCCACAACATGCCTAAACATGGTTGTTCTGGCAACCCTTGGCCTAGTACTCCCCCAGATACATTTTATAATGCTGTTTTGCATGATTTTGATCTGGAACTGCAGGATGTATACTGGCAGTGTTCTAAAGTGGTACAGCATCTTGGGCAGCAAGGTCATTTTCACTGCATTTATTCTCCCTATCCATGAGATCTCATGCCCTCGCCAGGAGCCCAACATCGCTTTCAGTGCTTGAAAGGGGGGGGGGGTAATTTGCCTGTTATAGAGATTGATAATGCAATGTGATTTTGACCCCCAGGTACAGCGCCCCTGTGGCCCAGCGGAACGGGAAATTAGATTTGAGGCTATTTAGGGCTGGGGTGGGGATGTTTAATTTAGGCCCCAGTGACTTCTCCTTATTAACCTTCAGGCCTGAGATCTTTGAGAAATCCTCCAAAAGTTAGAGCATGTTGGGCAGTGAAGTATGGGGTTGCGAGAGGATCAGTAAGATGATATCGGCAAATAGACATGCTTTATGGTGGTACCCCGTCACCGCAATGCCTTTTATGTTTGGATTTGCTTTTTTGCATATCTGACGATAAGAGGAAGCTATGGATGTCCCTTTGCTGAGCCAGTTTAATTAGGTGGAGCAACCTGCGGATGTTATCTGAGGCTTGCCTATGTGGGATAAACCCCACCTGATCCTTGCCTATTAGAGTGCCCAGGAACCCATTAATCCTGGAGACTAAGATATTCCCCAGAATTTTGATATTTACATTAAGTAGTGAGATGGCTCCGTAATTTTGCGCATTTGAGTGGTCTTTGTCAGGCTTTGGGATCATGCTTATGTATGCTCCAAGGAGGACTGGTTTAGCATACTTTGCTCTTTGAGGGAGTTTGGTTAGGTTAGGTTAGGTGGGGGGCCATTTCAGTGGCATTTTTTTAGTATAGGGTTGAGAATCCATCTGACCCTGGGGCCTTGGATACCTTGAAACGTTTAATTGCCCCCAGCACCCCTGGCACCGTGACCTCAGCATCCAGGCGTTGCCTGTAATTGTCTGGCAGTTTAGGGAGGGAGAGTGAGTCAAAGAATCTGGTTGCCGCCTCCCGGAGGAAGGCGTGGGGGGCTTCATATAGTTTGCTTAGTAAGTTCCTAAAGATTTGAATGATTTCAAGGAGGTTAACTGTGGGGGTCTAAGTATCTTAATTTATTTGCCAGGGGTGTGTCAGGTTTGTTGGCCCTCGCATACAGTCTTTGTTAGCCCCTTCTAAGTTTTTTTTCTGCTATTTCATCTAGTGCCATGTTAAGCTGTATCTACTTTCTTTTTAAGGTCCCTTGTCGGGGTTTGCCATCCAGCTGCTTCGTAGTTGTTCTAGTTTAGTTCTTAGTTGGGCAAATCTTTCTGTCCTGCGCTTTTTAAGTGCCATAGCCAGCGCGATGAGGTTGCCTCACATTACCACCTTGTGGGCTTCCCACACACTCACTGCTGTGGCCGTATCTACATTGGTGATGAAATAGTTTTTTATAGACTGGAGGATTAGCTCCTGGGAATCTTTGTGTGTTATCAACGAATCGTTGACCCTCCATTTAAAGGGTCTGGGAGCTGGGGGCGAGGCATTAAATTTCATCAAAACTGGCACATGGTCAGACCAAGGTACTGTCATTATGTGGCATTTGTTGACCATGGGGACCATGCTCTGTATTACCATAATATGGTCAATTCTGCTAAAGGAGTCATGGGGATTTGAGCAAAAAGTAAAGTCACGTGTTTTATGGTTCAGCTCGTGCCAAACATCCACCAGGGATGCCTCTCTTAGCATCGGTGTGGAGGGTGCTGCATGGGCTGGGCGGTGGTGGAGGGGCTCCTGTTTTGGGGGAGTGACCTGTCTAGCTTGGGGTCTAGAGCGATGTTGGAGTCACCGGCCATAATTAATATGCCTTTGCTATGCTCCCTAATTTTCTTCAGGAGGTGGGAGAAAAAGTTAGTCTGGTGAGCGTTTGGCGCATAGTAAAACACAATTGCTACTTGTGGGTCATTCAGGTGCCCTATCAGTATCAGATATCGGGCAGTTGGATCTGCAATTTGGGACTCGCATTTAAATGGAACATTCCGTCTGAACGCAATGGCTATCCCCCCCAGGTATTTTCCCTGTGGCATGCTAAAAATAATGTGGATTAAGATACCTTGGAGAGCTTGCCGCTGAGAATCTGGTCTCCTGGAGACATAGGATGTCAGCCTGCAGCTGACTCATCGCACTGACTTAGTAGAGAACGGAAAGTGGGAGGGGTAAGAGGCGAGGGGGGGAAAAGAAGAGAATAGAGGAAGGAAAAAAAAGGGGGGGGAGGAAGAGGAGAGTGAAGGAGGATTGCTAGGGGGTTAAGGTGGCGCTGGTCTAGGGTGGGGTAAGAGGGTTGGCCCTTTCGGGTCAAGCGATGCTTTACTTTGCTAAGAGGGATGACGATGGGAATTTAGGCATCTAGCAAAGGGTCGATCCTTAAGGCCGCCCCCTCCGTCAACTGATAGGGAGGGGGTGAGAACACCCCTCCATGTTAGGTCCCTGGGGGGGGCTGTCTCACAGGAGGTGGATGTTGGGTAGGTAAGGTAAGTCAGTGGTTCGCCTTCCAGGGGATCAACCTTACTACCGGAAGTTTTGGGGGTCAGAGGGTGGTCGTCTTTGCACGGGGTCTTCGTTGCGCTTATGTAATGTTCTACAGCAAGATAGACCAGGCCATCGGCCCATGAGGGGGGCGAGCTCCGTCCGCACCCCCCTCAGCACACTACTCAAAATTCTGTGTTCCGAGGGGCAACCGGGGATCAGGCTGCCTGCTCGTGTGGCCAGTTCCACAGAGGCCTGTAGTTTGGAGCATATTGGAAACCCAGCCATTATTGTGTCTAACCTAGTTTTATCAAACCTTGTGACCTGGAGCCCAGGTGCCACTAATAGTATAGCCAAGTATATCAGCTTAACAGTTCTAATTGCAGCTTGTTACCCAACCAACCAACATTGCAATGGATTCAAACAACTTTGTGGGGCGCCCCCGACCGCCAGGACCACCCCCCCACCGGTCTGCACGGGCCCACAGTCTCCCGTGGGGCTCCGTGGTATGCCTCAAGCCTACCGGCCAAGGCGCCCACCGGAGGGATCCTTCAGAGCCCGAGACCGCACCCACGCTAATCAAACAACATCTGTCACATCATCTATAACCGTCTGCTAGGCCACCGGGCCAGCTGCACCCGAGGAAGGTCCACGAGCCCAGCCGCCCCGACCGAGTCCCCACCAGGGAGGCCCCGGAGACCGCCCAACTCAGAACAGCATAAAACCAAAGCATTCCGTGTAGAACTTTCTACTACCTGGCGGAGGACATCTGTGGCCCGCCGGTACGGCAGGGGGGCGGAAAATAAAAAGTAGGAGAGCGGGCGACAGACGTCACGGCCAAATTCAATGCAGATACTTCGATTAGGCTTTTAACTATGGTGCACAAATAAAATATATATTAACTGTAGAAAAAGAGAAAAAATAAATATAAAATAAAAAAATAAAATAAAAAAAATTCTCTCATCCTCTTATCTTTCCTAAGGTTTCAGGACATCCCAAGATATTTAGATTATGGTCGGCTCTCCTCTCCTCCGAAAATAAAAAGTCAGCGCCTTCTGCTATCTCTCATCCAATGTCCGGTGGCTCCTGGCCACCCGGGAGGCTGCTGGTGTGGAATAGGGCCGCTGGTCACCGGCCCGAAGGTCCCGCCAACTGTGCCTAGGGCGCTGCTCCTGAGGTGGCCCTGTCAGAGGAGGGGCTCAGCAGGCTTGGTCAGATTAAGGCGTTCCAGTATCTCGGTAGCTTCATCGGGATTTGTTATCGTGTGGGTGAAGGTTAGCTTGAAAGGATAGCCCCATTTGTAAGCTATCTGGTGCGACGAGCAGGCATGGCTTCATCTGACGCGGTTTCTGCAGTGTTGCCAGGGCCAGATCAGAGTAAGCTTGGTACTTGTGGGTCTGAAAAAACAGGTAAGTACGTGTCTGAGCTGCTTGGGCTTTCATTTCTTTAGTGTTATAAAATGTGAACTTGACAATAATGTCTCTGGACTGTCCATCCGCCGAAGCGGGCCTGAAGCTTGGTGGATCCTGTCTATCTCCAGCTGCTCGAAATCGCTGGGGCTAGCTCCTGTACCAGGGCTGTCACAGTGGATTTGAGGTCAGTGATGACCTTCCTGTGTGTGCTCATGGCAATTTAAACTGAGTAAAGGGGGTAGGAGTAGCTCCATCACTATTAGCTACCATAAGCACACACAGGGAGGGATCAGTCAATATGGATCTCTCCCTGTGGAGTGTTCTAAAGGGAGGCTGGCAGCTTCCCAGGTGAGTAGCTCTGAAATAGTTGACTGCATTGCATGTCCCAACTTTGGGGACTCAAAAATAAAAATAGGGACCACACTAAACACAGAGTGCCTTGTCGGGCGGTGTGGCTTCCACATGTATCTGCAGATATATGCAGGTATATCTCTTTCTTTCCACATAGCTAGACATGTTTGGTGCTTAATACTTAGATGATGAAAGGGTTAAACTGGGCGGTAAATTGGTTCCCAGGCCCTGAATAATATTAATTTTGAATAAATAATAGTGATGGAGCTACTCCCACCCCCTTTACTTTATATATATATATATATATATATATATATATATATATATATATTCTATTGTGATTCAATGTTGTGCTCCTTCATCTATGGATGCAGATTGGAGAGAATACTGCTCCATAATAAATTATAATTTTTAAATGATCCTTGCTCTTCATTTGCATTCTACGTCCTGGACTAAGCACTTACACTGAATGATACGCCGTCACAGCAATGCATTCCATGCAGTAGATCTGGGTCTCTCGAAGGTCAACGCTAATTACATATGCTGAAATCAGACTGAAATTTTATTTGCTTATTCCTTGCACCTTACTGACATGATCGGCTCTCCTTTTTGATTGACAGGTCTGAAGAGCTCAAGGGGCGAGCGATTGCCGGATTATGTTTCATTCTCAAGTACTCCAGAGAATCACCTTTAAAATGTTAACAAACAAGGTCACCGTTTTAGAAGCTCTGCAGTCGTGGGACTTTCAACTGTTTTCCTTCAAAGGCTAATGTATATTTCTGGAATTTATGACTTTCTCAGTAGATTAGACAAGGAAACTGTGACAATGAAATGACATTCTGAAGAGTTGTGTGGAAAGTCGAAGCATTCAGAGCGAATCACTGCCTCGGGGTTAAATGGAAAAGTCTGTTGCACTTTTTTTTTTAAATATAGAATTATCATTTTTTCTTTCTAGGCCCAGGTATTGCCCATATATAGTGCTTTTAACAGTTAATGAAGAAATGAGATCAATAGGGGAATGGGAAACTGAAATAAATAATACCAGGGGGTATTGTTACCATAATAACCATATTTTAAAAAATTCAAGTCATTTGTTGTGATATTGAGTGTCTTATCCAAAAGCATATCGGCTCAAGAAAAAAACTTGTAGCTTGTGGAATCAAAATGTTATAAAATGCATCTAAAAAATCTCCATGTACAGAGGCAACATGTACTACTACATGTACTGATTAGCGGGCGGTGAGGTGTAATTTCTCCTACCAGCTGTAAATGTAACAAGCAGAGATAAGTCTTTTACACAGCACACAGTCAGTTGGCTTTAACAATGCAACACAATGAAACAGCCAGGGCAAGGCTGGCTGTTACGACTGTAACAAGAGCTACACATGATGTGATACATTATAGCCTGCTATTAAAATGCAAACAGCTCAAAGCTGACTATCAGTCTTCTGTGATGTCTGAATGTTTTTCTGAGATTCTCAACTATGAAATACATTGCATTGGTACACCCCTTTTCAGATCATTGTCATGGAATAGTCAAAAGCTATGCAATTACGTAGAGCTACATATGGCAATTTTTAAAAATATTTTCATGTTAGGTTATAATCAAATAAAATGTACCCGCTTTTTATCTGATAGAAGTGGCTAGACGGGATTAGGCTGTAGAGCAGTGACAGGAGGAGAAAGGGCTAAGCAGGGGCTTGATTGCCAACCGAATCTACCCCGATGGAAGCCTTCGGCTTGAAATGGGGGTAAGTAACCAGGTTGAGACACTAGAAGAAGCAAAGAGAAAAAAGTATTTCCTCTTCCTTTCAGTGACCAGAGCAAAGTGATAGCATTGAACTGACACTGTGTCAGGTAAGCTTCCAGGCAAGTGATTTTCATATTCAACTGGTCAATCTTTTTATTGAACATTCCAAATGGTCCTTAAAACTGAATAACAAATAAACTAAGTAGAATTTAATACATACATAAAATAGAGATATTTTTGAGTACTGAAATGGTTGGACAAGCATAATGAGCTTTTTGCCTCCATTGTAACTTAAAGGTGACCAAAAACCATCATATGAATATGGTGCCCTATAACTATTTAACCCTTTAAATGCCAGCCAACCTAGAGATTTTGCCACCCTCGGTTGCCAGATCATTTTTCACTATACATGTTAACTGTGATTTTTGAAGGGATTTGCAAGGATTTCCAAGGAAAATTTCTATGCATGTATTGGAAAACACCCTTTCCTACCCATGAGACTCCCCTAAACTGAAACTGGGGCTCTCCTCCTCCTCTCCCAATGGGCGCAGCCATCTTGCTGTTAAGCCCCGCCCCTTTGGGGGTGTGGCTTATGCCGTCACTCACCGGGTGTCGTCCTGGCTCCCTGCTGCTGTTCTTTCAGATGCGATCATGCTGGCCACAGGAGCAGAGGGGCAGGTAATCAGATCATCACCTGCCCCTCTGCTACTGTAGCCAGCATGATCACATCTGTCATCACATCGAGGGACAAAGAAGCTGACGATCGGAGGTAAGTAAAGTAAAAAAAAGTTTTTATTTTTTAATAAAAGTATTTTTTTCTTATGTGTCAGTGTTTTTTTTTAATGTTAACCCTTTGTGAACTGGTAAGGGGTCCATGAGGCCCCTGTACCAGTTCACAAGGCTGGGGGCTGGCAAGTCACCTGCAACTAGCGGGTGACTTGCCATTAACCCCCGCACCCCCAATTACCTGCCTCCCCAAAGCCCGGGGGGGCAGAAGAGCCCGGGCCCACACAGGCTATGTGGGCTTGTGGACTGCAGGGTGGGGGGCCCCTCCACTCTGTTCCTACAAGCCCCCATAGCTGGTCCCGGGCAGCCACATATATCCTCTTTAAAGAGGAAAACAATCTTTTCTTTTAAACTTTTTTAGTAGCCGATACTTCTTAATGACTCTCTAAAGGTTTAGGACCACTTGTGCAGGGATTATGCTGCCGACAGAGTTTAAAGACTCAGAGCTAGACTATGGCAGCCACAATATCCTCTTCAAAACTCTTTTTTCAAAAAAACTTCTTAATAGCCGATACGACTCACTAAATTTTTAAGTCCGCTTGAAGGCTGCCAAGGGGGGTTTTAAGGCTCAGAGGGCAACAGCGGTCAGACCCTTTCAGGGGGGAGACAACCATCTTCCACATCCACTACTCCCGTAGCATAATCCCTGCACACCCTGCTATCCTCGTCCAGTGCCACCTGCATGCAAACTGGACATGAGGCAAATCTGTTAAAGACCAGATCCAATTACCCCAGATGCCTCTGTCATGGTGAAAATAATAGTAGTCTATGGCCCTGGGGATCTGAGACCAAGTATATAACAGTTCTCAACAGTCACAAGTGACTACTCCGAGACCTCTGGGGGGTAACCACCATATATTTTTTATATATACATTATCTTCCCTTTCCCACACAATATAAAAATATAGATTAAAACAATATTAATTATTAAACTATAAAAGTATAGATTATATATTATTAAAGCTATATTAATAATAATAACATATTCATAAACACAATAATCATATAAAAATACAAGCAAATTAACCTACCTAATGGTTTAGGTCCGCATGAGGGTGGCCGTGGGGTGACTTGGAGAAGCTCTCTGCCAGCTAGCAACCCCAACGTCTGGCCGGGGAAGTGCCGAGCTTCTGTCCGGGCAGCGGAGAAGAACCGGTGGCGGAGGCGGGGCTCAGCCAAAAATCTTTCTACAGCGTCGGGCGAGAAAACAGTGCTGAGCCCCTAAGTAGAACTGGAGGTCGTCGGCGGTGCTCGGAACTTCGCTAAGCAGAAAATCTTTCCACGGCGGTGGGCTGAGAAATCGCGCTGTGCCGCTGATAAGAACTGGAGATAGTCGGCAGTGCTGGGCACTTCGCTAAGCTGTAATTCTTTCAACGGCGGCGGCCAAGAAAACAATCCTTCCTAGCTGCCGCCTTAGCTCCTCCCCCTTAAAGCCACACCAATTTTGAATTTTACAACCAGTAAAACACATAATTAACACATGGGAAAGAGCAATAAAAGAGAGAAAATAATTCCTTTGGTCACTCCCAATCAGGCTCACCAGATAAAAAGCCTGTGGCTGCTTTTTCCTGTGGTGAAAATCTAGCACAGGAGAGTTTTTTAAAAAACAAAATGTGCCACCCCAAAAACGCCCCAAGACCCTGGCGCTTACCCTTACCATCATGATCTGAATGCAGCATAGCTGCGGAGGCAAGGTGGGTCCATATCAGAGGAGTATAAGGGCCTCATGAACAATCAGGGTTTCCAAAACCCCTGCTTCCAAGGCATAAGGGTTCCAAGTACACCCAAACTGAAAAAAGAGCCTCATGGCATTTCCAAAAAAAAACATAACTACTATCCACACTTTCAATTGGTTACATTTAAAAAAAATTACATAGGGTACCCCCTCTTCAGTCTATTTTTTTTACCACTGCCTGCCTAATCCATCAGCTGATGATAGACTTAGTTGGTGGTAGACCTTTCCGTGGACCCTCAGGTATGACAAATAAGGAGTCTGACCTACGGAAAGATTGTGTAGCAGTGAGATAGTATCTTAGTGCTCTCACTACATCCAGTGAAGAATCCTTTCCTTATTCCTCATCGGATACTGGAACAGGACATAAGGAAGGCAAAACCACCCCTTCATTAAGATGAAAAGGGAAAACCACCTTAGGAAGAAAATCCAGTTTAAACCGGAAGATGACTTTGTCCTTATGTAACACTAAATAAGAAGACTTCTCCTTACTGAGGTTATTGCCAATAAAAAGATAACCTTAAGAGTCAATAAACTTAATGACACATCTGCCAATGGTTCTAAAGGAGGACCCTGAAGAGCAGAGACAAGTTCAGGTCCCAAACCGGTAGAAGTGGCTTACGAGGACGCTGCACATGAGTGACTCCCTGTACAAAAGTTTTGATAAATTTATTTTCAGCAATGGGTTTCTGAAAAAAGATAGATAAAGCAGAAATCTGTCACTTTAAAGTACTCAATTGAAGACCTTCATCAAGACCTTTCTGCAAAAAATCCAACATCCTGGAAACAGAAAAAATTATACAAACGAACCCTCTGGATTCACACAAATCGATAAATGCTCGCCTGCTCTATAGTAGATGATTGATGAAGATGCTGCCAAGATCTTTCTGCCAAGAAGAAGGAAGGTTTAAATAGCCAGGCCGTCAAAGCCAGAACTCGTGAATTGGGTTGCCTTAGAGACCCCTGTGTGAGAAGATCTGGATAGTCGAGTAACCTCCACGGGCCGCCTTCCTACATCCTTACTATGTTTGAGAACCAGCTTCTTCTTGGCCACGGAGGAGGTACCAGAATGGTTGGGGCTCCCTCACAAGCTATCTTTTTTAGTACTCAACCCAGGAGCGGAGGAATGCATAAAGAAGCTTGAATGCTAACCACTGAATGAGTCAGGGCATTTGTCGCTATTGCTAGAGGATCACGGGACCGGGACACATAGGGATTAAAAGACCCTCTGACTGAGAGACCATTCCCCCTCATGCAGGACTGCTCTGCTGAGATGATCGGCCTTGCAAGTTGTCCACTCCTGGTATGTGTATTGCTGAGATGCATGGAACCTGTTTCTCTGCCAAAAGTAAAATCTGGCTCCCCTCCTTGAGAGCTTTCCTGCTTCTGGTGCTCCCCCGGTGGTTGATGTATACCACCAAGGTCCGATTGTCTGAGTCCAGATGGGATGCCCCCTCAGATGGGATGTCCAATGTCTGAGACCCATAAAATCACTCTCAGTTCCAGGATATTTATGGGGATAGCCTGCTCTCCTGACCCTGGATTGTTTGTGACTCCATGACACCCCCCCAACCAGTTAGATCGGCATCCGGGGTGATTATCTTCCACTGTACTGGAAGGAAGGATTTGCCAATCTGAAGGGGCTGAGGACTCAGCCACCAGGTTAGGGACTGCCTTGTTGACTGTGTCATGCAAAAAGTGCGATCCAGTCTGTGTGTCTCGATTCCAGATTGTGAGCAATTCCATCTGCAGGGGTCTTGTGTGAAACTGCAAAAAGTACTGCCTCAAAGCAAGTTACCATCAGGCCCCACAGACACATTCCTTGACGAATCGTCGGGTGAGGTCAAGACAAGAGATCCTGTACCCTGGCCTGAAGTAAAAGTCACTTCTGTTCTGGAAGAAACACTTTTGCCTGAGACATGTCTAATGACATTCACAGAAAAAAATTACCTTTAAAGGTATGATAGTCGACTTTAGAAGAATTGAGCTGCATAGTGATGGGGCCCATATCAACAGATCAAGTAAGGGATTATATATATACCCCGACTTCTTTGCAGGTCTCATGTTTTTTCTAACACTTTGGTAAACACCCTTGGTGCTGACGATAGACCAAAGGGTAGCACCACAAGCTGAAGATGTTGGCCTGCTGCAATGTAGTTACACATCCTTTTATATACACTATGGTTATAAAATCTCCCGGCTGGAGTAACATCACTGTGGATCAAACTACTCCAATCTCTAAAAGGCGAAATACGGCAGATCTCATTGCTTCTGCGGAATTTGGGATACCCCTGACCAAGAGAATCTCTGAAGAGGTCTGGCTCCTAATTCGATCTTGTAACCGGAGGATACAACTTCCTGTATCCAAAGGTATGTTACATGGAGCCTCCAAATGTGAGAAAAATGCATAAGCTTTCTGCCCCACCTGCAAGGGGGGACGTCCCTATGTCTGAGCAGGCTTTGAAGGGGGTTTGGCTTTTTTCCACCAGACACCTTTTGCCTTAATTTGGGACGTCTTATTCCAAAAATCTCTTTGATATCCCAAAGAGGCAAAACCTCTACCCCCACGAAAAGCCGGAGGATTAGAGGCCCTGCGGAAAGGAAAGCAATATTAGACTTCAGCTGGCAGATTAGTAGATTTACCACCAGTAGTCTCCTTTTCAAGCACTCCCCAAACAGACGCCCCCCTTAAAGGGGAGTCCCATCAGTCTTTTTAGAGGCTGTGTCTGCTGGCCATTGCTTAAGCCATAAAGCACGTCTTAAGGCTACCACCAGAGCTAGGCCTCTGGCACTTAACCTGATCAAATCATCCATAGCCAACGTCACATACCTGTTGATATCCAAACTGGTCTTGATCCACTGGGAGCACGACTTCCGTCCAGTTGTTTTAACAACCTCCGGCTCGCCAAAGATGCTATGGATGTAGCACAGGCTGGCAACAAGTTCGACCCCATAATAGAATAAGTATGACTTGCCATCTGATCCATGCACTTATGGATTCTTTGGAGAAGCACTATCAGAGAATGGCATAACAGAAGTCTTAGAAGACCTGGCACCAGAGCGTCCACCACAAGAGGGTGCCATTCTGCCATTCCCTATTAATCAGAATAATGCGTATGCACCGCAACAACCTGCAGTATGGTGGAAATCAAACCATCCATCCCTACTGGATGAATCCTCCCCAATGGATAACTCTTCCTGGAAGACTATGGCAGCCACAATATCCTCTTCAAACCTAGAGGACAGTTTTTCTTAGTTGCCAATACTTCTTGAATGACTCATTAAACGTTTAGGTCCGCTTGAGGGCTGACGGGGGGGGGCTTTAAGGCTCAGAGGGAGACTATGGCAGCCACAATATCCTCTTCAAACTCAGAGAATTTTTTTTCTTTAAAACCTTCTTAGTAGCTGATTCTTGAATGACTTACTAAAGGTTTAGGTCCGCTTGAGGGCTGCCAAGGGGACTTTAGGTCTCAGAGGGCACCGGCGACAGGGGTCAGAACCCCTGCAGGGGGAGACAACTGTCTTCCATATTTAGCTACTACTACGGTAGCATAATCCCTGCACACCATGCTATCCTCATCCAGCGCCACCTGCATGCATACTGGACATGGGGTAAATCTATCTGCTAAGGACCAGATCTGATTACCCAGTTGCCTCCGTCAAGGTGAAAATAATACTAATCTACCTGCCTAGGGATCTGAGACCAAGCATATAAGAGTTCTCGACAGTCACAAGAGACTACTCTGGGACCTAGGGGGTGAACCACCATATATACATATATATATTGCCTGCCCTTTCCCACAATCTATAACAATACAGATTAAAACAATATTAATTATGTTATTGAAATTAATATTTTTATTAAAATTAATATAAACACAATAATCATATAAAAATACAAATCAAAATTAACCTACCTAATGGTTTAGGTCCACATGAGGGTGGCCATGCAGCATCGTCGCTGCTCGGCACTTCGCATAGCCGAAATTGTTCCAGAGACGGCAGCCGAGAAAGAGCGGGCAGTGGAGGAGAACCGTCTTCGGTGGTGCTAGGTACCTCACCTAGCTGAAATTGTTCCAGCAAGTGCGGGCGAGAAAAAAGCGATGTGACCCGGAGGAGAACCGGATGCTTCAACGGTGCTAGCTACTTCGTCTAGCCAAAATTGTTCCAGAGACGGCAGTGGAGGAGAACCGGATGTCTCTGCGGTGCTAGGTACTTTGTCTAGTCAAAATTGTTCCAGAGACAGCGGCTGAGAAAAAGCCCAGGCAGTGGAGGAGAACCGGCCACTTCGGTGGTGCTAGGTACCTTGCCTAGCCGAAATAGTTCCAGAAGCGATGGCTGAGAAGAAACATTGTGACCCAGACGAGGCAGCGATCCCTCCTCGCTGTCCTTGCTGCTGCTCCCCTTAAAAGCGCACAAATTTTGAATTTTACAACCAGTAAAACACACCATTAACACACTGGAAAGAGCAATAAAAGATCAATAAAAAAGAGGGAATCAGGCTCACCAGACAAGAACCTGTGGTTGCTCTACCTATGGCGGAATTGCCAGCACAGGAGTGTCAGCTCTTTTAATAAATAAAGGTGACACCTCAAAGCGCCCCAAGATCCGCCCCAAGATGGCGCTTAACCTTACCATCCTGATCTGTATGCAGCATAGCTGCGGAGGCATTGTGGGTCCATCCAGATCGGAGGAGTAAAAGGGCCCAGGAACAGACAGGGTTTCCAATACCCCCGCTTTCAAGGCATAATCCCTAAAAAAACAAAAAAGTAAACAGATACACCCTTGCAGTCCAGTACCAACTGCAAGAAAACTGTATTGGAGGAAGTCAGCAGTAAAAATATAGGCCCTGGAGGAGGAGCCACGCCTTTGTTCTTGTAGTCCCCATCCTTCGGCCAAGATGTTAATCCAGTTGTGAGTGAATTACTCTGATGGCCTGAAGTAAAATGAAAAAGAAAGTAGGTGAACTTGAAAGAATTAGTAAAACTGACTTAGGTATAAGAGGAAGGAGAGAAAAAAGACTGTTTGGAGAAGACAATAGAAAGCTGTCGCAGGAAACCTTGGATGTGGCACAGTGAGAACAGGCTAACCAGATAATATATAGAGTCTTTTTTTAGACTTTTCACTTTCATTCTCACATAGGTTAAAATAGAATAAATGGATGTAGGAAAGCCTACTCGGAAAACGCTATTTTCTAAGCCCTCTCTGAACTGCCTTGTCTGCTTCGGTTACCTTGCCCTAGCTAACCAGTTTATTAGTGTTACATGCCTTAGACAGTGGTGGACTAATGATTAGGAGAAAAAGGGTTCCAAGGACAACAACAGTGCACCCTATGTGTCAATAAAGAGGGTGCATCTACATGGCAGAAGTATAATGAGTGACCCATTACACCCACCCAAGTCCTTACAGATACTACCTTCTGTTTGAAGACTAAGGGCCCAACCTCTAAGAACAAAAGCAAAAGCTTCCTGGACGACATACTCCTCTTGTGGCAGCGGCCTCGGGATCTTTGTGGAGAATATTTGGAAAAACTCATTAAAAATGATTTGAATATCTTCCTAACATACCAAATATCTAATGATCAGGTTAACTTCCTAGATTTAAACTTGACAATGACTAACAGAAGGATCTCGACGATGCTCTTCAGGATGGAAACAGCAGTGAATGGATCATTACACTAAGCTTCCATCCGAAACATCTTAAATATGGAATCCCACAAGGCCAATTCGCATGAAAAAGACGAAATTGTTCGGAGGAGGACGTTTTCAGGGCACAGGCTAAAGATCTTGAACAACGTTTTCTCAACCGGAGATACCCTAGGAAGATCATGTCAAGGGTCTTTCAATGTGCCAGAGAAAGGAACCGTGGGGAAATGCTTAAACCACGGGCCCGAAAAAAGGATAATATGGTAAGATTTATTACCGAATATAATAATAATTGGGGGACCCTGTGGAAGATCTTGGATAAACATTGGAGCATTTTAACCCTGGATCCTTCTCTTAATCCTTTTATCTTACAGAGACCGAGATTGACGGCAAAAAGTGCCCCGAGCCTTAGTGATCGCCTATGTAGAAGTCATTTTGTACGTCCAAAGACCTGGCTGGGGAAAAGTCCAACAAATGGTAGCCAACCCTGTGGAAGATGCTCAATAATGTAGGTTTATGATCAAAACAAATCAGGTTCAAAACAAGAACTCAAGGGAAACCTTTTTGATAAAGCAGACTTTAAATTGTAGAATGGAGGGGTTGTATACCTGCTGGAATGTGGCTGTGATTTGGGTTACATAGGAGAGACAAAAAATGAACTAAGAAAATGTATACAGGCCCATATTTCGAATATTAGGCTGGCGGTAAGGGACATAGAGAAAGGAAAAATTATATCGGCAGTGGCGGACCGTTTTTTGAGATTCCATGGGGGAAAATAGATTCTTTGAGAATAACTGCCCTTGAAAAAGTGACCCTGGGTATAAGGGGGGGGGGGGGGGATAATTTGAAAAAAATCATACTTCAGAAGGAGTTAAGATGGATATACAAACTTGGTACAGCAGCCCCAGGGGGCCTCAATAAGGATACCCCCTTTGGACCTTTTATGGGGGTTAAATGGATCATTATTATACTTTCTGTACATAGGGGTTTATATGGTGGAATATATATATATATATATATATATATATATATACATATATACACATACATACATATAATTAAATATTTTATACATATATTTTTTTTTTCCCTTGGTTAATCTTGATTAGTTTTTTGTTCTTTTTTCGCTTAGTAAGTGATGATTGAAGATTTCTTTAATTCCTTTCCTCCTTTAATAAGTTAAAAACTACTCCCGAAGAAGAAAGAATGTTGGAAGATCTTTACTCGTCGCTATCCATCAATTCTGGGGGCATTTGGTGGATTAGAATTATTATTTGAATTATCTGTGTATTAATTTATATTGTGGATGGGTGTTTATTTATTTTATTAATTTAAATGTATTTAATTAATTTAGTTAGTGATTATTTTATTTATTTAGATTTAAATTATTCATAATAGGTGCCTATTTAAATTAAAATATAAAAATATTTCTTTTTTTTATTAATGTATTAATTAGTTAAATGATAAATACATTTGTTTATTTATTCATTTATCAGTTTATAATTTTCTATTTTATAATTACCCATACGCACAAATAGGTGTTATTAATAATTGAATTTAAATTAAGTAAATTATAAAAGAAAAATTTATATTTATTTAATATGCACTTATATTTATTATATTCCTTGTATTAATGTATCACTGGGGTATATATTATTATTTTATTAATTTATTTATTTAGTGACACACTTTAATTATTTAGTTTCATTTATTATTATATATTTCATATATATATATATATATATATATATATATATATATATATATATATATATATTTTGTTCATATATGGGATATGGGTGAGCGCTTCAGTCATGATGTTCTTTGTTTATTGCTGATCACGTGGTGGGTCTCGCCCTCCTCACTACCCACAGTTGTGACACGCACCGTCTTCGGTGTTGATGCGTGCAGCTGCTTGGGGGAGCTGTCTGGGGGGTGGACCCATGACATCATCGGACGGTCACGCTGCTCCGATTGGAGGAGAGGGATGTGCGAGCGGAATCGCGCACCCGGGTGCACTCCATTTACTTTAAAGGTGAGTCTCCGTGTATAAGAGCAGCATGTTTGTGGCCAAAATACACCTTGATAAAGTGGCCTGTGAGTGGGGGGCCACGAAACGCGTTGGGGGATTACTACTTGACGGTGGTCCTGGGTAGGGATGAGCGAATCGATCTGGACGAACCCGGATTCGATCCGAATTTCATGAAAAATTTGATTCGGATCGAATCCGAATTTCCCCGTGCTTCGATCGCTCGAAGTTTTCCTTTAACATCCATTCATTTACATTACAGGCATTCTAAGATGGCGGACGGGACATGTCCAGACATCTACCCCGCGCCAGTGCAAGCTGGGGCAGTCACATGCAGCCTATCAGCAGCCAGCAAGCCCGGTGACGTCACAGCGCTATTTAAGTCGGTGGACATCTTGCTTTTCCTCATTTCTCTATTGCATTTGTGAGAGACAGGACACTGCTGTAGTGAGGGAGAGACAGAGAGCCAGGGACAGACAGGGACAGGCTGGAGACAGGCAGGAGACAGGCAGGAGACAGACAAAGTCAGCGAAAAGCAGGGAAAGTTAGGAAAAATCGGAGGCAGTCACAGGGAGATTTTTTTTTTTTCATCCAGCCTGAGTGTTACTGGCTGGCTGACTGGCTTTGTTAGCGTTTTCAGGCTGCTTATACACTTACTGTGCATATATACTGAACTGATCTCAAGTCTGCTGTGAGGCTGTTGGCTGTTGGGGCATCCCATTCTGTGACTACACCAGCCTCTATTTACTGCTGTAACCCTTTGCACTTATTCTAATAGAAATTTGGCCTGATAAACACACTTGCTGTGCATAGTATTACTGCTCACAGGTGCACTCCTCGCTGTTGGGGCATCCCATTCTGTGACTACACCAGCCTCTATTTACTGCTATAACCCTTTGCACTTATTCTAATAGAAATTTGGCCTGATAAACACACTTGCTGTGCATAGTATTACTGCTCACAGGTGCACTCCTGGCTGTTGGGGCATCCCATTCTGTGACTACACCAGCCTCTATTTACTGCTATAACCCTTTGCACTTATTCTAATAGAAATTTGGCCTGATAAACACACTTGCTGTGCATAGTATTACTGCTCACAGGTGCACTCCTGGCTGTTGGGGCATCCCATTCTGTGACTACACCAGCCTCTATTTACTGCTATAACCCTTTGCACTTATTCTAATAGAAATTTGGCCTGATAAACACACTTGCTGTGCATAGTATTACTGCTCACAAGTGCACTCCTGGCTGTTGGGGCATCCCATTCTGTGACTACACCAGCCTCTATTTACTGCTATAACCCTTTGCACTTATTCTAATAGAAATTTGGCCTGATAAACACACTTGCTGTGCATAGTATTACTGCTCACAGGTGCACTCCTGGCTGTTGGGGCATCCCATTCTGTGACTACACCAGCCTCTATTTACTGCTATAACCCTTTGCACTTATTCTAATAGAAATTTGGCCTGATAAACACACTTTTGCTGTGCATAGTATTACTGCTCACAGGTGCACTCCTGCCTGTTGGAACATCCCATTCTATAACATAGCATACCCATCTTTATTTACACTAAGCAGCTCTCTTATTTACACTAGGCAGGCCTGTTGGAGGCTGAGTGTTACTGCTCACTTTTGGTGTGCATTATATTCTGTTTCATATAGACCCACCGCTGCCTGGGGGTTCTTAAAATATCACCTACTACCACGCCAGTTAGACTATGTCGGGCAGACAAGTGCCTGGAAGTGAAAAGAGGAGTGTCAGAGGCCAAGATTCCGCAGGCAGAGCTCGCATCAGACTGGGGGCCAGTAGCAGCAGGAGTCACGCTGAGAGACCTAATCTGCCAGTATCTGCTAGCGGTCGGGTCTCCACCAGTAACGCATCTGCCGTGGTAGATTGGTTGACGCGCTCATCAACAACATCATCACAACTTACGTCTGAGACCCCCAGTCTAGGGTCGGTAGGTTCCTCTGACACAACCCTGAGTTGGCATGCCCCGAGAGCAGTCCCTGTCCTCCCATTGCCTCTGTCCTATGCCGTTCCCTCCCCCAGCGACGTATCCTATGCTTTGGGTTCAGCTCCACTCTTTAGTGAGGAGGACGATCAGATAGAGGACAGTCAGCAGCTACTGCCCAGCTAAGAAATGGAGGTGGCTTCTTTAGCTAGGCAGACAAATAGTGATGTGGACAGTGTCGTGGGTGCTGCGAGCGTTCCAGCTCCTGCGCCAGACACTGTTGACGAATCCACGAACATCAGTGACGTACAGCCACAACTCGGTGATAATGATGATGACGATGAAGCCGATCGCACTTGGGAGCCGGGTGATGAAGGGGCTTCATCGTCATCAGGAGAAGAGGGGCGCAGGTTGCCCCGGAGTCAGCAGCTGAGGCAGCAAGGTGGTAGCAGTCAGCATGGGGGCACAATTCCAAAGGCTGGAGCCGGCCGGGGCCGGGGTAGAGCACCTGCTGTGCGGCAGTCTACCTTATCGGGAGGTAGTGGAGCAGGGGTTCCTGGAGTTGGCAACAGCAGCAGTGAATCAGTGAGGCCAGGGGGTGGGAAAAGTAGCTACTCGGCAGTGTGGCAGTTTTTCCTGAAGCATCCGCAGGAGGGTAACATGGCCACATGCAAGTTATGTAGGCAAAAGGTGAAGCGTGGCCAGGGTCCAAATGTTGGCACCACGGCCCTGCGTCAACATATGATGCGTCACCATAAAGCGACCTGGGAGAACCGAGGCTCCCAAGGGGTGGTCCAGTCTGCTTCCTCACCAAGTGGCACGCCGCTCCCAATTTCTGCCAGCCAAGGCTCCAGCACCTCAGCCGAAGGCAGCTGTGCGTCATACCCATCCTCTGTCGCTCCTGCTCCTCCTCCTCCTCCAAGTCATGCATCCTGCCAGCAATCCATCAGCGAAGCCATGTCCAAGAGAAAGCAGTATGCGCCCACTCATCCTACGGCGCAGAAGCTGAATGTGCTCCTGTCCAAGTTGCTGGTGCTGCAGTCGCTCCCTTTTCAGGTGGTGGACTCTGCACCTTTCAGAAAACTGATGGCTTGTGCCGAGCCGAGGTGGAGAGTCCCAAGCCGTCGTTTCTTTGCCAAGAAGGCAGTACCAGCGCTGCACACTTTTGTTGAACAGAAGGTGGGCCAGTCCTTGAGCCTGTCGGTGTGTAGCAAAGTGCATGGCAGCGCCGACGTCTGAAGCTGTAACTACGGTCAGGGACAGTGCATGTCGTTTACGGCCCACTGGGTGAATGTGGTCCCTTTGCAGCAGCAGCAGCAACTTGGACAGGTCACGCCGCTTCGGCCTCCGCGCTCCCTGCCCGTTGAGCCTGTGACACCGTGCGACTCGGCCTCCTCATCCTCCGCTATCTCCTCACCCTCCACTGTAGGCTCAAGTCTCAGTGCCCCTCCAGTCTACCATGTGTGCAGGGCACGGAGGTGTCACGCAGTGCTTCACATGGTTTGTCTTGGCGAACGGAGTCACACAGGGGAGGAACTGCTTAAATTTATTCATCAGGAAATCCAAACATGGCTTACTCCAAGAAAACTTAAAATGGGAATCATGGTTACCGACAATGGGAAGAACATTTTGTCTGTGCTGCGCCAAGGAAGCCTGACCCATGCCCCCTGCATGGCTCACGTCTTCAATCTGGTTGTCAAGCGGTTTCTGAAGTGTTCCCTCCATCTGCAAGACATCCTAACAACTTCAAGGAAACTTTGCATGCACTTCAGCCACTCATACACTGCCAAACACACCCTTCTTGAGCTACAGCGTCAGAACGGTATCCCCCAACATAGTCTGATTTGCGATGTTTCCACCCGTTGGAATTCCACCCTTCACATGTTGGACCGATTATATGAACAGAGAAAAGCCATCACGGATTTCCTGATGATCCAAGCAGATAGGGGGACTCCCCTGTGTAACTTCAATGTCAACCAGTGGAAGCTCATACGTGACACCTGCCGTTTGCTCAGGCCCTTTGAGGAAGCCACTTTATTTGTCAGTCGGCAGGATTACGGGATGAACGACGTGATTCCACTGCTTCATGTACTACAGCACATGTTGGAAACCATGGCTGGTCAGGGCACTGGAGACATGGCGTTTACATCTTACGGCCACATGAACCCCGTTGGAGCTGAACTGGAGGAGGAGGAGGAAGAGGAGGAGGAGTTACCCAGCGAAACACAGTTTAGGCTTGGCGAAATGGCTGGTTTATCTAGTCAGCGGACAGGAGAGGAGGAGCAGGAGCAGCCAGAGGAGCTAGAGGTTTTTGAGGAAGGCGAGACAGAGGACACGGGCACACCGTGGCAGTATGAAGTGGAGATGGAGACAGGTAGTCCATCCGAGTCACTTGCGCAAATGGCAGGAAGCATGCTCACGTGCTTGCGTAGTGACCCCAGAATTGTTTCCATCTGTCGGCGGGATGACTTCTGGCTGTCCACCTTATTGGACCCTCGCTTCCGGCACAAAATGGGGGCATTTTTTAAACCCACCGAGAGGGAGGACAAACTGAACTACTACAAAGACATTCTACGTAGGCAGTTGGCCGATGCGCCATGGTCCATACTCTCGCAGGTCTGACTTGAGGGGACCTCTGCACTCACCTTCCACTGCCATGGCCGCTGGGGGGGTTGGCAGGAGCAGCAGCAGCAGCTCCATCAGCAGCAGCAGCCTCAGTCTTCAGTCGCTAATGAGTAGCTTTCTACACCCGCATAGTGAGGCTACTCATGAGCAGCAGGAAGACCTGGAGCAGGACCTGAACCAGCAGGTCATGTCATACTTTGACATGACCATGCCAACACACCTTGAGGATCCGCTGGACTTCTGGGCAGCCAAACTTGATTTGTGGCCGCAACTAGCAGAGTTTGCCCTGGAAAAGCTGTCCTGCCCGGCAAGTAGTGTGCCATCTGAGCGGGTGTTTAGTGCGGCGGGGGCCATAGTTACGGCGAGGAGAACTCGTCTGTCAACTAAAAATGTGGAGAGACTCACCTTTGTCAAAATGAATCAGGGATGAATCAGCCAGGATTTCCACCCACCAATGCCTGATGCATGCGACTAGATTCAGCATACTGCTATAACCCTTTGCACTTATTCTAATAGAAATTTGGCCTGATAAACACACTTGCTGTGCATAGTATTACTGCTCACAGGTGCACTCCTGGCTGTTGGGGCATCCCATTCTGTGACTACACCAGCCTCTATTTACTGCTATAACCCTTTGCACTTATTCTAATAGAAATTTGGCCTGATAAACACACTTGCTGTGCATAGTATTACTGCTCACAAGTGCACTCCTGGCTGTTGGGGCATCCCATTCTGTGACTACACCAGCCTCTATTTACTGCTATAACCCTTTGCACTTATTCTAATAGAAATTTGGCCTGATAAACACACTTGCTGTGCATAGTATTACTGCTCACAGGTGCACTCCTGGCTGTTGGGGCATCCCATTCTGTGACTACACCAGCCTCTATTTACTGCTATAACCCTTTGCACTTATTCTAATAGAAATTTGGCCTGATAAACACACTTTTGCTGTGCATAGTATTACTGCTCACAGGTGCACTCCTGCCTGTTGGAACATCCCATTCTGTAACATAGCATACCCATCTTTATTTACACTAAGCAGCTCTCTTATTTACACTAGGCAGGCCTGTTGGAGGCTGAGTGTTACTGCTCACTTTTGGTGTGCATTATATTCTGTTTCATATAGACCCACCGCTGCCTGGGGGTTCTTAAAATATCACCTACTACCACGCCAGTTAGACTATGTCGGGCAGACAAGTGCCTGGAAGTGAAAAGAGGAGTGTCAGAGGCAAAGATTCCGCAGGCAGAGCTCGCATCAGACCATTAGCAGCAGGAGTCACGCTGAGAGACCTAATCTGCCAGTATCCGCTAGCGGTCGGGTCTCCACCAGTAACGCATCTGCCGTGGTAGATTGGTTGACGCGCTCATCAACAACATCATCACAACTTACGTCTGAGACCCCCAGTCTAGGGTCGGTAGGTTCCTCTGACACAACCCTGAGTTGGCATGCCCCGAGAGCAGTCCCTGTCCTCCCATTGCCTCTGTCCTATGCCGTTCCCTCCCCCAGCGACGTATCCTATGCTTTGGGTTCAGCTCCACTCTTTAGTGAGGAGGACGATCAGATAGAGGACAGTCAGCAGCTACTGCCCAGCTAAGAAATGGAGGTGGCTTCTTTAGCTAGGCAGACAAATAGTGATGTGGACAGTGTCGTGGGTGCTGCGAGCGTTCCAGCTCCTGCGCCAGACACTGTTGACGAATACACGAACATCAGTGACGTACAGCCACAACTCGGTGATAATGATGATGACGATGAAGCCGATCGCACTTGGGAGCCGGGTGATGAAGGGGCTTCATCGTCATCAGGAGAAGAGGGGCGCAGGTTGCCCCGGAGTCAGCAGCTGAGGCAGCAAGGTGGTAGCAGTCAGCATGGGGGCACAATTCCAAAGGCTGGAGCCGGCCGGGGCCGGGGTAGAGCACCTGCTGTGCGGCAGTCTACCTTATCGGGAGGTAGTGGAGCAGGGGTTCCTGGAGTTGGCAACAGCAGCAGTGAATCAGTGAGGCCAGGGGGTGGGATCAGTAGCTACTCTGCAGTGTGGCAGTTTTTCCTGAAGCATCCGCAGGAGGGTAACATGGCCACATGCAAGTTATGTAGGCAAAAGGTGAAGCGTGGCCAGGGTCCGAATGTTGGCACCACGGCCCTGCGTCAACATATGATGCGTCACCATAAAGCGACCTGGGAGAACCGAGGCTCCCAAGGGGTGGTCCAGTCTGCTTCCTCACCAAGTGGCACGCCGCTCCCAATTTCTGCCAGCCAAGGCTCCAGCACCTCAGCCGAAGGCAGCTGTGCGTCATACCCATCCTCTGTCGCTCCTGCTCCTCCTCCTCCTCCAAGTCATGCATCCTGCCAGCAATCCATCAGCGAAGCCATGTCCAAGAGACAGCAGTATGCGCCCACTCATCCTACGGCGCAGAAGCTGAATGTGCTCCTGTCCAAGTTGCTGGTGCTGCAGTCGCTCCCTTTTCAGGTGGTGGACTCTGCACCTTTCAGAGAACTGATGGCTTGTGCCGAGCCGAGGTGGAGAGTCCCAAGCCGTCGTTTCTTTGCCAAGAAGGCAGTACCAGCGCTGCACACTTTTGTTGAACAGAAGGTGGGCCAGTCCTTGAGCCTGTCGGTGTGTAGCAAAGTGCATGGCAGCGCCGACGTCTGAAGCTGTAACTACGGTCAGGGACAGTGCATGTCGTTTACGGCCCACTGGGTGAATGTGGTCCCTTTGCAGCAGCAGCAGCAACTTGGACAGGTCACGCCGCTTCGGCCTCCGCGCTCCCTGCCCGTTGAGCCTGTGACACCGTGCGACTCGGCCTCCTCATCCTCCGCTATCTCCTCACCCTCCACTGTAGGCTCAAGTCTCAGTGCCCCTCCAGTCTACCATGTGTGCAGGGCACGGAGGTGTCACGCAGTGCTTCACATGGTTTGTCTTGGCGAACGGAGTCACACAGGGGAGGAACTGCTTAAATTTATTCATCAGGAAATCCAAACATGGCTTACTCCAAGAAAACGTAAAATGGGAATCATGGTTACCGACAATGGGAAGAACATTTTGTCTGTGCTGCGCCAAGGAAGCCTGACCCATGCCCCCTGCATGGCTCACGTCTTCAGTCTGGTTGTCAAGCGGTTTCTGAAGTGTTCCCTCCATCTGCAAGACATCCTAACAACTTCAAGGAAACTTTGCATGCACTTCAGCCACTCATACACCGCCAAACACACCCTTCTTGAGCTACAGCGTCAGAACGGTATCCCCCAACATAGTCTGATTTGCGATGTTTCCACCCTTCACATGTTGGACCGATTATATGAACAGAGAAAAGCCATCACGGATTTCCTGATGATCCAAGCAGATAGGGGGACTCCCCTGTGTAACTTCAATGTCAACCAGTGGAAGCTCATACGTGACACCTGCCGTTTGCTCAGGCCCTTTGAGGAAGCCACTTTATTTGTCAGTCGGCAGGATTACGGGATGAACGACGTGATTCCACTGCTTCATGTACTACAGCACATGTTGGAAACCATGGCTGGTCAGGGCACTGGAGACATGGCGTTTACATCTTACGGCCACATGAACCCCGTTGGAGCTGAACTGGAGGAGGAGGAGGAAGAGGAGGAGGAGTTGCCCAGCGAAACACAGTTTAGGCTTGGCGAAATGGCTGGTTTATCTAGTCAGCGGACAGGAGAGGAGGAGCAGGAGCAGCCAGAGGAGCTAGAGGTTTTTGAGGAAGGCGAGACAGAGGACACGGGCACACCGTGGCAGTATGAAGTGGAGATGGAGACAGGTAGTCCATCCGAGTCACTTGCGCAAATGGCAGGAAGCATGCTCACGTGCTTGCGTAGTGACCCCAGAATTGTTTCCATCTGTCGGCGGGATGACTTCTGGCTGTCCACCTTATTGGACCCTCGCTTCCGGCACAAAATGGGGGCATTTTTTAAACCCACCGAGAGGGAGGACAAACTGAACTACTACAAAGACATTCTATGTAGGCAGTTGGCCGATGCGCCATGGTCCATACTCTCGCAGGTCTGACTTGAGGGGACCTCTGCACTCACCTTCCACTGCCATGTCCGCTGGGGGGGTTGGCAGGAGCAGCAGCAGCAGCTCCATCAGCAGCAGCAGCCTCAGTCTTCAGTCGCTAATGAGTAGCTTTCTACACCCGCATAGTGAGGCTACTCATGAGCAGCAGGAAGACCTGGAGCAGGACCTGAACCAGCAGGTCATGTCATACTTTGACATGACCATGCCAACACACCTTGAGGATCCGCTGGACTTCTGGGCAGCCAAACTTGATTTGTGGCCGCAACTAGCAGAGCTTGCCCTGGAAAAGCTGTCCTGCCCGGCAAGTAGTGTGCCATCTGAGCGGGTGTTTAGTGCGGCGGGGGCCATAGTTACGGCGAGGAGAACTCGTCTGTCAACTAAAAATGTGGAGAGACTCACCTTTGTCAAAATGAATCAGGGATGAATCAGCCAGGATTTCCACCCACCAATGCCTGATGCATGCGACTAGATTCAGCATGGTGCCACGTTTTACACTTTCCAAATGGTGCAAAACATATTTATGTCTTTAGGCCAATTTTTGGGCTCCTACTGATGCCAACTCCAGGGTGTGAATCATCCAATTTTTGGGCTCCTGAAGCCAACTCCAGTGTCTCTTTAAAGTAATATTTGGGCTCCTGCTGCTGCCAACTCCAGGGTGTGATTCATCCAATTTTTGGGCTCCTGAAGCCAACCCCAGTGTCTCTTTAAAGTAATGTTTGGGCTCCTGCTGCTGCTGCCAACTCCAGGGTGTGAATCATCCAATTTTTGGGCTCCTGAAGCCAACCCCAGGGTCTCTTTAAAGTAATGTTTGGGCTCCTGCTGCTGCCAACTCCAGGGTGTGATTCATCCAATTTTTGGGCTCCTGCTGCTGCCAACTCCAGTGTCTCTTTAAAGTAATATTTGGGCTCCTGCTGCTGCCAACTCCAGGGTGTGATTCATCCAATTTTTGGGCTCCTGAAGCCAACCCCAGGGTCTCTTTAAAGTAATGTTTGGGCTCCTGCTGCTGCTGCTGCCAACTCCAGGGTGTGATTCATCCAATTTTTGGGCTCCTGAAGCCAACTCCAGTGTCTCTTTAAAGTAATATTTGGGCTGCTGCTGCTGCCAACTCCAGGGTGTGATTCATCCAATTTTTGGGCTCCTGAAGCCAACCCCAGTGTCTCTTTAAAGTAATGTTTGGGCTCCTGCTGCTGCTGCCAACTCCAGGGTGTGATTCATCCAATTTTTGGGCTCCTGAAGCCAACCCCAGGGTCTCTTTAAAGTAATGTTTGGGCTCCTGCTGCTGCTGCTGCTAACTCCAGGGTGTGATTCATCCAATTTTTGGGCTCCTGCAGCCAACTCCAGTGTCTCTTTAAAGTAATATTTGGGCTCCTGCTGCTGCTGCCAACTCCAGGGTGTGATTCATCCAATTTTTGGGCTCCTGAAGCCAACCCCAGTGTCTCTTTAAAGTAATGTTTGGGCTCCTGCTGCTGCTGCCAACTCCAGGGTGTGAATCATCCAATTTTTGGGCTCCTGAAGCCAACTCCAGTGTCTCTTTAAAGTAATATTTGGGCTCCTGCTGCTGCCAACTCCAGGGTGTGATTCATCCAATTTTTGGGCTCCTGAAGCCAACTCCAGTGTCTCTTTAAAGTAATGTTTTGGCTCCTGCTGCTGCTGCTGCCAACTCCAGGGTGTGATTCATCCAATTTTTGGGCTCCTGAAGCCAACTCCAGTGTCTCTTTAAAGTAATATTTTGGCTGCTGCTGCTGCCAACTCCAGGATGTGATTCATCCAATTTTTGGGCTCCTGAAGCCAACCCCAGTGTCTCTTTAAAGTAATGTTTGGGCTCCTGCTGCTGCTGCTGCCAACTCCAGTGTCTCTTTCAAGCTATGTTTGGGCTCCTGCTGCTGCTGCTGCTGCTTGCAACTCCAGGGTGTGATTCATCCAATTTTTGGGCTCCTGCTGCTGCCAACTCCAGTGTCTCTTTAAAGCAATGTTTGGGCTCCTGCCACTCATAGTGATGCCACTTCAACTCTCTGCAATTGTTCCGCGATTCTATTAGCGATGCCTCTGATCTGCATGTGATATTTATTCAAAGTATTATTTAACTAACCCAGCACGCATCCTGTGCGTGTTACAGCAAGGCAGAATGGTTTACAACCCTATTGAGGCTCTAGGAGGCTCAGAAATAGCCGTTTTTAATAGCGATTCGTCGCGAATAAATTCTGGTCGAAACAATTTTTGTCGGAAAATTCGGCGAATCAGTCGAATCGAATTTTTCAAAAGTTCGCTCATCTCTAGTCCTGGGGATCCACACTTAGGTGATGTGTTTTAGTGTTATTTGGATTGCTGTTGTATTTTGCACTGTTGCGCTTTTTTTATCTTGCCACATTATTGTATTGGTATGTAATAAGGTCATTACTGGCACTTTATATATTTTTGCACAAAACTTTGCACTTTTTGCTGCTTTGCACTTTATTGAATTAACTAACTTTTACTAAAGTTTTTGAATTGTAATTGGGAACATGGATCTATTTGGGATACCCCATAAAATGTGTTGTCTAGTGATATGTTTTTAAATTGTATGTCATTATGTGATTTTTAATGGGTAGTATTTAAAAAATAATATATGAATTCTTGATATATTGTTGAATGCATTAATTACTGTGGAGGGGGTGCTGTGATTTGATACTATTTGGGTGATTGCTGGACTCACCACTAAATAATACTCAATTGATTATGGAATAATAGTTTCCAATCGCAAGCACAGCCGCTGGTATTATAGGATATTGCCCTTTATTTTTATTTTTATATGCATTGAATGTGTGGTGCGGAATTTACATTTTAAGCTCTAACAAAAACAAAAGCGCCTTCCATTTGCCATAAAGTTACGTAACTGGGGTGGCAGCTATTGAGCCTCATTTATGAAGTGATCACACCGCTTTTTTTTTTACCTTAGCGGCACTTAGCATGCTATTCAGGAAACCAAAAACAGGCCATGCTGATGCGGTGGTCAGGTAGCATTTTGTTTAACACTACTGCCCAAAAGGTCGCAGCACTGGGTGCTCTTGCTGAAGCAGCGCCAAATGAAAGTGGTGCTGTAGGTCAAGATGCCATAGAGCACAATGGGCAGTACTGGATTTACGTGTTTTATGCTTATAATTAATATTACACACAATTATTTGTACAGAACTTGAATTGTGACTTATCAACCTTTTTTTTTATAGTAAAATTGTAGTCCAAAGCGCTAGAAAAGAAAGATGCCAGCTCTAAAAACTGGTGCTAGAGCCACCAAAAAGAAGCACCACACAACATAAATAAGGCCCATAATTTCAAGTTACTTGCAGCCAATGACAACAAATCACTTTGTAATATTGATATTTCTTTTCGCATTTAAGGTGTATTTGTGGAACTGTTCAAGTATGTCTTTCTTATTGTATTTGATCAATGTTAATATGCAACCCTTTGTTCATGCTTACCCCACAGGCCAAACTGAAAATGCCTGCGGATTCTTGTGTCCTTGTATGTAATGTACTTGGCGAAAATAAATGGATTACTGAAGAAGTACATGGAAACAAATACTGAGCTGAGAAAAGTAGGGGCCAGTATGAGGGTTAAAAACCTGAGATACTAATTGGCTCCAGTCTAACCCTGAAATCTGCCTGGATCATGTACAATTCATAGTTGATGTTGGATTTATAGGTATTCTCAAAAAGAATATAAATATCTTACAATAAATATATACTAAAGGATCCTTCCTGTGCCATTTTTCAGGTGCCATTAAAGGTTAAATATTACCGCAAGAGTAGTTGATTCCCAGAGAAAGCTTGCTCTAGATTCGCCCATGGTTATTGCTCAATATAGAGGGGCCCTTCTGCTTGGTTGCTAAGTCAACACAAATCAAACCAAATCATACAAGTTTGTCCTTTATGTTTCATTGCACATGTTTCACACTAATACTCAATGTCCTTTTGCAAGAGCTGGAAGCTTTTTATCTTGGCAAGTGCGACACATTTTGGTCCTATACCTGATATTAAAGTCCAAACTAATCACAATGATGCACGGAGTAAAGGTCAGCCCAGCTTTTAAATGCTAATTGTTCTGCCAACAATCTACATTTACAAGGCTTTTAAAGGCCACAGATCTGTTTTATGCGATGTGATAGGCAGATATATTTCCTGAAACAAATTACAATTTATAGCCATTTGGCCTATATTATGGGCAAAGAAAACGTAAATATTGTGTAAAGGAGACTATTTTAAAGGCAATGACAAAATGCATTTTTTATGGCTTTCTGTGGGATTTTTTTTTTTAGTTGATTTTCTTGTATCCTGTTATTGTGATTGTCTAGCTTTGTTGCTAAAATCAGAGCCGGAGTGACATTATTGAAGCACCTTAAATGAAGACATGAAATGATTGATTCAAGGCCACGCTGTAATTATATTTTATTTAAAATAGTTTCATAATAAAAATGACATTTTATGCCTTGAATTCTGCCAATAGCCGGTTATCAATGGGAGAACAATAGTATTTATGAGTAACCTTCCTTAATGGGTTTGGAATAGTACGATACATCGTGTTCCACAGACTCATTTAGTCTGGCTCGGACTGCCTAGACTAAATGCAACATTTATTAGAAATTAATGTTGATAATGTTGGCACTATACCAGGGGCCAGGCCCAAATTCTAGCTACTTAATACATCAGGGTAGCTAGACTGGACCCTGGACTTATTCCAGACATGTGGTGCCTGGGCCAGATGTCAAAATACAGATACATTCATTCTTACCTTTACTCGTGGCTAGTTGTGTTGTGAGATGTGTGTTGTCAGGTGGCCCAGCCTTTGTTTTTGTGACATTCTGCCTATGGGAGCCCAGCAGGTGACTATGTAAATGAAGCTATTCAGGGCATATCATGTTATTGAAAGCATGTCATGAGAACGTAGATCCTTTTATCAAATTTGAGCTTAAAGGAAAACTTCATTTTCTAAAGTTTTTGGTGTTCTGCTCTATTGTTTTCCTCATCTGGAAAGTAAAAAACATCTGTGTCAAGATTATGCACCCATACTCCATGTTTCTTATATTCCTGTTTGTCTGTGATTCTAAATTGGGAGCGTTTTTTTCTGGCCTTAAGTAGAAACAAATGACTACAAGTCCCAGAATACTTTCACTGTAAGAGGTAAGCCTATCAGCAGCTTTGGCAAAATCAAGAAGCAGTAATGACCTCTCCAGGCGAGAACACTTGCAGTAACCATTTAGCTACTGGAACACAAGATTGGGATCCCCATCTGCAGAGTTTGAATTAATGCAGATGGGGTTAAACATGTTGTCTTTGCCTTAGCCAATCCAATGATTAGCAAGCCAGGAAGTCTCTCATATGTTTTCATTTGTAACACAGCCTTGCAAACAACAACAAAAAAAATAAATAATTTCAGCCCATTGAGGACATCATTTTGGCAGCTAATAATGGAAACTTGAAAAAAAATCCATCAAAAGTAGCACACATCAGTAAATGCAGAAATCTAACACATACTAAAGCATATTTGATGTGCACAGATTATGGGAGATTATTCAAATCATTTTGCTAGCCTTTTGAGTTGATTTTCGAGTTTTGAGACACTTTTCAACGCAACAAAAAATCCCCTGTCGCTGACTGGGTTTTGGTATAAGGTAGTTTTACAAGTAAAGTGCATGTTTTTCTAATGATAGATATTTATATATACATATATATCAGTCCCTATAGTGATATTCAAACATATTGAAGTCCTTCCAAATGTGTTTGAATTCACATGGGCCGCTGTTATTGGTTCTTATCCATTCCACTCTGGCTAGATCAGTGCAGGTCACACACACCTGGCCAGCATGCAGATGCAGCTTTATGCAGGTCCCTGCGTCTTAGTTAAAAACAGGCCACTAGACTGCCTCTAGTCTTCCAGTCACTTTTGGCTATTTCTTTCTCTGCTGGACAGTCTTGAAATTAAGTCTTACTTGTCTAGGTTTCCAGCTACAAGATACAAGGTTCTGCCATAAATAGTTCTCTAGGATAATTCCTGCTCAATGGCATCACAATTTTTTTATGTCTGCTTAAATGTCTGTCAGGAAATGGATGTGCCGCCAACTCCTGCTGTAATGGTAGTTATTGTGGTCAGCTTTAATTGTAATCCAACATGTGTCACGGTTTCAACTTGTGTCAGGCAATGTCACAGCACACAGGTATGGTAGCCGAAGGTAAGGGTTAATGGGACTGCATCATGGGGCTATGACAATATGGTATCTCAACAGACAGACACTCAATGGCAAGCAGGATAGGTGAAAGCATCAGCTTGTTTTATTGTTGCAGGGTTATGAAAATAAATGTTTAATACTTTTTTCCACGTCACATTTAAAATTTACAGGCCAAATCTATTTGCATCGCTTTTAGAAAAGCAAACACAGGCACACCTGCTTTATAAGAACGTTTCAGAAAAAAGTTAAACAGGTTTGTGTCCATCAAGCATAGAACATGGGTACTCTTGCTTTTTAGGATGTTTCAGAATAGGGGCTAGGCAGTATTTTATTTCCCAAATAACAGTAGGCTCTTTTCCGGCCACAACCCCAATTTGATCTGAGCATCCCCTTGTATTGGAGACTAGAGGATATGCCAGACTGAGACGCATAATTGCCCAGTGTCAGAAGAGGGGCCATGGGGCTGCCAGAAATTAAAACATAGCAAACTTCATCAGGTGTACGAGCCCTACCATCCCCCAACACAAGGGCTTCACTTTCATGCAACAGTCACTATAGGACAGGAGCAGCCAAATCTTACCGGAGACTCAGCACAGCGTCTCCTTCATCACGGCCTGTCAGTCCCTTTGGATACTATCTACTTTTAAGGGGCGCCACCTCTGTCCTGCATGGACCTCAACACTCTTTTCATAGACTTCCGCTCTCTCAGCTCAGCATGGCTCTGCTTGTACTACAGCCACGTCTTCTTATTCGCTTCCAATTGCACCCGAGCCTCGTCTCTGTAGTAGCTCCACCAGATGTCTTACGCAGGAGGCTACACCAGTCTTCCTGCTAGCATAGTTATGGACAATTTCCCTGTATTTCCATCTGACTCCCCCTTTTAAAACCTCTGTTCTATACAATGTTGCTTGCAGTTTTCCTTATTAAAAAGTCTCCCAACCAATACCAGCCTTTCCTGTTGTTCCCCAAATGTATCTTATACCCCCTGATTCACACTAAAGGGGAACCCTACACCCAAATTCTATAAAATTATCTTTTCAATTTATGGTCTAATAACCCCTTCTAGTGTTCAAAGTTGGACACAACCATGGTTTCAATTTACTGGTCAATTCCCCAGGTCTTTCTTACCCACTGTTTCTAGGCAACCCCAGAAATGTATATGAACTTAATATATTGCTGGTTTCACCTACCACAAAGCTAAACCTAGCCATTGCTTAGCTGTAGCAGTGTGAGATTATAGGAAAACCTGAGGGTTTAACATGGTGGGTCATCCCTAATTGTGATGTCCCTAAGTAAATCTCTTATAGAAGGCCAACTCATTTTTATGAATTTTGTTCTACTTTAAGTGATTTTATCTAAACCAATTGCTCTAAGCAGAACAAAAGGGCCCTAATTCTATTCCCAGCAGTTAGCAACTGACACCTAGTCACATGTCCTACACCAGTGTCAGAATGCAGGTAAAATTATTCAGACCTTTTTTTTCCACTTAAAGGGAGCACACTCCATTCACTGGGCAAATACCCCTGTACCTGTGGCATAGGGGCTAGAATCCCTCAGCTGTAGCACCTTTTTTTCCTCAATCTACCTCCACCCAAAAAAGACATTTTGGGGGGAAACCCCTGGCTATATTATATACTGCAAGATGTGTTTCACAAGATGACCAATTTTCACAACAATGTGTTTTTTATACTTTTGATACTAGTGATTTATAGTCATGATTATAGTCCTGATTATTGATGAGCCAGACAACCTTTTTCAATCTGCAGTTTGTTTAAATGAGGGAGCCTGGCTATTTGAATTTTCTACTTATACTCACAGCTCCACTGGTGGGGGGGGGTCTAATTCCTATCAGCATGTGTGTAGCCCTTACACACCTGGTGTTGGATGAGGAAGGCGGGGAGCAGGTTCTTCTGGGCCCAGGGTGCTCTAGGTGTGTTTGTATGGGTGGGGTTCTGGGGCTTTACTACAGGGGATGTCTGTACTCACCGTGCAGTTTCACTAAGACGACCGACAATCCAATATATAAAAACAGGGTTCTTCTTTATTTACTCCAATGGTAGACATTAACATATAGCACAGCTTTAGGAATCCATTCAGCCATTTTTCTTCCTGTCGCATCCACAGCCTAGGATCAGCCAGCTGGGTATACTTTCCTAGAAGGAAATTCTTCCACTGAGTTCCTATGGTTGGCCACTGTTGGGCTGGAGCTTTACCTCATGCTCTCTGACAGGGAATAGTCATAAATATGCTCCTCAACAATTCAATGGATAGGCACTGTGGCCTACAACTGTTGTTTAGAACACTAGTACAGGGATTCTCTCCCTTATATAACCTTTAGCTACGTCCTAGAACCCATTTTCATCCACATGTGATAGGCTGTTCTCTCAGACTTTCCTACCAAACACTATCCTCCTGCTTATTACTTGGTCTTTACCAAGCATCCTGCTCTGGTTATTAACGCTACCTTCCCCTCTAGAACAGTCTTCATTAAAGTATATGGCCCAATGATTGTCTATGGTCTCACTGCTGCCATCTTGAGTCTAAATAATACTGCAATACTGCAATCTCTATACACTTTCATGGCTAGAAACCAAAAATGGTATGATATCTTATTATCTCTATGTACAAGGGTTTCATATTAACTAACTGACATATTTCTATTTACACCCATGCCCCTACATATGCCCAGTTTATTTAGGTAATACAATAAAAATGATATTGCCCCAAGAATTCTTAAACTGAGAAAGCAATATTGGGATTGAATTTAACAACCCACATCACAAGCTCCTCACCAATTATGATGCAATGTTGCAAATATATAGTAATATTGTGCATTTACCTTAACCCCACATGACCCTTGGACCAGTTACCTCCGTTAAAAGCTGTAAGGAGAAATTAACTTGCTGTTCTGTTATCAATTGTTTCAGCTACCATGCGCTGTTTGGCCACCTCCCATAAGTTCCAGAATGACCACAGCTGATATAAGCCCCCAGTGTGGTCAGACTTTGCAGTTTTTACTCCTGTCCTTGTGAAGAGCATGCTCAAGAGGGCCCATTTACATTGCTTATTTTTAGATAGTTAGGGCTAGCAGAGCTGTTATTTAGTTGTGAGCATTCATTGTCAGAAAGATTTTCATTTAATTAAAAAAAAATAAAATCACTGATCACCTATTACTTTATATTCATTACAAACAACCAGCACATCTCAATTCAGCCGTCATTTGTAACTAGCATAAGCCTTTCACCTTCATAAAAGGGACTTGAAACATTACTTACGCAAAGAGAGCCCAATTGTTTTACCTGCCGAAGAGGTGATTGTCATGTTTATGTGTCAATGACATTTTCATCTCCACACAATGTAAATCAGTTGAAGCCAATATAATTATGTGTTTGAAAAAAAACAAACACACTGCAATAGAATACTGATTGCTATTATTTAATGTCACTTTTCTTTTTGCGCCTTGAGTGTGAATATATATCATTGACATCTGAAAGAACAAGCTGCTAGACTCCAAATGTATTTTAGAGCAGAAGATCAAATATGTCTTGTTCTCTCTTGCGCAGTATGAAGTGGTATTGTTCTGTGTGCTTTCCATACCAATGCTTGAAGGCTATAAAAATGGGTCCATGCTTATTCAATAGCGCAGTCCAAAGTGCAAAATGATGAGCAAATTGGCATAATCCATCAACTATACTGGATGTCAGGGACCGCTGGACACCCTTCTCTCGTGAGCCAACAATCCCCAATCTCCACCGCCTCTTGTGCCTATAGACAAGCCCCCGCTTGCTGGAGACACGGGTTATGCCTCTCCAGACTCGGTTGCCCCCAGGTCTTACTGGCGCAAAGATTGCTGGCTTACGATAAAGACGGATGAACTGCGGGGTATCCCAAATCAGGAGTTCATGCACCAAAGTCTGTAAACGTCAAAACCAAGGGGCAAGGCAAAGAGTAGTCAGGACTGGCAAGGGTCAAGGCCGGGTGATCACAGAAGCGCGGTATCCAAGGGGTTAAGCAGAAACGAAGTCAGACAGGCAGAAGGTCGGTTCAGGCAGCGAGCAGGAGTAGTCAAGGACGAAGCCGGATCAAACACACTAAGAAGAGATTCAGAAGCACACCCAAGCTAGTAAATGGCTATAACAGGCACTGGTGGTTCGGGCGGGAAAATATTTAAATGGTGACTGACCAATGAGAAGGGGAATGTGCTGATTGGTGCAACACACGATCTCACCCCTGATAGGAGAAACTCCAGGGACTGGACCGCCCTGGCCAGTCAGGCTGTCCATTCCCTGACCTTCCCAGAGCAGAGGATTCCTGCGTCAGGATTGGTCCTTTTAAATCTGCCCCCGACGAATGCGCTGGGAGCAGCGCCGCCGGGGGACATAAAGGGAACATGCTAGCACGCGGGCACGTGCACGGCCGTCGGCTGCCGGTGCGCCCGACGCTGGAGGGGCGGCTGCCTCCACCAGTGAGCGTGCGGAGGCACCGCGGGACAGACTCCCAGGTAAGTTCCTTACACTGGAGTAAAATTAAAGCCCTGTTCTAGGAAAACAAAAATTATCATGGTCATTTCTCCTCCACACGAGTCTTCTGTGTCTGGATCTAAATGGTCCAGACCCTTCTATGTACACATGCACCATTCAGTCTTCTGACCTCCATCCCCTATGTGAAAAACTCTGGCACAACTGATGTCACAGACCACTTAAAAGGGACTGTAAACCCAACAGCAATAATAAGGCAGCAAGCAGTTCATCTGATGCCTGCCCTATGTGCCTCTCCTCCATTTCCTGCAACACAGGGTAGAAACCATAGCAGGGCTCTAAAGTTTACCATTGCTTCAATTTTATTCCTCCAGGAACCATTCTGTCCCTTGATGCTCTCAGTGTGAGCGATCATGGCAAACCACAGTGATCCTGCAAATGTCTCTGATCACAGCAGAGCATGCTCATTTCTCTTAAGGCTGCGCCATTACAAACCCTTCCCTGCTCAGCCATGCCCAGAGATGTAAGCTAAAAGAGCGACTCTGTTCGCATACATAAACTGTTTAAGTATAACCCAGGCCCCTACATATGCCCAGTTTATTTAGGTAATACAATAAAAATGATATTGCCCCAAGAATTCTTAAACTGAGAAAGCAATATTGGGGTTGAATTTAACAACCCACAACACAATAGCGACCCTGTTAGCATACATAAACTATTTAGGTATAATCAGAGATTTTAAGACACTTAGAATTGTTTTACCTTGTTTTCAAGAAGGATATGGTGGGAGGGTGTGTGTCTGGACAGGGCCTTTAATGTCTATTAGGCATTAGGTTTGGTATTCAAGGGCCCAGAACTGAGCAGCCAGGCTTTGTGTCTTGGAGGTGCTTCAGTCCCATGCCATTTTTACGTAAGGCTGGTGCTCCTTCAGGGTTACCATGGGCACAAGGCCCATGCAGATACACACTGAACTCTTCAATACTCGCTGTGACTGGAAGGAGGATGCAGGAAACCAGCCAACATGATAGACAGAAGGTTTGCCAAACCCTACTGGTATAATAGTCCCGGGAGCCTTTAAGAAAATGCACTTATACATCAGAGGTGTGGTGTTCTGGGGTTCCTGTTAGGGCCACTGTGCATCTAAGTGCTTTACAGTGACACTAGGGGATTCCAAGGAAATCCACATCTAATTAGCTTAAACACCTCTTCCTGAGATAGTACAGTCTTTCCTCTGACTGAAGGTCTGCTCTGCACTGTAAACGGTATAAACCAGTGCATTTCAATCAACCAGACGGTCAATGGAGGCAGGAAAAGGTGAAGAAAGAGTTTCACTAACACTGCAGCTTCAAAATGATATGGCAATAAAAAGAACAGCAGGTGAGGGCAAAATGAACACTGACCAATACGAACACAATTAGAAAATAACACTAGCGAATTTAGGGATCATGTAAAAACCAGGTGCTAGAATGGGTAAAACAGAATTGGACATTATTTTTACAACTTTGCCTTATCATCTTATTACCAGATGTTGCAGATGTTCTCTTACCTTAAACCCAGGGAAGCCACTGAAGTTATACCTGTTGTAGCCTAAAGCTCTTCATAGGTCACTTGAAAAACTTTTAGCAATGCCCTAACTTCTCATAAGATACGTGTACAGTCATGCACAACACATACAAATGCAACACTACTAAAAGTGTCTTGCATTGTGCCGGTAACACCATGTAACTTACACTTTGCTCTTTACATTGAAAGAGGCGAGTGCAGGCTTCAGCAAAGGGGAACATTGTTGGTAACCGCTTCTTCCCCTCCAACACTTGAAAGGATCACCATATTGCAAAATGGTTTTAAACTCCTGCCCGAAAAGCATATAGCCTAATCGCCTAATAAAATTGTTCAGGAAAGGGAGGGCAGTACCTGTCATGTTGCTTTAGTCTAAATCAGGGGTGTCATTTTCACCAGGGGCCACATCAGCATTCTGTCTCCTTCAAAGTGCCAGTTAATAACATACAAAAAAACAAATTGCAAACACGGTCATTAAAATGTGTGGTAACGGACACCAAATGATTTTGCTCAGGACGGACAGGGACTGAAATATATATTGCCTAGTAAAACCATGGAATTGTTTTGCTTAGGAGAGATGTAAAATTATTTTGCCCAGAATTAACCTTTTACAGCACCATGGAATATGATGATGCTCTATAATAATAAAAAAAAATTGCGCTATACAGATGCAGACTTGTTTTGCCAAGGACAGATACAGATATAAAATTATTTTGCCTAGGACAGATGTAGAGGCAGATTATTATTTAATTGTTTTGCCCTGGACAAATACAAAATTATTTTGCTTCCAAAAGGAGAAGCTGAGTTATTTTGCCCAGGATAGCCACAATAATTATTTTGCCCATGAAAGATGCAGATGTAGAATTATTTTTCCCAGTATAGAACTAAAATCATTTTACCCACCCCTCTTAGCAATAGCTAGCACTACTAACCCATGAAGCAGACATAGGACCTCCACTCCTTGTGTGGCGACAGCTGGTTGCAGCATACCAATTATCCTGATTAGCATTGTTAGGTAGTTTTGCCTAATTTTCCCCCATATTTGAATGTATTGGGGTGGGGGTAAGCGTAGAGGCAAGTAGTTGGCTGGTACAGAACTAGACTAAGAAAAAATGGTTAGAAATATAAACTAGTTGATAAACGGGGAGAAGGTCAGCAAGGAGGTAAATGACGAATACAAAGCAGATAAGTAATCAAGGTAGCAAGTGAGAACTGAAGCCCTACAGACCAGGTTATTCATAAACAGACAAGCAAGGCTTGCCTGAGGACTAGGGCCATGGTCAGAAGCCCCTCATATGGTCTGATGTGGTGGCTTTGGTCATTAGTCATGCAGGCAAGTGAGCAAGCAATAATGAACATGACTGTGAAATCACACACATTTCTATGCCAGTCTTTACATATTTGTGTTCCTTGAGAAAGGGCACCTTCATGACTCTGAGACATTCTATTTTGTTGCTATAATTTGATTAACACTTCAAAGCAGTAGAGTGCTAGATGCTTCTTCCTCCACTCTGCACATAAGGAATCCCCCCACTCCCATCCCCAAAAACACAGATTATTTGCCCCAATGATGAATGGGCTACATCTGATGTCTTTAGTAGTTAATATGGCTGTATGCTTGGTGATTAGTAAACTCACCAATTAGACTGCCAATTTGAATCCTATAGCATGAGTTAATAGTTTTAGTTTAAATTACTGACAAAGTTTGATTTTACAGGCTTTACCTTACATTATTCTTACATTACCAAAGTAACCTCAGTAAAGAGCTCAGACTATCTTCTAATATAAAAAATAAATAAATATATAAGTCTCATATCAAACATTCACCAATATAGTAATTAAACTGAATTATAAAATCACCACTAACTTGAAGGGCTGTATGTCTTTGTTTATGTTTTTGTTTTACTATCTTGCCGTAGATGTTCCATTATGGGGAACCAGTGAAACAGCTGCTGGTAGTAAACAACCTTTTTTCATTAATTTCCACTTGCCGGAAGAACATCAAAAAGTATTCCTCCAGTTGTGTTACATTAGATAATCATCCTCGAGAGAGAGATGATGTGAGTTATTAGTAGGGGGCTCCCTAGGAGGGCAATTATCTAATAGAAAGCAAACGTCTACTTTCCCCAAGGACAAAAAAGCAGAGCCTTGCAGTGGTTAGCATGTATTTACTTAGGTCCTGATAACAGAGGACCATTCAATATGTTTTTCAATCGTAGATGATGCTGTACAACGTGCGTTGGGCTCGGAAAACAGCATTGTGGTTTTCTTAGGAACAATGGCATGGATAGATTACTGCCAGAACTCAATAAATTGTGAGTCTAGAGCAATTTGCCAAGCTCAGAAGTAAAAGATGGCTGTACGCATGTTCTTGAAAGGATTCCACAACAAAGTGGCTTTAACAATACAAAGACAACATGTAGAGCTAAATCCTCAGGGGGTCACCTACAATGTTTGATTTATCTAAAAGGTAATTAATTTGCTTCTTAGATGGCTAAACTAAAAGTTGAGCATGTAACGGTAATTGTTCTGAAAAGCCTGGCAGGGATAAAAAATAGCAACTTTTTTCACAAGCATGCTCTTTTAATTCAACAAAGAGGCCTAATGAGGTTCTTAGAAATGTGTATGGAATCATCTGTGTGCAAATGTTTCATTACTTGCACATTTCAAGCTATCTTGTGTTACTGAAATGGTCAATATAGCCCAGTACACCAAGCATATGGGCTGAGGTCTCCATGCGGGGATGCAGAGTTGGCTTCCAGCATACTGGATAACAGTCCCTAAGCCCTTTAGGATAGGTTTGGTGGTCTGCCAAACTATGGGCACCCCAGGTAGAAGAGATCTGGGTAAGCAGCTGGAAAAAGGTAGCAGCAAACCACTGCCCATATATAGCGGAAAGCAGGTCTCAAGCATCTTCAGGGGCCCACTCAGACTGGGCCTGAGGATGATTCTCCAGTGGGTACCAACCACCAAACAAGTGTGTGGATTGTCCAATGTGAAGTATGGGTGGGGTACCATGTGGCTCTATGTAGCAGAAGCAAAACAAAACAGTACTCTGTGTTGCAGTTTGCCTAGTTGACTCAGTGCGCTGCAGTGCCTCAGTATTATTGGTGGAAACTCTCACTGAAAATGTGGTGAGGACCAAAGTATGATTAGCTGCAGTAGTGAATGATATAAGGACTAAAGCATGATCAGCACTGGAGAAGAAAGTGGTGAGGACCAGAGAACAACCAGCTGCAATGGAGAAATTGAGATTGGAGGCAGCTCAGAAGGTGGCAAGAATCAGAGAATGATCGGCAGCAGTGGTGGACTCTTCTGTGTAAGCTAAGAAGATGGCGAGCACCCGGGAAGGATCGGCAGCATGGGTCTAGGCTCTCCAATACAAACACACAAATTATGCTCATGGTGCACTAACTACCTATTAACTCCTGCTCTTTGAGTTCTTCTGCTTATAGTGCACTTGTGCTAAGTTCCAGTGGCAGTGCGCATTAATATTTGCTCACAAATGCAGACATGTGATCTCAGTACTGTACAAGTGTGCTTATTGACACGAATGCTCAGGGCTATTTATAATGAGCTTCCTAGTGCCAAGATGGTGGCAGACTATTTCTGATCAATGTTGCTCTGCTCTTATCAGTGTTCTATGGAGACCCCAGAAAACCTTGTTTATTGGACTACTTTCTGATGACCCTTGCTTACATCTTGGGCTTCGCATGTTTGCCGCCTGCCTCTTCAACCTTAGATAACAGTTTCAACCTCCCCCTTGCCAGCTGTCAGTCTCCGACCCTTTGAATACATTTTCCAGATTACTCTTGTTTGCTGCCGGTCTGGGTTTCAAACTATCCTGCACTCCTTGATCACAGCTATGTGTGACCATCGCTGTTATCCTGTGTGCCATCTGGATTCAGGAACCACTGCCTGCCTATTCAGTCCCATGATTAATTGGACATGACTTGGAGCCTCCCACACAGAAAAGGGAGCTCTAGAAAAGCCAGATGAGGACCCTAAACTTTAAGCTGCAGGGTTGAGTCTAAGGTCCTGGGCAGTAGGTCACACTTTCTAGGCAGTGGAATCAGGCTAGTAATAATGGGAAGGCTGGACCTAGGGTAAGTTTTTTTCCTGTGCAAGATTTCAGGATGGCGCCGCCAGCAACACACATGCAGAGAAGGAAAAAGGCAGGAGGACATAGAAAGAGAAGAAGATTGAAGGAATGTGACAAGATAGAACGAAGGTTAGAAACAAGAGAGGGGCAATGAATTAATGAATTTATGAATGAATGAGGGAATTATATCGATATGGGAGAAATGTAGAAAAACAAGAATGCGGAGGAGGAAGTTGATTAGGGCTAGAAAAAGACAGGAAAAAATAGTAATGCAGAGAAAGAAAAAAAAGGAGAGACAGGGAG
This sequence comes from Gastrophryne carolinensis, assembly GCA_027917425.1. Classification (NCBI taxonomy): domain Eukaryota; kingdom Metazoa; phylum Chordata; class Amphibia; order Anura; family Microhylidae; genus Gastrophryne; species Gastrophryne carolinensis. The sequence continues at coordinate 55,090,181 of CM051241.1, forward strand.
AAATACAAAGAAAAAAAAAACTAGGTAAGAAAAAGGAGGAGGATGTGAAGAATCCTTAAAAGAGAGTCAGACGGGAGAAAGGTGACAAGAGAAAGAGGAAATGTGGCAATGATGTGAAAATAGGAAAGATAGGTACAGAAAAGGAGGGATCAAGATATAAAAGATAAAGAAGGAGAAAGGTAAATTGAAAAATTCAAAAGAAAAAATATGGAGAATTATAAAGATATGTTCAAAAACAAAAGGAGAGATGGGGTATTTTGGAAAAGAGGTCTGCTCGTCCAGTTGAGACTTCCTGCGGCCTTCTACAGTGAGGTAGGGATGGCGCCCTGTGCAAAATCATTGTACTACTTAATCTATGTATTTCGGATGAAATGTTAACAGATTCAACAGAGGGAGTACCTGCTGAATCCCGACCAATGAGCTCTTTTTCTTTAACATACAAAAAGTGTAATACATTTTTCCAATGGTGTTAGGATAATTTGAATGTTTGGAAACAACAGCATCCTATGGGGTATGCTAAAGAATTAGCATTTTTTGTAATTAGGTCAAGAGTGTCAGCAGCCTACAGCAAAGTGAGGGGAACAGTAATCGTTGAACTTTTTTTTTTTTTTGTTGCTTTTATTAGCTCAATGGTGATTCAGTGTGAATAGGGGCACAGCTGCACGTCATCATGTTTTTTTATACATTAAATCAGTGGCCTTTGAATATATTTAAAAAAACAACATGATTGTGGACACCAGTCATATCTGATATGCAGGTAGAGTACATTTGATGAAGCAGGTTAGTTTTCCTCAGGCTGCAGAGCCACTAACTACCCTGTGCCAGGGGTACCAATTCCGATTGCTGCCAGCCTGAGACAACTGACAGAGGCCGAGCCACGTCTTTATTAATCCTGGTCCTACTGCCACTGTCAGGTGCCCACTGGAGGATCAGATGCTGATCAGGTGGAGGCAGGTTGCACATGGCCACTTTCTACCATGGGCCCGGTAGCAGTTGCATCCCCTGCCTCTGTGGTATATACACTCTTGTTCACTAAATATTTAGCAAGACCCCCCTTGAATCACTGAGTAAAAGCAAAGTAACACAAAACAGACAGAAAAGAGTTAAAAAAAAAAAGAACTTCCAGACCACAAGATCAACTCTTGCTGGGTACCATGCAGACATTCCCTTGAATAAGGCAAAGATCAATATCCCAAGAGTAGTAGCCCCAAGCACCCAATTCAAAATCTTCTTTTATTGTTCTCACAGTCCTTTGTGGCTGGAAATGTTTGTTTGAAGCAGCTGTAGAGCCAACCAAATGAATAAATAAGTCTAACCTTGAGAAAAATATAAAAAAAAAACCACACCATATATACTATAGACTTTGAAGTGGTGGAAGACTAATTCTCTGAACTGGTGAATATAGTAGAGACGATTTGCTTTATGTGGCGCTCGTGTAGATTCAAGATTAAAATGGCCATTATCCTGCCATGCCTGAAATATTTCTCTTCAAAGTGTCATATATCTGCCAAATATCACAATCCACTTTGGTGTTATATACTAAAAATGAAGCAAGAAACAGAATCATTTCACTTTTTTAATATATCTGAGAACTCTGGGAAGAATGCAGTTTTGTAGATTAAATAAACGTTCAAAGTACATGTACCAAAAAAAATAAATAAAAAAATTACAGTGGGATAGCTATTGACATTTGTGTTTTAATATATCTCTTTGGAAAGGCCTTGAGTGTTATGCTTTCTTCACTGAAAATTTACTGTCTTTCAAATGACTTTTTATAGCTGTTTTGTGAGCAAATTGGTTGCCGGGAAAGCACTTTTTAGGTTAAAAGTAATAGAAAGGAGAGTTTTGGAGTGTGTTTTGCTGTCCTGTGTGTGTCAAGCAGCCTAGTATTCCTTGCTTTCAATCCAAACTCTATATACTGTAATAATATATATATATCTAATATATATATATATATATATATATATATTTATATTATCAGTTCAGCAGAAGATATTGTCTGTGCTCCCCATTCGTGACTTTTGCTTTACTTGCAGGGAAAACCACTGGAGAAATATAAAAATCATACAATGCCCCTTAGCGCTTATTTTCTGCCAAGACCCCACCTCACAGTTCTCTTTCTGAGAGAGTTAAATCATGATGCACACTCAAGCAGGACTGTTGTCTTGATGTTTTTTTTTTTTTTTATTTATGATTTGCATGCAGATGTGAGGCTGAAATCCAAAGCCAGCCATTCTGACTCCACCCTGATCCGATCTCTTTTGACTTCACTTTGAGCCCATCTCTTTTGAATACATTTCAAGGTGTGTTTTTTTTTTTAGTCAATATTTCACAGGTTTTCTTCAGTGAGAGCAAAACCAAGTAGCTCATTCTACATGTTCTGACCCTGGATAGTGGAACGTCTGTAAAACCATCAATAGGAATTGATGTACACTGGGGGTTCCCTTTTAGGATTCCCAAGTAATTTCCCTTCATGCCCCTCCCCCCTCCAGAGACATTATTCAGATGGGGGTTTCCTCTGGGGACTAAAAGCCTCCGTACACCAACTGGTTGTCTTTGGCAGTTTGCCAAGGTTGCCGAGGACCTGCCCCCCCCATCCAAACAAATGTTGGCAGGGCAGCTGCAATAGCAGCTCTCCACCACTGTATCATATCTGGCATTCGAGAGTACCATACTCCAGAAACTGGGGACTATCCAGCTAGAGGGCTTCTGAATTCGGTTGTCCTCACTCCGACTAATCACTAGTTTTTGCTTTTATAGGGTCTTATAGTCAGGTAACAAGGTAAATGAGGCTAATAAGCCTCAGTAAACTTCTTTGCTATCTGCAGGTGTCACCTGCAGCACTGATACGTGGAATGGCACAGCCAAGAGAAAGTGCACCACTGCTGAAAGGAGTATAGGAATGTCCAAAATGAAACAAGCACACTCACCCCTTTTGTGCTTTCTTGGTGTTCCTTTTATCATGGAAGTCTACAGCTTTAAACTTCATAGCTAACACTATGCATGTTGAAAGGCAAAATCAGACTGCCAGAAAGTAAAACATGAATTACTACTCTAGAGACCACATTTTTATTGCCTGTGACACTTCGGGATAGAAATCAGAGGCTCCTGTGCAACTTGGGCATTATAGACACAGTTCCTAAATCTACAATAATCCTGTTATGTAGTACATTCTTATTCTAGTATTACTGAGCTTAATTTTTATTGACACAATACTATATACACTTGCAGTGATTATTTCGGTGAACTCCTTACAGCGGTCCTTCACTCTGAATAAGACCCTATCTTATGCTTCCCACACCCTGCACATACAGATTGCCCACATTAAAAATCATCCTACCTGCATCTACTGCATGTTATGAGCCTTTAAACATCCAAGATGGCAGCTCATGGGTTGTCAGGCAGCCTGCAAACAGGAAGTGCCTTCTGACTGTGCTGCTCTGCATTCTGGGATTGCTGACCTTTTCCTGACCCCAGCTCTGCTCAGTCTGAGCAAAGCAGAGCTATAACCAGCCCCCTGTACTTTATCCCACTCTCCTCAGTATGTGTGATACTTCCGAGTCAAGATGGCGGCGCCCGTATCCTAAAGTCCTGAACAGAGTTGCAGCCCAGTGGGGGAAAGAATAATAAGTAAGAGACTAAAAACTTAAAATATATTAATTTTAGATGCCGGGGAATCATTTTCTAAGGGTTTGAGCTTTTCAATAAATCATGGTGAAGGTCCAGTTTAAGCCCTCACCCACACCTGTCTGGTACTGCATACGTTTCTGCATTTGCAGCAAATGCAGCAGTACTGCAAATAAAAATCAAACAATGGCACCTCTATGGCCCCTTTCAGATCTCTCCAGGGCGTCAGAGAGGAGAAAATCACAACCGTAAAAATCCTGGCTGCAAACTCACTCCATTAAAGTTTATGAACGCAAGTGCGGTTTTTCATGTGTTATTGTGTTTGTGGCCCCATTTAATAAAATGATTTTAATGGGATTCGATTCACAGGAAGTAAGGGCAAAGGATTTTTTTAAAGCACTGACATAAGCGCGAATGCAAACGTACACAAAAGACGAACAAAAAACACAAACATAAAAGGGCATTCCTATCGCAACATGCTGCTGAAAATGTAACTGGACGGGTTTACATGAACGTAGCATTAGTTTGAGCAGTTAGGCAGGGGAATGGGGTGGGGTGGTAGGAGGAATATTCACAAAGCAGGTAATCCTGAATTGAGATTTTTCAGACTGGGTCGGCTTGTTAGGCGATATGCATACTAGGTAATCAATGATTTTGGTAAAAGGGAGGTGCTACTACTAATGTGAATTGAATAGCTGTATTAATGAGATCAGCTGGATGCTTAAGACAAGCCCCCACCCTATAAATGTACCACAAGACCCTTAAGGCCCAGAAGACACCTGTTCTCTGAACCCAACTACCATCCAGCCAGGTAGACATAAGTAACAAAATATGCCACTCTGTGTGGATTAATCTGGTTGGTCTATAAGTGCTAGAAATTCTAAAAGAGGGACAGTCAAGAGAGCTTAAAAAAATATAATCACTTAACTGCCAATCCACTCAGTCCTTTGTGGCCCTGTCACCTGAACCGCTCTGGCTGCAGCACGTCTAGTTTCAAAGCTGAGAGCATGCTCCTGACCATTCTTTGTGTTTCTTTAAATAACATTGCATGTATCTGTTGTGTACTTTCAAATGAAAGACACTTTTCATGTGACCAGTGTAAACAAATAAAACACAAAATGCTGTCACTCAGTGTTGTATAGTTGTCATTGTATGTTTATTTTGCATGTCGTCATTGTGCCTAGCTTTGTCTTTTTCTTTGGAATGTGTTAAATATAGTTCTCGAAATCAATGCTGTGCTGCTCATGATAGCTCGTGTCTCATATATCGGAAGCGAGAAAGTTTATTGACAGTGGAAATCAATGATTCACAGTTCTATTATTATAGCAGACAGTTTACATTATCACATAAAAAAACACATTAACATTTAAAGCGCAACTACATTCTTAAACCTTTTAAGATATGAATCTCAAGGTGATGCATAGAGAGAACATCTGTTAAAACTGCCCAAATCAGTCCAAGTGATCTGATCTTCCATGCTGGATATCTGCTGATCCACCAATATTACTTAATTATTCCGGTTGAAATAGGACATATGTCCATCAAGTTCAACCAAGAGTGTTGGGTAGGGAAAGTTATTTTTTATTATAATTAATTTTTTTTTACTGATAACAGCTAATAATAACTGTTAATGTTATTTTCTTCTAAATAAGCATCAAATGCTTTTTTGTAGCTGTCAGCAGTTGATGCCGTAGCAAACTTCTGTTGGGGGCTATTCCACAGATTTATAGTTCTTATTAGAGATGAGCAAATTTTGGAAAAATTCATTTTGGCTGATTTGCTAAATTCCCCCAAAAAATCATTTTGGTCCAAATTTATTTGCAACAAATAGCTATTAAAAAAGTCTATTTCTGGGCTACTGAGAGCCTCAATAGGGTTGTAGAACATTTTGCCTTGCTGTAATACACATAGGGTGTGTGCTGGGTTACTGAAATAATACTGTAATGCACTATGACATGCAGATCAGAGGCATCGCTATTAGAATCACAGTCGCAGAGCGGCACAATGACAGAGGCATGAGGTGGCATCAGTATGAGACGACCACATATAGTGGCTGAATGACACATATGAAGTTGGCGGCAGGATATAGTGGCCGAATGACACAGCCTAGAAATTACGGCAGCATGAGAAGACCATATAGTGGCTGTATGACACAGCCTGGAGGTGCTGACAGCATATAGTGGCTGAATGACACAGCCTGGAGTTGGCAGCAGCATGAGGAGATCATATCGTGCCTAAATGGCAGACCCTGGAGTTGGCAGCAGCATGAGGAGACCATATAGTGCCTGAATGACACACCCTGGAAAGCAGCAGCATAAGGAGACCATATATAGCTTGAATGACACACCCTGGAAAGCAGCAGCATAAGGAAACCATATATTGCTTGAATGGCGCACCCTGGAGTTGGCAGCAGCATGAGGAGAACATATAAAAATGTTGGGCACATATATGTTATCCTAAGGATATTATTAAAAGTTAACTTTTACTTAATGCATTTCCTCAATACTTACATGTGGTCTGATGCAGAGGAATGTCTGTAACTGGGGAGCAGCGCCTTCAATCTGTTTTGCACTATCAATATTTGTGAAGTGTTGGCGCCATGATCCATCTACTCTGATGCATCAGGCATTGATGGGTGCAAATCCTTGCTGATCCATGCCTGATTCATCTTCACAAAAGTCAGTCTCTCCAGAGACAGAGGAGTTCTCCTTGGGGTTACTATGGCCCCCGCGGCACTAAACACCCTCTCTGATGGCACACTACTGGCTGGGCAGGACAGCTTTCCCAGGGCAAATTCTACTATTTGTGGCCACAAATCCAGTTTGGCTGCCCAGAAGTCCAGCGGATCTTCAAGGTGTGTTGGCATGGTCATGTCAAGGTGTGCCACCACCTGCTGGTCAGATCCTGCTCCAGGTCTACCTGCTGCTCATGAGTTACTTCAGTACACGGGTGAAAAATGCTACTCATCAGCAACTGTAGACTCAGGCTGCTGCTGATGGACCTGGTACTGCTCCTGCCATCCCACCCCAGCAGCCATGGCAGTGGAAGGTGAGCGCAGAGGGCCCCCAGAGACCTGCAAGAGGATGGACGATGGTGCAGATAGTGGAATTACGTTGTTCATCCCATAATCCTGGCAACTGACTAATAAGGTGGCTTCCTCAAAGGGCCTGAGCAAACGCAAGTGTCACATATGACCGGCCCTGGTTTACATTGAAGTTACACAGGGGCGCCCCCCTATCCTCTTGGATCATCAAGAAATTGGTGATGGCTTTTCTCTGTTGGTATAGTTGGTCCAACATATGGAGGGTGGCATTCCAAACTTTGGAAATGTTGCAAATCAGACTATGTTTTGGGATACCATTCTGGCGCAGCAGCTCAAGGAGGGTGTGTTTTGCGGTGTAGGAGTGGCTAAAGTGCATGCAAAGTTTGCTTCCCATTGTTAGGTTGTCTTGCAGATGGGGGGCGGGGGAAAGACTTCAGAAAACTCTTGACAACCAGATTGAAAATGTGTGCCATACAGGGCACATGGCTCAGCCTTCCTTGTCGCAGCGCCGTTCACCAAGACAAACCATGTAAAGAGCAGCATGACATTGCCGTGCCCTGCACACATGGTAGGCTGGAGAGGCACTGAGACTTGTCCATTTGGTGGCGGATGAGGAGGCGTAGTCGCACACTGTCACAGGAACAACGGCCATAGAGCATGGAGGCTGAAGCAGCGCGATCTGCTGTTGTGGCTGTGCAGGAACCACATTCACCCAGTGGGCCGTAAAGGACATGTATTGTCCCTGACTGTAATTACAGCTCCACACGTCGGTGCTGCAGTGTACTTTGGTACACACCAACAGGCTCAAGGACTGTCCCACCTTCTGCTCAACAAAATTGTGCAGGGCTGGTACTGCCTTCTTCCCAAAGTAATGACGGCTTTGGACTCTCCACCTCAGCTTGGCAAAATCCATCAGTTCTCTGAAAGGGTCAGAGTTCACCACTTGAAAAAGGAGGGACTGCAGCACCAGCAACTTGGACAGGAGCACATTTAGCTTCTGCAACTTTGGATGAGTGGGTGCATAAAGTTGTCCCTTGGCCATGGCTTCCCGATGGATTGCTGGAGGAATGACGGAGTACCAGGAGCATCTAGAGTGACAGAATGGGTATGACACACAGCTCCCTTCGGTTGAGGTGGTTGAGCCTTGCCTGGCTGAAACAGGGATCAGCGTGCCACTGGTTGATGCAGCAGGCTGGACCACCACTTCGGAGCCACGGTTCTCTCAGGCTGCTTTATGTTAACTCAGGTCCGTGGTGCCAACATTGAGACCTTCACTTTCTGCCTAAAATCTTACATGTGGCCATGTTAACCGCCACACGGGCGAGTAGCTGATTTTCCCACCAACTTTTCTGCACTAATTCACTGCTACTGTGGCCTACTCCAGGAACCCCTGTTCCATTACCTCCCGAGAAAGTAGCCTGCGGCAAAGCAGGTGGTCTACCATGGCCCCGGGCATATTTGGCTCCAGACTTACTACCATGCTACCACCTTGCTGGCTCAGCAGCTGGCTCATGGGCAACCTGCAACCCTCTTCTTATGATGATGATGAAGCCCCTTCTGCACCCGAATCCCAAGTGCACTCTGCTTCATCATCATAGAGTTGTGTCTGCACATCACTGATGTCCTCCTCAGGTTCCTCAACAGTGTCTGCTTCTGGAGCCTGAACACTCGCAACACCACCTCCCACGCCACTCTCCTCGTCACTATGGAGGTCTCCTCCACTTCTTGGCTGGGCAGTAGCTGCTGACTGTCCTCTATCAAATAGTCTTCACTGAAAAGTGGACCTGAACCCAAAGCATAAGATACTTCACTGGGGGAGGGAACAGCATAGGACAGAGGCAATGGGAGGGCAGGGACTGCTCCTGGGGCACGCCAACTGAGGGTTGTGTCTGAGGAAGCCACTAATAGTTGAGTGGGGGTGTCAGATGTCACTTGTGATGAAGTGGATGACCGTGTTAACCAATCGATGATGGCATATGGGTTGTTGGTCGAGACATGACTGCTAGCTGATACTGGGAGATCAGGCCTCTCGCTGTGACACCTGCTACCACTCCCCCCTAGCCTGCTGAGACCTCTGTCTAATGAATTTAGGCCTCTGCCAGTCCTCATTGCCTGTCCTGACACTTCTCTGCCTGACATACTTAGTGCGCATATGAGGGGAAGACAATACCCTACACTACACTTAAAACAGGATATGTGGACAACAGCAGCAGGTGTGTAACTATGTCTGGCCTTTCACAGTAACTAGGACCTGATGAGGGCAGTTCAATGTACTCCAATAGGCTTTACAACAGGATTTTTGGACAACAGCAGCAGGTATGTAATTTTGGGCTGGTGTATAATTTTGTCTGGCCTTTCACACTAACTGGGCCCTGAATACTTCAACAGAAACAAATTGCTTCAACCAACTGATGTAATTATGTGGTATGCCCTGAGGGCAGTTCAATGAACAGGAACAAATTGGTACACCATTAAGATTTTACAAACTGGTTACACTTAGTAGAGGACAATAGGCTTTTAGTGCTTTTCTCATCCAAACTGGCTGGCTACTATTTTCTTTTGTGAAAAAAAAAGTCTTTTGAGTTGTAAACACCAGTGCTGCAGCACACTGTGTCCTAAGTCCTCTCTCTTCCCTTCCACTACTTCTATGCTAGAATTTGGCTGACACGTAAATTATTGCTGCTACACACACTGTCTCTGTGGTGAATTGCTTTTGCTGCACATTGCCACTGTGTCTTACTCTTCCTCCCTTCACTATCACTGCTTCTGTGCTTGAAATTGTCTGACACCTGAATCGCTACTGCTGCACACTGTCCCTGTGGTAAATCATTTTTGCTGTACACTGCCACTCTGTCTCTCTCTCCCTGACACTATCTCTCTACAATACAACGCTGAAGTAAGTGGCAGCAAGGTGGGCACCGATTATATAGGGCTGTGACATCACCAGGGTAGCTGGCTGCTGATAGGCTGCATGCGATTGAGCATCATCCCGCCTTGCAGCCTCTCCAGGATTCCTTGCCCCAAAATGCAGTTTAATGGAATTTAATGAAGCAATTCACATGATTGAATTGCAACAATTTTCTGATTCATTGTGAATCGTTTTCTTTCTGAAATTCGTAACAAATCCGGATTAGTTCAAGACTCATACCTAGTTCTTATGGTAAATGATTGTCGTCTCCAGAGATGGAATTTCTTTTTTTCCCAAGTTGAAGGGAGTGCCCCTTGTCCTTAGAGAGGATTTTAACTGAAATAGTGTTTTTTATATTGTCCATTTATATTTTTTTCAACTTAATTTTGTCACCCCTGTAATTTTCGTAATATTTCCTCATAATCAAGATCCTTCATTCCTAAGATTGAAAATAAAAATAAAATAAAAATTATATATATATATATATATATATTCTGGTTCCTAAAACCAAATCCCAATGATCTCTATGGGAGAGAAAATTTGAGAATTCCAAACAATGCGCACCCCCAGGGCTGATAGCCTAGCATAGTGGTTGGCATTCACAGGGTTCGGAGGCTCTTATGCTCTTCAACACAGGTCCCGGGTCCAATGCTTTTTGCCAGGGTGCCCTGAAATAGACAGGTCCATGCCACAGGCTTTTCCACAATCCTGGTGCATAGTAGGGGGTGACATAAGGCTTTTGAAATGATATGTGGGCCTTAGCAGTGTAAAACAATTACTGTGGATTAAAATATATCTCTTATCAATAATACATAAAAAGGTGCCCCCTCTTTTTTTTCTGCCATCTCATAGGAATGATGCTGCTGCAGGATGTTCTTTTGTACCTCAGGGGTATGGTGAAGGCAAAGGTCAGATTCCTACAGGCAAAGGGATACAGTCCCTATGCCTAGGATCCCCAGTTAGAAGTAAATACAAGAAGATAGGTACATTTCTTTTGCAATCCGCTTTTTCATTAATCATGTCCAAAAGGCGAGTTACAGATGTAGTTGAAGATGATAGTAGATGAAGTTGAACTTAATTCTGAGATAGAAAAATGAATTTGCTAATCTGAGATTATACAAACTTTGGGAATTTGTAACATAATATATGATCTCTCCTCTCCACTGCCCCTTATACAATTATCTAATATGGGTGTCATTACTCTCTAACACTATTTTCTATGATGGCCCATTTGTCTCTAGATAACAATGTCTAGATGCATGGTCTCTTACAATCAAATCTGTTCTTGCTTTCATCTTCAGATTGTGGTGACTATAACTATATTTTAATACTAAGCAGCACTGTAGCACTGTATATTTCAGAATAGCAACAAGATTTTTTCTCAGTTAACTAAGTGGCTGAGAGCCCAACCTATGCGTTTGCTGAAATCTGTACCTTATATTCCCATATCCAAAGTTCTTCACTATAAGCCATCCTTACTTTCTAATATCCATGTACACCACCAAACACCCAGCACTAGAACACACACATATTGCCCAAAGGTTGCCATTTTGCTTCTAATAAAAAGTGCCACACATCACTGAATGAAACCCTTAACCACCCTGAGGCCATCCATAAGGACCCACATAACACTGAAGGGTCTCTGCACCCACTACATCACCCTGGGGCTTTCCATACTGCTCTAGGGCACTCCAGTGCACTCTCCAACAGCCATATATACCATCCAGCATTGAGATTGACCTATAATGTTCAAGGGCCTCCTATACAACTATAAAGATTGTCACTAACTTGATGGTGAGTACCATTGATGGGGAGACCTGGCATCCACTACTAAGGATGGACAACGGAGACTACTGCCCAAGACACAACTTTAAATCCGAAGGCCTGAATTCTAAGGACCAGCCCAGTATTTTCTAAAGCTCCCCCCCACAAAGTGAGGATATATTTGAAATGTGGGTGATCCCAGGTAATTTCTCAGGGAGTCAAGGGCCTGTATCTGTAAGTTATACATTCGCCGCTAGATAGCAGTAAAAAAAAAAGGCCTAAATACTTTTTTACGGTTGCATTAAACCCGTGACGAGTGCTAGTAATAGGCTTCACTGTGGAGAAACAGTGCTAGGGCCTCCTCCTCCTTCCAACATAACTTTTTAGGGCTCTTGATGAGATTAGAGTACTGCACAATCTCTCTAATAGGAGTCAGGTAAAGGTTTAGTGTGGTCATGCAATAGCTTAATCACATCTTGAGCACTAAATAAATGTTGAGAAACCATGATGGAAGGGAAGAGGTGGCTATGACAATGTTCTCCTTTACTGAACCCAGGCACTAGAACTCGCCCCTCCCAGTGTAAATAGCTAGAGGGGAGAAGAACAGAACATGGGCTGAGGTAAAGAGCATTAAAAATAAACACCACGTTTAAAAAAAAAATGTATTTTTCTAAATAACGTATACTTACTTTTCCCTGTGGCTAGTCCAGCGCTGACAGTTTAAGTGACAGTTATGCCGACGGGTCACCAGCATTTAATATGGGAGGGGGTGGAACGCACCCTGCCCAGTTATCCGCACCCCTATTTGGGACACCGGTTGTGTGGAAGAGCCCGATAGGGGATTGATGTGTATTATTCACAGAAATTTATTATTTTTGGCTAGGAGCCTGAGCATGAATGTAACAAGATGAATCATTCTGAAAAGTCTGCTAGCTCCCAGGTGAGAGATAACTTTGTTACATTGTTGTAGCTAGGCTGTGGCTGATGTATTATAATTGTTTCAGTTGTCATCAGCTGTGATATATTGTTAAACAGTCATTAATGTGCTATTTAATATCTTACATCTGGTTCACAGCTCTTTGTTTTGAATTCTGTCTCCTCTTTGGCAATCCTAGGGGATTTACACACATCTGGATGCACCTGTTTAGATAATCAAAACCCAAGGGGGTACTACTGGGCAGCACAGCAGGCACTTGCACTCAACACACAATTGGTACAAGTGATGAATAGCAGCTCCATATGTTTGGGTGCCACTTCTCCACTGTGTCTGCCCCCCCCCCCCCCCCACAAAAAAGCCCTGGTAGAGAATGTAAATCAAGGGTTTTGGGATGGTAGGCGAATGAGTGAATCTAAGAGGAGAAGTGCAGCTGGGTGTGTGAGTAGTAGAGGTAGTGGGCGGCAGCTTACACCAGGCTGTATTAAGAATCTGCTACTGGGATTCAATAAGGGGCATCATCCGCCCCACCCCTTTATGGCTGGGCCCCATGCAGCCCTGTTGGCGTCCCTGGAATGTGTGCATAATGATTTCTGAAGCTCCCCTTTGTCCCAGGTTCTCTTTAAAAATAGTCTAGCAAACATTATGGAAAACTGTTCTGCAATTTACAGACAAACAAAACCTGAACTCACATGAGAGAGCAGAGCAAATACAGCAATATTCATGGCAATTGTTTTAGCATTCAAAACACATTTCAGATTTAAAAACACAATTACTCGGATGGTCTACTGATTTCAAAGTCACCTCAAAAATAAACAAGGCTTTCAAATCTGTCACCCTTCTTGTTTGAAATGCTAAGTCAGTGACAAAGCATAATAAGATAAAGCATATTAGCTGCAGCAAGGCAAGTCTCCAGAACTTTGTCTGCCGCTCACTGTGGCTGTATTAAAGGACATTTCTGACAGTTACATTTTTATATTATTCAGACTGTTACTTCCAGCAAGCTGAATGCTAGACTCACCATCATTTTCATACCAAACATTTATTTAGGATTAGTCACTTGATTAAAAGTAGTAGATGTTGTACTCTATTCTCTTTTTAACAACAGTTAAAGGACGGTTGTAGGCAAAAATGACAATATTTACTTTCAAAAGCCCCCCAATTCTACTCTTATAGCTAAACATCTGTCTATGTTTTACTACCTGTTTATGGTGTTATTTCTCTCATTAAAGTCTTTTTGTCAGCAGGTTTTTTCTCTTTTAGATCCCGTAAAACTCTCAGAGCCCTCTGAGGGCCCCCTGAGCCCTTTTTTGCATGCCCCTGCCAGGTGACGGCAGCATAGTGTCACCCCTTCTTACCACAGCAGTAGCAGTACCGCCTCCAATCCTGCTCCTAGGTGCAGAGCCTGAAAAATGTCTGTGTAGCTTTTTATTGTTCCAGAGGAAAAGAGTCTACAACTCTTTTGTGTATCTGTGCATTCCGCACTCACCACACAAGGGTAGCCCACCGAACCCATCCAACATCCGTTGCAGGGGCTATTGCCAGCTAGCTAGGTAAAAGGAGAAATTGATTTTCGGGCTGGCCTGGGCAAAATAATTCAGTGCATGCATTTGTCCTTGGCAAAATCATTTTTTGGAACTCCTGGGCAAAATTATTTTGCATCTCTCGTGGGAAAAATGATTCTGTGGTTGTCCTGGGAAAAAGTATTCAGTGTCTGCATCTGTTCTGCACCCACACATTTGAATAGTCAGGTTTGCATTTTGTTTTGCGTTATTAACCAAGCCTTTGAAGTCGCACCCAGAATGCTGATGGGGCCCTTGGTGAAAATTAGTCTAGATGATGGATGTACACTATTACATTTACATTCCATATAAGCTTTTTTTACATTACCATTCATTCATTGGCTTTGATTCACTAAGAGGTAGAAAAAAAACACTTAGAAAATTGGATCGCATGCAAGGATTTTTCAAACTTATGAGCGATTCACAAAGACAGTTGAATTAAATTTGTGTGCTCAAATACGCTTGAATATGCTGGGGATTTTTTTTGCGTGTGCAGCTGAAAATCACTTTACAACTGGAAAACTCAGTGAAAGAGTACCCAAATGCTTCGTTTTTATGGACTTTCTAATTTATGTTGAATAATCCATTTCATTGTTAATGTTTAATTATGTTTAATTTTGCATTGGTTCAGTGCATCATTTTTCGGTGATGGTGGTTCAAGTTGCCCTCTTGGCAGTGTTGCTTTGCATTGCTTTCCATCTATTGTTATTGCACCCATTTATTTGGATGGTTTGTAGATTAACAGTTGTTAGTTTTGGCTTTGCTCTGTGGATCCATTGATATGTGAATGTGAGTGTCGTCCTGGGTGTCATCATTAGTATGCAGATATTTGTAACGGTGCTACTTTGGTTCGCCCCATATAGGCCTGATGTACCTACATTTCCAAACCTGATAGTCCCCTGCTCCTTATTACGTGTTGTGGACCTCGTTGCCAGGCCTTTGGTTTTTATATCTCTTATATACTCTTATTCATTGTTTGATATTGTAGTTCATGTTAGCGATTTTGCACTCACAGGTGTCCTTGACCAATTGGTTCTAAGTAGTATAGTCTTAGTATATGTCATCATACTACTATGCATTTTATGTATCTTAATCTTAATTTTTTCATCAACTGAATAATTTTTATGTTTACTTATATAGATGTATATTTAATCCTTGATTTTTTGAGCACCTTTGGATGAATTGTCATCATATTTTGTTACCTATGCACTGTCACTAGGGATGAGTGAATCGATCCAGACGAACCCGGATTCGTTCCGAATTTCATGAAAAATTTCTGAACGAATCCGAATTTCCCAGCGATTCGATCAATCGATCGAAGTTTTCCTTTAAACTCCATTTATTTCAATTACAGGCATTCTAAAATGGTGGAAGCACATGTCCGGACATATCCCCTGGGGCAAGGTATCATGGGTAAGTCACATGCAGCCTATCAGCAGCCAGGAAGCCCGGTGACGTGCTATATAAAGCGGCGACCATCTTCCTTGTGCGCATTTCAGCGTTCTATTGCGGCCAGAGCACAGCTCGTTACAGACAGGGACAGAGAGAGAGAGATAGGTAGGGAGAATCAGAAAGGCAGACAGAGAGGTAGACAGAGCCAGGGAAAGATCGGGAAAGATAGGGAAAAACCGGAACCATCCAGCCAGGGACAGCTTAGAAGTGACCGTGAACATTTTTTTTTTTTCATTAGCCAGATCAGTTTTCAATTCAATTTCAGTTCTTTGTGCTGTAAATCTGCCTTGCCACTGTGCATGCCATCTATGCAGTGGCTTATTTAACCCTATCTGTTATCCAGTTATATTATGATAAATGCTTGTGTGTAAGTTTTAATATTTTTTGGTCCTTCTTTAACCAAAAAAACACCAGCCCACCTGGGTATCCCAAACCTGCACTTAGCAGCCTATCTGTTATGCTAAATACGCTTGTTGATACTCCTCAGCTTAATCAAAGTATTGCATTTTAAATTGGTTTTTGGTCTGCCTTTAACGAAAAAACACCAGGCCGCAGGGCATCCCAAACCTGCACTTAGCAGCCTGTTATACTAAATACGCTTGTTGATCCTTCCTCAGCTTAATCAAAGTATTGCATTTTGAATTGGTTTTTGGTCTGCCTTTAACAAAAAAAACACCAGCCCACCTGGGTATCCCAAACCTGCATTAGGCAGCCTGTTATATTAAATACGCTTGTTCATCCTTCCTCAGCTTAATCAAAGTATTGCATTTTGAATTGGCTTTTGGTCTGCTGCCAAAACAATAGGCCGCAGGGTATCTCATATTGCCAATTTTCATAGTATATGGTGCAGAGAAGCAGTCCCTCCTTTTATTTAGCTTCTTTTTAAAGTAAAGTAAACACATTTTTTATCGTACCTATTGCGCATTTCAAATACATAAAAATGTCAGGCAGACAAGTGCAAGGATGTTCAAAGAGGAGTGGCAGAGGCCAAGCTTCAGCAGGCAGAGGTCGCAGCAGACTAGGAGCGAGTGGCAGCAAGAGTCACGGTGAGAGACCTGAACTGCCAGTATCTGCCAGCGGTCGTGTCTCCACCAGTAACGCATCTGCCGTGGTAGATTGGTTAATGCGCTCATCATCATCATCACAAGTTACATCTGAGACCCCCAGTCTAGGGTCGGTAGGTTCCTCTGACACAACCCTGAGTTGGCATGCCCCGAGAGCAGTCCCTGTCCTCCCATTCCCTCTTTCCACGCCGTTCCCTCCCCCAGCGACGTATCCTATGCTTTGGGTTCAGCTCCACTCTTTAGTGAGGAGGACGATCAGATAGAGGACAGTCAGCAGCTACTGCCCAGCCAAGAAATGGAGGTGGCTTCTTTAGCTCGTCAGACAAATAGTGATGTGGACAGTGTCGTGGGTGTTGTGAGCGTTTCAGCTCCTGCGCCAGACACTGTTGAGGAAACCAAGAACATCAGTGACGTGCAGCCACAACTCAGTGATGATGATGATGAAGAAGCCGATCACACTTGGGAGACAGGTGATGAAGGGGCTTCATCGTCATCATCAGGAGAAGAGGGGCGCAGGTTGCCCCGGAGTAAGCAGCTGAGGCAGCAAGGTGTTAGCAGCATGGTTGGCAGTCAGCATGAGGGCACAATTGTAAAGCCTGGAGCCAAACGGGGCCGGGGTAGAGCACCTGCTGCGCGGCAGGCTACCTTATCGGGAGGTAGTGGAGCAGGGGTTCCTGGAGTTGGTGACAGTAGCAGTGAATCAGTGAGGCCTGTTGATGGGAAAAGTAGCTACTCGGCAGTGTGGCAGTTTTTCCTGAAGCATCCGCAGGAGGGTAACATGGCCACATGCAAGATATGTAGGCAGAAGGTGAAGCGTGGCACCACGGCCCTGCGTCAACATATGATGCGTCACCATAAAGCGGCCTGGGAGAACCGAGGCTCCGAAGAGGTGGTCTAGCCTGATCCTCACCAAGTGGCACGCTGCTCCCAATTTCTGCCAGCCAAGGCTCCAGCACCTCAGCCGAAGGCAGCTGTGCGTCATACCCATCCTCTGTCGCTCCTGCTCCTCCTGCTCCAAGTCATGCATCCCGCCAGCAATCCATCAGCGAAGCCATGTCCAAGAGACAGCAGTATGCACCCACTCATCCTACGGCGCAGAAGCTGAATGTGCTCCTGTCCAAGTTGCTGGTGCTGCAGTCGCTCCCTTTTCAGCTGGTGCAATCTGCACCTTTCAGAGAACTGATGGCTTGTGCCGAGCCGAGGTGGAGAGTCCCAAGCCATCATTTCTTTGCCAAGAAGGCAGTACCAGCGCTGCACATTTTTGTTGAACAGAAGGTGGGCCAGTCCTTGAGCCTGTCTGTGTGTAGCAAAGTGCATGGCAGCACCGATGTCTGGAGCTGTAACTACGGTCAGGGACAGTACATGTTGTTTATGGCCCACTGGGTGAATGTGGTCCCTTTGCAGCAGCAACTTGGACAGGTCACGCTGCTTCGGCCTCCGCGCTCCCTGCCCGTTGGGCCTGTGACACCGTGCGACTCGGCCTCCTCATCCTCCGCCATCTCCTCACCCTCCACTGTAGGCTCAAGTCTCAGTGCCCCTCCAGTCTACCATGTGTGCAGGGCACGGAGGTGTCACGCTGTGCTTCACTTGGTTTGTCTTGGCGAACGGAGTCACACAGGGGAGGAACTGCTTAAATTTATTCATCAGGAAATCCAAACATGGCTTACTCCAAGAAAACTTAAAATGGGAATCATGGTTACAGACAATGGGAAGAACATTTTGTCTGCGCTGCGCCAAGGAAGCCTGACCCATGCCCCCTGCATGGCTCACATCTTCAATCTGGTTGTCAAGCGGTTTCTGAAGTGTTCCCCCCATCTGCAAGACATCCTAACAACTTCAAGGAAACTTTGCATGCACTTCAGCCACTCATACACCACCAAACACACCCTTCTTGAGCTACAGCGTCAGAACGGTATCCCCCAACATAGTCTAATTTGCAATGTTTCCACCCGTTGGAATTCCAGCCTCCACATGTTGGACAGATTATATGAACAGAGAAAAGCCATCATGGATTTCCTGATGATCCAAGCGGATAGGGGGACTCCCCTGTGTAACTTCAATGTCAACCAGTGGCAGCTCATACGCGACACCTGTCGTTTGCTCAGGCCCTTTGAGGAAGCCACTTTGTCAGTTGGCAGGATTACAGGATGAACGGCGTGATTCCACTGCTTCATGTACTACAGCACATGTTGGAAACCATGGCTCAGGAGAAGGCACAGGGCACAGGAGTAATGGCGTCTACATCTTACAGCCACATGAACCCCGTTGGAGCTGAACTGGAGGAGAAGGAGGAAGAGGAGGAGGAGTGGCCCAGTGAAGCACAGTTTAGGCTTGGCGAAATGGCTGGTTTATCTAGTCAGCGGACAGAAGAGGAGGAGCAGGAGCAGCCAGGAGGAGCTAGAGGGTTTTGAGGAAGGTGAGACAGAGGACCCGGACACACTGTGGCAGTATGCAGTGGAGATGGAGACAGGTAGCCCCTCCGAGTCACTTGCGCAAATTGCAGGAAGCATGCTCACGTGCTTGCGTAGTGACCCCAGAATTGTTTCCATTTGTCGGCGGGATGAATTCTGGCTGTCCACCTTATTGGACCCTCGCTTCCGGCACAAAATGGGGGCATTTTTTAAACCCGCCGAGAGGGAGGACCAACTGAACTACTACAAAGACATTCTGCGTAGTCAGTTGGCCGATGCCTATCTGCGCCATGGTCAATACTCTCGCAGGTCTGACTCGGGGGGGACCTCTGCACTCACCTGCCACTGCCATGGCTGCTGGGGGGGTTGGCAGGAGCAGCAGCTCCATCAGCAGCAGCCTCAGTCTTCAGTAGCTAATGAGTATCTTTCTACACCCGCATAGTGAGGCTACTCATGAGCAGCAGGAAGACCTGGAGCAGGACGTCAACCAGCAGGTCATATCCTACCTTGACATGACCATGCCAACACACCTTGAGGATCCGCTGGACTTCTGGGCAGCCAAACTTGGCTTGTGGCCGCAACTAGCAGAGTTTGCCCTGGAAAAGTTGTCCTGCCCGGCAAGTAGCGTGCCATCTGAGCGTTTGTTTAGTGCGGCGGGGGCCATAGTTACGGCGAACTCGTCTGTCAACTAAAAATGTGGAGAGACTCACCTTTGTCAAAATGAATCAGGGATGGATCAGCCAGGATTTCCACCCACCAATGGCTGATGAATGCGACTAGATTCAGCATGGTGCCACGTTTTACACTTTCCAAATGGTGCAAAACATATTTATGTCTTTAGACCAATTTTTGGGCTCCTGCTGCTGCCAACTCCAGGGTGTCTTTCAAGCAATGTTTGGGCTCCTGCTTATGCTGCTGCCAACTCCAGGGTGTGCCTTCCAGCTAATGCTTGTGCTCCTGCCAACGTCAGGGTGCCTTCCAGCCAATTTCTGGGTTCCTGCTGCCAACTCCAGGGTGTGTCAGTCAATTTTTGGGCTCCTGCTACGGCTGCTGCCAACTCCAGTGTCTCTTTTACGCAATGTTTGGGCTCCTGCTGCTGCTGCTTGCAACTCCAGGGTGTAATTCAGCTAATTTTTGGGCTCCTGCTGCCAACTCCAGTGTATCTTTCAAGCTATGTTTGGGCTGCTGCTGCTTGCAACTCCAGGGTGTGATTCATCCAATTTTTGGGCTCCTGCATCCAACTCCAGTGTCTCTTTCATGCAATGTTTGGGCTCCTGCTGCTGCCGCTTGCAACTCCAGGGTGTGATTCATCCCATTTTTGGGCTCCTGCAGCCAACTCCAGTGTCTCTGTCACGCAATTTTTGGGCTCCTGCTGCTGCTTGCAACTCCAGGGTGTGATTCATCCAATTTTTGGGCTCCTGCAGCCAACTCCAGTGTCTCTTTCACGCAATGTTTGGGCTCCTGCTGCTGCTGCCAACTCCAGGGAGTGATTCATCCAATTTTTGGGCTCCTGCAGCCAACTCCAGTTTCTTTTTCAAGCTATGTTTGGGCTCCTGCTGCTGCTGCTGTTTGCAACTCCAGGGTGTGATTCATCCAATTTTTGGGCTGCTGCCAACTCCAGTGTCTCTTTCACGCAATGTTTGGGCTCCTGCTGCTGCTGCTTGCAACTCCAGGGTGTAATTCAGCCAATTTTTGGGCTCCTGCTGCCAACTCCAGTGTCTCTTTCAAGCTATGTTTGGGCTCCTGCTGCTTGCAACTCCAGGGTGTGATTCATCTAATTTTTGGCCTCCTGCAGCCAACTCCAGTGTCTCTTTCAAGCTATGTTTGGGCTGCTGCTTGCAACTCCAGGTTGTTATTCAGACATTTTTTGGGCTCCTGCTGCCAACTCCAGTGTCTCTTTCAAGCTATGTTTGGGGTCCTGCTGCTTGCAACTCCAGGGTGTCATTCATCCAATTTTTGGGCTCCTGCTGCCAACTCCAGTGTCTCTTTCAACCAATGTTTAGGCTGCTGCTTGCAACTCTTGGGTGTGATTCAGCTAATTTTTGGGCTCCTGCCAGCTCCAAAGTGTGTTTTTTCAGGCACTATAGGGGCCCCTCATAGTGATGCCACCTCAACTCTCTGCAATTGTGCCGCTCTGCGATTCTATTAGCGATGCCTCTGATCTGCATGTCATAATTATTTACAGTATTATTTCACTAACCAGCACGCATCCTATGCATGGTACAGCAAGGCAGAATGGTTTACAACCCTATTGAGACTCTAGGAAGCTCAGAAATAGCCGTTTTTAATAGCGATTTGTCGCGAATAAATTTGGGTCGAAACGATTTTGTCGGAAAATTCGGCGAATCAGCCGAATCGAATTTTTCAAAAGTTCGCTCATCTCTAGAGGCAGGTAAGTTTTCTCCTCCAAACTGTTGATCAGATACCCCAGATATATACCATCTGTTTGGGGAAGCAAACTTGATTTCTCTTTGTTTATTATCCATCCTGGCTCCGTCAGAAGAGACAATGTTCTTTTCACATTGCTCTCTTGGAGTTTCCTGGACAGTGCAAACAGTAACAGGTTGTCCAAATAGCCTATGATGCCTATCTGATCCTTTCTCAGAAAGGCCATCACCTCTGCCAGGACCTTTGTAAAGATCCTTGGAGCGGACGAATTGTATTGCCAGTGAAAGGTTGCTCCACCTAACATCACTGCAAACCTGTGTGCCGGCAGGATTGGGATATGCAGATACGCATCCTGAAGGTCTACGGAGGACATCCGGGCCCCTTTGGACAGAATTTCCTTGATTTTCCATCCGGAATCCTTTTTTGTACCGGATATCTTTTTTTTTTTTTTAGATTCAGAATCATTCCGAACTTTCCTGAAGGCTTTTGAATCAGGAATACATGCGAGTACACTCCTGTCTACCTCAGGTGCCATTGGACCTCCTCTATAACCGCCATCTCCTTTAGTTGAGTAATCACCAAATCACCATCTCCTTTAGTTGAGTAATCACCTTTGGTAATCACCAAAGGAAGAGCCTCTGCCTTGTCCCATTCCTTGGGGGACTGGGTTACCTGAAAATGATTCTTCGGCCATGAGACAAATTCTAGCCGCAGGCCGTCCTGAATTGTCTGAAGCCCCTTTCCCCTCAATCTCTGTGAAGCCCATGGCTTCCCAGCACCTGAGCCCGGCCCGCTCTCTGCATAAGTCTAGGCCTCTTCGTCTCCCATCTGGGTGGCTGAAGATGCTTTCTTTTAGCAGGGAATTTCTTTCCAGCTTCTGTGGATATGGTTAATACCCTAACTCAGAACCAAACAAAAGTTTTCCCTCCCAAGGGGATACTACACCAGTGCGACTTGGAAGTTTGGTCGCCCTGCCATGTCCTGAGCCAGAGTGCTCGGCGAGCAGAATTACTCAGAGCCATATTCTTTGCTGTGGCTCTGACTGCTTCTGACACTGCATCAGACATATAATTCACTGCTTTACACGCAAACATTTAAAGCATCCGCAAGCTCCTCCTTGGGAGCCCCTTCCTTATTATTAGTCCTTACTTTACCATACCTCAGACACCCTGCTGAGGCAATCAGCTGCAAGCAGCGGTCTAAGCAAAAAAGAATCAGTATCCCAGGCTCTTTGAGGAGGATATCTGCTCTCTTATCCATTGGATCCCTTAGTGAACTCATATCATCAAACGACAGATCCGATCCTTTAGGTACTTGTGCCAGAGGGACATCGACTTTGGGACATTTTGCCCACTGCACAATATCCGATTCCTCAAGGGGGAATCATCTCAACAAGGATTTAAGACAGAAAAAGCGAGCTTCCGGAGCTCCCCATTCCCTGACCAAAAATGTCTTTAAGAGATTGGTGTATAGGGAAACACGGCTCTTCCTTCACAGTTAAACCTCTATACAGAGAATCATGAAGTGAAAGCGCTCTGCTTTCATTCCCATAACTAAGGGAAGCCCGAACAGCCTTAACAAGATCGGGAACATCCTCCAGACAGAAATTAAATCTTCCTGGCTGGTCCAAAGCCGAGGGCTCTCTAGCAGAGGAATGGATCGACTCATCCGAAGAAACTCTTTGCGCCTCTTCCCCCTCCACCACCACTCTAGTGGATTCCTCCGGAATCTGGGTGGAAGGTAACTCCTGAGCGGCTGGTAGCTGCGATTAAGAGGGCCCAGCCTCTAAGCTATCCCCAGGGACCTGCAAAAACTGGGACCTGAACTGCTCCAGAGCGTCAGATAATTTTGAGTCAATATTTTCAAATATCTTTATAGGGCCTCTGGTACACTTTCCCCCGCAGCCTCCTCCAAACATTCCCTACATAGCATTTTGGAGTGCCCCTCAGGGAGAGGACCCAAACAATTGGAGCATGACTTACGGTGACCCACCCTGTCCCTGGGCTCCTCCAGCTCCCTGGACTCCCTATGGCTTCTGGAGTCTCTTTTGAGGTCCTTAGTGGCTTTAGCCTCCTTTACTTTGGGCTCTTTAGCCTACAATGACACAATTCACCATACCATTAGGTATTGTGAGAGTGGGGGGGGGTTGGGAAGGGGGTTTGGGGGAACTCAGGAGAACCCAAAGGCCCCCCCTTATTCCCCAACTAACCCCATTCAGAGAACCGTCCCCTGCCATCTATTTCAGCAAACCCACCGGGGGTGCCGCTGGTACCAATTTGCCCAGTCCGGAGCGCTTTGTTAAGCAGCACGAGGCCAGCTCCTTCCTGAGGCCTTGCTGGACGGCTCCTGTCATGTGCTGCGGTCGGCCTGAACAATCACCTGGAACAGCTGTAGCAGCGTTCCAGCGCACCCCCAACCCGGAGCCCAGAAGGAACAGGTAAGTCCTCCCAGGCCCCCTACTTACCTCTTCCCCGCGTGAGTCCCTGGATTTGGGGAGGGTCGGGGGTTCCTCACCGAAACCCCATAATCCTACTAAACTGTAGTGGATTGGATGGGATCCAAAGCCCCTTGCTGGGGTCCCATCCTGGAGACTGACGCCCGGACTAGCTCCAGGATGAGGAATTCCCTCAGGATTGGGTTCCAGGGGGAGCATCTCCATCTGTAGCAGGTCAGGGGCCACCTGGACCCCAAACCCCTGCTAGAGCACAGAGAGGGAGTCCAGACCGGCCATTCACCCTGGGAATAATACAAAAAATGGGACGATGTCCAGCATGTTTCCTCGGGAAGAAACACAAAACACTGAGGGTCTGGAGGAAGGAGAGGGGTATTTATGATGTTCAGTTGTGTTTCCTGTAGGAGGGAGGAGGTACTCGGCTGGGCCGTCCTGGAGGACGTCTTGGGAAGTGTCCAACAGCCATTTCCTACCAAATTGGTGAAAGACTGCATTGTGGCACAGCACGGACATCCAGATTGAGATGCCCCCGTGCTGCAAGGGCGAGAAGGAAAAAAATATTTTGTGACTTTCCTTTTTCTCTAAGCTATCATGTGTACTGTCGACCCAACAGAATTATGATGCTTCAGTGCACAAAATGCACAGCATTGGCTTTTTTTTTTTTTTTTTAGGTCCTGCATTATTTCTATCAAATGAAGGAAGCAGCGTGGCTGTGCTTTGTACTTTTTACAAAGCTGGTGTGGAACGTGAGTTGCAAAAATGTTATAAGATAAGTGAATGCTTATTCTATATATGTGAGCTTTTAGCAAAGTGCACCAACATTTTTTGATTTACTGTACTTTTTTGAAATGAAAAAAGTGCAAGAAAAACTACTCCAAACCAAAAAGTGTTGGATTCTAAACCATCTCTCATTTTAAACAATGATGTGTTTGTGGTTGGTACAAATCAAAATGATGATTTCTGTGTTACGGCTGGTTAGATATATTCCTGGTGGTGGGAAAGCTATGGCTCTCGTCTCCTGTGGCCTCAGTATTGGAGTCACTGACATTCTCTGGAGCTGGGCCGTAGGCAGTAAAAAATGAAAACCGTCAATCGTTAAGGGGGAGCGGGAACATAATTCACTTGTTTCTTTCCTTCTCGCCTCTTGCTGCTTCTTATGAAATGGTTGTACTTTAAAGAATTATTGAAGAACAGCATTTAAACCCCAAGCTGCTCACGCTATAAAGATCTGCTAACAACAAGCTTTAGTCGGGAATACATTTAGACATGTTTGGGTTTTATTATCCATAAACCATAAGAGAAGGGAGAACTTTTTTATTTCTAATTCCTGATAATGGCACAGACTTGGCCAATGACAATGTGCCTAGATGACAAGGAGCTCCTGACAAAACAATTTGTAGGCTAAGTAGGATAATATTTTTTGCCCAGGGTCAGTGATGAGAGCTTTTTAGCCACCCTTCCTATTTGGCATCTCTTCCAGACTGACAATGCAAATTTGAAAATATTAGATACAGGTATACTGTAGGTATATTTAGGCAGGAACTGAAAGGCGCATAATATAAACCCCCGAACCAAAATGTAATTAGGTTGTCTCATAAGTCATGATGACCTGAATACACATTTAGACCCCCCTCAAACTTCACACAAATACAGTGCTGTATAGTTTTTTGTCATGCTGTGCCACTATTAGTAAAGCACTGTGGTGGTGGCCTCTATCTCCCAAAGTTGAATATTGGATAAGAAAGAGGCCGGGATGAACCCAGGAGAAGAGGCAGTGTTACCGGAGAAAGAAATGATGGTGCTGGAGGTGCAAGAGGCTATGATGGCACAGCGTGACCAGCATGGATCAGGACACAGTGGTTAGTATCTTTCTGTGCCACGCGTTCAGGTAAAACACAATACAGGTTCTGTACTTGCGCTGCTAATTGACACATATAGGCAATGCAAACACTGCATGCAGCATTTGCCACAACAGCGCATATATGTGATTTCAATAGGCAGGATTCTCTACCCAATTTTGGTTCATTATGGTATTCATACTCCATGGGAAAGAAGCCTTAAGATAAACCTGCACTAAAAATTCTCACAGCGGCACTAGGGCTGCCTAATCTATAGAGATTTAGAATGTACATCCCAGCACAATATGCAGAAAATATGTCAGCACAATATGCATTTACAAGGGAACCCCCTCCATGTTCCTTCGCCTCCAGCAACATCATTAGTCACATGGGACAGATTACATAGGGGCTCTTCCCTAGGGACACCAAAAAAGGAGAAGTGAAAATTGCAATAGCGGCTCTCCACTAGCAGCAGACCAGAGCCTGCCAGACCAGGAGGGAGCCTGCTAATCCGGTTGGACCTGCAAAGAGGGCGCTGTCCAGCAGGGGACAGATGAAGTAAGAGGCAGGTCAGTTTATTTTTATTTTAAAAAAGTATTTTTTTAACGCTCAAGGAAATGGTAAGAAGTCGAAGTGACCTCTGAAAACACTTCACATGTTGTGTGGTAGATGAAGCTATACAAACCATATTGCGCCCCCCCCCCCCCCTCTTTTCAGTTGTAATGAAAATTGATCTTGGCCTCCTCTTTTCAGCTAGCCCACAAAACTTAAATTTGTCTGAGACATCTAGAGATCAAAGCCCAACTTTTAATCTAATAGATTTCCTGCAGTACTTAAAAATAATATTTTCCCTGAATTGTCCTTGCCCTGATGGAAATGCAAAACCAAAAATGCAAAATCTGGTTCATGATTTCTGGTCCTGACACCTTCGAAAAGGCTTCTGGAACAAAGTCAGCAAAATCACTTCCTGTATATACTGATTTTCTGACAACCTGCCCTTCTACCTTCTTCACCACACCTGCACATTATAAAAGATCATTGCTGAAATTCCTCTTGAACACAGCCAAAGCATGGATCTTCATGAAACAATCATGAAAAATTATAGTATAAAACATTGCACTTCTTACTCTTACTCTCTACCTTAAACTGACCAGCCGTCAAAAACCCTGGAGACAATTAAATGCTTTGACTCTTTTACTGATTGGCAGAATTGGAATGCAAGGGTTGGCTGAGGCTTAATCACCTACAGTATATCTTTCATGGACCAAAGATTCCTGGAGCTACTGTATAGAATGCAGTGTTATTTTTTCCTCATGAGCCTATAAGCCACAACCCTAAACCACACATCCCCCACAAACTGGTTTAAGCTGCCTCAAATTGAGGTCCCCAAAATGATCTTGCCAAGCCTTTCAACCTACATTCTTGCCATGATTTACCCAAGCTATATATTGTATTAGTGACAGTACTTTAAGAAGGACAAAAGCAAACCTCTCCTCTTTTTACTACAAACTGTAACAGATTCCCCACCACTCCCCTCTTATGTCCCACTCCTCCTCTTATTTTATCCCTCACCCATCCGTCTGAATCCTTTTTTCCACTTTTTCTGCCTCACCAGCAGATCGCTCTGTCCTGCAGAGGTGTTAATCAGCCAGCACCTGTGGGACTTCCTGCTTTATATAAGCTGATCCACCCATTCAGCTAGTGGATCAGCATTAAAACTCTGAACGGTCTACCCGGACTCTGTCTTTAGACTCCTGAATCTGAACCTAAACTTGAATCTGAACCTGTATCTGAACCTGTATGTATGCACTCTGACTCCACATGTAATATATGTACAGCAGCCTGTTTGATGTGTGTGTTGTTCACTGGTTGTCACAATTAAACACAGTTTGCTGCATATTCATAGTCTCTCTGTCTCGCAGTTCTCTAATTTCTGGTCACTCTTTAAAGAGGATTTCTCCATTGAGAAATTCGTGACACTTACAATGCTAAATGTAGTTTTCGCTCATCCGAATATGTACCTATAAGCACTAATCAGTTTTAGTCATATTTCCATGACAGCTGTATTGAGTTTACTTCAACATTTTACTGATCAGACCTTGTCATTTTTCTTTTCTTCTATTGTCCTTTGTTAGGTATTTTGTCAGTGTTCAATATACTGATGTCCTGTAACTCAGACACCTTGAAATATTTGCTTTCTCTGCTTAAGAAGTAAATAAAGAATATAATATAAATATATATAATATATAATTTGATATTGTACATTTTGTTAAACAGCTACAATCAATATACGCATTATCTCGTGCATCCAATTATTTTAATCGGTAATGAAGGATGAGAGAACTGTTGTCCCAAAGTTCTTCCTCTGAGAACTTTTTCAAGTAATCTAGATATACAAAATCATAACAAACCCACACGAGCAAGCAAAAAAACTAACAAAAACTCTTCCACCGTGGGCGGTCTAACAAAGCAGATATATACATAAAATGCTAGGAACCTTCATAGTTTACTCATTGGATACAGATTTGTTGATTTACCCTTTAAGACTACTATACAGTTCCACTATAGATGTGTTGTCTACATGTTTCCCTGAAGTGTTCCTATCAGAGTAACCTGACTTTAACTGATTGCATTGTAAACTCTGCCTGAAAGCAGTCAATAAAGAGCCCACTGTTGTAAGACTGTCTTTCTATGTAGTTAATTTCACACTTATTTGCACTGGAAAATTAAATTTTTACTTATCAACATGCCAGATTAGGACCACATGAAACCTTATTTGCCTCTACAGTGCAATGGATTTTTTTATTTGTAGAGGTAGGCAAAAATAGAAATTGTGTTCGATCTAATATTAACTAATTTGTAGTAAAACACTTTTGACAACTTAGAAATAAAATGACTGTACCTTGAATGCATATTCAAGTTGTAGTCGTAAATATAAATCTGATAACCAGGCTTAATACTCTATATAATAATATTGGATGCAACAAAATTAGAAGGAAAATTGTCCTCTGGCAGCTGACGCTATGCAGTGGCTTAAAGGGGGGTCACTAACTTTTAAAGTAATTCTCCACTTGTTGCGCTGAGCTCCAAACTTGCTGGGGCTCAAGACATATTTACAGCTGTTTTAAGAATACTGTTGATTGAAAATGCTGGTACATTATCTCATACATTCCTGCACAATCAACATCCCTGTGTCACTTAAATCTAGATGCAAGCAGCTTAACTCTGCCTTAACATCAGGAAGGCAATTGGTCTGGATGGAATCTCTACGATGCACCTCTACATGTGTACAAAGCCAATTACTATAGTCCTGACAGCCATCTACAATCAATAGACGAGAGTGTAGTTCCTGACTACCTGAAAAGGGCCACAATCATAGCCATGCCATGCCAAAATCATTATCTAAATTTGATCACAATGACTTCAGGCTCACTGTTTTATCCCCCGTTATCATAAAAGTCCTTAAACACTTGGTCCAACAGGTCAATGGAGGATGCTGTAAATGTTGCAATCAAATATACATATCACACGGACCTGCCAAGATTATTGTTTGTGGATTTCTCTTCAGCTTTCAACAACACCATAGGCCCACATTCTCCAGGGCAAGTTCAGGGCAATGGACATACATTCAAACAACTCTGGATGGATAGGAAGCTTTCTCATATTTAGGTCTCATTGTGTTTTAAGCTAGGACCCTTTGTATCTACAAAATGACCAATACTATGACATTACCTCTGTGACCTTGCAGACTTCCTAAGGTCAAGTTCCAGCAGTAGTTATATGTGCAACGTGCATTATCAATCACTCTAAAAATCTGTCCTTGATAGAACTGACTCTGGGGCCTATTCCCCCCTAGACATAAAACAAATTGTCTGAATCTGGTTCTTTTATAATGTCTCAACAGTGAGATTAGGGGATGGGAGAGATTAGGATAAATGTGGACCTCCTATAGGATAGTGCAATCATCATGTGCTGCTCATCCCAAGTCGTAACAAAAAGCCTCAGCTAAACATTGTGTTTCAATTTGATTATTTTTTATTTACTTGTATTGTTCTAACCACAAATGCACTGTATTTTTAGTAAGGGAAAGCTCAGGGATAAAATAGGTGCCTGTTCAGACTTCATTTAACGCTAGAACATCTCCATAATGGCAGTGCTCTGTGTTATATTACATCACAGAGTGGTGCTTCATTTCGTACACTGTAATACATTATGCTGCATTACATTTGGAGGGAAAGCACATGGTGTTTATAAGATAATTTATAAACCCTTCTCGTTTAACAGCAAATTGGAGATAAAATCAGATACTGTATTGTTATTATATACAGTATTGCTTGATGTAAAAAGCAGGCAATGTAGAGATAAATGTTCATAACTATCTTTAACATTTACAAAATGCATATACTTTGAAAACCTCTCCTTACATGTTACTTACTCCGACTTCTGCACTTCAACACTTTTCCTCACCCTCAAACCTCCCCACAATAACACCATTCAACCTCTGCACTCCAACACCCTCTTACCTTCAAACCTCTCCACTTCAACATGCTCCAGACTCCAGCGCAACACCCTGAAACCTCTGCATTTAAACCGGACCCTCACCATGATTTACTGAAAAGCCCAAACCCTTAAAAAACTATTCCCCAGCATCTAAAGTTTTTAGTCACTTATTATTCTTTCCCCCACTGGGCTGCAACTCTGTTCAGACTTTAGGATACGGGCGTCGCCATCTTGACTCAGAAGCATCGCACATGCTGAGGAGAGGAGAGAGGAATAAAATACTGGGGGGCGGCTTATAGCTGTGCTTTGCTCAGACAGAGCAGAGCTGGGGTCAGGAAAAGGTCAGCAGTCCCAGAATGCAGTGCAGCACAGTCAGAAGGCACTTCCTGTTTGCAGGCTGCCTGACGTTCCATGAACCGCCATCTTGGATGTTTAAAGGCTCATAACATGCAGTAGATGCAGGTAGGATGATTTTTAATGTGAGCAATCTGTATGTACAGGGTGTGGAAAACATATAAGATAGGCTCTTATTCAAAGTGAAGGACCGCTTTAAGCATGCTCCACCCTCCAAGCTTCTCACCTTATATGCACTCCACCTTATCACGCTCCAACCTCTAAACCTGAGCAAAGTCCTCCAACCTCTCTGTTTCAATACATTCCATGTTCCAACCTGTCGACTTCAACATGCCCTTCCATCCAACATATCAACCCCAACATTTCCAGTGCAATGTCCTCCAATCTCAATTTCAGCATGCTCCACCCTACAAATATCCCACTCTCATGCTCTCCAACCTCATCACACTCCAACCTTTTAACCTCTTACATTTCCATATCAACACCCTCCAACATCTCCACTTCATCACATTCCATGTTTCAACTTCTCGACTTTAACATGCCCTTCCCTTTAACATCTCAACTTCACCACCCTCTCCAATGCAATGCTCTTCAAAACCTCCACATAATACACTGCCCCCTCCAACTTCACCACACTCCAGCCTTCAATCACTATACTCACCCCTTCAACTTCACCACCATCCGACACCTCCACATAACTCTCCAGACTCTCCACTTCAGTGCCCTTTACCCTTCAACCTCTTGTCTCTTGTCAACACCCTACAACTTCTCCACATAACCCTCTACAACCTTTTTGCTTCAATGCCATCCTTTCTCTAATGTCTCCATTTTATAATCCTCCAACATCTCCACCCACCAACCAATAGGGTATTAACTACATTTTAGTGAGCTTCTATCTCTAATGGACACTTTTTCCACCCAATGGAAGAAACCCCTGCCCTTCATTTGAACATCTTTGCCTGTGATTGATCAGATGAAAAATTAAGTTTCCTACATGTGATTTGTAATTGATAAGAAATGGGTTATCTCTTCTGGCTCGTAAACTGAAAGGAAATAGCAGCCCTTTAAGCAAATAATAAGTCTTTGCAAGCACCAAGGATGCTGGGAAGAAACCAAAGACTTTAATCAAGACACTGGGCCAAGGAGAAGGCTTCAATCAACATTGTGAACTGGACAGGAGGGAAGCAGGGCAAGTCACATGCCAACCTTATAGGTATCCCGTGGACCAAGATTACAAATAAATGGCCCTTTTTTGAGCTCAGGACCTAAGGTAAGGGCTGAAATGCTGCCTTGGTTGGAGGATGTGGGTTACCAACTCCTAAGTCTGTTACCAGTAGATGAACTGTAGATGTGACTGAACTGCACCCGAAATCAAACAAAGCACATTTGGAGCAAGAATACTCATTTTTAATAGTATATCAAATATGAAATTATATATATGAAAAGAATAACCCTTACAAGGTCAGTTATTAAAAACAATTTTAAATATTTCTGCTTGACTTAACTGTCTCTTAATATTGCTGTCATGTATCGACCCTAGAGTACCCAATCAGAATGAAACGTTCAATTCCAGACAGTCAATCCTTGTTTAGGTTGAGTGCGCTATTTAAATGACTGCTTCCAGTGCTGTCTCTGAATAGTGGATTTAGCTTGCCCCAAGGTCCTCTGGTGTTCTGCTTAACAACAAATGCAGATCAATTAGTAGTAAAGGAGGATTGTTTAGAATGACTGGCATTGATTAATCTCCCTGATCTCCTTGGAGAACTCTTGGAACTTGTCTACAGTTCCAAAGTCTTATTATAGCTGCTGGAAATTTTCATTATTCGTCATCCACTTCAAGAAAGAAAAAGTGTTCTAAAACAAAATATACTTGTTAATAACTTAGATATATCTGCAGTATTGTGTTCTTTGTGTAAAACTAGTTTACATAATGCCTAAAACATAAATGAAACATTTTTTTCTTGCCAGGAACCTTCAGAAATGTCAGCACTTAATTTAGAATACAAACCTACCCCTACTTCCAGACATAATTAAACCATAGCAATTTGTAGTGGGGGTCACTGGCTTGAGTGGGGTCTCCTTGGGCTCTAAGGGGGTATTTTAGGTGCTAGCATTGGTTGGGGTGCTGCTCCTTTAACAGTTAATTATTTGCATCTCCAATACAGTTTACAGTTCCAATGTGGTCCAATCTAAGGAATGTGGGAAAGACTAAATAGTGGGAGCAAAGAAACAGGGGTTAGAGTAAAGAGAAGTGCAAAGTGAATTAGTAGCCTCCAACCCAGGAAGCAATTCCGTTCCAAGGCGTCACACTAGAGTAGGCCACACTGGAGGTTTAGGTGAGGTGCGGCTGGGACATAGGAAAAAGCCTGCGATACAGGGTAGCAAGACAAGGAGTGACCAAAAGGTTGTAGTCTAAAAAGGGCAGGATCATTGATGGGTGGGTGGTGACTGCAGGGAATCCCAATCAGATTGTGACATGGGAGGCTGGCTGGGAATTTCTGATTTAGGTAAAGATATTGTGAGGAACAGGGCAAATATTACATTGCATTTTATCACAGATGCAAGTCCGGACTTCCCCTTTATTTCCCGCCTAGTCATCAATATGCACTCAGGAAAAGGAATTAGCATTTACAGGTTAAGCAGGGCAAATCACAGACTCCCAGCTCGCAATCCTCACATCTCTAGTCTGAGAAGACTCCGCTGGGTCTGCAGCTGGCTGGACCCCTGGCTGTGAATTTGTCACATGAAAGTTGGGAGCCGCAGACATCTGGCACCAACACTAATCGGACCATTGGCCCCATGTGTCCCAAAACCAAACCAAGTGCAGAATCAGAACCGGCTCACAAAACCGCATGTGGAGATAGTTTTCCTTTGTCGCCAAGCCCGGTGAAACCTAGGAAAATGACGATCTAAGGTTCTGACCCACTTAGGGTCTCCATTTCTGGACTCATTGGATACCCGGCGTCCAGCCAAATCGTTTGGTCCCATATCCAAAGCCATACGACCCCCCTGCCCAAAGTTATAACCCCTAAAGGGTTTTAGGGGCAAAAGCACGCTCCAGAACAGTGGGAGGGGACAACCCGTCCCCCAGATGGGAGGGGGTGGAGGTTTGACACCTGCTTAAAAGTGAGGCAGGGAGAGGATCGCTTATCTGGAGAGGTCACGATTCATACGTGCTGGAGGTGTCCCAAATCATCTGTAAGCTCTTCACTTACTTCTTGTGGAAGCTCTAACCACTACTCTGCAAACTGCATATTAAGGTAACTGACTATTGTTTCTCTGTGTAACTCACTCTATCCTGTAACCGTCTGAGAACAGCATTTGTATCATCTGTATCATTTCATATTCCATCATAGCCAAATGTTTGTTATCACTGCCTAGTGTGCTTATAGCATTAAAACTTAAATTTTAACTTGAGCGATCTGTTTGCCTTAAACCAAGAATCAGGCTTTGGTCTGGTATTCCTGGTAGGAGGACTCGGACAAGGGTTTTGGGGAACGCGGTCTGTGTCAGGAGCTCCCTGGTTTATAGTTGGATCACGTGACCCGCGGTTCCCTGACAGATATCTATTTATATTTCTGCACACTCAGAAGGGATTATTGGCATAGTTGTTAGGGATGTCATACTTCAGCTGTCACCTTATTCACATCTCTATCTTCCTGAGTATAAACCACACCATGAACCAAAACATTTGCAGAATGTAAGCACAAACCACCAGAAACCAAAAATTAAAGTGCAAACATGTACGATGTCTCAAAAAATATCAACCAATTTTTAGTGGGCAGAGTATCAACTAGGATTCCCTAGTCCCAGTTACCAAAAATTAATAAGCTAAGTTGCACACTTCTCAGCCATACTCTACAATCCCCATTGGTAAGCCAGCCATGAGCCTTTAAAAAAATTTACCAACTGATGTGCCCCCTCAACAATTTTTTTTTTTTTGTTAAAAATGATAATTTACCATGTGCCATCCCTAAAATGTAAATGCAGCATGCTTATTAATAAATCAATAATCTGTAAAGATTACATACTGTACAATATTAAATAAATGTTGTTAAAAAATAAAAGGGATTTGGGTAGCATTAATGGGTCTAAAAGGCACAACCCCAAGTTCAACCTGCAACATATATATTACACGGGAGAACAATAGGATGGTCTTTTCAAGTCATGAATCTGACCTTTCATCTCAAGATGCTTTTGCTGTGGCTTTCTATCAGAACATAGGAGATAAAGTAAAACTTCAGACCATTTACAGTATATTTAGGCTGTTATACTTTGGCTACACTCACCTCCCAGTAGACCATGAAATGTTACACTTGGAATAGGGAGAGGAAATAATGACATGTAGCTCTATTAAACAGCCTGAGAGACTGCATAAGTTACACCTAATGCACAGTAGATTACCCTTACAATGGCAATTTGAGTTTTTAAGCCACTTTGACATAGAACAGGAATATTATTCTCTGCAGCAAGGTACTTGGAAGGATGTTTTCATGTACCAATGATGTAGATTGTATCATGTTTCCAAATTATACCAAAGTATATACAATTTTAATGTCATGTTAATGTTGCTAAGTAGATTTAGTTAAAGATTAAAACACAAATCAAGCACATGGCGGAGGACTGTGAACAGCCAGAATGACTGATGAATGGGCTAAATTAATTTAAATTCTCTATCTAGGCACAGCCAAGTGTTATAGCACCGTGTGTGGCTACATTTGGCAATATCCCAAACTGCCCTCATTGTTAAAATTGAAAAAATGAATGAAGATATGAAGTTTTAAAATTTGACCTTCATTTGTAGCATGAGATTCATGGGGGAGTGGCCCGGGCAGTGTGATACAGCCAGTGACCCCTCACCTACACCACAACTACTAATTTGTATATATGTATGTTTGATTGATTGATTTCAGGGTCTTGCTGAGCACACAGCTTGCAAGCTAGATGAGTTTGCTGATACTCAGGGATAGAGTGCCCTTGTGTATGTGTGGAGACACATCACACAGATCAGAGATCTGTAAGAGATGCTTCTGAAAGATTCTGAAGAGTAGTTGATTTACAACACTATCCAGCGCTGATCATGGTGGGGGGTCTATTGTAAGCATACTGCCATTATTCATAACTCTTACTTGGACAGATCCTTTAATGTTGTTAGATATGGTATGTTATGCAGTGCTAGATTTGAATGCAGCAACAAATGCTCTGTAGTGTCATTTGTGCCCAAGTCATTTTTTGTCTAAAACCTGGTGGCAGAGAGTCAACAAGCAGCCAAACAGTGAGACACATTGGAATTGAAGTGGTAAAAGATACTGATGAGGGAAGAGGTAGTGGGCAGAGGCAGTGGGTAGAGGCAGCAGGGCAAGGATAAAAGAGTTATTATTTGGGCCTCAGAGTGGTACTCTTAGCTTGGGTAGGTGTGGGGGTATGGTTTAGGGGGCGTGACTGACTGACTTTTGAGGAACAAATATTTTCAAAACTTTTAGAAAGTATCCATAAATAAGTTATACTTGGTGCAAGATGGGTAAAAAAAGGCATTAAATATTTAAATATAATAATTGTTACGCAACTAACCACAAAGTTTCAGCACAAGTCCAGTGTGTTATAAAGCCACATATGGACCTACTTGCCACCATAAATTTCTCCAAACAGCATTAATTCTTCTTTCAAAATAGAGTTTTCATAAATCTAAAACGTAAAAACATCTGAAAGGATTTGAAATAGGTAAAAACTTAAGCAGACAAGGGGGGGGGGGGGCACCATGACATGATTACAGAGGCAACAGAGCTCAGAAAGCCATATATTGGGATGGGAGGTTAAAATCTTGGACTATGCCATCTCTCCCTCCAGCTAAGTCTAGAACAAACAAGATGAGTCATTTTGAGAGGCTTCCCAGCTCCCTGCTGAGGAGTTCACTTTGTTACATTATTTAAGACAAATAGCAATTTGTTGATTCATTAATTCTTTATATTGTAATCAGCTGTGCTACTTTCTAAAGCAGACATGAGCCTACTTTTAGAATTTAGATAGCTTACAGTGCAATATGATGTGTGTGTCACACTGTGGGATGGAAAAGACAATGTAAAGATGGTCTCCTTTGTAGACTGTCCAATTCAATGACAAATATATCAAAAGTATCCTGTATTATCTACCTTGGTCTGGATCAAATCGCTAATCTTTCAAGTACAGAAAATATGCTGTATAGAGCCCTGGTGATGCTACAGCTAGAATACTGTGTGCAGTTCTGGAGACCTTACCTGCATAAGGCATAGGACTAAAACTTAAAACGTATCAAGAGAGACTTAAATAACTTATTTTGTACAGTCTGGAGGAAAGAAGGGAGTGAGGGGACCTGATTGAGACCTTTAAATATGTGAAAGGATTAAATAAAGTGCAGGAGGGAAGTGTTTTTAAGAAGAAACTTGATACAACAAGGGACACAACCTGAAGCTAGGCGGAGGGAAGATCAGGAGCAATGTTAGAAATTATTATTTTACAGGAAGAATAGTAGATGCTTGGAACAAACTTCCAGCAGAGTAGTTGGAAAGCAGTAAGTGAATTTAAACATGTCTGGGATAAGCACACATCTACCCTAAAATATAGATTACATACAGTATACACATAAGGGCAGAATAGATGGACCTCAATGTTTCCATGATAAACACCATACAAGTTCCAGTGCAACTGAATAAATATATGACCTTACACAAGATAACTTAAATATTACAGTAACTGACATTGCAAAGAAACAGAGTCTCTCCCTGCCACAAGTAGATAAGGTTTGCTACCTAGCTGTAGACTGCACTTGATGGAGAAAGAAAGCAACAACCATTTTTGTCCATGTGTCTGTGATCTGTTCAGCTAAACTTTGAGTACTTAGACATGGTTTGCACCATCTTGCACCACTTGTATACAAAAAGCACTTTGGACTTGTCACATCGCAACTAGCCATATGTGAATTACACTTATCTCTGTCCACTAGGTTATCTTTGCTGCATCTCACCAATGCTAGTCTGTCATCCTTACTGTATTCATAATCAGGCTTTCAGTCCTGCTGCATCTCCTATACTCCAAGCTGTCATCCTTGCCGCATCTCTCTTCTACCTAACGGTTACCCATGGGAGGCCATCTGTCAAGGAACCACCAGAGGCAGAATTGGGGCTATAAAATAATTGAGATGGTGGCTGTGGGACCCACAATATGGTCCCTGGTTGGCAGTTGGTGTTCTGGCTGTCAAATGGGCTACAGCTGGGGCCACAGGAAGATGGCCACCACTCCCATGAGTGAGGACACACTTGTGCCAGCACTTCTACAGTCAGCTGCCAGTGTCTTCACTTATTGGAGTGGTGACCATCTTTCTGCAGCCATGCCCATAGCCTATTAGACAGCGGAACGCCGACCAGGACCAGATCGATGGGCTCAGTTAAGTTACAGCTGCTTCCTGCTGCACACACTGCATAGGTAAGCGTATCAGTCAGCTTTTCTGTGTTTGGGCTGGTCAAACTCAAACAAAGACCTTTGGCTAAAGTCTATGTCTGGGTTTGGGAACCAAAAGTTCGATATGAACCTTAACTTTGTTGTTCAGGTTCATCCAAAACTACTCACCACATCTTTCTACCACTGCCACAAGATACCACATTGTCATTTCTCTCCACTGCCAAGTTGTCATCCTTGCCATATCTTGCCTTTGTCAGTTAGTAACAACATATTTCTACAATCAGGCAGTAATCTTTCCTGTTTCTCCCATTGCTAGTTTCTCATCCTCATCTCATCTTTCGTCCAAAAGGTTTTAATTCTTGCGACCTCTCGCATCACTAGGCTTTCAATTTTGCCACATCTCTACTTCACCGGTTGTCATTATGGCGTCATCGCTTCCTCGCCAGATTTACCCTCTTCTCTTCTCTTTACCATGTGACCATTGTTTTATCTCTTCTCCTCCAGGATATGGACCTTCTCACATCTCTCCTCAACAGGCTGACATTAATGCTACATCTCTCTCCCACCAGGCTGCTGTCATTACCACATCTCTTCTTTACTACGTCACAATGCCTTATCTCTACCACACCAGGTTATCACCCTGGTCACATCTTTTTTTTCCCACCAGGCTGTCACTCTTGCTACTCTCCATCAGACTGTCATTCTTGCCTGTCCTTCCCCCACATAACTATTACCCATCGTGCATCTCTCGTTCATCATTGCTGCATCCCTCCTTCCCAAGGCTGTCAGTATTGCCTTATCTCCCCTCCACTAAATTATCATCCTTGTCATATCTCTCCTGCTCTAGGCTCTCACCCTTGCTCTATTACTTCCCCACCATGCTTCTATCCTTAGCAGGTGGCTATCATTTTCTCTGCTGTGGCTTCTCTCTTCACTGGCTGCAGTCTCCTGCAATAATTGCACATGATAACATATAAACCTAGAGACAGAAAGACATTATTCCTGACGTTGTGCTGAGATCTTGCAGTTTTTTTCTGTACTCCCCAACTCCCATAAGAAAAAGCAATAGTTGAGTGAAAGTAAATTGTACATATATAGAGCGAGCAGTCCCTATGTGACCTTTTGTACATCTTTTTGCCATGCTAGCTAAACATGGCTGGGAACACTGCTGATTAATGTTTTCTATCTGCTCTTTGGGAGGAACGGCTTTTTCATATGACTGTAGTACATGGTGAAACATAAGGGATGAAGTTGCGCCATGAAACTCAGGGAGAGACTGGATGTAAATATAAAGGATAGGGATAAAAAACACTGATGACAGCAATGTTTCACTGACTGACACATTTCAAATGGACTGAGCAGGAGGAGAGCACAGGTTAAGGACATCATGCTCATATTGTAGGGAGAGAGGATTTAGAATTCATCAGGAGTCACCAAGTGATTGAGTACCTTGCCAGAATATTAAATGGGGCATACCATGTGCAGTATAAGGCTTTGCACAAACTGCTGCTATTATTATTTCTATTATGGTTATTATTAGGCCAATTTTACACCCTCCAGATTGCGTTATGTTGGAGTAAAAATAGATTCCTGCCTATATCAGCCATTAGATGTCTATGGCCAGCACAAGTAAAGCATGTATATTGCTATCTACAGTACCTGCACGTGCATCATGGTACAGAAAGATATTCCCCATTGCCTCCCAATCATCTTCCATTTCTGGATCAGCCACTGCCTCTGATGCTGGCCAGATTCCCAACTGATGATGCCTCCTTCACTATTGAGCCATGATTCCTTTGCCTTCCCTGCCAGGTCTGATGCTCCTTTCTCTGGGTCACCACTACCTCCACTGTGCCAATGCTCCTCTGCTATTGCTGTCACTTCTTGCTTAGTGTCTGCCATCAAAATGCAGATGCTCCCGTGTCGGTTCTGCGTCCAAGCCGCCGCTCCAACACCAGATCAGACACTACCTTTACCGTGTCTGCTGCTAGAGTTGCAATACTGGAAGCCTGTGGAAGGACTAACAGGGGAAGGGGGTCAGTCACTGGCGTAGCATGAGGAAAGGTGGACGACAATGAAGAAATTAGGCTAGTCACTCACCCTTCTGGCGATCTTACGATGAGTACGTCATATTTCAGAATTTCTTTTTTGCTATCTGTAATTCTAACTCAATTGCCAAGATCTATTACTAATGATAAGCAAATCTCCCCAAATTAGTTGGATTTATAGATCATATTCAATTGAGATGACTCAGAAGCAAGATTAATTTCAAATGCATGCCAAATTGAAAGCACTCAAGCTGTCAAATACAAAAAAAAGCACCATAAAGATGCCTTGGGGGCGAGGACAAAGATCCAGGAGAGTGAAAATCCTGGGTTTTGGTCCACTTTAAGAAAATTTGGACTTGTGTTGCCTGACAGATCTCCGATCTCTGTTCAGTTAACCGCACCCAATCACTACCGTTGGCCCAAGCTCAGCCTAGCGAGCTGCCTCACTTATGGCCGGCACCAATACTAGTGGCCCTGACCTATCTGCAGAAAATGGAATGGCTAGAGTTAGGGCACCCTCCCTCATGCATACACAATAGCCATGGAAACCAGAGCAATCAGTCCTTACCCACCAACCCTATTGGTGGCTGGTAGCCACCAATATGTAGATGTATGCGTAGATGTGGTGAAACAGCAACAGATGGATATCCCAATTTGGGATGCCCTAAGGTTGGGGATAAAATGGACCTGTGAGCCATTTTGTCTTCAGATCCATTTTAACACACTAAATTAATTTGCAAGGGAATCCATTATTCTAAAGTATAGAAGATTCATAAACTGCTCTGTATCTGAATTTCATAATAATATAGTAATTTAAACACGACGGTTTAAATATATATTTTTTTAGTAGACTATTTGTAATATCCTGTGTGGTCTTCAATAACTAATAGACGGAGAGCACTGGAGGATAGCTCATTTAATTACCTTTGATTGCTTGTTTAAAGAGTTTTTAAATACAAATGGCCTCACTTTCTCTGAAACAGAAGTAATTTCAGCCATTGAAACTATTTAAAATTCATAGTAATTTGGAAGGTAATTGAAAATATAAAGTAGTGTGAAATTACCAGTGTGAAAAAATACAATCTTGAAATACTCTGAATCAATAGCTCCTTCTGCTGTAATTAAGATGTATGTTAATTTAACATATGACTCAGCAGTTACATGTTCATTACCATAGTCTGTCATTATGGGATTTATTCAACTATTACAAATGATTAAACTAGTCAAACGAAAACACTATGAATATATTCAGGTGAGCTCTTTCAGAAATTACATTTGTTTTATTTCCCAAAATATGTCGTTGCTCTAGAAGGAGCCAGATTCCCACTGAAAAGTGCTCCCAACAGACAATTGTGGGCAGAAATTTAACCCCTCTCCAACTCTTCCGTAGAACTCAATTATAAAAAGGTTGTCTTACCTATTTATTTTTTGTAAGCAAACTTTAGAAAATAACAAACCAACACTTTGTAATAAGTTATCAGGATGCTATGCTGGTTGAAGCAAGCTTAGATACTTCAAAAACTATTAGTAGGTGAATCAAGACCACATTGTAGGAGATCTGTGGGTTAGAATTTTTTCTGCACTTAATTGGATATTACATAGGTGCTAAAAAAAGATTACTATACTAATATGAAGCCCAGCCTAATAGTTTAGATGGGACTGAGATGCACAATGCGCTATAGATGCAATATACTGTAAGTGCCTCTCTCACCCATCACTTTCCCAACATTTTACTTTATGGAGCCCAGACCTAGCAGCCAATCTCTGAAGTATGTACCTGAATTGTATATGAAAACTGTGGGGTTGAATAAAGTCGCACTCTTGGGGGTATAGGCAACTGCAGTGTGCTATTTAAGGGAATTATGGTATGGTATGAGTGAGCCATATAATTGTATAAAGGGACATGTGCACTTTACAGGTGGTCCCCAGGGTGTTAGGCAAGTTCTTGGCTAGCATTAGTTGGCTACAGGGCTGTAGATGGTACATATGGGATGGCTTAGATGCATCACAGAATGGTAGATGGTAGTGTTCAAAATGTTCCAGGCCCATGTTTAGTGGAACAACATTATAATCTGTTATGGAAATAGGGCAGGTGTAAAATAAGCTGTCAACTGCATGTGGCTCAGAATATTTTAAAGGAGGCCAGTGAGGCAGGATTACCTTCCTCGCTGGTGCCCACAACTGCTTGACACGCTGCTACAGCTGCCATGCACTGTAAATTCAGATGTGGTATGCCACCAGGAGTATGGAACAGCCTGGGGCCTATTGACATGGGTCTGGTTTCCTTCCATTGGTGGAAAGGGCACAGTGGGGGGCCCCTATTTTTACAGTAAAAAAAAAATGACTTTATTATTTGCTGAAACTGGACTGACCTGGCAATATTCAGGCCAAATGCAACCTTGATCGAAATCTGAAGCTTCACATTTTTAAAAAAAACTGTGGGCTGACCCTGAGACCTGCCTCGGTTTTCTTCTCATCGAATTATGGTAAGCCATTATGGTAAGGCCAGGCCTGGCCAAAGCTATAAAGATTTGACCTGGATCTTGCAGATTCACTCCGATCCAAGTGACCAGCAAAATTTGGGTCTCTTCTAGCAGTCTATCTAGCATACCTGACGATCCTGGCCGGTGGCATGCCAGCCATCACTACCCTGTGGAGTGGTATACCAGTTCATAAAATGCGAAATAATAAAAAAAATAATCACTGTTGCTGCATCTTCATTTGTCCCCACTGGGCAGTGTCCTTTCTGCAGATCTGCCTAGTCGGGGGCTCCCTCCTAGTATGACAGATATGGGTTTGCTGCTGTCCCAGAGCTGCATCTACAGTTTCTGTAATGATGGGGGAGAAAGGTTCCTTTCCCCCTTCCTCTGCCTGTCACCAAGTTAATCTCAGCCTGCTGGGGCAGGGAGGAGCCTCTGTGGAACCTCCCCCATATGACTAATTACATAATTGGAGGAGATTACATGGGGGGGGGGGGGAAATTACCGGGGAATGGTTCTGTATGGAGGATGCTGCCAGGTTGGGGGGGGGATAAAGGAAGTCACAACTTCAAGTCCTTTTTTCGATTTTGAAACTATTTTTTTTTCTGTTTTAACTGTTTGTGAGCTGTAGTAGAAATAAAAATTCACCCCCAACCTTTTCTCATTAAAAGGGGATTTTTTGGGGGGAGTTGGAAAATGTAGACGCAGGGAGGATGTCTGTCAAGGGAAAGGAAGGGGCTCAGTAATGAAATTGAAACTGAATTTGGTTCACTAACCTAGGGGCATGCACAAAACACATAAGCAAGGTCCATTTACCAGGTAGATGAAGGAAAGTTCCCAAACGGGGAAGGTGTACACCTTGGCCATGGATGATCCAGGCAGTAGGATTAGCCTTTGTCAATTTAGGGAGCCCCGTGCCAGCCCTAGGCATCCCTGGTACATTCAGCCAAAATCTTTGTAGAGAGAGTGGGAAGGGTTACTAATAACTTGTGACCAATATCTCTAATGGTGGAAAGGATCTTCTTAGCAACCATAGACCTGCGTTATTCCCTGCCTAATTTGCTGAGAGCAAAAGACAGAGCAGAGTTGTGCCAATAACATATGACATATCTGTTGGATTACAAGTACTGTGACCGAGACATCTCTGTTTAATTACAATTGCCATGACCCTGACCTTTATCTGTGGATTACAACTAACTGTGCTCGGTGTTTGGATTACAAATAGAGGGACAATGAGTGCCTTATACCCAGGCCTGGATTAACGTAGGGGCGGACGGAGCTGCCGCTCCAGGCCCCTACGTTAAAACAGGAACAGCAGCCTGCAAACGGCACTGGCCTACGGCGCAGCCTGGGGTGGGGCGGCCTTTTTAGGGTCGCAGCGGCACTACAATGTCTTCCTTGTGATCACTGGGCAGCTGCTTGCTTGCACGCGCACACAGTGCCGCCGTTCGTCTGCCCATAGACCGCAATGCAGCCAGCCCACCTGATGTCACACAGTCCTCCCAGCACAGAAGACACGTGACTGTGCCACAGGGGCTGCTCTCTGGCTCCAGACAAGTATAAGGTAAGGGAGAAACGGGTGGGGAGTCAGTTTATGGGTTAATGTGTGTGTGTGTGTGTGTGTGTGTGTGTGTGTGTGTGTGTGTATCTGTCACACTGCCGCTGTACTGGCTGTGATTGATGAGGCTCCTGGACACGCTGGGGTGGCTGAAAGCAAGTGACGTCACTGTCAGCATTGAGAAAGTAAATACCGATGCCGCAGCATGCCGGAGTTTGCTAATCATCAGTGTCAGACAGGTACAGCAGGGAGGACTCGCTCTCACCCGAGTCTGTGCCGTGGGAGCGGAAGGAAGGTGAGTAAAATGGGGCGACTTGGGGGGGTACACACAGCGGGGGATCCCAATTTGGGTTGCTGCCGCAGAGAGGAACACCACACAGGAAAGGGAAATTCATTAGTGTTGTTCCTCTTTAAAGTTTTCACTATCCTGGGTTTTGGTCCACTTCCGCGGGGCACCCCGATCGCCATAAAAAACTCACCTCACCCCGCTCCTACGGCACATGCGCGATCACTCGTCCAATCAGAGCGCTCAGAGCCGCTGTGGTATGCACGGACAATGGACGGACAACCACAGCGGCTCTGAGCACGCTGGAGGCCGCATCTCGCGCTTCCCTCTAACAGGGAGTGCGCCCGCGCCGGCCATTCACAAACGTCCGGCGCGGGTGCGTGCCCTGCTAGAGAGAAGCGCGAAATGCGGCCGCGGCCGTTGGAACGGGGATAAGGTAAGGTGAATGGGGCATCCTGGGGGGTTTCACACAGCGGGGCATCCCGATTTCGGATGCCCCGCGGGAAGGGATCTGATCGGCCCGGGAATCTTATAGATTCCCGGGCCGATCAGCCTGGGTGTTGGTCCACTTTAAAGCGGAACAAAACCTACCAGAAGTCAGCTTAGAATCTAAAAGATTCCAGGGTCGTCTGCTGGCTTTGCTGGATGCTGCTCTTTGTGAAATCTCCTTGGGTG
The DNA here is from genome assembly GCA_027917425.1 of Gastrophryne carolinensis. Taxonomy (NCBI): domain Eukaryota; kingdom Metazoa; phylum Chordata; class Amphibia; order Anura; family Microhylidae; genus Gastrophryne; species Gastrophryne carolinensis. The sequence goes on from CM051241.1 coordinate 55,134,959, forward strand.
CCAGTAATAACTTTTTACTAAGTCCAAGGGGGTATGAACAGGCTTTCATCCAATCAGAGATGTTTGACAATTGTTTACAGTCGGGATCGTGAGCTGGTGCATTCCCTGCATCCCTGGTGGCGTGTGCCATTCAGATAGACTGGGGCAGGAGCCGCATACCCCCAGGGATGCGGCAGTGCACGCTCGCTATTGAAGGCAATCAGAGCCCTTTGTCGAAGGATGTAAACACGACAAAGGGGTCTGATTGGACAAGAGCCCGAGTATGCAATGTTGGACCAAGTAGACGTGTTTTACTGGGCAAAAATTGAGATTTCACACCCCATTTTGGATGGCCCGGAGGCTCAGAACACAGCAGTGCTGGCATTGAACGAAACCTGGGAGGTTTAGAAAGGCTTATGGATGGCAGAGGGAGGTAAGGAAGGCTAGTGGGTGGCGAAGGGGGTGAGGGAGGCTTATGCATGGCAGAGGGGGTGAGGGAGGCTTAGGGATGGCAGAGGGGGTGAGGGAGGCTTAGGGATGGCAGAGAGGCTGAGGGAAGCTTAGGGATGGCAGAGTGGGTGAGGGAGGCTTAGGGATGGCAGAGTGGGTGAGGGAGGCTTAGGGATGGCAGAGGGGGTGAGGGAGGCTTAGGGATGGCAGAGGGGGTGAGGGGGGCTTAGGGATGGCAGAGAGGCTGAGGGAAGCTTAGGGATGGCAGAGTGGGTGAGGGAGGCTTAGGGATGGCAGAGTGGGTGAGGGAGGCTTAGGGATGGCAGAGGGGGTGAGGAAAGCTTATGGATGGTAGAGGGGGTGAGGGAGGCTTAGGGATGGCAGATGGGGTGAGGGAGGCTTAGGGATGGCAGGGGGGTGAGAGAGGCTTAGGGATGGCAGAGTAGGTGAGGGAGGCTTAGGGATGGCAGATGGGGTGAGGAAAGCTTATGGATGGTAGAGGGGGTGAGGAAGGCTTAGGGATGGCAGAGGGGGTGAGGGAGGCTTATGGATGGCAGAGGGGGTGAGGGAGGCTTAGGGATGGCAGAGGGGGTGGGGAAAGCTTATGGATAGTAGAGGGGCTGAGGGAGGCTTATGGATGGCAGAGGGGGTGAGGGAGGCTTAGGGATGGCAGAGGGGGTGAGGGAGGCAACCCTGGGGGTATATATATATATATATATATATATATTGGTGTATGTGTGCATAAACGGTGTGTGTAATATCCTGAATCAAGATGCCCCAGTGGCACTTAGTCGGCCGGCCTGGAATTTTGTAGACATCAGGGCCAGCCTAGGTCTGTATAAGACCCTGCACAACCTTATTGTGGGCTTCACTAAAGATCGGAAAGGACAGATGACAGGTGTGGCTTAGACCTCCTTTGAAGGATAAAAATGTTTATAGTTTTTTTTCCAATTTGGGGAAATGTGTGAAATTACCCGAATCTATGTAATTGTTATTACTGTACAAGGTAGTATTTACAGACGGGGTATAAACATACAGTACATAGACTATTACAAATGCAGTGTTATAAAGTTCACAATGAATATTCTGAATACAAGATACAATAGGAGAGAGAGAGCCCTGCCCCTAAGGAGCTTACAGTCTAAAGGATGAGGGGTGGAGATGAGGGGGAAGGATCACAGTAAGTATTGAGCTTTGTGCCCTTTAAAGAATTGCTTAAACTAGATTGTATGCTTGTCTGAAGAGATTTTAAGGGCACCTTTGAAAGCTTTGAGGGTTGGGGAGTGGTGGGGATTGGGGGGGGGGGGAAATGTAATCTAACATTTCCTGTGATCCCATGGAACATGCACATACCGTTCAGCCAATCAGTGGTTCGCATTTCATTTAGATTTTTTTGTGCCGTCCAGAGTTGAAAGAAGAGCTGGAAAACGCCCCGCTGCTGACACCCCCACTTTACCACGTACCCTCATAACCATTTAAGAAATGGTTGGTGTGGGTACGTGTTCACAATAAATGTATAGCAAGGACGCGGCGTGGAATTGCCGGTGAGGTGAGTTTACCGGGCAATCCCCAGGGATACATACAAAGGGGTATCCCAACTATGGTTATCCTATAAAGAGGGAGCCCACTGGTTCCAAGGTCTTATAGACTCTAGGTCGTTGGTTGCTCATCTTTAAAGGACTGTCCAGTTTAATAAAAAAGCAAATCCCTTTATTCCCTGCAGATCATCAGTGTTAGTTTTATGGTCTCTGGTTTTATTTAATTAACCAGTTTTCTATTGTTTACAAAAAGAGAAATTTTTTTTTAATAGATTTCTGTTATGGCACTTTATTGGTTATTAAAGTTGTTGAAAGTGCATCTGTCGTATGTTTTATGTATATTAAATTGCTAGCATATACCATCTGCCTAGGCGCTCCCCTAGAATCATATACCTTAGAGAAATAGTAAGGGGTCCAAGGGACCCCAATACCAGTTCACATGTTAAGGTAGCATAGGGAAATTGTATCTATAATCCTAGGGATTATTTGATCAGAAGACAAACTGCTTCATTGCTATTGCGCAGCTTTTTTTAGCCCCTGTCAAGAAGTTAGAAGCCAGAATAGGCATAAAGGGTCATCCCAACAGGATCCCACCAAAGAAGATTGTTAATAAGGACCGACCAGCATTTTCACTGGAGGTCCAATTTAACTGGAAGACTGTAAAACCGCTGCAGCAGTAGAAATGTCTACCTATAGGGTGCGATGGCTTCTGCAGTGCGTGCGGTAGCAAAAGAAGCCATTGTGGGAAAAAAATAAATATCTTTGCTGTGGGGCTAGAAGGGTTGCAGGATTGGAGGCTACATGTCAAATAGGGCAGGTAATCTCTAATCATGGGTATACATGGGTTTCATAGGGGTCAATAACACACCAGTGCATTACCCTCCGCTAATGTCGCTTAGACAAGACTTTCATGTGACAGAAATTCAAATGCAGCAACTTGTAAGTAAAAAAAAACAACCCTGTCCTCACACAGCCTTTACACCTCATCCCAGACTTGTTACAGCTGGGGGCAAAAAAAAGCTCTGGCGGAAGCTATAATATCCATGAAGCAGATGGGTCCCTTCTGTCAGGGACCCGGTAGCAGCTGCCTCCTCTCCATTTATGGTATGTACACAACTGTTTCTAACCCATGTATTTATTGTGACTTCTGATATAAGGAAGAGCATTCGTATAAGACAACAGCCCTTGGAGTTAATATTCAATCTTGACACTTCAGGTTCTCTCTAAATTACCTAATTAGGTCTAATGTCACATTTCAAGCACCTGGAAGAGATGGTGTAAATGGAAATTTCCTTCCCCCCATACCACCCCCCTAAAAAAAATCTAGAGTCAATCTAGATCAGGAAAACCACTACACCCCAATATTATAATTGATAACGAAATAACATTTCATGCAGTTGCTAAGCAACATGGAGAGCAAAAGCATGCAACAATTATAGCATTGAGACCTTAAGACTTGTGTCTTATTGAATGGCGCTAATGAAATATCTGGCCGTTGCATAACTATTAGCCGGTGTTCTTGCCTGTAATAAATAGGACTCTATTGAAGGTTCTGCTTGAGAGCAGCCCATTATCTCGCGGATTCTATATTGTGTCGTCGTGGATTTTAATTCCATCTTGGTGCACGACAGATGTCACCTGCAGATAATGACTTTACAGCATATGGTTACAAATGACAGATTTTTAGAAATTGATGTCAATTTTTTCCTGCAGTATGCGGCAATTCGTACTCTGAGGGCGAGCGGACAGGCCATGGCCATCTGTAGCTTTTTCTCACTATCTTATTTTGTAATTTAAAGGGGAAAATGTCTGGAAGATGTAACAGTATGTTAAAGGGACAAAGGCTAATTGCTATATTTATTTGAAGAATCCTTATCGTGACACTAGTCTAAAAGTAAAGATCTGTATTAGCATGCTAGACCACAAGAGGAGGGGTTACTGACTGTATTGCTAATCGGCCTGATGAAATGCACTACAACTTTAAATAGAGTTTGATGTGGAAAGATCAATCACACATGGCTAACAGCTGTAATTTAGCTGTGAGCTGATTACACTGCATTAATATGGCCAGCATTTAAAAATCCATCTTGCTTGTTACATTGTACAGCATGAAAAGCAGGGCAGGTTTTAAAACATCCAGCCCAAGTTTAGTGAGGACTGTTGCCTCTGTATAAAATAATTTATCAAATTATTAAAGCCGACAACATCCATTTTACATAACATGGGTGTTAGGCCACTCCTAGGGGGCACCCCCACGACTGGCCCCCTACAAATACTGTTAATCTTACCTTAAACTGGGCTCCCCCACTGCCGACTGAGAATGTGACTGTTGCTAGCCATTCCGTCGGGGGAGCACAGTTTAAGGTAAGATTTAAAGAGTTTGCAGGAGGTTAATCGAGGGAGGACTCGGGTAACTTTATATATAAAATGGATTTTGGTCCAGTTTAAAGGAGCACAGATTAAAACTAACTGTTTTGTGTGTTCAGTGCCCAGTTCTCTCTTCTGTGTAATTTACCTAATAGCAACATATTGCAGGTATAAAATACAGCTTCCATAAAACTTTTGCTAACATAAGAAAGAATAAAATGACTAGATAAGCTCAGTCCCTTTGGGGCCTCATTTTAGCATACTAAAGTATACACTTTAAAAATGCCACCAAATTTGGACTCTAAAACTGGAAGAGGAAAAAAAACAGGGGTGGCTGTTTAGTGATGTGATGTGTTTAGGATCTGGTTCAAAGTTAGATTCGACCCAGATCTTGCTGACTCGGTCCGGTTTACCACATCCCAGATACTGCCAAGATCCAGGTTAAATCACCCGGTATGCCACCTGCCAGTGCTGGCAGATGGTATGCCATGCCAGCCATGTGATGTGTTTCGGATCAGGTCCGAAGTTAGATTCGACCCAGATCTTGCTGACTCAGTCCAGTTTTCCACATCCCAGATACTGCCAAGATCCAGGTTTAATCACCCGGCATGCCACCTGCCAGTGCTGGCAGGTGGACCCTTGGACCCCTTACCAGTTCACGAATGGTTAAAACAAATACAGTTTTAAAATAAAAAAAAAAACACCATTTATCTGTACCCACCGGTTGGCGTTCTCTCTGCGGGTCCACCAGGTTGGGTGCTTCTTCCTAGACTTGACATCACTGGAGGGAGGGGAGGGACAAGCCTACCAGGTTTTCATGCAATTCCATGACAGTGTTAGAGGGTCCGTAAGGCATGTGCAAAGGAGGAGTTTCTCCACCTGTCTCTCCGTTCACTTATTTATTTTGTTGAATGAAACATCTAAAAAAGAAGAAAATGGGACCTATTAACCCCTGCACTGCTGAAAATTACTCAGCATAGTCTAAGTGACATCACACGCTTTCATTCACTTTAGGGGCCAATGGCCAGCTGAAAATAAATGAAAAGAATGCTTGAGCTATAAAAAAGTGCACAAGGGGGATCTCAGTACGTATCTTTGCTGTCATTCAAGAGGAGACTGCTCCCAGACAGGAACCTGCACCACTGATATACTATCAATAGTGGACACTAGAGCGCAGGGGTAGCAACCACACTGGTGCCCATAAGGTCAGAGGGTCCCCATCATTGTGACTCCTCCACTATTTTTTATCAGGTTTTGCTCACATGGCAAATAAGCAAATTATCTGAGTTGTTGTCTAGTCTACATTCAAGTCAAAATTACAGGAAAAATTTTACTGTATGAGCCAGGAAGGATCCACATTTAATATTCACATAAGAGCCCAGCCACATTTATTTATGCCACTACTGGGGGGCCAGATGGTAGCAGATACGCAGCTAGGTACTGTAACTGATAGCATAAAAGAAAATCACTGCAGCCAGCTGGACTGGGATTGAGTTTAACCCTTTTGTTGCCAAGCACGTAACACCTACGTGCTGGCTTGGCTGGGCCTTAAGTGCCAAGCCCGTAGGTGTTACGTGCTTGACTTTCCTCGCTTCTAGTTTAAAAAATAAAAATCAAAAATACTCACCTGACCCCTTGTTGGATCCGGCCGGGTCTCCTCTTTAATTTGGTGCCATCCGATCCCCCGTGGGGGGTCGGATGGCTCCAGGAGAGCCCCCGGAATAGGCCGCCCCCCCCCCCGCTTCTGCAGCAGCAGCTGCTAACTGTAAAAAAAAATAAAAAATAAAAATGACATTCACTTACCTGTGTGTGCGCTGGCTCCCGCTGTCCCTCCTCTTCACCTGGGGGGCCTCCGAACCCCCCCCCAGGACTTACCGATCTTCAGGAGAGAGCCTGGGAGGCTCTCTCCTCTCTTCTTCACGATGGTGGCAGCCATCTTGCCTCTATGCCCCGCCCCCTTGGGGGCGGGGCTTATGACGTCATCCCGGTCCCGATCACCGGCTTCAGCTTTCTCAGCTTCTCAGATGCCGGTGATCGGTGCCCTGGAAGGAGGTGACAGGAGATCCTCTGATCTCCTGCCTTCTCCTTCTCTGGATGCCGATCACAGGCATCTGTCAGCTGAGCGGCGAGGGACAAGAGCTTGCAATCGAAGGTAAGTACAGTTTTTTTTTTGAATAAAATACTTTTTATTATTGTGTGGTGTTTTTATTTCACATTAACCCTTTGTGAGCTGGTAAGGGGTCCATGAGACCCCTTATACCAGTTCACAAGGCTGGGGGGGTGGCAAGTCACCTGCCCTAGCGGGTGGCTTGCCATTAACCCCCGCACCCCCATTACCTGCCTCCCCAAAGGCCAGGGGGGGGCAGAAGAGCCCGGGCCCACATAGGCTATGTGGGCTCGTAGGCTGCAGGGTGGGGGGGCCACCAAAGCTGGCCCCCCCACTCTGTGCCTACAAGCCCCCATAGCTGGTCCCGGGCTGGTTACTTTGGGTAAGGGGGACCCCACGTCATTTTTTTTTTTGGATTTTTAATGGTTTTTAACCCTTAAAAATCCAAAAAAAAATGGGGTCCCCCTCCCCGGGAAGGGGGACCCTATGTCATTTTTTTTTTTTAATTAACCATTTGTCATCCAGCAGCTATAAAAGGCTTCTGGGCAGGAAAGGGTGTCTACCTATACATATGTGGTATCGCTGTAACCGGGAGAAATTGGGGTTTCTCACGCAATAAGATTTTATTGACAAACTTACATTTTTTATTACAAAAAAACTCTACAAATTGTAAAAAAATATATTTTTTTTAATTTTTTTCACACATTTCACCCAAAAATGTTGAGAATACACCTAAAAAATACAAACAAGACATTTCATGTTAAAGCCCAGACTCTGTTGAAAAAAACAATATATAATTTTCCTGGGAAATCCCTGGAAATCCTTTCAAAAATGACAGTTGAACATGTGTAGCGCGAAACAGTGAAACTCAGTCTGGCAACAGGGAGTGGGAAATGCTGCAGGTAGGCTGGCACTTAAAGGGTTAAGGGCAGAGAGATAAGTGTTTTTTTTTTCTTTTTTATTTGCTTACCCATACCAATCCCTTTCAACATATATATTAATTAAATTACAGAGTTCTCAGCCACTACCTACAGATAAATTATCTGCATTTACAAGACAGGTTATTCAAATTGCTTGATACAGCGCAGTTTGAAAGTAAGGGATTACCCCCATGCGACCTTGGTGGCCCCTTATTGAATCAAGGCCATGGAGCTCTTAATAAAATGAAAAATCCTCATGTACACCGTTCTCCAGACATGCTGCATTTTTTATCCCTATTTAAAGATTTTAACTGGGCTGACTTTAATCTATCCCATTTTCAATACATTAAAACTGGAAACCTGAAAAGTATATTGCATAGCAGAGATGCGCAGTACAAAGTTAATGCAGATCCCTTGTTATCTGCCCCCATGTCATCATCCCAGATTACCACAGTCTTCAATCATATTCTTTAAGGCATTGCTATTTTCAGATTACTTGCTGTCAAACAGTTTGATCTTTACATTTACCTTAAAGGGGATTGGAATATGGAAGTGCATTAATGCCATCAGATGCCTGTCATAAGGAAAATCAACTAAGGATTTAAACAGCATAAAGTTACAGTTTTTAGAGGATAACTGTAAAGACTCCCATTCCCAACTTCCTAATTTGCCTTAAACGGGAGCAACACCCTGCCCGATCCCTCCCCGCGGGGCATCCAAAATCGGGATGCCGGCTAACCTTACCTTACTCCCGGTCCAACAGCGCCGCATCTCGTGCGGCCGCATCTCGTGCGGCCGCATCTCGTGCTTCTCTCCAGCAGGGCGCGTGTGCGCACCGTCCATTCGTGAATGGCCAGCGCGGACATGCTCCCTGTTAGAGGGAAGCGTGAGATGCGGCCTCCAGCGTGATCGGAGCCGCTGTGGTAAGACGTCTCATTGACGAGCATACCACAGTGGCTCCGAGCGGCCGCGCATGCGCCGTAGGAGCGCGGTGAGGTGAGTTTTAACCGGAAATCTTGGGGGAAGTGGACCAAAACCCAGGATAGTCAAAATCCTGGGTGTTGGTCCACTTTAAGGCTCAGTAATAAATGTACTTTTGTCTATTTATGTATCTGGTTTATTATGTTTACCTGGATAGTGCTCCCTCTAGTGGCCCCTTGTGTATTAAAATGAAGGCTCTCATTAAAGTCCTGGTGTGGGCAAAGTTTTATCCTGTTATTGTATGTAGCTAAGATTTAAATGTACTATTTTGATTGCTTCTTAAAATACTGTACATTACTTAATTTATTAAGCATTCTGCAGTGTGCAACCTTCCTCCAGTTAAACTGTTATAGGGAGTAATCTAGACCACATAGTAGCAGAGAGCTGTAAGCAGTAGCATACTTTTGGCCACAAGGGGGAGCATATAGGTAAACCAAAGCTAAGGGCCCAATTTTATTTCTAGCTCAGAAAGTAAATGTTGAAGCGGTTTATTAGAAGTAAGGAAACTGTTTATTTTGCCTACAACATTTCTGTGGCTGAATTGTCAACCATTCCGTGCCAGCCATGCTTACCTTTGTCCACTTTCAGAGCCAAGCAATGTTCTCCGCCCTCGGGTGGGCCTCTGATCCTCCAGCAGGTTTCTTTAGTGGGATAGAGTACACAGATTCTCTGTCCCATGCTGAGCTCCCGACAGATTGTCAGCTCCCACCGCCTGTGTTAAAAGCAGCGGGAGTGAGCTGCGGAAGCCGTGAGAGGGGCAGAAGACACAGGTCCTCTGCCCCCTCCCAGCTTCTGCCACTCACGGAAGACAGCAGAGATCAGTGTGAGACAGCACCCATCGATGGAAGTGGGTAAGTAGTGTTGTAAAAGAAGATGAATGTGACAGACGCTCTGTCTTTTGGATGTCATCACTATTCAGTTGCCCACCGGGTCATTCACTGGCCTTTTCTTAATTAGGTTCCAGACAATGTCATTGTATTTTGATACTGTTACAGGCAATGTCATTGTAGTTTGGATTGTATTATTAACTGCCATTGTGTTAATTGATTACGTCACAGACAATGGCATTGTTCGGATTGAGTGTATTATAGACGTCTCTATTGTATTGCTGATTGCGTCACCGGCAGAGTTGAGGGATTGTGTGCCCTGCTGCTATTGGTCGGTGTGTGTGTCATGCAATAGGAGACTTGTGTATATAAGGCCTAGAGTGGCACTAATAAAACACACTTCACCTTCACCCTCAATACTGAAGTTCTGTCTCTTATTGGGGGAAACGCTATATTACAATTCACTAGCCCTTGTAAGGGCTCTGGAATTCCAGCAGCACCTCTTACGATTGGGAAAAGGACGTCTCGGGCGGTGAAGCCCTCCGGCGATAAGGGTTATCGCTACAATTGGTGGCAAGCGGTCGGATGGTCCTTTGTACCCAGAGAGAGTGCTACCCTGATGGAGAGTCAGTAGGACAAGTTGAAAAGGCTGACCCTGAAGGATCTACTCGAGAGCCGGGGAAGGTCAGCTAGCAACCGCCCACGTCGGGAACTGATAGCCGAGCTGATCGAAATGGATCATGCAGCAGTGAGGACCGAAACCAATATAGAGATCGATGAAGACGCTGCTCTTGTTCAAGCGGTTCGGAACAGATTGTCGGTCTATGGCCCGAATCCATCACAGGAACTGATCGACCGAGTCTTTGCCGCAGCGGAGGCAGAGGCCAGTAAGCGAAGGGAAGATCGGCGACTTTCAACCCAGCAGCCTCTCAGCCTCAGTTACACTGGGGGGAGAAAGATTCCATTTGCAGCATTTAAGTCCTTCCAGGAAAGTGACGACGAGATTGACGGATTTTTGGCCGATTTTGAACGCCAGTGCGGTTTACACCGGGTACCCACCGAGGAATGGGTCACCATATTATCAGGGAAACTATCTGGGAAAGCTTCCAATGCTTTCCGGGCCATCTCTGATGCGGACTTACCACACTACCATCTGGTAAAGGAGGCTTTGTTAGCCCGGTACGCTGTCACCCCGGAAGCCTACAGGCGACGATTTCGGGAATCCCAAAAGAAGGGAGGGGATTCTTACACGGAGTGGGCATGTCGCCTCCATCGTACAGCATCACACTGGGTCACTGGATGCAAAGCCACGACCGCTGAGGATGTACTACAGTTGTTTTTACTAGAACATTTTCTCAATGCCCTGCAACCAGAGCTAAGAGAGTGGGTACGTGACCGGAGGCCTCTAACGCTACCTGAGGCTGCTCGTCTAGCCGACGAGTACACTGATGCGCGCCGGACAGAACAGTCCACTCCAAAACCACAACCTCCCATCAAATTTCAAGCACCTTTGGCTTCAGCGCCAACTCGTGACTCTGGGCCACATAGGCCAGCGCAGCAACCGAACCTCTCCACAGTTCAGTGCCATCGTTTCAAACAATGGGGACATTATCGCAGTGATTGCGCCCTAGAGCCTCCCCGAAACACGTGGGGGCAAAAGCAACCTTCCACCTCCCGTACTCCTGTGGCACACTGTTTGGAAGCTGAGAGCAGTTCGGAAGAGTATCTGGGGGTACTGTATGAAGCTGATCCCGTACAAGCGGCCATCCAAGACAACCGACAGCACCATTGCCAGGAGGTACGAGTCAATGGGCGCACCGCGCAAGGATTACGCGACACCGGAGCCACACTTACCTTGCTCCAACCTCATTTGGTCAAGAATAAAGACCGCACTGGACACACCGTTGCAGTAAGGGTGGCGGGAGGAGCTGTGTTTCGACTCCCCACCGCCCGAGTACATCTTGACTGGGGCGCTGGATCCGGCAGGGTACAGGTGGGACTTATGGACAACTTACCAGCAGAAGTACTATTGGGAAATGATCTAGGACCAATGACTTCTGCCTACGCTACCTCTGGGCCAGCCAGCGTCAACCCTGTTACAACCCGGGCTCCAGCTCGAGCTGCCGACTCCAGCCCACTGGTCGGGGAGACCCAGGGGTTGCGTCTGCATCACGTCATGTCTGTTACAAGAAGCCAAGAAGAGGATCAGCCATCAGGTTACGTCTTTCCAGAAGGGAAATTTATGCCAAACACTATTTTTGTTGGGGGCATTGGCCGTCGGATTAATCAGCCTGAAATTAAGGATGTTTTTTCAAAGTATGGCGCTGTAAAGAATTTCAAAATTATTAGGGATGCCTCTGGCGTTTCTAAGGGTTATGGTTTTGTCTACTTTTACGATGATGTAGATGTGCAGAAAATTGTGGATTCTCCGATCAGCTACCATGGAAAGAGATTGAAACTTGGACCAGCTATAAGAAAGCAAAGCACCTGTGCACACATCCAACCAAGGACTTTGGTGCTGAACTCACCAACGCCACAATATCCCAGTGTTTGGACCCCACCCATGACCGATTCCTATGTACAGCCCACGTCAATGTTTAGTCCGGTAACTCACTATTTGCAGACTTGTCCTTACACAGAACTCTGCCCATAACAAGAGTCCGGACAGCCCCACGTTAACCCGAACAGGGTCAATCCGGGTCTGCCGGGTGTTCCACAAAAAGGGGGCATTGTGACAGACGCTCTGTCTTTTGGATGTCATCACTATTCAGTTGCCCACCGGGTCATTCACTGGCCTTTTCTTAATTAAGTTCCAGACAATGTCATTGTATTTTGATACTGTTACAGGCAATGTCATTGTAGTTTGGATTGTATTATAAACTGCCATTGTGTTAATTGATTACGTCACAGACAATGGCATTGTTCGGATTGAGTGTATTATAGACGTCTCTATTGTATTGCTGATTGCGTCACCGGCAGAGTTGAGGGATTGTGTGCCCTGCTGCTATTGGTCGGTGTGTGTGTCATGCAATAGGAGACTTGTGTATATAAGGCCTAGAGTGAACACACTTCACCTTCACCCTCAATACTGAAGTTCTGTCTCTTATTGGGGGAAACGCTATATTACAATTCACAAGCCCTTGTAAGGGCTCTGGAATTCCAGCAGCACCTCTTACAATTGGGAAAAGGACGTCTCGGGCGGTGAAGCCCTCCGGCGATAAGGGTTATCGCTACAATGAATAAAAGGACTTTTTCAAGTGTGTATGTGTGTTTTTTTCACTTTGTGAACTGGAAAGACTGGCAAGGTGGTGACTTGCCAAACATCCTAGTTTGCCAGATGTTTACTGGCTCGATCCAGGATTGTGTGCATGGACCTCCCCACACCTCATCCCTGTGGTGCCTTGGCTGGTTTTCCTGGAGAGGGGTGGAAAAGACTCTGTAAAGATTGTGTCCCCTGCATATGATCGGTTTTCTTATTTGAGACCTATTTGACAGTTACAGGACGGTTTTGGGGGAGGTGTCTAGAGCCCTGGATTCAGAGACTGTGTTGGCTTATGTTGCTACTGTAAGTTGTTATAATAAACATTGGAAACGTGTGTGGTGACTCCACGGGCCCCAAACCCAAGCTCCCTCAGAATCCTAAGAACTCGGGAACAGCTCGTCCCATGTCGCCCGGCCCTGGTAGTGGCATGTGGGTTACATGGCGGCCCGGCATGGAACACATCTGAATGCACAGCAACAGCACCGTAGGATGATGGAAAGAGGGGGCAGAATTCCCTTCCCGCACTGAGCATGATTTTGCTCTGAACAGTTTTTGTCTCCTCAGACTATTTCCTCATCTTGATGATACATTTTCAGCATTTACTTGGAAGGTCTTGAAGGACGCCGCTCTGAGCGTGACACAGAGAGTGCTCTGCAGATCAGCAAGTCTGGGTGCTGACCGGACACTTTCTATTCACGCTTTCTGTGTTTTATTTGTTGAACAATAAGCCAACTGTTCTCTGCAAAACTTGTCAAACTGTTCCATTTAAAACAATGATTGTCCCTCTTTTTACCTCGGCGCTGTGTATGTGAGGAGAGTGCGTTCATTGTGTATCGGGGAGGCAGGGACACAGGAAAGCTTTGAACTAGTCAATGTGGTTTTCCTGCCATTATATAACTTTGATCTTCAGAAAATGATGCTCCACTCTCTCTGTTCAGTGCGGGAAGATGTCACTGTGTTTTAGTCACAAAAAGGATGCTAATATTGCTGCAAGACAAAAGCAAATAAACAGCCCCTGACGAAAGTATTCACCCACACATTGCATTGTCCTAAAACTTTAAATTGCATTCTGTCTGGTCAGGATAGTCCCTAATGCCAGATACAAGAGTCCAAGAGAGGGAAAATTCAACCAGTTTGGATGTTCTCCCGCCCTTTTGTTTTAGATTCTTATTGAAAAATGTAGACGTTACATCAATAATTAATGCATTGTAGTTGCACGTTATATAAACATTAACAATAATACCCAAGGCACATGAAAGCACAAAAAATAAACTATACATGTTGAGACATCTGAGGCAAGTCTAATACATATTACTATAAGATGGAGACAGTATTCTCTGGACACTATTTAGTTTACCATTGCCCTTTAAATTCAGGCATTCATATAATATGCCTCACTCCATAAGGGTGTTTCCTTGAAGGGTAATTCCCCTTTCAGTGGCATTTTTAAAAGTGGTGGTGGTAGAGCGGCCGGCTGAGGGCTCACCTTCCAACAGAGCCCCGGCCATTGCAGTCCGCAGCTCCCGCTGGTGCTTATTAAAGCCATTGATTGAGGAGTACATTTAGTTACAGTCCCCTAGTGAAATGCTGGCCAGTAGGTATGTGTGGGAGGGGAGCGTGGTTTCCAGGAGTGTCTGGGGGGGGGGTCCCCCATTTTTAAGCAATGGCAATTGCCTTTTTAAATATCCAGGTGTATTTGTGTGACTATCATATCTGTGCCATTACATATTTTTTAATAAATAGTGTTTTTTGGCAATATTTGCCGTTATTGTCCTTTGTGCTAGCCCCACACTTAACCTTTGTGTTTTGTGCGTTTGCTTGTTAATAGCATTTTTTAAAGTTTTCATTATTGTGCCCCAAAATGATGAACTCAAGGCGCTGAGCTTATCTGTTTTTTTTTCTTTTCTGTTTGTTTGCAACTCTGTGCTATAAAAGAAAACCGTTTTCTCTAGCAACAATGTGTTAAGCTAAGCAATGTATACCAAATGGTGTGTTTACCTATTAGAGACCACCTAACTGATTAGCTAAGGCAAAGACAATGCTCTGCACTCCTAAGCTCCCACGTTGAACCCTTCCTGCTGTAATTAAGCTTATTCAGGTGAAGGGATCGCAATCTTGTGTCCCAGTAGCTAATAGGTTACTGGTATCATTTGCACCTAGGGGGGTCATTACTGTGACTATTTTGCCAAAGCTGCTGATTAGCTCACCAAACCTCAGTGGGAGGATTTTTTACTCAAGGTCAAGAAAGCCACTTTAGCAACACAGAGCCACAGGAACATAAACATGGAAATCGTGTGCTGATAAGTAAACCACAGGTAAAAGGGCATAATCATAGCATAAATGTTTATTTTACATTCCAGAAGAGGAAAACAATAAGGTAGAACACCAAAAACCTGAAGAAGGGAGTTTTCTTTTAGGTACCTTGGATCAAAATAACAGAGAATAGAAGACGGCCTAAAAGACTGCACACAACAGAGGAAACATGTAACACAAGTCAGAGAGATAGGGTTCTAGCGGGGAAAGAAGATACTTTGAAGTGTGTCTTCTACATCTATATGAATTAATCTGATGAGGGTGAACCATACAGAGTACATCTTGCGAAACCGTGGGATGGTATCTAATTATGGCACCTATTGCTTCATGGTTTGCTTAAGATGGTCTTTTGACCTTATAAAACATTAAGGATGGAGATTTCCATGCTTTGGTTATAACTTGTTGACTAGCTGTGCAGATATGAGACATAAGGCAGAACTGGTTAATTATAAGTACTTCAGGTTTTGGTTAATGTAGGCCTCATAAGGCGTTTTTCTGTTAATGAAGGCCTCATAAAGCTCCATTCTGAAGTTAACACCGGCAGTATAGTACAGAGCAGGAGTGAGACCATAATGATCTAGCCTTAGGACATGACAAATACACAAATGTTAAGGAATATATATTTCGCTTGGCATCCTTTTAAGCAACTGGGTGAGAAACCTGGGAAAAACTGCACAAACTGCCACACCATCTCATGACACTGCTGTTATATTAGAGACGATGCAGCGCATTACATGAACTATAGTACACCCCTCTCCATTCATTGCAATCCATTGCCCAGTAGTGTCCACTGCCTCCCATAGGGAGACGGGCTGCAAGAATCCTCCCGTGTGTCCTATGTGGTTTCCCTATCATTGTAGCTCGAAGTGTGTTGTGGATTTGCTGGTTCTACCTGATGCTCTTGTTTCTGAATGGAAAACCCATTGAAAGTCTTGCTAAAATATGTTGTACAGACCCTTCCCACAGGACTGGAGGTGACTGTTGTAGTCGCAAAGCTGGACTATTTCCACACTGGGTGGGATGTGCATGGCCCAGAAATGTGACCAATAAGAGGATGGATCTTAGCCTTTTCACATGGTACTGTAGATACATTTAAACCGGACCTTCACCCTGAATACGAGTCTATCTTATATGTTTCCCCCACCCTGTACATACTGATTGCCCACCATAAAAATCATACTGCCCGCATCTACTGAATTTTATGAGCCTTTGAACATCCAAGATTGGGGCTCATGGAGCAGCAGGCAGCCTGCAAACAGGAAGTGTCTTCTGACTATGCCGCTCTTCGTTCTGGGATTGCTCTCCTTTTCCTGGCCCCAGCTCTGCTCTGTCTGTGCAAAGCACAGCTATAACCCACCCCTCTGTGCTTTACCCCACTGTCCTCTCCTCAGTAAGTGTGATTCTTCTAAGGCAAGATGGCGGCGCCCATGAACTTCCTGTACAGAGTTGCAGCCCAGCGGAGGAAAGAATAAAAAAGTGACTAAAAATTTTTTTAGATGCTGGGGAATAGTTTTTTTAAGGGTTTGGACTTTTCATGAAATGATGCTGAAGGTCCGCTTTAAGAGCCAGAGGTTGTTGGAATTCTGGTCACCTTCACTGTGGTAACCTCAGGTAACTGATGCCATTGCATTTTGTTTTTTATCTTCAACTAATCAGAAAGGCTTCACATGATTTTGCACAATGTATAAATATTCCTTTCGAAAAAAAAATCCATTGCTTGTGGATACCAAGGAACAGGCAAATCAATAATAATTCATTACACGGGGTAATAGAAAACATTTAAACTCATTTAAAGAGGCAAGCACTGGTTGGAAAAATGTGCATGTCCTCCAGCTTTGCACACATTTATAAAAACATTAGAAAAAGTAGAATTTCCTGAGCCTAATGCAGTAAAAAGAAATTCAAACTCAGACTGCATCCCAGATGGCGTTTTGCTTTTTAAAGTACAACTGTGCTTCATACTCTCTTCCACATCAAAGCAGACAGAAACTTAGTAAGTCCAAAAGCTTCCTTGCTCTGTTGGCAAAATATACCCCCTCCCCGCTGGTCGTCATTTAGTGGATTGGCCAACTGGCTGCTAATAGAAGCTGTAAGGAAGCTATGTAGTTAGCACTGCTATTAGGAATTTATGGATCCCATACAACTAATTGTGTAGGGTCCAAATTAAAGGGCCTGATTCACCATTATCCATTCTCTTTCCTAACACCCTGCCTCCTCTGCCCTCATCCTATAGGTGGATCTGTCTGCAAGACAGAGAGAGTGGTCGTTGGGATGCACCATGTGAGACATACTAGACTGCTCACCTAGAAGACCTTGGATGTTGGACAGGAGGTACTACCCCCTTCCAAGCAATTTATGAAGGGACTGTTGATAATGCTCTGTTGCTTTGACAATAAAAACTGTGCAGCCACTGAATCCTGGAGAGTGCACCAGTTAGGAATCAACCAGAGTAGTCAGCTGGAACAGAAGCCTGAGTACCAGGGATCCTACTGAACTCTGCCCTGCCAGTTAAAATAGAAACCTACATTGTACTCCAGCTGTTTTTGCATTCAAGCAGACAGCCCTGTCTGACAGTCACCTCCCCATCTCCCCTAAAAAATATCCAAACCCATCCAGGTATCCCTGTCACTTATGTTAAAAGCAATTGTCTGCTGTTTTTGTGGAATGAAAAACATTTCACATGTTGCATTCCTCTAATGTGTTTCATCCTATTTTGTGGCTTCCTCAGGGAGCATGCAAATCCAGCTAGTTAGAAGTAAAAACTGGCTAAGCTTGCCTCTGGGAGTAGCTATTTTAAAAATATTGACCAGTAAAAGCTAATCTGATGCAGCATCAGGCCCATGTTGTCTGGTTACGGAAAGGAAGCAGAGTTTAATCGCTCTACCTCCAGCGCCCCCCCCCCCCAGTCCAGACCACCAATACAAACCTGAGGCTTGTGTCAGGTTGGCCCTCCCTGTTAGTGAATCTCAGCTCACTTTACTGCAATGCACCAGTGTGCTTGCATCACTCAGCACTGCCACTACCATCACAGAGGAAAGTCCATGAGATGAAATTTTAATTTATTATTACTCTGGCAATATACCTTTGTTTTTTAAAAGGGGGGAAAATAGAATATTGCTATGTGTAGCCCTGCACAATGGGAATACCTTTGAGCGTGCCGGTACAATACCTTTAGAGCATCAAAATTGCCTAAATTGTGTCTCATGGTGGGCTTTATCTCTCTAAATGACCAAGACAGTTAAATCACAATGTAGCCGACCAGTTGTACCCCCAAATGTCCAAACAAGGCCCATATGCACAGGCTCCTTAGATGGTGCATCCACTTGCTGATGGTAAACAGGGATTTTCCAGTTGCTCTCCTGGCTGATTTCATGCAACTTTAAAGTGTAAATGAAATAGAAAGAGCAGCAAACTTTGGAGCCCTCATAGAGCTTCTACCCTGCACTGCAGGAAATAGAGGCGAGGTACCAAGTGAGCTGCTTGCTGCCTTGATATTAGGGTTGATTCAGAGCCCCTTTCTCACTAATTTCTTGCTTTAAAATTTCCATTCTGGTTTATTTTTCCCCCTCGCCTAATTCAGCAGAGCCTTTCTTTCTGCATTTTTGTGTGAACTGTTTTCATTTTTACTTGTTTTTTTGTTTGGTAGCAACACCTCCAAAAAAACAGTGAGAAAGGGGCTCTGAATCAACCCTATTGTCTTTACTTTTACACAGTCACTTTAAATACCACGCAAGGTCCCTTTTGTATTGATTTTACCACCTGCAAGTACAAATTGAAGAAATAAAAGGTAGTGTACGTGTGTGTAGAGGGATGTTGTGGTGTTTGGCTATATTTTAGTGCAGGAAAATTACTTCACCCCACAATAGATGTATTCCTGAACTGTTGGCTGCCCTGTTTTTTTGTTTGGAAAACTAGCCTGTTTAGCAGAGTTCCATTTTTTAGTTCTGACCTGAAATAATCTAGACTATTTCTGTTGATCAAAATAAAAATATAATTATTATATAAATTAAACATAAGCCATAATATATATATATATATATATATATATATATATATATATATATATATATAGTATATGCACTACTGTTACTGTTTTCTCTTTTACACCAGTAGCTAGACATGTTACAAGTCCTTAGAAACCAAAACACAAAGTCAAACCCATATAAAAATAAAACCACCCGATCTATCATGTCAGGCTGAGTTGCTGCTGTCATTTTTAGTACCCTAATAAATGACTCTGTGACTGGCAACAGGAGTTCATTTCATGATCAGATGGAATGACGTGTGCTCACATATAAGATGTAACATATATTTAAAGGGGAATGGCGTTTCAGCATTTGTAATGCCCTCTGTGTGCAAAAATGTATTTTTCCCTTCACTGTCAGCCCTAAGTGCTATTATGGCTTTTAGTGTGATGTACTGTGGCTGCTTTAGTCTGTGTTTCTAGTTTTTTAGGTAGCAGGTGCTTTTCTGCCATCAGAGCTCAGGTTATCCCATTGCTTTGTCATTGGCTGCCATCCACTGGCATCACTGGAGGGAGGGGGAATGCCAACAGCTGCTGGGCCTCTTGTTGGAGAATGGCACTCTGCCTGCTTCTGGTCATGTACTACCATCCTGCCAATGGCCATGGCGATATTGATGGGTGTGCGACTGGATGGGAGTGGAATGTCCCAAATTCCCGGAGTGGAGTCTCTGGGAATTTGAGCACAATGGGCAGTAGCAGCTCTTCAAGAGCAGCAACACCCTTTAAAAAGTGTGTCTACCTCTTTATGGAGCATACAGAATTGGCTTGGTTAATCCCCATGGATTGCCCCATTCACTCTTCTGAGCCCTCACTGCATCTCCACACCATGGCTGCAACCCTGGCATAACTTCAACCAAGTGCACATCTAAGTCTGGCCTTTCTGAATGGCCAGTGTAAGCACATACACAGCTAGAGGTGGGGGGAGGCTGGAGGCCCTCATTCCATTCAGGGAACCTGAATAAAAGGAGCATCACTGATTGGCTGAGCACCGGCGATCACGGGGGATACACAGCGCAGAAGCATCCCTATTTGGGATGCTTTGCCAGAGAGGAATAAAACCCAAGAAAGTCAATTTCTTTAAAAGGGAGGGAAGAACATTCACCGAGACAGTTAGATGTGGCATGGGAGCTCCTCCCCTGGTTGGCCTCCTGCCTGACCACTACATCTCCTGCCCACATAGCCACTGTACACTATATTCCTTTATATAACTATGGCTTTGTTTTTATTTATTGTGCTTAATCAGGAAATTTATGTTTTTATCCAATTATTAGCACTTTTGCTTTGTATTATTTGCAGTTTTAGCCCTTGGGTTTCTGTCACATTTATTTATAGCATTTGTCATTTTCAGAAGTGTTAGACTGCCCTGCCTTTGTACTTTTTCATATTTGATCATTTTCACCTCATATATGTAATTATAGACATTTGTGTATAGTGGAGTTTTTTTCCAGTTAGACCACTTTTCATATTATAGTGCTTTGTCACTTTACAAATCCTTTTAATTTACTGCCAAGGAAATAATGTGCTTTTGATTGTTTTTTTTAAACCCTTTGTTGTCATTAGAGACGAGCGAACTTTTGAAAAATTTGATTCGGCTAATTCGCCGAATTATCCGGGAAAAATCGCTTCAGTCCGAATTTATTCTCGACGAATCGCTATTAAAAACGGCTATTTCTGGGCATCCAAGAGCCTCCATAGGGTTGCAGAATGGTTTGCTTGGCTGTAACATGCATGCTGGGTTAGTGAAATAGTATTGTAAAGAAGTATGACATGCCGATCAGAGGCGTCGCTATTAGATTCGCTGACGCAGAGCGGCAAAATTACAGAGCCTTGAGGTGGCATCATTATGATGAGCCCATATATTGCCTGAAAGACACACAGTGGAGTTGACAGCAGCATAGGGAGCCCATATATTGCCTAAAAACACACCCTGAATTTGGCAGTAGCATAGGGAGCACATATATTGCCTGAAGAACACACCCAGGAGTTGGCAGCAGCATTAGGAGCCCAAATATTGCCTGAAAGACACACCCAGGAGTTGGCAGCAGCATAGGGAGCTCATATATTGCCTGAAAAACACATTGGAGTTGGCAGCAGCATTAGGACCCATATATTGCCTGAAAGACACACCCTGGAGTTGGCAGCAGCAGCAGAAGCCCAAACATTGCTTGAAAGAGACACTGGACTTGGCAGCAGGAGCCCAAAAATTGGCCTAAAGACACACTGGAGTTGGCAGCAGCAGCAGGAGCCCAAACATTGGCTGAAAGACACTGGCGTTGGCAGCAGGAGCCCAAAAATTGGCCTAAAGATAAACACTGGAGTTGGCAACAGCAACAAGAACCCAAACATTGCTTGAAAGAGAAACTGGAGTTGGCAGCAGCAGGAGCCCAAAAATTGGCCTAAAGACACACACTGGAGTTGGCAGCAGGAGGCCAAAAATTGGCCTAAAGACACACACTGGAGTTGGCAACAGCAGCAGGAACCCAAACATTGCTTGAAAGAGACACTGGAGTTGGCAGCAGGAGCCCAAACATTGCCCTAAAGAGACACCCTGGAGTTGGCAGCAGCAGCAGGAGCCCGAACATTTCTTGAAAGAGACACTGGAGTTGGCAGCAGGAGACCAAAAATTGGCCTAAAGACACACTGGAGTTGGCAGCAGCAGCAGCCCAAACATTGCTTGAAAGAGACACTGGAGTTGGCAGCAGGAGCCCAAAAATTGGCCTAAAGACGCACCCTGGAGTTGGCAACAGCAGGAGCCCAAAAATTGGCCTAAAGACACACTGGAGTTGGCAGCAGGAGGCCAAAAATTGGCCTAAAGACACACACTGGAGTTGGCAGCAGCAGCAGGAGCCCAAACATTATTCGAAGACACTGGAGTTGGCAGCAGGAGACCAAAAATTGGCCTAAAGACACACTGGAGTTGGCAGCAGCAGGAGCCCAAACATTGCTTAAAGCGAAACTGGAGTTGGCAGCAGGAGCCCAAAAATTGGCCTAAAGACACACCCTGGAGTTAGCAGCAGCAGGAGCCCTAACATTGCTTCAAAGAGACACCCTGGAGTTGGCAGTAGCAGCAGGAGCCCAAACATTGACTGAATGACACCCTGGAGTTGGCAGCAGCAGCCCAAAAATTGGCATAAAGACACACTGGAGTTGGCAGCAGGAGGCCAAAAATTGGCCTAAAGACACAGATTGGAGTTGGCGGCAGCAGCAGGAGCCCAAATATTGCTTGAAAGAGACACTGGAGTTGGCAGCAGGAGCCCAAAAATTGGCCTAAAGACACACCCTGGAGTAGGCAGCAGCAGGAGCCCAAACACTGGCTGAAAGACACTGGAGTTGCCAGCAGGAGCCCAAAAATTGGGCAAGCACATGAGCATGCTTCGTGCCATTTCTGCAAGTGACTCGGAGGGACTACCTGTCTCCATCTCCACTGTATACTGCCACGGTGTGTCTGGGTCCTCTGTGTCGCCTTCCTCACAACCCTCTAGCTCCTCTGGCTGCTCCTGCTCCTCCTCTCCTGTCTGCTGACTAGATAAACCAGCCATTTTGCCAAGCCTAAACTGTGCTTCACTGTGCCCCGCCTCCTCCGGGGTTCGTGTGGCCATAAGATGTAGACGCCATGTCCCCAGTGCCCTGACCAGCCATGGTTTCCAACATGTGTTGTAGTACATGAAGCAGTGGAATCACGTCGTTCATCCCGTAATCCTGCCGACTGACAAATAAAGTGGCTTCCTCAAAGGGCCTGAGCAAACGGCAGGTGTCACGTATGAGCTGCCACTGGTTGACATTGAAGTTACACAGGGGAGTCCCCCCTAGCCGCTTGGATCATCAAGAAATCCGTGATGGATTTTATCTGTTCGTATAGTCGGTCCAACATATAGAGGGTGGAATTCCAACGGGTGGAAACATCGCAAATCAGACTATGTTGGGGGCTACCGTTCTGACGCTGTAGCTCAAGAAGGGTGTGCTTGGCGGTGTAGGAGTGGCTGAAGTGCATGCAAAGTTTCCTTGCCGTTGTTAGGATGTCTTGCAGATGGGGGGGGGGGGGGAGACTTCAGAAACCGCTTGACAACCAGATTGAAGACGTGAGCCATGCAGGGCGCATGGGTCAGGCTTCCTTGTCGCAGCGCAGACAGAATGTTCTTCCCATTGTCGGTAACCATGGTTCCCATTTTCTGTTTTCTTGGAGTAAGCCATGTTTGGATTTCTTGATGAATACATTTTAGCAGTTCCTCCCCTGTGTGACTCAGTTCGCCAAGACAAACCATGTGAAGCACCGTGTGACACCTCCGTGCCCTGCACACATGGTAGACTGGAGGGGCACTGAGACTTGACCCTACAGTGGAGGGTGAGGAAATGGCGGAGAATGAGGAGGCCGAGTCGCACGGTGTCACAGGCACAACGCCCAGGGAGTGCGGAGGCCGAAGCGGCGTGACCTGTCTAAGTTGCTGCTGCTGCTGCAAAGGGACCACATTCACCCAGTGGGCCGTAAACGACATGTACTGTCCCTGACCATAGTTACATCTCCAGACGTCGGTGCTGCCATGCACTTTGCTGCACACCAACAGGCTCAAGGACTGGCCCACCTTCTGTTCAACAAAAGTGTGCAGCGCTAATACTGCCTTCTTGGCAAAGAAATGACGGCTTGGGACTCTCCACCTCGGCTCAGCACAAGCCATCAGTTCTCTGAAAGGTGCAGAGTCCACCACCTGAAAAGGGAGCGACTGCAGCACCAGCAACTTGGACAGGAGCACATTCAGCTTCTGCGCCTTAGGATGAGTGGGTGCATACTGCTGTCTCTTGGACATGGCTTCACTGATGGATTGCTGGCTGGATGCATGACTTGGAGGAGGAGGAGCAGGAGCGACAGAGGATGGATATGACGCACAGCTTCGGCTGAGGTGCTGGCGCCTTCGCTGGCAGAAATTGGGAGCGGCGTGCCACTTGGTGAGGAAGCAGGCTGGACCACCTCTTCGGAGCCTCGATTCTCCCAGGCTGCTTTATGGTGACGCATCATATGTTGACGCAGGGCAGTGGTGCCAACATTTGGGCCCTGGCCACGCTTCACCTTCTGCCTACATATCTTGCATGTGGCCATGTTACCCTCCTGCGGATGCTTCAGGAAAAACTGCCACACTGCAGAGTAGCTACTTTTCCCACCAACAGGCCGCACTGATTCACTGCTACGGTCGCCAACTCCAGGAACCCCTGCTCCACTACCTCCCGATAAGGTAGCCTGCCGCACAGCAGGTGCTCTACCCGGCCCCGTTTGGCTCCAGGCTTTACAATTGTGCCCCCATGCTGACTGCCAACCATGCTGCTAACACCTTGCTGCCTAAGCTGCTTACTCCGGGGCAACCTGCGCCCCTCTTCTCCTGATGATGACGATGAAGCCCCTTCATCACCTGGTTCCCAAGTGCAATCAGCTTCATCATCATCACTAAGTTGTGGCTGCACATCACTGATGTTCTCGGTTTCCTCAACAGTGTCTGGCGCAGGAGCTGGAACGCTCGCAACACCCACGACACTCTCCACATCACTATTTGTCTGCCTAGCTAAAGAAGCCACCTCCATTTCATGGCTGGGCAGTAGCTGCTGACTGTCCTCTATCTGATCGACCTCCTCACAAAGGAGTGGAGCTGAACCCAAAGCATAGGATACATCGCAGGGGTAGGGAACGGCGTAGGGCAGAGGCAATGGGAGGACAGGGACTGCTCTCGGGGCATGCCAACTCAGGGTTGTGTCAGAGGAACCTACTGACCCTAGACTGGGGGTCTCAGATGTAACTTGTGATGATGTTGATGAGCACGTTAACCAATCTACCACGGCAGATGAGTTACTGGTGGAGACACGACCGCTAGCAGATACTGGCAGTTCAGGTCTCTCACTGTGACTCCTGCTGCCACTCGCTCCTAGTCTGCTGCGACCTCTGCCTGCTGAATCTTGGCCTCTGCCACTCCTCTTTTTACATCCTTGCACTTGTCTGCCGGACATTTTTATGCATTTGAAATGCGCAATAGGTACGATAAAAAAATGTGTTTACTTTAAAAAGAAGAAGCTAAATAAAGTGAGGTACTGCTTCTCTGCACCAGATACTATGAAAATTGGCAATATGAAATACCCTGCGGCCTAGTGTTTTGGCAGCAGACCAAAAAAAATGCAATACTTTGATTCAGCTGAGGAAGGATCAACAAGCATATTTAGTATAACAGATAGGCTGCCTAATGCAGGTTTGGGATGCCCTGCGGCCTGGTGTTTTTTTTTGTTAAAGGCAGACCAAAAATCCAATTCAAAATGCAATACTTTGATTCAGCTGAGGAAGGATCAACAAGCGTATTTAGTATAACAGATAGGCTGCCTAGTGCAGGTTTGGGATGCCCTGCGGCCTGGTGTTTTTTTTTGTTAAAGGCAGACCAAAAACCAATTCAAAATGCAATACTTTGATTCAGCTTAGGAAGGATCAACAAGCGTATTTAGTATAACAGATAGGCTGCCAAATGCAGGTTTGGGATGCCCTGCGGCCTGGTGTTTTTTTGTTAAAGGCAGACCAAAAACCAATTCAAAATGCAATACTTTGATTCAGCTGAGGAAGGATCAACAAGCGTATTTAGTATAACAAATAGGCTGCCTAATGCAGGTTTGGGATACCCAGGTGGGCTGGTGTTTTTTTGGTTAAAGGCAGACCAAAAAATATTTAAACTAATCCAGTTATATATTATCATAAATGCTTGTGTGTAACAGATAGGGTTAAATAAGCCACTGCATAGATGGCATGCACAGTGGCAAGGCAGATTTACAGCACAAAGAACTGAAATTGAATTGAAAACTGGATCTGGCTAATGAAAAAAAAAAAATTTACTGTCACTTCTAAGCTGTCCCTGGCTGGATGGTTCCGGTTTTTCCCTATCTTTCCCTGGCTCTGTCTACCTCTCTGTCTGCCTCTCTGACTCTCGCTACCTATCTCTAACTCTCTGTCCCTGTCTCTAACTAGCTGTGCCCTGGCCACAATGCAAGGCTGAAATGCGCACAAGCAAGATGGTCGCCGCTTTATATAGCACGGTGACGTCACCGGGCTTCCTGGCTGCTGATAGGCTGCATGTGACTTACCCATGATACCTTGCCCCAGGGGGTATGTCTGGACATGTTTATCCACCATTTTAGAATGCCTGTAATTGAAATAAATGGAGTTTAAAGGAAAACTTCGATCAATCGAATCGCGGGGAAATTCGGATTCGTTCAGAATCGAATTTTCCATGAAATTCGGAATGAATCTGGGTTCGTCCAGATCGATTCGTTCATCCCTAATTGGAAGCATTGTATGATATGTGTATTTTTAACCTTTACATGGTAAGTGCAAATAAAGCTACTTTTAAATCAAGATAAAAATGGTGTTGCGCTATGTCTGTTCTGTTTACTTTTGTTCCCTGTTACAACCTTTTGCTGAAATACTGAGGAGATCTGAGTGACAAATTTTGATTAAGGATTACTCTATGATTTGGAATTGAGCCATTCAGATGGGCTTTCTTTGAAATAATTTTTCTGGTACGTGCAATTTGATTCTGGTGGCCGGGCTGCACAGTGATGACATAAGAGCACTGGTGGTGAACTAGCTTCAACTGAATCAAAAGAGGACTGATTAACCCTTTGTTTGTCTCCCACAGAGTTTTATTCTATGTTTTACATAGCTGTTTTGTATCCCTACATATAACTGGACTGACACAGTTATTTTAAACTCCTTGCGCTGGATCATAAGTGAAAGTACATCTATTATTGTGGTGTTTATTGTAGTTTGTTGTGATCAAAAAATTGTAGTGCGGCTTTTGATAGAGAAAAGAGAAGGGAAAGAAATCTTTTTTCTTTAATTTTCTCACTAGATTTTAAAGTTTTTAGTCACTTACTTATTATTCTTTCCCCCACTGGCCTGCAACTCTGTTCAGGACTTTAAGATACGGGCTCCGCCATCTTGGCTCAGATGCATCACACTAACTGAGGAGAGGAGAGCGGGATAAAGTGCAGGGGGCGGGTTATAGCTGTGCTTTGCTCAGACAGAGCAGAGCTGGGGGTCAGGAAAAGGTCAGCAATCCCAGAATGCAGAGCAGCACAGTCAGAAGGCACTTCCTGTTTGCAGGCTGCCTTATATTCCATGAACTGCCATCTTGGATGTTTAAAGGCTCATAACATGCAGTAGATGCATGTAGGATGATTTTTAATGTGAAATATCTGTATGTGCAGGGTGTGGGAAACATATTAGATAGACTCTTATTCAGAGTGATCGACCTCTTTAAACAATAATGTTGGTTAGAATGTGTCATTTATTTAAGTATTTTGTGATTATTTCAGGGAATTCTGGCTATCTGCTTCTGCCCTGGCTCCTGATGCCCATCCTTCAGCCGCAGAATGAGGCCCAGGAGTCATACAATCTTGCCCACAGGAAGACCCGGGCCGTAGTGGAGAGGGCCTTTGGACTCCTGTAGACAAGATTTCACTGTTTGGACCATACCGGGGGGGGGGGGGCACAGCAATATGACCCCAACAAGGTCATCAACATCATACTTGCATGCTGTGTGCTTCATAATTTTGCTATCATGCAGCGTGTCCCCCGGTATTTGGATCTCCCCCCCTCTCCACCCAGTCAGGAGGCAGATGCCCTTTACAATGGCACACCTAGTGCCTCTAGCCAATCAGTGCGGGCACATTTGATTTCAGGCTATTTTGCATTTTAACATATGTTTTGTTTGTTTATGCTATTGTGTGTTTAGACTATGATTTGCCTCTGTGAAGGCCTTTTTCGTTTTCACACAAAAAATTGTAATGAGTTAATTACTAAAAAATTGACACCTGATTTGTGCCTCATGCATTTTTTAAAGTCATATTCAATATATTTTATAGAAATATGTAAATTTTTAGTAGAAGGGCACTCGCAGACTCAAAATGTACATACATTGTAAAACATAACTATAAATTGTGGCAGACTCCTTACCCCTAGCAATTGGCCACATCTAGGAGTTATAAAGTAACTGACTCCAGGCTGAAGTTTACACACCCACCAACATCAAGATCCATAGGGAGCAACAATTTCCAGGGGAATAGTCGGGCAGGAATACATAGGCCCACATACACACCCTCTCCTGCTCGGCCACATTTGCCACCAGCACAGGTGGAAAGCAGTCATACCTATGCCACATCCACGCCTGTAAGTTCAGTGGCCACCCAGCCAATGACCCCCAGTCCTAATGGCTGTACTGTCCAATCTTTGCCACGGGCAAATGTAGCTGTTTCCCAGCCAAGAATGTCCCCTAAGATTGCCAACAAACAGGATGAGCCAGGCAGCATTTGATTAGGCCCAAGCCTGCAGCGTGGGAGCTTGAGTGGCTGCTTCAGTGAGGCTTAAGCTCAGCCATTGGCTAGTGGGGTATGTGAGCACTCTAATGAGCTATATGGGCGAATTCAAAAACAAACCAGCAAAGCCATAAAAAACAATCTTGTTAGCGCTCACCAGACAGGTAAATAGAGTGGGGATGCAGAGGAAAGATAGGGAGGTCAAATAGATCTTAAAATTGATGTTGCCCATAATAAGGTAGTGGTGGGCCTTGGAGGTGGCCCAACACCTGGGCATGTGTGGCATTCATAATCTGCCACTGCTCAAGCATCTGTCTGTTGCTAGTTCGAAATGCATCTAGCATGGCAGTGAAGTTTGCAGTTAAGGTGCCCGTTTGTTCTGCCATCTGTGTGGTTAAGTTGGCCATTTTATCAGGCATCTTGCTGGTTAAGTTGGCCATTTGTTCAGACATCTGGCTGTTGCTCGTCCTAAATTCAGTCTGTATGTTGGTGAATGTATTATTGAAATTTTCAAATTGTGCAATAATCTGCTCTGTTGTTCGTTGAGTCACCTGCCGAAAGTAACGGCTGTCATGGCACCATGTTGACTCTAGGATCGACACGCGGCTCCCCTGGGAAACTGGTCGACGTTGTTGACTGCGTCGTCCACTTCCCCGGGTTTGAGCGCCTGCAGATGCTGGTGCTCTAGGGCGAGCAACAGTCCCAGATGTGCTCGGCAAAACCTCTGCAGCAGAGCTACCACTGGGGACTGTAGGCTCAGTCTCAGCCTGCTGCCCACCATGGGCTGGCAGCATGCATCCAGCTTCACTCTGCTGCAGAGGAGTTGGTGCAGTAGGATGCTGGGGCAGTAGCAGATTAGGTTCCAGGGGGGTAATTTGTGAAGGTCCAATCCGGCTGGCATCCTCCTTCTCCTCCATCTCCTGGATTACATGCATCAGTGTGGGAGTCTGTTGGGACATGTGAAAAGCAGTTTCATCAAAGTCCACTTACCCTATATATCTGTTCCTGTGTCCTAGGCAGCAGGGAAGTAGACGGCGTGCTCAAACTGAAGGAGGCTTCCACACTTCCAGAGGCTGGATGCTGGGCTGGGTTTAAAAGTAAAAGGAGCGTAAACACACAAACATCCATTGATGAGCTGGATTAGTACATATGCTTTAGTCAACACGTGGCAAAGCAGGAATGACAACTCCCCCAATGGTGCAAGTTGACCTTCACAATGAATGTCAGTATCTGTTATATGTATGCCTCACCCTGTACATACAGATTGGTCACCCTAAATAATACAAACATGCATGTACTGCATGTTAGGAGGCTTTACAGATCCCAAATGGCGCATTAGGGGCCCACAGTCCGCTTGCAAATAGCATTTGGCTTCAGAGTATGCTGCTGTGCATTCTTGCAATGTTGACCTTTCCCTGACCCCAGCTCACGTTTGTCTGACCAAAGCACAGCTACAACCCCAGTGGTAGAAAGACAAAGAAGTAAGTGTTGTCTATTATTGACTATATACACATCACATGCAGTGCTTTGGTAAGATAAATAGTTTAATAGTGAGCAGAAATACTGTCAAAGGTCGTGTATGGGCTGCAAACCATTTTAAGGACCATTAACTACTGCACACTGGGAGAGGGGCCATCATGAAGGACATTCCTCAGACATTAAACACCCGCCTAAAACAGTAACCTCCCCTCAAAGCCACTCCCTAGGGGCATGTGTTCATATCTGCCTGTGAGCTTCATTTCACACGTTTCCAATAGTTCACATTCAAACAAATATTACTAACCTGCAGAAATTGTATGGATGTCCGTGTTCTGTCTGCCAGAGAGGCCCTCTAATGCGATGGGGTGTATTAATGCCAGGACCATTTCTTCAGCTCTGGTATATTGTAATTTGGTGGGGATGCCTCCGCCTGTTTGTAAGCTGAAAAATAGAGGTTAACAAATTTTGGGCATTGTGGTCACTACAACAAGCAGCAAAATGCACAACTCAAATATGTACCTGTGATTGCGCCATTTATTCTGTTTCTTCCATGCTGCATACTTCAGGTCAGATATTTTTCTTTGTATCTGCTCCACATCTTTCCTCTCGTTCCCCGCTGCATTGACCTGCCTGGTAAGCTTGTCAACGATTTGGGTCTTTCTCATTTTGCTGGTTGATTTTGAATGTCACCCAAATAGCCCATCAAAATGAAGTGTGAGGCCACTTGCCAATGCTAGGGTTTGTGCCTCCCCAAACCGGCCACTCAACTGGCCTCGCCGCAATGTTCGGTCTAATGGTTGGTCTTCTGGCTCATCTGTGTTTGGTGGCAATTCGAGGGACATTCTGGACTGGCTCTGTGGTGATGAATCAGGCATCACGTGGCTGGAAAAAGACTGTACTGGACTCGCATTATGACTTTAGCACCTTGCCTGGGTGGCCACCAAACTTCCAGGCGTGAATGTTGCATAGGTCTCGCTGGTTTCCACCTGTGCCGGTGGCAAATGTGTCTGAGGAGAAGAGGGTGTGCTTGGGGGGGTGGGGCTTCGGGCCCTCTGCTTATTTGTGCCCTTTGAACTGGTGCTCCCTTTATCATGGGATGTGGTTGCGCGGGGAGCAGGAGAGGGTGTGCTTCTTGGGCTGGGGCTTTGGGCCCTCTGCTTCTTTGTGGCCTTGGAACTGGTGCTCCGTTTATCATGGCATGTGGTAGGGCGGGGAGGAGGAGAGAGTGTTCTTGGTGAGCTCGGGCTTCTCACCCTCTGCTTCTTTGTGGCCTGGGACGTAGTCGTACCTTGCTGCTTGGATGTGGGTGCCTTCTTCTTTGAGGTTCCTTCCTTGCTTTTGGTTGCTGTTTTGGATGTTCCGGGATTTGTGGGCAATGTTGCCTTGTAGTGGCCACTTTGGCTCTGTGTTTCACGCACCGTGCTAGTCGCTTGGTGCGACCAAGTGCTCGGTCTGGAGGATGAAGTGTCCTCATGCCGCTGTGGCCTTTTTGGTCTTGGCCTCCTTTGCTGCTGTTTGCTTTCCACTCGCTTTTTTGGGTGCCATGCTGACAATCTCAAAGAGAATGAGCTGTGTGTCCATTACCCTTTAAATACTAATGACTGGGTATGACGCTTACGCGTTCGCATACGGCCGTGCGGAACCTGGAAACTGCTGGGGCATTACTTATCTGCTGCGGACAAGAAGAAAGATGGCGCCCACGATCTTCACCCGCCAACAACAAGAGCTGATTATGCTTGTAAGTGTATTGTAAGGATGTTGATTTGCCATCTAAATGCATGCCTAGGCCTTAAGGAAGCACAGGAAGAAACAGTTGTTTTTAAAAGTGATTTAAACTCTGTGCAAAACAGAAGTTAGTGTGCACATGTGCGAACAAAATCACTAGCAGCTAGAAGGATAGTTTAAGGCTAGAAATGTGCAGTTTGATCTAACAACTATTTTGTTTTTTGTGTGTTTTAGACTATGCTTTAGCGCAGGTATGACTACCTGCCCAACGCATTCGAGAAGAGGAACGTGGCCCCTAATTATCTGGGGCCTGCCATTGCTTTGTATAGTTTAATATATTTTAATATTTTTAAAAATATAGCAATCTTTTAAAAATTTTAACTTGTTTGGAAAAAACCAAAAAAAAAATTTCATTAAAGAAAAAAGCCACACACAAAAAGCCATTTCTTAGTAAAAAAAAAAACAAACCAAAAACTTGTTTCTGTGTCATTTTCTTTTCAAAGGTAAGTTTTAGGTGCGGGAAATGGAAGAAGAATGAGACCGCAATGTGATTAAGGTAAGCATTAGGTGCGGGAAATGGAAGAAGAATGAGACCGCAATGTGATTAAGGTAAGCATTAGGTGCGGGAAATGGAAGAAGAAGCAGACCACGATGTAATTTAGGTAAGCATTAGGTGCGGTAAATGGAAGAATATACAGACCGCGATGTGATTAAGGTAAGCATTAGGTGTGGTAAATGGAATATATACAAGATAGCGATGTGATTAAGGTAAGCTTTAGGTGCGGGAAATCGAAGAATATCCAGACCGCAATGTGATTAAGGTAAGCTTTAGGTGCGGAAAATGGAAGAATATACAGACCGCGATGTGATTTAGGTAAGCATTAGGTGCAGTAAATGTAAGCATATACAGACCGCAATGTAATTTTGCTAAGCATTGTAGCAGAAGTGAGTGAACAAAATATGTAGACGAGCACATTAATGAGTTTTTGAGAATTTTGTAGTGCGCAGGCTTAAGGTCGTAACGATTTTCATCTAGACGTTTATTTATAGAAAAAGTAATTCAGAATCTAACGGGAAACGTCAATCATTAGTTCGAGGCGACGTTGGAAAAAGGCCAAAAACGGAAGCCTACGTTGTTTCATGAGTAACATAAACTGAAAACGAAAGCTGAAAAATTACTTTCTCGTTGGCATACGAACAGACGAAAACTTTACTGAAGGCTTGCGATGCATGCTTAGAATCACGCGTACACTCATACGCAAGCGGGAAAAAAAAAAAAACCAGATCGACACAAAAATTAAATTCTTTTTATGTCTCTCTGAATCAACCCTCTTGTTCCGATTGCACATGTGTGGGCTCTCGTCCAATCAGAGCTGTTTGCT
Source organism: Gastrophryne carolinensis (assembly GCA_027917425.1). Taxonomy (NCBI): domain Eukaryota; kingdom Metazoa; phylum Chordata; class Amphibia; order Anura; family Microhylidae; genus Gastrophryne; species Gastrophryne carolinensis. The sequence goes on from CM051241.1 coordinate 55,167,646, forward strand.
GTGACATGTCATTTGGCAAATGGCTCTCATAGATTCAGTGGGGAGAGCAAGTGGCTGCATCTTCATCTAAATGGCTGGGGTGGAAGTGCACGCACAGCTTGAGAATGCTGGAGACTGCATCCATTCTCGCTCCCCATTGTAAACAATCTTACCCATTTGGCGAATTAAATAGGCATGGCAATGGCTTTGATAGGACAAAAGCTTGAGCATGTGTTGTTTGACAGGCTAAGGTAAGCTATTATTGAGGGTTTCACACAGCAGGGTTTCCCCTTGGGAATACCAGCTAGCCAGCTATGAAATTTTATAAATTCCAAGGCCGGCCACCCTTTATTCAGCTTTAAAATACTGCTTGCAATGTTTTCACAATGTGTTGGGAAAAAGCTATTGATAATTAAAAATGGAAGCAGGTATAGGGAAGCTGCTATGCTTAGACTAAAGAAGAGACTAGGCAGTAGAAACCAATGTAATTACCATATTTTGTCTGATTAATTCTACATTATTTTGAATGAAAAGGAGAAGCTTTCTTTAAATTTATTTTTATTTGATATAAATCCCATTGTTGCTATGTTACTCGGAGTACAGCCAGCCAATCAATAGAATGTAGACAGCTATTCGGAGCACAGACATGTCTAGTGATATGGAGCTCTTAAGGAATTACAGACTTGTATTGATCCATCAAATTGTAGGTGGCATTGTGGCTTTACATTCATTTATGCATGAGGGCCCTGTGCCGAAAGATTTTCTATACGTCTCACAGATGAAATGGAACAAAATCCATGTGATCTTCAAAAGGAGATGGTCGTGCTAGCTGCAATATTTCAACACTTTGCAAGAATAAAAGCTGGTAATAAAGCAACTTCCATTGTACAGCTTCTCTTTCTTAAAGTGGAAGTCCAGTACAAAATCTACTTTAGCTCTGATAAAATTTCCCCCGAAAACTGCTGAATTTTGCATACACAATATATATATCCTCAGTTAATGGTGAATGGGCTCTCCTGCTGCCAGGGTCATTCACTTCTACTGAAATTGTGACGCTGGCATCAGAGTGCTTATCTGTGGTGGGTAAGCATTAAAAGGGACTTTATAAGCAAACCTACTCACCTATAGAACCACACAGCTGATTGGCAATATTTAGACGGTCGGAAACACATCTCCACCGGAGATCCAGACCGCTGCCCATGGTTGCAGTGTCTTTGCTTCTTTTACAATCAGTTACTGTGATTGGCCACACCAGTGCCCTTCATTTCAATGCAGGGGGTGTGACTAGAGCTGGCACTGAATGGAACCGACATAGCCAGTCATCATGATGGATGAAAAGGGAGGATTCCAGGACACAGGGATAGCGGGAACAAGATTGGCAATGCAGGTAATATTAAAACTACTGGCATTATGTGATTCAGTTGCATGGTAGGTAGGTGGGCATGAGCTGTTGATTGTGTTTGCCCATACAGGGACTTTATAGTCCTTGTCCAGGCATGAAAAAAATAATATAATCACCTTTTATCCTCAGCAGATGATCTTTGACACACCCCTAATCATCTGACTCATGTCCCAAGCTGCCCAGCCCAATTGTAAGACTTTAGCCTTCCCCTTGCCAGCGACTATGGCACAACCCTCCATTCACTTCAAAGGAGCTGGTGTGTCAAATTCCCTCTTGGCACACCCCCTCCATTGTAGTCAACAGTTCCTGTGGATAGCAGATGTTGCTGCTACACAATGTATCACAACAGTGCGTTGTCTTATAGCAACGTCACAAGCCTGGCTGTTTAAAATGTAACAGAGCACACAGCTGGCTGGTATTTTAAAATGTAATAGAAACCGCTGGTTTTATTGTATGTACAGCATGAGGGAGTGAGGCAGCAGCAGAGTTTTAAAACCCCCAGTCTAAGTTTTATTTTCAGCACTGCTGCCTCTGTAGGTGATACAGGTAAAGCAAGGGGTTCCAAAAAATGGGTCCTTGGGCACCATGGGTTGAATGGTGAGTGGCTTGCTAGGGCTTTGTGATCTCTCTATGCCTTTAAAGCAACATTTTTCTGAGATAGAGAAACTTCCTTTATGTGATTTTACAGGCAAGCACAATAAACACCACATGCTCACCTATAGCACCACAATTAAACTGCACCAATTCCTTGTAAAAAAAAAATAAAAAAAATAAAAAAAAACTTTCCAAAACTTCCTAGACCCATCTGCATGCAAGATACTGAATCATTGTAAGCACTTAAGTTTGCTCCTCAAAGCTGAAATTCCACCTCAACCATTTTCTCCTGGTCGGGCAATTTTGGAGCCCCTGGGAGGCTTCTTCTGTTCCAAGCATCCCAGCCATACAGCTGCCTGGACTTAAACAACATAACCCACAATGCAAACTGGCAGTAAAACCAGCAGCACTTCCTCTTTTAAAGTGGATCAAAACCCAGGAATTTGTGTATCCTGTGTTTTGGTCCTAGCCCAAGGGCCACACCAATGTGGGACGCCCCCAGGTCACCTGACCTAACTAATCTTTCCCCATTCCTATGGCACATGTGTGGCCTCCTATTCAATTAGCATGCTCAAATGCGCTGATGAGGACTTGGCTAGACTCGGCTAAGGACCGGAGTCCAGCCGAGCATTCCGGTGGTCGCATTCTTCTCTCCCGGTCCAACGCATGTAAACGGGCCAGGGCAGGATTTAAAAAAAAAAAAGGTAAATTGATTTTATGAGCTGCAATCTAAATTGCCCTGGGGAGGGACACACTAGAGCTCTGTATCTTTTAAGGGTGTCTGTCCATTTTAAGAATGGATTGGATCATGTATGAGGACCATGTTTGGTAATACAAAAAAACTTGTACTTTATAGCTAACAGATAGCACAATATTTAAAAATGATTAATGTATTTGAGTTTTTGAAAGAATATGTGCGCCACGGAGCAAGTAGTAATCTAACGCTTTTTTTCAGGTAAATAATTTTGCACTTTAAAGTAACTCTTGATTGCTGATTCCTCGGCTCTTTGTCTGTTGGAACTGAGTTTGCATTACATAAGATAGAAAATCATTGTGAATCTTCAGTGTCAGGCTGACTACCCCCACCTTCCTGATTAGTGCTGGGTTAATGTCACCTTTCCAGATGTTTTAAGGCTTTGTACATGAACAGAGCAGTGCTGTAAACACTGTTTGTATCTTTGAATGTAATACTGTGTATGAACACATTACTCAACTAAAGCATTTTTAAAGGGCAGTTGTAGGCAAGAAAAGGCAATTGTAGTTAATTTAAATTACTGCTCAATGCTCTTGGTCCAGTATTTACATTTATAAGGAGAACTGTTTTGTTCTTATGGCACCCTTAGGATGATGGCTCCATCTGAAAACACCAAAGGCCTGGTCAAAAACATGTAGATGAGAACAGCGTTCTGACCACATCTCTGTGCTTAGCAGAGCTAGAGGACTGAGAAAATGGTCTTGTAATCTACCCGCTCTGCTTTGTCCCTAAACTATAAATCCACAATGGCAAATCCCCCTACGATTTCCCAATCACTCAAAGTCCATTCAATCCTGTTTGTTCCCAATATTACAGCCACATCTTCTCTAAAAACACAATTTCATTTACAATTAATTCAGGCGCATAAAGGTCCCAGTTACACTAAAAAGTGTCTCAGCAATGGTGGCTGACAAAAATTGAAAGGGAGGCACAGTCCTACGATATCAAAGAGTATCATGAACAATCTCACCTATGATGTGGACCCACACTACCAAACACTATTCTGCAACAGATCATCTGTCAGTGGGATTCTAGAGAGAAACCTCACACCAGAATGGGAAGAATATAAGTAACCGATACATTGATGATTTTTTTGTAAACTTTCACAGGGAACACAATAGAGTCGATTCATGGCCAGTGCGCAAAAACGCTCAGGGAGAGCGCAAGCGATTCTGCATGTGCCTAGGTGCATAATTAATGGCTGCGTGCACCTGCCGGGTGCATGTGCGAATTGCACCAAATGGCAAGCGCACGGGAGAAGCACAATTTGTACCTTCCACAAAGAAAATTGCCTGTTTTGAAGCTCAAATTGCCCTGTCCCATGCACATTTGGCCGATAAAGTGCTTAACTGCTTCCAAAGGTCCCCCATGTTTCTCCCCTTTCCTTTACTGTTTCTCCATAGTGATATTCTTTCTCCAGCTTCTGTGTTTTCTGCCAAGCTCTATTCACAATTTCGGAGGGTATTCTCTGGAGAACCTTTTTTTGGGTGGTGATTTTTTGGGGGGATATTCGGATTCCATTTAACCTTTAGTGTTTTTTTGCCGAATGTTTTGCCCCGGATATTCTCTTTAACCCTCCCTTCCATTCATTTTGCATATTAATGATTAATACTTTAACTATAATTTCATTTTTGGGGGAGTGGTTTTTGCAAAATTAAGGGGCCCAATATCTACTTTTTCATTGTTTGGACCTTAATTTTTGTAAAAGAACTTGCGGCTGACACTTAAATTGTTCAAAAACAGTGCTGACGGCATGTGTTTCGGAATAAAATAAGCCTGTTGTTCATTAGAATCTATTTGCTGGAAGAAATTCACTCTTCAAATTGCCACATTTACGCACGCTTTGCTGCCCTCCATAAATCAGGCGCCCAAAACAGTTTGGGCACAAAAAGGACGCTAGTGGAAAATTTCAGGCACAAACAAATGCAATGGGGAACAGTGATGCACAAATTGACGCTAAAATCAAAGCGCATCCCATTTTGACAACCATGAATTAGGAAGAAAACCGAGCACGACTTGGCACTCCAAATAGCGTGTGCAAACTCACCGGCGCACTGACCATGAAACAACCCTAATATAATCTTGCAACTCCAGTTCCCCGATGGTAAGTAGTGCCTGCTATGAGACTTTCCGGCACCTTTCTTAGCCATCTTAGAAGCAACCTTTTCACAGGTCACATTGACCAATGAAGGTATTTACCACTACATTTCTTGTTATAATTCCTTCCTTTCTGAGAAGTTCCATGAATTAACATTTACATACAGTAGAAGAATGCGCTCAATGAGACAAGTGCTGTCTACTTATAGTATCATAGAAATCTTGACACCTGTTGATCACATGAGAACCATTGCCTGTCCTGTTCAACTTTTTGAATCTATTTTTTATTCCAAACTGTCAACTATGCTATGGCACACACATTTTTTTTTCTGTATTATTGTGGAAATTACATTCTACAATCAGTGAAGTTGCACAATACAGTACAGAATGAGGACAAGAAGAAGCTAACGCAGCTAGACTGGATCCCCTCCTTCAACCCCATGGAATCCAGCAAAGCACCCAGGTAAATAAAAGTACCTTACTATAAACTCTAGTCCATCACCCTAAAGTATCCCCCCAGACCCCCTTTTCTAGGAAAAGGGTTAGGGAATATATGTGGATTAGTATTTAAAAAGGAAGAAAGAGAAGGTAGAACAAAAACGAGGGGGTGCATGCCAGAAGCAAAGGTGACTTAGTGGAAATGACCAAGAATTCTACTATTTTGGTGCTTTATCCCCCCTAGTTAAAAGCAAATATTAAAGTGCCAGTCCAGCCAGACTGCCTATTTTGAAACCACCCCGTACCCTTATCTAACAGTAAAGCAGGACAGGGGTTAAATAAAAAATAGACACCTTAGCGGTAATCCAGCAGTGCAGCAGTTCCAAGTACCCCCTCGGCTGTAAATTGTGTAAAAAGAGCAGCACCAAAGACAGAAGAATGAACTCCAGCAACACAAGGCAATGGCTGGCCATGTTTCTGTTCCTTATCTACAGCTGAGTACACTTGCCTATTGCATGCATGGTCTCTCTGAGCACTGTGGCTTCCAATTCTGCTGCTCAGTGAGCATCCTTGCAGTAGGCAAGAACTTGAAGCCACGGCACTCATTGCAGCAGCAGCTTCCAGTCCTTAATCTCTTAGAGACCATCACTAAACCCTTATCCAAATGCAGGGCTACACGGGGCATTGTTTTGTTAAATTCAAACCCTCCAAGCCTCCTGCCACCCCTGCCCTACAGCCTTGATTCATAAGAAGGGGGGTCAGAAGATGAAACCCTCTATGCCCTCTTTTGGTTGATGCAGTTTGTGCTGTGGCCTCCAGTCCCCTGTTCCATGGTGACCTGGCCTGTTCCAGTATAGCCATGACTGTTCTTCCTCTTGATGAGCTGCATAACTCCAGGTCCTAGTTAACAGAGCCCTCTAGTCAAAAAATGCTGGAAAAAAGGCACATGAACTAGGCATCAAGAGAATGGCATACCAATGATGGATGTTCCGCTACAGTCATACCAACATCCTCGTAAGATGCAGATATGGCTGGAGATCTTACACATTTACATTTGCTTAAGCCTGCAGGGTTTACCATGGAGCAAGCAGAGGGCATGTGAGGCTGCAGTAGCAGGACAGTACTCGGCTTCCCACATTAGTATGTGGAGTAGAGCATCCCCCCTCAAGTAGGTCCACCACTGAGCTGGGTAAGTAGCCTACACTATCGGGGTACCCCGGGGACAAGGACCGAAACCCAATATAGTTAAAATCCTGGGTTTTGGTTCACTTTAATGGTGGAATTTTCATTTTTTTTTTTTTTTAAGAGGCAAACTGTTTTTGAAAGTGGTATAAAGATCTAAAACCCTCTACTACTGAAAGGGTTTAAAAGGCAAATGATTGTTTGCTTATAACAAGTAATTATATGGTTTATATAAACCAAGAATAAAACAATTATCCATTAGTCTTGGTAAGTTCTCCAAAAATCCAATACAAAGTAGCAATGCTCAGCTATGCCTAAAATCTGTTAACATTCCTCTACACTGTGATGCCTGGGGTCCACCATTAGAACAAGTAATACCAGGGCCCAAGCACAGAAAAATGCCAAATGGTATTGTCTTTGTGTGTGCACTTGGGATGCCACAAATAAGCTAAACATAGTTCAGGTTTTGGTGATGAAAGCCCTTCAAAGTTGACCCCGGGACCAGAGGCCCACCGGGGAATATCCTATTAACCCTGTGGGACAGTTTGAGCCTGCTTCTGCATTCAAGCTGTGCCAACTCTAGGTCACGTCTTCGATTGCTGTTGCTTTGGTCCCCATCTACAAAGAGGCTCAAAGTGGGCCTCATCCTACATGCGGTGATCCAGGGCCAGCCAAAGACACATCTCAGCTTGCTACACTTCAGCTGCTAAAAACATCCAAGGTATGTGGCTTTATAAACTGTATTGACAAATGACTCAGAATCTCTATTACTGCTTCCTGCCCTGACTATTGGCACTTGTGTGCCTGTCTTAATATTGTTTCAGCTGCATTCTAGCCATCAGAACTCTTACATTTAGGAGCCCAACACTTAATGCTCTAAACAGAACCTTACCACTTTTTCTAAACAACGTGTTTCTAGAGCCAAAAGGTGATGACTAGCACACACTATGCATTTTCTGTGCATGGTCCCAGTATGCCTATGATTCTTCCACATTAAATTAATAAAAATATATTGGAGTCCCCTGCCCCACTACAGACTTCCGCTGATTACTCCTGACCTCTGACTGCTTGATCCCGCAACAGGGTTGGAGGCCCACTGACACTGGATGCCGAACGGCATGAGCATTTTTTTTTCTTCTACACGGCTGGAATATAAAGGGTTAAAGTTATGCTAAAGGCAAGTCAGAATGTTGTCCCATTGTCTCAGTAATTTCTCAAACTTCAATCTGTCTTCAAAAGGGTCCTGTAGTTCCTAACTTATTTGTAAAAGTATTAGAGCATTGGGGATGAAGAGAAAAATACCATTTTGTGAGTACTCACCTGTAAAATGGTTATTAGGAGTATGTCACACACCCCACTTCCAAATATTCATGACACTTGGGAACCCGGCCTGTAGAGGGCGATCTTGCAGAGATGACATGGAAAAGGAGCCCCTCCTGGTCCATAAGTACTGGGTTCCTCCCACTATTCCTCAGTCTATTTAAAAAGCAGTGAAGAACCAGGAAGAGCAAATTATATTCGATAATTGAAAAATAGTTTGAAAATAATAATCACCATATAAAGGATCCCTTACAACAAAAAAGGGCGGGGGGAGTGGGGTGTGTGACATACTCGTAATAACCATTTTACAGGTGAGTACTCACAAAATGGTATTATTCCTAGTATGTCACACACCCCACTTCCAAATATTCATGACACTTGGGACATCCAATAGCAGTGTCTATAATGGGTGGGGATCCCCAAGGAATAATGCATAACTTAAATTACTGCAGCTTGCAGAATTTTGCGGCCAAAATCAGCATCCACTGAGGCCCGCACATCAACATTGTAAAACTTAGAAAAAGTATGCACAGAAGACCAAGTTGCAGGCTTGCAAACCTGTTCAACCGAAGCCTGGTGCTGAAAAGCACAGAAAGCTCCAATAGCACAATAGAATGAGCGGTGACACGAAAAAGGGGGAACTTTCCCCTTAGCCATATAGGCCCCAATGATGGCCTGACGTATCCACTTACTAAGGGAAGATTTGGCAGGAGCAAACCCCTTCTTGGGCCCAGAAGGCACAACAAAAAAGGCATCCGTCTTGCGGAAGGCCGAAGTAGTAACTAAATAATACTTCACACAGCGAACTACATCCAAAGAATGTAAGACCCTTTCCTTGTCGTTACTAGGTTTAGGACACAAGGAAGGAAGAACTATATCCTGATCTAGGTGGAAAGCAGACACCACCTTAGGAAGGAAATCCGGCTAAAAACGGAAAACAACCTTATCTTGATGCCTCTCAAAATATGGGGCTAGAATAGACAAAGCCGCCAGTTCAGAAACTCGGCGGACAGAAGTAATAGCAACCAAAAAGGCAACCTTCTGAGTAAGAATAGGAAGAGGAATATCCTGCAAAGGCTCAAAGGGAGCGGCCTGCATAGCTGAAAGCACTAGGTTAAGGTCCCAAACAGGAAGTATAGGCTTTCTGGGAGGCCGCACATGCGCAACTCCTTGGAAAAAAGTCTTAACCAAAGGATGAAGAGCAAACGACCTTTGAAAGAAAATAGCCAAGGCAGAGACTTGCCCTTTCAAAGTACTAATCTGGAATCCCATATCCAGACCTCGTTGCAGATATTCCAGAATTCTAGGAATAGAAAATACTCTACAGGGCAAAGCCCTGGATTCACACCAATCAATATAGGACCTCCAAGTCCTGTAATAAATGGCAGAGGAAGACTTCTTCCTAGCTCTAATAAGAGTCTGAATAACCACATCAGAAAGACCTTCTTCTTTCAAGATGGAGACTTCAGCAGCCATGCCGTCAAAGCCAGCGTTTGTAAATTGGGGTAACAAAGTTGACCCTGAGTGATGAGATCTGGAAGAAGAGGCAGATGGAAACGATCCACTGCCAGCCTTACGACGTCTGCGTAACACAGATGTCTTGGCCACCTTGGCGCCACCAGAATTGCTGGCGCCTCCTCCAGTGCTAACTTGCGCACCACCTTGTGGACCATGGAGAATGGGGGAAACAGATATAGGAACCCCAGATCCTTCCAGGCCAGAGACATGTATCCGCTGCCACTGCCAGAGGATCCTGGGATAGAGACACAAAAGCTGGCAGCTTGTGATTGTGGCGAGAAGCAAACAGGTCCAACTGTGGAGTCCCCCACTTGTAACAGAGGAACTGAAAGACCCTTGGATTGAGAGACCATTCTCCCTGGCGAGAACATCCCCTGCTCAGGGAGTCTGCCTCCACATTCTCTATCCCTGGAATGTAAACTGCTGATATGCAGGGAACATTGATCTCTGCCCACTGAAGGATCAGAGACACTTCCCGGAGGGCACCCCAACTGCGAGTCCCTCCCTGGTGATTGATGTATGCAACAGCTGTTCGGTTGTCTGACCGAATCTGAACTGGCAGACCCTGTAAGAAATGGGTCAGTCGAAGTAGAACAAGACGTATGGTCCGAAGCTCTAATACATTGATTGGAGAATGAGCCTCCTGAGGCCTCCACAATCCTTGGAACTGATGCTTCTTCCAGAAGCCCCCCCCCCAGCCCACCAGGCTGGCATCTGTGGTAACCAGTTCCCAACACGGAGTCAGAAATGACTTGCCCTTCTGGAGGTTGAGCGATATTAACCACCACTGAAGGGACTGCAAAACGTGGGGAGACAATAGACAAGTCTGATTCAATGATAGTGGGCACCTGTCCCACGTTGCCAAGAGGAAGAGCTGAAGCGTCCTTATGTGAAACTGGGCAAATGGGACTGCCTCGAATGCAGCTACCATCAATCCCACTAGTCTCATCCCTAGATGGATAGACTGACGAGGGTTGGACAAGAATAGACGAATCAAGTCCTGAATCAGAACCATTTTGGACTGAGGAAGAAAAACCTTGGCCTGAAATGTATCCAGAATCAGGCCCAGGAAGAGAATTTCCCTGGACAGAGAGGATTTGGGGTAACCTATTACCCATCCGAACCTCTCTAGCGTAGAGACCACCGTCCTGGTGTCCAACTCTGATTGTTCGAGGGAGGAGGCCGCGATAAGAAGATAGTCCAGAAAAGGCACAATGCGGATGCCCTGAACCCTGAATATAGCCATCACTCCTGCCAGCATCTTGGTAAAGACTCTTGGGGCCGAGGTAAGGCCGAATGGCAGGCCCACAAATTGATAATGCTGGTCTTCTATCGAGAACCTGAGAAATCTCTGGTGACCCGGAAAAATAGGAATGTGCAAATAAGCATCCTTGATGTCTATGGATGTCATGAAGTCCCCCCGACGGAGAGCATCGATCATTGATCGCAGAGACTCCATGCGGAATTTTCTGAAATGTATAAATTGATTGAGTCTCCTCAGGTCTAGGATAGGCCGAACAGAGCCATCCTTTTTGGGTACCGTGAATAGGTTGGAGTAAAACCCCAAACCCCTTTCCGCTGGAGGCACTAGGCAGATGACAGCCATGTTTAACAGATTCGGTACTGCTGCCCGCAGCCCCTGCGCAATTGCCGGATCTGACCGCATCCGGGACATGAAAAATCTGGGAGGAGGCCGGGACTCGAATTCCAGTTTGTAACCGGAAGAAACTACTTCCAGAACCCAATTGTCTGATACCTCCTGACCCCAGACCTGGAAGAAGAACCGCAGCCGTCCCCCCCACCCGTAAGGTTTTGGACCCCCAATTCTGACTTGGACGGCCACATCCCTTTCCTCTATTCCATGCATTCCCTCTAGGGGCTGAAAAGGCTGATCCTCTACTGGATCCAGACCCCCCAAAAGGATGGGTTAAAAGAGGCCACTCCACGGAAGGAACAACGTTGTTTCTTACGCTGAGGTAATTTACCTTCTTTAGTGACAGAATCCAATTTTTCTCCAAAGAGGCGCAATCCCACAAAAGGAAGCGCTGTAAGTGATTTCTTGGCTACAATATCAGCTGCCCACTGCTGCAACCATACTGACCGCCGAATGGCGATTAACAAGGCAGAGGTTCTGCTGCACATGAGCAGAGTATCATCTAAGGCAGAAAGTACAAAAGATGCAAATATCTCACATCGCTGAAGAGCGGCGTACTCATCAGAGGCCGGATCAAGCCCTGAGTAATTCATTAGGTCTCTCACAACAGACCTAATAGCCACTGTCATGAGTGCTGAAGCACCAACAGGCAGCAAGGCCGAGCCCACACTGGAAAAAGCGTGGCACGCCATTTGATCAATACGCTTATCCTCTCCATCTTTAGGTGTAGTTGAGTCAGGAGAATGCAACACAGAAGAATTGGAAAAATTAAGCACAGGGACATCCACCACAGGTGGTGATGACCAACGCTTAACAGTATCAGCTGGGAAGGGATATTTCTTGTCCCAGCCCAAGGGAATGCCAGGAAGCCGCGCAGGCTTCTCCCATTCTTTAAGAATAATTTCATCAAAATGCTTTTGATTTGGAAATTCTAAACAAGGTTTAGAGACTCCAAAGAACTCCCCTTTTTGAGGAGGGACTACTTCAGGAGGAGTGATAACCAAAACCTCAAATAACTGAGCTAGAGCCTTTGGGGTATCCACAACACTAGCTTCACCCTGCTCAATCACAGTACCAACAAATTGCTGTTCATCAGAAACATCTGAATCCTCATATAATTCTCCTTCTTCTAACTGAGAAGGATCAGACCAATAAAGCATTTCACAATTATCCAACTCACTTACCGGAACGGCCTGAGTCAAATGTTTCCTTTTAGCTAAAGCCTTCTTGGCCACAGAGCTAGACATTAATTTTTCAAGATGAGCCAATCTGGCACATAAATCAGAATGCGACTCACCACCCATGACAATATCACTGGGGGTACAGACAAGACATGGCGGAGTAGGAGATAAGGCAGAAGCCGCAGACGCCAAAGCCTGGGCCCCAGTTTGCTGCATAATAGTTAATTGAGCACAAGGGACGCAAAGAATTGCGTTATCCCCAACAAGGGATGCCCCACATCCAAAACATTGCCGAGTCTGTGCAGAGGGAACTGCATGCCCGTTGTCCTGAGATGCCTCCATATGGTGTTTAGTATTATACTATAATTGATTATAGTCGCCAATTATATATGGGATTTACGCAATTGCTACCCGAAATGCCCCTTTAAATAGTCCCAAGTGGGAGGATATTAACACAAATGGACCCCCAAGGCTTTAAGGGCTAAAGGCCAGGAGAAACCCCTTTAAAATAAAGAGTTTCCACCTACAAAGAAAACAAACAGTCACCAATGCACACAATACAATAAATGACAAAGCATGAAATAATGGCAGAAACTCCCTTCAGCAAGCTGAGGGGTACTCACAGCACCTTTAAATATGGAACGCTTTATGAATTTGCATGTCATCCTTGCGCAGGGGCCATGCTAATCTTCTCTGTATTGTTCCAATTTTAGTATATGTGCTGCAGAAGCAAGCACAATGAGGGAAGACCATAGGGAAGCAGCGGGAGCCAGGCAGACAAAGAGAGCACCCAGGTGCTCTGATAATGATGAAATGATGCTGTGTGCCTAAGCCCCGCCCACCCCAGAATCACATGACCAAGAATGGAGGGAAATTCAAATCTGAACATAGCAGAAACAAAGAGCTTTAAAAGGTAAGCAAAAGAATGCTGCCTAGACAGAAATAGGAAAATCTAAATAAAATGTATCCTATTAAATAGTATAGTAAACATACATAATATATATGTAATAAAGATTATTTTATAAATCTTTTTTTTTTTTTTTCATTATTTTTGTGCATGATGACAAATAAGCCCAGATAACGCCCCCCCCCCTCCTTTTTACCCCAGCAGGGTAAAGGAGAACTAAAAGGGATAGGATAGAAATGCACCCATAAGGCACAAGGGGATTATAAAGGGACAGGGGCATCCCATGCCGAGAACACAAACCAGGAAACCACCTACCCACATTCGGGTCTCACGGAGGAGTAAAACTCCTGTATACACCAGGTGGTGTATGTATCTACCTTTGCCTGAACCATACAGCCAGGGCTGGGAGGCATACAATATAACCAAACAGGTTTAAAGAGTATCAGACAGAAATAGAGAAAAAAAGGGGCCGGGAGCAAACCCGGCTACCTGCAGCTTGAAGGAGATTCATCTTCTGAATGCTTCGCCGACTGCAGAGACGAAAAGACTGAGGAATAGTGGGAGGAACCCAGTACTTATGGACCAGGAGGGGCTCCTTTTTCCATGTCATCTCTGCAAGATCGCCCTCTACAGGCCGGGTTCCCAAGTGTCATGAATATTTGGAAGTGGGGTGTGTGACATACTAGGAATAAAGAGAAGCAGAGGGTCATGACAACAGTGTTGTTATGTGAGCACACTGTGTGCTTTACATATATCATGGTAAAAATATAAAGTGCATTATTGTGCCTCTAATTATTACTGCCAGCACACAGTGTGACCAGAAAAAGGGTGTGAGAGATACTGCAGGCTAAGAGTTCCCCACAGTCCAAACTCAACCCATAGCCTGCCAGCACATAGTGTGACCAGAGAGGAGGGCTGGGTTTCAGAGGTGCAGAGAGAGGCAGCTAACAAGGATATCTGGGGAGGGAGTGGGGGGTTTCCATTCTCGGTTCATTGAAGGTTGATTGAAGGACCATCTCTGCGGGGTAGAGACTGAAAGCAGAATGAGGAAGTGATTTCCTCACTAAGTAGACTGGCATGAAAGGAAGGAGAGCGCTGAAGGGACTTAATGTAAGGTAAGCTACTGATATCTATTTTTTAATTTTTGACTTGCCAATCATTTTAAAGATGTATAAAAAACCCAATAGGAAATATAGTTTTTTATAAATAGCAATAAGATTCCTTTGCCATCTTTTAAAATGAAGCAAGGATGGTCATAAAACAAACATTATTTAGGTCAGTTCTTTTTGGTGAACCTTATATTTTTATGAGCGTTATGGTGACCATATATGGCTATATATGATTTGTTGTTTGCAAACAGCATGACCCAGAAGCCCACAGAGGTTCATGTCACATAAATAATGAGTGCTTTTAAATGTGAGAACACATATTACTACAATTTCCAACCTGTAGGGAAATCTCTGCTTCATTAAGCACTCTTTTTCCCTTTCTCTAAAAACAAAAGAAAGCCAGTATTGCAGGAACCCCTTCTGGTAGTAAACCTGTTTATGCTGCTGTGTAGAGAAATATTCTAAAATACACAGGAAAATCCTGGCATGAGACCCCTTCGTATATATTTTGTTTGTAGAGAGATTGCTCTGTGCAGTAAACTCCTCAAAAGTTCACCTGGACCAGGGCTCGCCGCTTGCCTACCGTGACTCTTGATTTCCTGGGGCACGACCTGGGGCTTGCCACACAGTCCAGCCTATCCTCTATTGTGTGTGTGCGAATGGGGGGGGGGGGGGCTTTAGTAAAAACTGTGGCTGCCCTTAGATTTTTGGCTTTGGGTCAATTGTTGGGTTTTGTCTTGGGTACCCGCCTTGCTCTTAGCGAGACTCTAGTTCCCCGCAGTCCAAACTCAACCCATAGCTCGACAAAAGTTGATAAAGATTGGAGGGAGATTAATAGCAGCTCAGAATGTGGTGAGAACCAAAGAACAATCAGCATTAGCAGAGATGGAAACGAGCAATAGGGGATGTTTAGCTAAAGATAACTCTTTAGAGGACTGGAGACTGGCAGTGGAGAAGGCGGCAATCGCCAGAGGATAATAAGTGGCAGCAGAGAATGTGGCAAGCACTAGAGATCAATTGGTGGCAGTAAGGTCTGGAGGATGACAAGTGGCAGAGGAAGACCAATCAGTGGCAGCGGAAATGGAGGCTGACATAAAACAAACGGGCCTGCTGAAACTCTCTCACTTAAGGTCCTAGATAGACCTGGAGTTGGCCCTGTAAGAAAGGATGATCACTATTCTGCCCCTGATGCCCAAACAAAGGTACACTCAATCAGGGCAAACACTCAGTGGTCAACAGGCCCAGCTCCCTATGTCTAGTATGCCAGCTTGTAGCCTCAGGAGGGGGTGGAGGAACTGCACACACATAATCAGGGCTATTTTCAGCCTCTGCAATACCTATACTATGAGATTGTGCTGGCAGGAAAGGAGAGTGGGCAGTTCTGAGGGTTGTAGGGGTACTGAGTGGCAGAGGGGGAATGTGAAGAGGGACAATGGCAAGGGGAGGAAGACAGCGAGAGCAAAACCAGGATGTTGTAAGCTTGAAAATAAAAGTGAAACTGGCTGGCTGGCCATTCCTCTTTACACTGTAGATTTTTTGCCCTGGAGAGAGTGTCGACCTAAAATCTTTTTTTGCCCTCAGATGTCCCATACCCATGTCCATCTGATTTAGGTCTGCATTAACACCATTATTTTGTTTTTATTTGAGTGCACCTTTGAAGAAAAGGGTTACTATTGTGTTTTCTTTTATGAATTCCATTCCTTTGCTAATGTACTAAAGAGATAAATGTTGTTTATATTTTCACATTAACTGGACTATAAGCCATTTTATGGCGGATAACAGTTGGGCAGCTCTCTGGAGGGACGTTCACAGTTATTACAAATGCACCGAGGAGCCCATGGGTAATAAACAATCTTTACAATATGTTGCTAAATTATGTTCCTTTTGACACTTGAAGTGGATTTCACCAAGCTACAGATTGGGTTTAGCAAATAACGACTATGGATTAATTGTCATCTGTCAGGTCCACACTGTCTCAACAAATGAACTATTCCTTAGATCCCATTTTACAGGGAACTTTTTTATATTTAAAATCTGTCACTGAGAATAAAAAAACAAGTAAATGTTGCCTCAAAGCTACACACATAAATAGCAAACACGGGATGAACCCTGAACAGGGTTGTTACATCTACAATAGATGGAACCAGATCAGTTATAACAATGGGATTGTTTGTTTTAATTTTTTGACCAAATACATTTAGCTGCTTAAAGCAGAGGTTCAGTCAAAAATACACAAAGCATAACAAACCCTCTTCCCCCCATATCCCTAACTGCGCCCTCCACCTGAGTACCTATGGCGATGCTTTTGGCTCCGCAGTTAAAAAACATTTTAAAAAATGTTTTTTTTTCTATGCTGATAAACTGTTTATATATATACAACCTCCACTATGACTTAGGCATCCAGAGAATAGATATAGTCACCTAGCAGACGGGGAGGGTCTGACATCCCAAAGTAATAAAGAGAAATTAATTCTACAGGTCAGTACTCACAGAATTACACTTTTTTCTTCCATTTTACTTTAGGCCATCAGATGATTCAGATACGCATGGGACCATCAAAAGCAGTACCCTTACTTCAGGGTGGGATCCCAGGTAGTGACCTACCTTTAAATCTCTGAAAAAAATGTTACCAGGGAAAACTCTCATTTACAGCAAACGATAATACTTGCCAAAAACTCTATATTAAATCATTGATTAGGGCGTCCCATCATGCCTGATAGGGCTTTGAAGGGGATTTTTCCTTGTTCTGCCAGAAACTTCTTACCCTTATCCTGGAAATTTGGACTATTCCAAAATGCCAAAAGAGGCGTAAACTCTACCCCCACGAAAGGGCCAAGGATTAGATGACCTGCGAGGAAAAACCCTTTTCCTGTGAAAGTTTAGTAGACTTACCTCCAGTAGCTTCCTTTACCATGTCATCCAAGCGCTCCCCAAACAGATGCCCGTCAGAGTCCAAAAAAGTCCAGTCAGATTCTTCTTTGAGGCAGCATCAGCTCACCATTTCTCTAGCTATAATGAACGCCTTAAAGCTACTAACAGAGCTAAGCCACTTAAGCAAATCAAATCATCCATAGCTGAGATGACATACCTGTTAATATCCAAACTGGTCTAAATCAATTGGAAGCATGCCCTCTGCGAGCGACCTGAACGAATCTTAGAATCCAGTTGCTTTAACAATTTTGTTCTCACCAAGGATGCTATGGATGTGGCACAGGCTGGCAGTAAGGTCTTTCCTACAATAGAAAAAGCATAACGTGCCACCTGAACTATATACTTATCCACTGGATCCCTTGAGTGGCATAACAGAAGTTTTAGAAAGACCAAAAGCTGAAGCATCTACCACAGCAGGGCGAGACCATAAATCAGTTTGATCGGGGGGAAAAGGATACTTCATATCTAATGCTCTAGACTATGCCATTCCTTTTGGATAAGATTAGAATAAGGAGTTTGCCCTGGAAAAACCTGTTTTTCCGGCTTATATAAATCCTCTTTTTTACTCTTCGGGGTCTCTGGAGCTGAAAGATTCAAAATTTCTAAAATGAAACTAATCAGACTTTCCAGCTGTATTCTAACCTGAGAGTTCGCTTGCGTAGAGGACCCTGAATCTAAATCACTTCTTTCCCTGTTG
The DNA here is from genome assembly GCA_027917425.1 of Gastrophryne carolinensis. Lineage (NCBI taxonomy): Eukaryota > Metazoa > Chordata > Amphibia > Anura > Microhylidae > Gastrophryne > Gastrophryne carolinensis. The sequence goes on from CM051241.1 coordinate 55,185,409, forward strand.
GAAGAAACTTTCCCCTCTGATAAATATCCTGGGAGACTACCGCAGCGAAAATATCCTGTTCCACATCAGAGGAAATTAAATGCTTCCTTTTCTCGAATACTTTCTTTGAAACCAGTGGATCCGAATGACTCTCTTAACGATCCAACCTTTCCACAATCTCCCAGAGGACACCATCGTCTTGGTTATTCTTACGAGGGATAGCGGGTATGCGCCATTGGACCGGAAAAGAAGGTAAGTGTATGGGCGACCTGGGTGGTTTTACACAGCGGGGCATCACGATTTTGGAGGAGGGGGGAATTGATCGGCCAAGGAATCTTATAGACTCCTAGGCTGATTGCCATGGGTTTTGGAATTGCAGCTCAGGAGTGAAAAAACACTTAAAAAAAAGTGACACCCCAAAGTGCCTCAAGACGCTGGCGCTTACCCTTACCATCTTGATCCGCAGACAGCATAGCTGAGGAGGCATTGTGAGTCCATCCAGATCAGAGGGATATAAGGGCCAGGAAGACAAAGGTTAAATTCCCCAAATTCCAAGTAAAATCCTGAAAACAAAAAAATAAATGGATGGGAGGAGTTCAAGGTACACCTTGCAGTCCAGTTCCAACTGCAAAAGAAAAATTGGATTGTGGGAATACAGCCAAAAGTATATAGGCCAGGAGGAGCTGCACCTTTATTCTTGCAGTCCGGCCATAGGTTATCTCATGCATATCTAAATCATCTGATGGCCTGAAGTAAAATTGAAGAGAAAAAAAGATTTTTTCACCACCATAGCCACACCCAACCAGCAGATTTCAGATTGCCAATTGGCTGATGTGAACAAGCTTGATGTTCACATCCTCCGCTTACCTCTAGCCAGAGCCACTGACTCCCAACCACCCCAGCTTTTCTGAATATCGGGCTGCAGGAGCACACCTCAGCTAATGAGAAGCCAAGAATGTGGCTGTGGCTTGTAATCATTCAGACAGCAGCATAGACCCCTGGTGGTTGCAGATTTGCAGAGAAAACATGAACAGAGGACAAAGAGCAAACAGATATACAGATAACAGAAGATCTAGTACCGAACATCCAGAAGACCTAAAACCCATTACCAGCATCGGGCCTGGATGCATAGCTGCAAAGAGCACATGCACACACAGGAGAAACATACACAATAAACCATAAGGGTCGAGGGTTATTCACATGCCTAAATTATGGGAGGGGGGGGGTGAAGAACGTCTGGGAGATGCAGGAGAACAAAAAATAGGAGATAGTCATGAAAACGAAATACAAAAAGGTGACCCAAAATGAAGACATCAGACTAAAATGAATAAGTGCAGGGAACTCCAGCACTTCCAGTCCTTGAAGTTCTCTGACTTCATGAATAAGGACAACTGGTGCACTTTAAATTTTTAACAGATATGACTGAATCAGACCCAAAGTGTATATTTGTCCATCATCAGTTATAAGTACAGTACAGTTATAGGAAATGTGGTGCTTTTATACAATTGTGGCCCTGGGTAAAATGTAGGTTGGACCCCAAAATCTAAAATATTGTGCAAACAGCGCAGTCACATTCACATCCAGTTATCAGTAGAGATGAGCGAACTTTTGAAAAGTTTGATTAGACCGATTCGCCGAATTTTCAGACAAAATTCGCTTCGACCCGAATTTATTTGCGACGAATCGCTATTAAAAACAGCTATTTCTGAGCCTCCTAGAGCCTCAATAGAGTTGTAAACCATTCTGCCTTGCTGTAACACGCATAGGATGCGTGCTGGGTAAGTCAAATAATACTTTAAATTAGGACATGCAGATCAGAGGCATCGCTAATAGAATCGCAGAGCGGCACAATTGCAGAGAGTTGAAGTGGCATCACTATGAGGGGCCCCTATAGTGCCTGAAAAACACACCCTGGAGCTGGCAGCAGCAGGAGCCCAAAAAGTAGCTGAATCACACCCTGGAGTTGCAAGCAGCAGCAGGAGCCCAAACATTGCTTGAAAGAGACACTGTAGTTGGCTGCAGGAGCCCAAGAATTGGATGAATCACACCCTGGAGTTGCAAGCAGCAGCAGGAGCCCAAACATTGCTTGAAAGAGACACTGTAGTTGGCTGCAGGAGCCCAAAAATTGGATGAATCACACCCTGGAGTTGCAAGCAGCAGCAGGAGCCCAAACATTGCTTTAAAGAGACACTGGAGTTGACTGCAGGAGCCCAAAAATTGGATGAATCACACCCTGGATATGCAAGCAGCAGCAGGAGCCCAAACATTGCTTGAAAGAGACACTGGAGTTGTCTGCAGGAACCCAAAAATTGTATGAATCACACCCTGGAGATGCAAGCAGCAGCAGCAGGAGCCCAAACATTGCTTGAAAGAGACACTGGAGTTGGCTGCAGGAAGCCATAAATTGGATGAATCACACCCTGGAGTTGCAAGCAGCAGCCCAAACATTGGCTGAAAAAGACACTGGAGTTGGCTGTAGGAGCCCAAAAATTGGATGAATCACACCCTGGAGTTGCAAGCAGCAGCAGGAGCCCAAACATAGCTTGAAAGAGACACTGGAGTTGGCTGCAGGAGGCCAAAAATTGGATGAAACACACCCTGGAGATGCAAGCAGCAGCAGGAGCCCAAACATTGCTTGAAAGAGACACTGGAGTTGGCTGCAGGAGCCCAAAAATTGGATGAATCACACCCTGGAGATGCAAGCAGCAGCAGGAGCCCAAACATTGCTTGAAAGAGACACTGGAGTTGGCTGCAGGAGGCCATAAATTGGATGAATCACACCCTGGAGTTGCAAGAAGCAGCCCAAACATTGGCTGAAAAAGACACTGGAGTTGGCTGTAGGAGCCCAAAAATTGGATGAATCACACCCTGGAGTTGCAAGCAGCAGCCCAAACATAGCTTGAAAGAGACACTGGAGTTGGCTGCAGGAGGCCAAAAATTGGATGAATCACACCCTGGAGTTGCAAGCAGCAGCCCAAACATTGGCTGAAAAAGACACTGGAGTTGGCTGCAGGAGCCCGAAAATTGGATGAATCACACCCTGGAGATGCAAGCAGCAGCAGGAGGAGCCCAAACATTGCTTGAAAGAGACACTGGAGTTGGCTGCAGGAGGCCAAAAATTGGATGAATCACACCCTGGAGTTGCAAGCAGCAGCAGGAGCCCAAACATTGCTTTAAAGAGACACTGGAGTTGACTGCAGGAGCCCAAAAATTGGATGAATCACACCCTGGATATGCAAGCAGCAGCAGGAGCCCAAACATTGCTTGAAAGAGACACTGGAGTTGTCTGCAGGAACCCAAAAATTGGATGAATCACACCCTGGAGATGCAAGCAGCAGCAGCAGGAGCCCAAACATTGCTTGAAAGAGACACTGGAGTTGGCTGCAGGAAGCCATAAATTGGATGAATCACACCCTGGAGTTGCAAGCAGCAGCCCAAACATTGGCTGAAAAAGACACTGGAGTTGGCTGTAGGAGCCCAAAAATTGGATGAATCACACCCTGGAGTTGCAAGCAGCAGCAGGAGCCCAAACATAGCTTGAAAGAGACACTGGAGTTTGCTGCAGGAGCCCAAAAATTGGATGAATCACACCCTGGAGATGCAAGCAGCAGCAGGAGCCCGAACATTGCTTGAAAGAGACACTGGAGTTGGCTGCAGGAGGCCATAAATTGGATGAATCACACCCTGGAGTTGCAAGAAGCAGCCCAAACATTGGCTGAAAAAGACACTGGAGTTGGCTGTAGGAGCCCAAAAATTGGATGAATCACACCCTGGAGTTGCAAGCAGCAGCCCAAACATAGCTTGAAAGAGACACTGGAGTTGGCTGCAGGAGGCCAAAAATTGGATGAATCACACCCTGGAGTTGCAAGCAGCAGCCCAAACATTGGCTGAAAAAGACACTGGAGTTGGCTGCAGGAGCCCGAAAATTGGATGAATCACACCCTGGAGATGCAAGCAGCAGCAGGAGGAGCCCAAACATTGCTTGAAAGAGACACTGGAGTTGGCTGCAGGAGGCCAAAAATTGGATGAATCACACCCTGGAGTTGCAAGCAGCAGCAGGAGCCCAAACATTGCTTGAAAGAGACACTGGAGTTGGCTGCAGGAGCCCAAAAATTGGATGTATCACACCCTGGAGTTGCAAGCAGCAGCAGAAGCCCAAACATTGTGTTAAAGAGACACTGGAGTTGGCTGCAGGAGGCCAAAAATTGGATGAATCACACCCTGGAGTCGCAAGCAGCAGCAGGAGCCCAAACATTGCTTGAAAGAGACACTGGAGTTGGCGGCAGGAGGCCAAAAATTGGATGAATCACACCCTGGAGTTGCAAGCAGCAGCAGAAGCCCAAACATTGCGTTAAAGAGACACTGGAGTTGGCTGCAGTAGCCCAATAATTGGCTGGAAGGCACACCCTGAAGTAGGCATCAGCAGGAGCCCAAAAATTGGCTGGAAGGCACACCTTGAAGTTGGCATCGGCAGTAGGCCAAAAATTGTCTGGAAGGCACACCCTGAAGTTGGCATCGGCAGTAGGCCAAAAATTGGCTGGAAGGCACACCCTGAAGTTGGCATCAGCAGGAGCCCAAAAATTGACTGGAAGGCACACCCCGGAGTTGGCAGCAGCAGCAGGAGGAACCCAGAAATTGGCTGGAAGGCACACCCTGAAGTTGGCAGAAGCAGGAGCACAAACATTAGCTGGAAGGCACACCCAGAATTTGGCATCAGCAGTAGGCCAAAAATTGGCTGGAAGGCACACCCTGAAGTTGGCATCAGCAGGAGCCCAAAAATTGACTGGAAGGGACACCCCGGAGTTGGCAGCAGCAGCAGGAGGAACCCAAAAATTGGCAGCAGGAGCACAAACATTAGCTGGAAGGCACACCCAGAAGTTGGCATCAGCAGCAGGAACCCAGAAATTGGCCGAAAGGCACACCCTGAAGTTAGCAGCAGCAGGAACCCAGAAATTGGCTGAAAGGCACACCCTGAAGTTAGCAGCAGCAGGAACCCAGAAATTGGTCTAAAGACATAAATATGTTTTGCACCATTTAGAAAGTGTAAAACGTGGCACCATGCTGAATCTAGTCGCATGCATCAGCCATTGGTGGGTGGAAATCCTGGCTGATCCATCCCTGATTCATTTTGACAAAGGTGAGTCTCTCCACATTTTTAGTTGACAGACGAGTTCTCCTCGCCGTAACTACAGCCCCCGCCACACTAAACACCCGCTCAGATGGCACGCTACTTGCCGGGCAGGACAGCTTTTCTAGGGCAAACTCTGCTAGTTGCGGCCACAAGCCAAGTTTGGCTGCCCAGAAGTCCAGTGGATCCTCAAGGTGTGTTGGCATGGTCATGTCAAGGTATGACATGACCTGCTGGTTGAGTTCCTGCTCCAGGTCTTCCAGCTGCTCATGAGTAGCCTCACTATGCGGGTGTAGAAAGCTACTCATTAGCGACTGAAGACTGAGGCTGCTGCTGATGGAGCTGCTGCTCCTGCCAACCCCCCCAGCAGGCATGGCAGTGAAAGGTGAGCACAGAGGTCCCCCCCGAGTCAGGCCTGCTTAGTATAACTTGCGGGGTGGGTAGTTGAGATTTTGGGATACCCCAGTCCCCAGTGTAATTTGAACAAACATAATTCAATGCACACCTAAAGCAATTAGCAAAAAACAGGCTGAAACAGGCCTGCTTAGTATAACTTGCAGGGTGGGTAGCTGAGATTTTGGGATACCCCAGGCAGCGGTGGGTGTAATTTCAGCAGACAAAATTCAATGCACACCTAAAGCAATTAGCAAAAAACAGGCTGAAACAGGCCTGCTTAGTATAACTTGCGGGTTGGGTAGTTGAGATTTTGGGATACCCCAGTCCCCAGTGTAATTTGAACAGAATTCAATGCATACCTAAAGCAATTAGCAAAAAACAGGCTGAAACAGGCCTGCTTAGTATAACTTGCGGGGTGGGTAGTTGAGATTTTGGGATACCCCAGTCCCCAGTGTAATTTGAACAGAATTCAATGCACACCTAAAGCAATTAGCAAAAAACAGGCTGAAACAGGCCTGCTTAGTATAACTTGGGGGGTGGGTAGTTGAGATTTTGGGATACCCAAGTCCCCAGTGTAATTTGGACAGAATGCAATGCACACCTAAAGCAATTAGCAAAAAACAGGCTGAAACAGGCCTGCTTAGTATAACTTGCGGGGTGGGTAGTTGAGATTTTGGGATACCAAATACCAGTGTAATTTGAACAGACAGAATTCAATGCACACCTAAAGCAATTAGTAAAACTCAGGCTGACACAGGCCTGTTTAGTATAACTGGCGGGGTGGGTAGCTGAGATTTTGGGATACCCCAGGCAGCGGTGGGTGTAATTTCAGCAGACAGAATTCAATGCACACCTAAAGCAATTAGTAAAACTCAGGCTGACACAGGCCTGCTTAGTATAACTTGCAGGGTGGGTAGTTGAGATTTTGGGATACCCCAGGCAGCGGTGGGTTTAATTTCAGCAGACAGAATTCAATGCACACCTAAAGCAATTAGTAAAACTCAGGCTGACACAGGCCTGCTTAGTATTACTGGCGGGGTGGGTAGTTGAGATTTTGGGATACCCCAGTCCCCAGTGTAATTTGGACAGAATTCAATGCACACCTAAAGCAATTAGTGAAACTCAGGCTGGATGAAAAGAAAAAAAAAAAACTTTCCCTGTCACTGCCTCCGATTTTTTCCTACCTTTCCCTGGCTCTCCCTGCCTCTCCCTGACTTGCTGAGTCTCCTGCCTGTCTCCTGCCTGTCTCCTGCCTGTCTAACTCTCTCTCCCTAGCTGCAGCAGCCACCTTTCTCTCACGAATGCAATTTTCAAATGCGCAAAAAAAAGATGGCCACCGCTTTATATAGCACGGTGACATCACCTGGCTGCATGTGACTTACCCATGATACCTTGCCCCAGGGGACATGTCTGGACATTGTGGTTCCACCATCTTAGAATGCCTGTAATTGAAATAAATGGAGTTTAAAGGAAAACTTCGATCGCGGGGAAATTCGGATTCGTTCAGAATCGAATTTTTCATGAAATTCGGAACGAATCCGGGTTCGTCCGGATCGATTCGCTCATCCCTAGTTATCAGCTTCCCTTCAAACCTTTTACCAACATCAATTACACAGTGTAATATCAATTACACACTGTAGACAGCGGCTGCCATTTGTGTTAAGGGCCCACAGCTATTGCCCAGTTTGCCCCCTCCCCCCCCCCAATGGCAGCCCAGATATGGGCTCAGCTGTCTGGCAGCCAACCATGATCATTGCCTTCACATAGTATTTGAAGCAGAAGGTGGGGATGGGACTTTAGGGTAAAAGGGCACATCTAAGATTTCCAAAACAAAGAAGGAGCAGTAAAAATATAATGTTCCCCAGCCAAGCTCAGCCTGGCATTCGCTTTTCACCTATGAAAAATGAGCAGGTGTTCGAGAAAAAAAAAAATATTCATTTGAGCACCGGTAATTAGAACTATATAGATATTTGAAAGGCATGAATAATTCATTTATTGTACCTTACTAAATTCACTGCCAGTTTTATTATTCATCGTATAATATGGCAATAGAATTGTTGCATTAAGCACCTGTCATCTCTCTCAGATTAGAAGGAAAAATGCAGAGTTGAATTTAAAGAATTTGCATGTGTTAATCTGACAAATGTGTTGGTTGGGTGGCTTTAATGACAATATCACCTTGGATGTCACAAATGACATCATCCCTGTTAGAGATTACAGCACAGCAGGGGTTCTTAACTATAGGGTCTGACATGTGTGGGTATAAAATCTTGCAGGTTTCATTTAGGAAATAGATCTGATTAATAACTTGCAGGAATTAGAAACTGAAAAATACAGGTAGCAGCACCAAATCTCAATACTGTCAGATTAGTTTAAAGTATAACTTTATGTTTTCAGTATGATTGTCTAAATCCCACCAGCTTAAAAAATGTAATGTATCGTATTTCCCCCCCCCCCCCAACACTGCCCCATTACCAAGGTCTGAATCTGAATTCTGTTAGTTTACAAACCATTAGTCTAAAGCTGGAGTTTTGCATCACCATATGTTTGGTAGATGTGTGAAATTTAAAGCTTAAAAGGGATACAAAAAGCAAAGGCAGTTGTTAGACCATTGTGTCACGCTACATTTGGAGCTGTCCTAAACTGTTTTCCATTAATAAATTTAAGAAGAAATGGAGATATCAAGGTTTACAGTTTCACTTTATAATTTAGCTTTTGAAAAATGTGGGCGTGGGTCTTAACTCTGTGATGCCCGATAATAATCAGCATCATGGGCAGAGTCTGTAAGTCAGGCTCTCACATCACCCTAGCTGTTCTTCCTCTCTCTCAGCATCCACAGTTTGATGATGTGAAGCTTTAGACCAACAGCTTAGCCCTATTATCAGTCTGTGGCAAAGGAATTCATGGGGTGTGCCACTACTCTTTGCCTTATTTCTACTCTGACAGGATGGGGGAGTGCAGCCATGATGAGGTGAGCAGCTGAATGACAGGCTATGCACTTTGCCTACAGAGTTTCTTTAACCCTTTCGCTGCCAGCCTACCTGCAGCATTTGCCACTCCCTGTTGCCAGACGATGTTTCACCATTTTGCGCTACACATATTCAACTGTCATTTTTGAAGGGATTTCCAGGGATTTCCCAGGAAAATTATATATTGTTTTTTTCAACAGAGTCTGGGCTTTAACATGAAATGTCTTGTTTGTATTTTTTAGGTGTATTCTCAATTTTTTTGGGTGAAATGTGTGAAAAAAAACAAAAAAAAAACATTTTTTTACAATTTGTAGAGTTTTTTTGTAATAAAAAATGTAAGTTTGTCAATAAAATCTTATTGCGTGAGAAACCCCAATTTCTCCCGGTTACAGCGATACCACATATGTATAGGTAGACACCCTTTCCTGCCCAGAAGCCTTTTATAGCTGCTGGATGACAAATGGTTAATTAAAAAAAAAAATGACATAGGGTCCCCCTTCCCGGGGAGGGGGACCCCATTTTTTTTTGGATTTTGAAGGGTTAAAAACCCTTCAAAATCCAAAAAAAAAAATGACGTGGGGTCCCCCTTACCCAAAGTAACCAGCCCGGGACCAGCTATGGGGGCTTGTAGGCACAGAGTGGGGGGGCCAGCTTTGGTGGCCCCCCCACCCTGCAGCCTACGAGCCCACATAGCCTATGTGGGCCCGGGCTCTTCTGCCCCCCCCTGGCCTTTGGGGAGGCAGGTAATGGGGGTGCGGGGGTTAATGGCAAGCCACCCGCTAGGGCAGGTGACTTGCCACCCCCCCAGCCTTGTGAACTGGTATAAGGGGTCTCATGGACCCCTTACCAGCTCACAAAGGGTTAATGTGAAAAAAAAACACCACACAATAATAAAAAGTATTTTATTAGAAAAAAAAAAATTTTTTTTTTACTGTACTTACCTTCGATTGCAAGCTCTTGTCCCTCGCCGCTCAGCTGACAGATGCCGGTGATCGGCATCCAGAGAAGGAGAAGGCAGGAGATCAGAGGATCTCCTGCCACCTCCTTCCAGGGCACCGATCACCGGCATCTGAGAAGCTGAGAAGGCTGAAGCCTGAGATCGGGGCCGGGATGACTTCATAAGCCCCGCCCCCAAGGGGGCGGGGCTTAGAGGCATGATGGCGGCCGCCATCGTGCAGAAGAGAGGAGAGAGCCTCCCAGGCTCTCTCCTGAAGATCGGTAAGTCCTGGGGGGGGATCGGAGGCCCCCCAGGTGAAGAGGAGGGACAGCGGGAGCCAGCGCACACACAGGTAAGTGAATGTCATTTTTATTTTTTTTTTTTTTTTACAGTTAGAAGCTGCTGCTGCAGAAGCGGGGGGGGGGCGGCCTATTCCGGGGGCTCTCCTGGAGCCATCCGACCCCCCACGGGGGATCGGATGGCACCAAATTAAAGAGGAGACCCGGCCGGATCCAACAAGGGGTCAGGTGAGTATTTGTTGTTTTTACTTTTTAAACTACAAGCGAGGAAAGTCAAGCACGTAACACCTACGTGCTTGGCACTTAAGGCCCAGCCAAGCCAGCACGTAGGTGTTACGTGCTTGGCAACAAAAGGGTTAATAAAGCCACTTCATGCCAACCTCTTCCTTATAGGTGGAGAACAGGGAAGAAAAAGTCCCCTTTTGATTATATTTTTAAAAGTTTACATTATTGTGTGCCAAAATAATTTAGTGCTGAGCTCACCTGTTGTTGTCTCCTTTTCATTTGTTTGCAACTCTGTGTTTACAGTGAGTTTACATTAGCAACTTTACGTGAACTGGTGTGTTTGGTGCACGGAGCAGAGACTTCCTGTCTCTGTCTTGATAATAATATGACTGGCTGAGGGAGGAGGGGAGCCTTTGGAGGAGTTATTTTCTTCGGTTCTAACACCCCTCTCCACTACCTGCCTAACCAGTCCCCCCAGGCCCATCCTTCTCTATACCCCAATACCACTGCCAAGACACCACCGCAAACATTCTGCTCTTGTAATGCTCTAGGCCAGAAGTTTCCAAACAGTGATAATAGCACCATTAGCACCATAATGGCACCATTAGTGGTACTTAAGTTCACCAGAGGGGGAAAAGCATGGGGGGCATAAATTACTGAGCAGAACCTGCTGATCCAGAAGGATAGGTGCACACAACCATCTAGTAGATTTTCAGCCTCTTTGGATGATGCCATTACTGGCTTAAGAATTTGCACCGTTGGGCCAGATAGAATACATACAGTGTAGGTCTTTTTCAAAGCAGATTTCCTCCCTCTGTATCGGGTGGAACTTGGGATATTTAGTAAATGGGAAGCGGTATGCCACACTAAAAAGGTGGGAAACCTTGCTCTAGGTGAAGCAATGAGGTGGTTGAGACATACCTACCCTGACATAGTAAACAGCCCCTCAGTACAGCTGCCAGACTATACGCTCATTGACCGAGAAGCGCAATGTATGGGAACCAGAGACTCATGTGCCATTGGTGGGCTGGTCAAGGCTAATAAAAACATAGGCTTTTTATTGATCCCAGTATGCTCCTGGGGTATCTAAAAAAAAACTCCTACCAGATGGTTGGAAATTTTAAAGGGCAGTCACAACCTAGTTGTAAGGAAGTGCCCCTGTGCCCCAAGGGTGGAAGGTCCAATTTAAACCAGACCTTCAGCATGATTTAATGAAAAGCCCAAACTCTTAAAAAACGGTTCCCCAGCATCTAAAATTAATATATTTTACGTTTTTAGTCACTAACTTATTATTCTTTCCCCCACTGGACTGCCATCTTGACTCCGAAGCATCACACTTACTGAGGAGAGGAGAGTGGGATAAGGTACAGGGGGGTGGGTTATAGCTGTGCTTTGCCCAGACAGAGCAGAGCTGGGGTCAGGTAAAGGTCAGCAATCCCAGAATGCAGAGCAGCACAGTCAGGAGGCACTTCCTGTTTGCAGGTTGCCTAATAAGATGGCGGCTTATGGAAGCCGCCATCTTGGATGTTTAAAGGCTCATAACATAATAGATGCAGGTAGGATGATTTTTAATGTGGACAATCTGTATGTACAGGGTGTGGGAAACATATAAGATAGACTCTTATTCAGAGTTTAAGTGCTGAATTAAGTGCTTATTAGCAAGGCCCCAAACCTGCCAACTGCTCTCCAAGTGTCAATGTTAGGGCAGCCCACCTTTTCGGGCAAGTATGCACTCACTGATTTTTTTTTCCCACTGTACAGATGGGTTAAATGTGGAGGAAAAATTACAAACATACAATGTCAGGAAAAATAACAGGAACAAGACAGAGAATAATGTTGGAAAGTTGGGCTAGAAGTGTAGAAGCATGAACACAGAATCTAGGTCCAGGATATAGCGGACACTATGGCACTGAGCCATTGCTGAGATGTGGCATCTTTGTGCATGAATCCACTCTATTGTTCATATGTGCACGAACTGGCAGGCCTAAGCATCTAGGCTGTTTTCTTGTAGGAGATCTTGCATTCCGCAAGAAACTCACTTCTACGTGCACATCAAATTAACTGAACCATCCTCCTTAAAACTTCTATATTAAAAGATATCTTTTATAATTGTGTGGACTGGTGTGGTTCATTTTGGTGCCAGTATCTGCTACTTTTGGAGTGTCTTCCGTGTTTGTACCAGCCTTTCCTAGTAACCTGCTATATATACCGGTATATCAGTCCAGATACCAACCATATTTCACCTCTGTCATATTTAGACTTAAGTTCCTGCTAAATCAAATAAAAGACAAAATAAAACAGAAGGGGATTTTGTTTAGTACAGTATATTAGATGTAGATGAGGTCACACAAGGAGATGTATTTGAGGTCAAACAAGGAGAGAGAAGCCAAGTTGAAGGAGAGGATGCAGGAATACAGAATGGTCTTTTTGTACAAGCATTAGCTCTCTCAAAATAAACTTGCTGCTGATGCATCAAATGAACTGGATCTATATAAAATATTTCTTTTTATATTGTGTGGAGTATTACAGGTTTCATTAGGCTTGTAGCTTCTCCTTTTTGGGGTTTCTATATACAGATGTAGCAATTGATAACCGACACATCACAGCTCAGCCAGTTGTGAAATCTCACACAGAAGCCATTGAAAAGCATTTACAATTTCAAGCTAACACGAAGCACCAGTGCACCAAGTTGAGGGTTAAAGAAAGCTGCAGCTATCTACAGGTAGTGAAACAAGTATGGATTACACATTTTCACAATGGAGACTGGATGCTCTGAACATATATAATTGGAAAAGTGAATCATTTTTAAAACAGTGCTCTTAGGGAGTTTACTGGTCATCACACTTGAAATTGGAACTTCAGTCACTTTCCAGAGACCCGCAACCCAAATTTTCTCCTAAACATTATAATGTATATAATCATATTCAGACTTAGGTGCCTGCTAAACAAGAATATCCTAAATAAAGCAAAGAAAAAGTAAATTTAAAGTGGACCAAAACCCAGGATAGTCAAAAGTTTTGACTATCCTTGGTTTTGTTTCTTTCCCCGGGGGCACCCCAATCGGGGGTGCCCCACTGTGTGAAACCCCGCCAGATCTCTGCAGCAACTCATCTTATCCTGGTCCCATGGCACGTCTAAGAACAGCGGCTCTAACGGCCACATCCTCCGCCTCCCTCTAACAGGGAGCATGCCCCCCCGCCGGTCATTCACAATTGTCTGGCGCGGGCACGGGCACTGCTAGAGGGGAGCGGAGGATGCGCCCGTCAGAGCTGCTCTTACATGCGCTGTGGGACCGGGATAAGGTGAGTTGGCTGTGGCGATCTGGAGGGGTTTGACACAGGGAAAGGACCAAAACCTAGGATAGTCAAAATCCTGGTTTTTGGCATTTCTTAAGAATTGTTCAGTGTTGGCAGGCTGCATGTTTAATTAGACCGGACCAACACCCTTTTTTTCGTTAACCCTTTCGCTGCCAGCCTACCTGGAGTTTTTGTTACGCTTTGTTGCCAGACCATTTTTCACTATTTTGCACTATGCATGTTCAACTGTGATTTTTGAAGGGATTTCCAGGGATCTCCCAGAAAAATTGTATATTGTTTTTTTCAGCAGAGTCTGGGCTTTAACATGAAATGTCTTGTTTGTTATTTTTTAGGTGTATTCTTAATATTTTGGGGTGAGATATGTGCAAAAAAATAAAAAAAAATCTATTTTTTACAATTTGTAGTGTTTTTTTGTAATAAAAAATGTAAGTTTGTCAATAAAATCTTATTGCGTGTGAAATCCCAATTTCTCCCGGTTACAACGGCACCACATATATATTGGTAGACACCCTTTCCTGCCCAGGAGACTCCCCCAAACTGAAACAGCGCTTTAGGGGATTTTCAGATCAAATACAGCTATGCTAAGCACTATGTGCACCTTGCAGTTTTTCAATAAAAACAACCCTTTACATTTGAAATACCCCCCACAAACTATATATTCTCTGGAAGTACACACCTCAAGCTTTTTAGGCATTCCAGGCTTGTTGATGTTGCCACAGTTTTCTGGAAGTTCTCCCTCAATGTATTCTTTGGTTACACAGAACTTCCCTAAAAAAGGATAAAAAGCAGAATCAAAGCCACATTTTTCTAAAGAAAACTATAAGCAAACAAGAAAAAACAAGTTAATCTAAAAAAGCAACATCTCCCGAACAGAACAATACCCAACATGCATTGCTACTGTCAAGGGAAGAGTTGCCAAACACCCCAAAGTAAAGCTTGGGGAGACGGTAATTTTGCTTGAAAATTTCAGCTCTGCAGACAAAGTGGCACCTTGCGCTTTTTCTACCAAAACAACCCTTTACATTTGGAATACCTGCCACAAACCATATATTTTCTGAAAGTACACATGATAAGCTTTCTAAGCATACCCAGCATGTTGTAGTGGGCCCATCTTTCTGGAAGTAATCCCTCAAAGAATTCGTTGGTCGCACAGGGTTTCCTTAAAAAATGTATAATAAAGCAGAATAAAAAATGAGTTTTCCTAAAATATCAATATGCAAACAAAAAAAAACAAGCTAAATCTGAAAGCGCAAAATCCCCCGAGCAGAACGATACCCAACATGCATAGGTACTACTAACCCTTTTAACTGCCAGCCTACTTTAGGCTTTGTCACCCTCTCTTGACAGGTCATTTTTCACCATTTTGCGCTATGCTTAACTGTGATTTTTGCAGGAATTTCCAGGAAAATCATATATTTTTTTTTTGCGGCAGAGTTTAGGCTTTAACATGAAATGTCTTGTTTGTAATTTTTTTACAGTTTTTTTAAATATTTTTGAGTACATTAAACAAAACAAAATAAAACAAATTTTTATAGAAAATTATCTCCTTTATTTCAAATAAAACATTTGTTTTATTAAAGAAAACCATATTGCATGTGAAAGCCCCATTTCTTCCGATTACAACGGTACCACATATGTATCGGTAGCCCCCTGTTACTGTTCAGAAGACCCCCCAAACTGAAAAAACATTTTATAACATGTAAAAATAAAATACAACTACAATCCACACTATAAAGGGTTAAATCAAGAAAAAAAATCGGTGTGGGGTTCCCCTTCCTGGGGGGGAGGTAACCCCCATTTTTTTTTTTTAATAATTCCCATAAAAATGACATGGGGTCCTCCCTACCCAGCATAACCAGCCCGGGGATCAGCTATGCAGGGATTGTAGAACAGGGCGCAGGGTCCAGCTTTGGTGGCCCCCCGCCCTGCCAAGTACAAGCCAGCACCGCCTAAATCAGCCCGGGCCCTTCTGCCCCCCCTGGGCTTCGGGGAGGCAGGTAATAGGGGGGCCGGGGTTAATGGCAAGTCACCCGCTAGCCGCAGGTCACTTGACAGCCCTCGAGCCTTGTGAACTGGTACAGGGGTCTCATGGACTCCTTACAAGTTCACAATGGGTTAAAGTGGACCAACACCCAGGGCTGATCGGCCCCGGAATCTATAAGATTCCTGGACCGTTCTATTCCCTCCCCCTGGGGCATCCAAAATCGGGATGCCCCCGTGTGAAACCCCTCGGAACACCTGCTACCACTTACTTGAATCCGGTCCTACGGCGCATGCGCGGGCCGCATCCCCGCTATCCCTCTAGCAGGACACGTGCCCAGGCCGGCTATTTATGAATGGCCGACGCGGGCACGCTCCCTGTTAGAGGGAAGTGGGGGATGCGGCCGCCAGCGCGCTCAGAGCGGCTGAGTTTAGATGTCTCTTAGACGTCCATAACTCAGCCGCTCTGAGCACGCTGATTGGACAAGCGGCCGCGCATGCGCCGTAGGACCCGGGTAAGGTGAGTTATTGTGGGTGATTGGGGGGGGTTCACGCACCAATCGGGATGCCCCAGGGGAAAGGACCAATACCCAGGAAAGTCAAAATCCTGGGTGTTGGTCCACTTAAAATGTAAAAAAAAAAACACACCACACCACAAAATGCTGGAAGCATTTATTACCAGCTGGGTGACAGGACATAAGGGGTTAATTAAAAAAAAAATTGACATAGGGTCCCCCCTCCCAGGGTGGGGGACCCCTTTTTTTTGGAATTTTAAGGGTTAAAAACCCTTAAAAATCCAAAAAAAAAATGACGTAGGGTCCCCCCTACCCAGCGTTACCGACCCGGGCCAGCTATGGGGGCTTGTAGAACAGGCCCACATAGCCATAGTAGCCCGGGCCCTTCTGCCCCCCCCTGGCCATTGGGGAGGCAGGTAATGGGGGGCTGGGGGTTAATGGCAAGTCACCCGCTAGCCCGCAGGTGACTTGCCAGACCCAGAGCCTTGTGAGCTGGTACAGGGGTCTGATAGACCCCTTACCAGCTCACAAAGGGTTAACTGTAACAAAAAAAACACACACACAAAATGATTTTATTAAAAAAAAAAAAATTTTTTACTGTACTTACCTCCGATTGCAAGCTCTTGTCCCTCGCCGCTCTGATGACAGATGCCGGTGATCGGCATCCAGAGAAGGGGGGGCAGGAGATCAGAGGATCTCCTGCCACCTCCTTCCAGGTCGCCGATCACCGGCATCTGACAGCTGAAACAGCTGAAGCCAGTGATCGGGACCGGGATGACGTCATAGCCCCGCCCCCAAAATGGGCGGGGCTTGACGGGGGCTTGACGGGGAGACGGAACGGGATGACGTCATAGCCCCGCCCCCAAGGGCTTAGCGGCAAGATGGCGGCCGCCATCGAGAAGGAGAGAGGAGAGAGCCTCCCGGGCTCTCTCCTGAAGATCGGCAAGCCCTGGGGGGGGATCGGAGGCCCCCCAGGTGAAGAGGAGGGTCGACGGGAGCCAGCGCACATGCAGGTAGGTAAATGTCATTTTTATTTTTTTATTTTTTTTACAGGAAAGCCAGTGGCAGCTAAAACGGGGGGGGGGGGGCACCCTATTCCGGGCCCTCCCCTGCAGCCGGAGGAGGTCCCACGGACGATCGGAGCACACCATCTTAAAGGGGAGACCCGGCCGAATCAAACGAGGGGTCAGGTGAGTGTCTTTTTTTTTTTTTTTTGCCAGTTAGCAGGGGGGAAAGCCAGGTACGTAAAATTTACGTAGCTGGCGTTTAATGACAGGAGAGGCAGCTACATGAATTTTACGTAGCTGGCGTTTAAAGGGTTAAAGGGTGTTGGTACCGCAGTCAGCTAATCAAAACAAGCTTGGTAGGCATCCAGAATAATGGAGTCTCCCCCACATATAACCTCCTAGAACGCCCATAATCCTCACCTTTAGTATGAGCCAGCATCGGGGAAGAAGTCCTGAGATTGGCTCTCGATGGTCATGTTTTTGGCACTGACCACCGCAACGACCTACACCTGTGACCACCAACCGGCCAATCGCAGGACTCTGTTCCCGGCGCTGACTCGTAGTGAAGGTGTGGATTACGAGCATTCTGGGGGGTTAATGTGTGGATTCCCCCCCCCCGAGCTTGTTTTGATTAGCTGACTGCGGGACCAACACATGTTAATGAAAAAAAGAATTTTGACCCAGTTTAAATGGTAAACCATGTAGAATTCTGTGCCTTTAAGAAGGTAGAGTGTCCCAACCATTTATCAAGCAGGCCATTCTAGCCAGACCTCTGGGTGCATTAGCCTAAATAACCCTGTGCCTGTGAGTCCTTAGACCATTGTTTATAATTCCCTAATAATACCTATGCCTATGTATGTATTTGCCAAATCACAGTGGGCTTCACTTCTGTGCTGTGGGTGTCAGCATGATCATGTATACTTATCTCTCATTTTTATCTATTTTATTTGAAACACATTGTACATAAAAAAATACATTTTATATTCGATAACAGAAAGTGCTTCACTCAGGGCCAAATGATGGAAATGCCTTTGAGCATCATTCCTCTCATTTAAGATAGGTCAAGACAGGACTTGGCCGTCTCAGTCAATGAAAGGAAATAATTTTGTCAGTTGATATTGGCTAAAATGGTACTTTTTATGCCAGTGAAATACAGAGCACTTCACTGCGTCTTCACTTCAGCATGCAGATCTCTCTGCAGACTTCCCGAAGAAATACATTTCCAAGATGAGATTCTTGCCGACAACCACCATGTGCATTCCATACAGTATTTCAAAATCGTAATGCATTCTGTCACATTTAAGCAGTATACCGGTTGTCTCTTTCACATTGATATAATAATGTTAGATATTATTTAAGCATTAGCGCCATGATGTAGCCACACTTCCATTACATGTAGAAAGTCGTTCCCTGTCATCCCAGCATACATTGAAAGTGAGATACAAAGGACTGAACAGCCAGTATATTAACCTACAGAACCATTTAATCCTCAAAACAACTTTGTGCGCGAGCTGATGCCACAAAGCATCAGCCGCTCCACAGGAAGTAAACTCTACTCAAAAGAAGTTTAAATTATATTTCCTAGGAGAGAAGTGCCTTATGCTTAACATTGGGTAAATGTTCTGAGATTGTGTTTCAAATGATTTTACAAAATGGATGTCATTGCATGGGAAACAGTAAATGTGGACTGTAACTTTTCTTTTCTATATGGCATGCATGCACTTGTTTTGGAGGAACTCCATGTGTTCCTTGGATGCCTAACAAGCACCAGGTTTTGACCTGCTCTTGTTATTTCAGTTCATGACATCTTAAACTATTCGAGCCTCCTTTTTTGTCCTGGTAGGTTGATATCCAAGGACCATCTTTGAATTCTACTCAGAATCACCTTCCTTTATTCTCCCAAACAGGATCTTAATATTAAAATCTTATCTCTTACTGCATCCATGAACAGGTTAAAAATCCTATATAGTATTGGCAATGTTGGATAGGCCAACCAGAGGACATGGGAACCTTCCAGTGGGCAGCTGGCACTAACCCAGAGCCACTACAAAGGCAGTAGAAAATCCAGGACCATTATATAGTTTTTCTGGTTTGCCTGGAGCCTTCTCTGAGTTAGTGGTTTAAGTCAAACTGCCAGCCTACCTAGAGATTTTGTCTTCCTATGCTGCCAGGCCATATTTTACTATTTTGTGCTATACATGTTAAACTGTGATTTTGAAGTTTATATATTGTTTTTCTCAGTAGAGTCTGGGCTTTAACATGAAATGTCTTGTTTGTTATGTGTTTAGTGTATTCTGAATATTTTTGGGTGAAATATGTGCAGAAAAAGATTTTGCTAATTTTTTTGTAATAAAAAATACGTTTTTCAACACCATCATATTGCCCCATTTCTCCTGGTTACAATGGTAATTTAATAAAAAAGTTTAAAATGTTGTCGCCTCTTTATTTATTTTAAAACATTTTTTTTTTTTTTTAAGAAAATCATATTGCATGAAAGAGAGCACTTTATGTCAGTTTGAAATTAAATTAAGTACTTTGTGCATCAAGGGTTAAATTTTTTTTTAAATGGGCGGGGAGGGGGCTAAATTAATTTTTAGGGGTTAAAATCCTTAAAAAAAATTAAAAAATGTAATTTGCCCCCCATCCCAGTAAAACAATCATGGGCACAAGCTATTGGGAGCTTGTAGACCAAGGCATGGGAAACTCTGGCCCTGAAGGCTACAAGCCCACATAGCCCTTGCAGGCTGCAGACTCTACTGCCCCCCCCCCGCCTTTGGGGAGGCAGGTAATAGGGCTGAGGGTTAATGGAAAGTCACCCGCTTGCCACAGGTATCATGGACCCCTTACCAGGTCTGAAAGGGTAAATGTAAAAAACACAAACCGCAAGATGTATTCTATTTATTTTTATATACTTACCTGATCTATCCCAATCAGTGTCCCACGCGGATCACTCTGATAATTTGCTGCTGGAAGTCTTTTATACCTTCTGAGTGACAGTATATAATGTGTTAATTACACAAATAAATGACATGGGGTCCCCCCTCTTAGTTCACAAAGGTTCAATGTAAAAAAAAAAAAACACATGACACAGCAAGAAAAGTTATTTTATTATTTATTTTTATATACTTACCTCTGATCCATCCCAGAGCACTATGTCCCACACCGATCACTCTCTGGCTGTTGGAAGTCTTTTATACCTGCTGGGTGACAGGACAAAAAAATGACATAGGATCCCCCCTCTTTAAGAGTTAAAAACCCTAAACAATTTTAAAAAATGGCCATGGGGTCTTCCCTTCCCAGCATAACCGGCAACCGCAACAGCTTCTATACCAGGGCACAAAGGGCCAGCCTCAGTGGCCCCTGGCCCTAAAAGCTATAAGTCTGCAAAACCTTCATGGGCAAGTCACTGCTACGCGTTTCAGAGCCCACAGCTCCTTAATCATGCATCCTCTTACTACTATGGCATCACTTAAATAGAAAGAAAACACCAAACCTCTACCACACCCGTTCCAGACTCCCCAACCCCCCCAGTACAAAGCCCACAAAAGAAAGGAGAAGAGCAGGAAAAAGAAAAAAACCCTTGTGATTTCATAATTAACCCATCACAGTAAAACATTTATTTCTTTACATTGCACTACATATTGGCAGCACTGACATCTAGGGGAGCACATTTATAAATTTCCACAGTAGACAGCCAACTCTTCATGTTCTTCTTCTTATTTCCCCTTTGTTTCATGCTTGGGGATAATCTCATACCCCAACTCATGGACCTTTTGCTCAATATTCTCACACCATCCCTTAATACCTCCCTAATCATGGGGTCCCCATATAAAATATGTAGAATTTTGGTAAGTATAATTTTATCTTATTAAACTCTGTTGAAAAAGCTGTTATGATTTTAGATTTCCTCTGACCTCCTATCCTTAAGGTTTCTTGTTGGGACTTGTATCGTACCCTCTTTTTTGCTCTCTGCAATATTCAATCGGGGTAATCCCTCTGTTTCAAACGATGGCAAATATCCTGTACTTCCATATTGCATCCTCTGAGCAGTTTCTGTGTGCTCTAACCATCTCTCTTATGGGTAGACCCATATTGGTGTGACCTGGATGGCAACTCCGCGCATGCAGGATAGTGTTACCTGCAGTCCTTTTACGGTAAGTACATGAACCAATTTTCTTACTCCTCCGCTTCTAAAAGGAGATCCAGATAGCTAATCCTATTTTGATGACTTTCATATGTAAATCTTAGGTTAGCCTCATTAGTGTTTAAATACTCTATGAACATTTGTAATAAGTCTGGCCCCCCTTCCATATCAATATCAAATCATCAATGTATCGACCATACCAACCCATGTACAGTGCAAAAGGGTTCCCATCCCCAAAGATGTACTCCTCCCCTCACCAACCCATATAAAGGTTAGCAAGAGAAGGAGAAAATGGAGCCCCCAAGGAGGCCCCACATCTCTGGAGATAGAACCCCCCATTGAACATGCAACAGATAGTCTGTCACAATTAGAATATACATTTTCAGGTCCTCCCTATAATCTTAATATTTATCAAGAAACTGGATGGCAATGAGGGCCCGATCATGAGGAATGGATGAATACAGGGAGGACACATCCGAAGTACACCACATCCCACCATCTGGCCAAGACACCCCCTGCAGGTGGAGAATGACATCTTTGGAATCCCTGATAAAACCTGGGAGAAGCTGGACCAGCGGCTGCAGTAGGTGATCCAGCCAATGTCCCAAATGCTCATTCAGGGATCCAATGGCAGTCACAATGGGGCTCCCCTTAGGGGTTACATCATCCTTGTGTATCTTGGGTAGATAGTGGTAGATAGGACACATTGGAGCATCCAACTCCCCCCCCCCCCCCCCAGGCCCTCATCCAACTAAAAATGTAGTTCCTCTTTAAATTTCTTTGTAGGGTCTCCAGGGAGGTGCAAATAGGTATTCTGGTCTTCCAATTGGCGATATGCTTCTAGGAGGTAATCATCACTACTATGCTTCCACCCTTATCCGCATTACGAATTACTATTGATTCATTCTGCTCTAGTTCCTGCAATGCTTGATACTCCTGTTTCGACAAATTGTAGTGTTTTCTTTATTATTTTACTACAATTTTCTCCTCCATTTGGTCTTGAAACTGATCCACCACTGTAGACCGCCTATGTAATGGGTAAAAATCCAGATTTTTTATTCTCATATGCATTGGCTTATGGATTTTATTCCTCTCATTTATAACTGTCTGGGTTCCACATAAGTCGGGCCCCATATCCACAGAACGGGCCAATTGTTGAAAACTCACAGATTTTTGGTGCATTACTAAATGCTTCATTTTGATCAGAGACCCCTGCCCTCGTCACTCAGCAGCTACCAATCACCGGCCTCTAGTGACCCTTTCAGCGGTGCCCCGGAAGCAGAAGGAGTGAGATGACGTCATCCTTCTCCCCCTTCAGAACCCTCTGGCAGGCGGCTGGTGGAGCTGTCAGAAGTGGGAGGGCACCGGAATGGTCCTTCTGGTGGCTTCAGAAAAACCAGGGTGCGAGGCGCCCCGGGGGAAGAAAAGACCTGCGCCACTGGATAGCAGCTCCTAGAAAGCATTTTATTTTTCTGGCGCTAGCAGGGGAAACACCAGGCACATAAAATTTACGTGGCAGGTATACAAGAAGGGACCATTTGACATCTTTAAAGTGGAACAAAACCTATGTGGCGCAGTCCTGGAACCTAGAACATGTGGGGGTGTTTTCTAAGCAGAGCCTTTTGCCCTTCGGATAAGGGCTCTGACTGTTTTTACTTGGAAGTGGGAGCAGCCACACGTGCTCCCGCCCAAGCAATTCAACACACTGCTGCTGGGCATGTATAAGGTTGAGTGAGCTTCCTGACCTCAGCAGTGACCATAACAGCAGTGTCCTGTGTGTGTACAGGACTCACTTCTCTCTTCTTGGTGTATAGACTTGGTGTATGTTGCCAACAGCAACAGATTTCAGATAGTAAAAAAGTGCTTCCATAAAACACACGTGCTAACACAGGAAAAAATTGAAAAATACTAGATCAGCTCAGCACCTTGGGCACATCCTTTTGGCACAAGAAAATATACACTTTCCAAAATTCCATCAAAAGTAGACTTACCCTAAAGTACCTATTGACTCTAGTGTGCCAAATCAACCCTGACCTTCTTGTGATCTTTTACATTTCATGTATTCCTCAGGTTAGGTGAACCAAAAGGCACACAATAAGGACCAATGACAACGATTTCTGACAATCCTATTCAATTAATCTTATCCTTTTTTATCAGGGCTTAAACTGAAAGCGAAAACTATTTCAAGCTTTTCCTGGGATCTCTTTAGAGCTTGAGATCATGTCTTCTTCTTATTAGAATTATTGATCAAAATCTTTCTTACATAAGGATCAATTCAGCACTGTGTAAGAATGCATTTATGTGAGAAAAACCTGTTCTAGGTATTCCCCCCTATCCTGATTCAGCAGATATTGGAGCAAGTTTTGTTTGTGAGAATTAGCATTTTGTGAGATAAATCACATGACAGTTCTTACAAAGGATTTTTTTGTGGGGGGAGACTTTGGTGTGCTGCCATTTTTCAATTTACAGAAAAGGTGCCCCCCAACCTTGCAGGCTTCTGGCACTGGGAATATATCAGCCCCTATGCCCTTCTGTACGAAGCCGATGCTCTTCCAGGGGTGCCTTGGACACCCCAGGTCCATACCAATGGGTGCCACGGTCTTCCGCACCCCATGTACCCCAAATGGGGGTGTGGGTAATTGGGCGGGGTACTGCCATGGTACCATCTATTGCCGGTAGATGACATGGCAGAGCTTTGAACTGGTATAGGTCACCCTAAGTAGCATAAAAAACACACAGACAAAAATACATTTAAATACTTTAACCCTTTCGCTGCCAGCCTACCTGCAGCTTTTGTCGCCCTCTGTTGCCAGACCATGTTTCCCTATTTTGTGCTACACATGTTCAACTGTGATTTTTGAAAGGCTTTCCAGGGAGTTCCCAGGAAAATGATATATTGTTTTTTTCAAGAGAGTCTGGGCTTCAACATGAAATCTCTTGTTTGGTGAAAGATGTGCAAAAAAAAATCTATTTTTTGCAATTTGTAGTGTTTTTTTGTAATAAAAAATATAAGTTTGTCAATAAAATGTTATTGCGTGTGAAACCCTAATTTCTCCCAGTCACAGAGGTATCACATATGTATTGATAGATACCCTTTCCTACCCAGGAGACTCCATCAAACTGAAACAGAGCTTTAGGAGATTTTCAGATAAAATTCAACTGCGCTATGCTCTATGCGCACCTTGCAGTTTTTCCAGAAAAACAACCATTTACATTTAAAATACCTCCCACAAACTATATATTCTCTGGAAGTACACACCTCAAGCTTTCTAGGCGTACCAAGCTTGTTTATGTGGGCTTAGTTTTCTGGAAGTAATCCCTCATTGTATTCTTTGGTTGCACAAAGTTTCCCTAAAAAAGAATAAAAAGGAAGAATCAAGACACATTTTCCTAAAAAAAACTATATGCAGAAACAACAAGTAAAATCTCAAAAAGCAACATGCCCCGAACAGAACGATACCCAACATGCATAGGTACTGTCAAGGGAAGAGTTGGCAAACACCCCAAAGTAAAGCATGCGCATAACAGTAATTTTACTTGAAAATTTCAGCTCTGCAGACAAAATGCGCACCTTGCAATTTTACAAACAAAACAACCCTTTACATTTGGAATATCCCCTATAAACCATATATTCCCTGAAATTACACATGTTAAGCTTTCTAAGAGTACCCAGTTTGTTGTAGTAGGCTCACCTTTCTGGTGATCTCTCAAAGAATTCTTAGGTTGCACAGGGTTTTCCTAAAAAAATGAATAAAAAAACTGAATAAATAACATGTTTTCCTAAAATATAAATATGCAAACAAGAAAAAACAAGCTAAATCTGAAAGAGCAAGGTCCCCTGAGCAGAACAATACCCAACATGCATAGGTACTATTAACCCTTTAAATTGCCAACCTACTTGAAGTTTTGTCACCGTCTGTTGACAGGTCAGTTTTCCCCATTCTGTGCCATGTTTAACCGTGATTTTTGACGGAATTGTCAGGAAAATTATAGATATATATTTTGCAGCAGAGTTTAGGCTTGAACATGAAATGTCTTGTTTGTAATTTTTCTACTGTTTTTTTTTTTTATATTTTTGTGTAAAAATAAATAAATATTTTTTAGACAATTGTCTCCTTTATTTTAAATAGAACATTTACTTTATTAGAGAACATATTGCATGTGAAATCCCAATTTCTCCCGATTACAACGGTACCACATATGTATCGGTAGCCCCCCCATTCTTGCCCAGGAGACCCCCCAAACTGAAAATAGCATTTACAAATTAAATACTACTACTGTAAAAAATGGAGGGTGTTGAACAGCACTTATAGAAATGTAGGATACAGCTGCAACCTGACCTTACTTTGTTGAGCAATAGAAGAAGCTCCAGCCAGCGCACTCCTAGGAGCTTTTTTCAGAATACAAATTTTTGACTTGAAGTTATGTATGCTGAATAGGCACTCTGCAAAGGAGCTGTTGTGTGTGGTTTCAAAGGACCCGTCGTCTCCAATTAAGATACAATTACCTGCAATCTTTTATCCATTTTATGTGAACTTTTATTTACCATATTAATAAAGAAGTTAATTGCGGATGACACAGAGAAGAACATCAAGCGATTTATTTTGCGAGCTCATTTCTGAAACTGGCCCAGGTCAGGTGTTAACCTCCGGGCCTGGCGGGTAAGTCTCATACTCCTTTCTTATTTATGGTTGATTCTCATATAAGTTAAGGATTTAGGTATACTTTATCCAAACTGCAAAAGCTGTATTGTAACGGTACTCTTTTTGCAGTAATATAAAAGTATGAGGATACAACAAAAAAGTTTTTAAAAAAAGGATAAGACTAATTCATATTCTTTATCCTGACTATTTGAGTATCCCACACAAAGAGCGCGCCTGAAGATAAACAGACAGGCATTAAGCAACCAGTTTGTCTTATGCTTCTCTGATCTATCAATCCCTTTTCACCAAAATACTACTATTATCCACACTATAAACATAAGGGGTTAATTAAAAAAAAATGACATAGGGTCCCCCCTCCCCCCAATGAAGAGGACACCCGTCAGGAGACAGCGCGGCCTCAGGTAAGTAAATGTCATTTTTTATTTTATTTTTTTTTTACAGTTAGCTGCTGCTGCCGAAGCGGGGGGGGGATATTCCGGAGGCTCTCCTGGAGCCATCCGACCCCCCACAGGGGATCGGATGGCACCAAATTAAAGAGGAGACCCGGGCGGATCCAACGAGGGGTAAGGTGAGTATTTTTTTTAACTAGCAGGGGGGAAAGTCAGGCACGTAGATTTTACGTGCTTGGCACTTAAGTGGAGTAGAAGCGAGCACGTATAATCTACGTGCTTGGCACTGAAAGGGTTAAATGTGACTACTTATTTCTTCTTTCCCCAGCTGGGCAAAACTCCTCTGATCAGAGGGGTCTACGTCTCTGTTGCATCTTCAGGGCTCTTTAGGGCACTGTCATCTGAAACCACTGCCACCTAAAGAAGACAGGGGAGGAGCCCTGAAGGGCCCTAAACCTTTGGATAATGGTTTCCCCTCTTTCTGGCCCACCTTGCAGTGAATACTGCATTTTTGGCTGGGAAGGCCTAAAATTTAGTATCCCCCCCCCCCCCCCAAGTGATTAAGTCACAGGAGAGGAGGGATATGGACAGGGTTTTCCTGGGGACCTGTGGGGATGCCGCTGCCTAAAGACAGCAGTGTAGGGGCCCCAAAGAGCCTTGAAGATGGTGTGGAGACTCTGCCAGGCCAGAGGAATATGCCACGCAGTGAGGGAAATAAGAGAGGAGTCGTGGGCCAGTAAGTAAAGTATTAAAATGTATTTGTGTGTTTATATTTTTAACTACTGCCTTGGATGGACTGGTAAGTGGCCCAGGGGAGACCCTGGCTGGTCACCTATGTCTGGTGCCTGGGCTAGTTGGCACGGGGGGAAGGGGGGAGGCATATTTTTCATTTTAAATGTAATTAAATAAAAAATTAAATCTCCTCTATCTGTAATTTTCATTGAAAAAATATGCCAGGAGGGTTTTTTTTTAATTAGTGAATTATGATTCAGTAAACTGCCATGTGAGGTGTAAAATCTTGTATGGAATGAAAATTCTCTTGCAGCTCTCTTGGGTGCTTCATGTACATGCAAGATTGTTTTGCATGTGTTTCTAAACCATAAAAGAAAGGGAGAATTCTCACTTGAGAGATGGACCTCACACAGAGCTGCCAAAAGGGGGGGGGGGATCAGTAATATAACAATGTTGTAATGATGTTCCCCCATGCTGAATACAGATGCAACTAATATGCATTTTATATAACATGGGTAATGGTACACCTTTACCAGTGTTGTTACCACCCCCATCCTAATATTCAGATATGCAAATTCAATATGTGGCCCAAGCTATCCCAGTTTGCAACAGAAAAGCAATTTTTCTTAGGCTCCAGTCTGCCTTAGGAGAGGGTCCTTAGAATTATGTAAGACAGAATGCTAAACCAGTCTACTTTTCCTGAAAGCCTAGAACAAATTACCATCATTAAAATAAACTAGAAATGAATAAGCCAAGGGTGTAATTCACCTGTCCCTGATGCCACTGATTAAACTGTCAACTGCTCACATCATTCAGCCATTTGGACATCAATGAATGAGGGTAAAATTACATTAACTTATAGAAGGGATCCAGCAGTATGTGCTGGACCCTATGATCATCAACCATCACCAGTGATGCTCTCCTAATAATATTAAGAGCCAAACCCATACATATTGCTTAATGACTTTTTTCCGCACTGTGAGTAGTAGATGTTTTCTTTAATAAAAGTATATTTTTCTGTGTTTTTATGACACTATTGCTTTAAAAAATTAAACACAACGAGTATGGTATATCCATTTTTAACCTGATGTGATGACCTATCTGTGTGCCACTGCCTAATTGAGACATTTTCTGGATTCATTTTATAAGAATGTATTCTGAAGCTGCCGAAAATAGTTTGCCTCAAGCTGCATAAACAGAGCTAGAGTACTTATTCTCTTACCGCACTTAAAGTCACTCGGGAATAGTTCTTAACTTCAGTCTATCTTTATACTGTGACTAGAGATGAGCGAACTTTTGAAAAATTCGATTCGACTGATTCGCCGAATTTTCCGACAAAAATCGTTTCGACCCGAATAAATTCGCGACGAATCGCTATTAAAAACGGCTATTTCTGAGCCTCCTACAGCCTCAATAGGGTTGTAAACCATTCAGCCTTGCTGTAACACGCACAGGATGCGTGCTGGGTTAGTTAAATAATACTTTGAAGAAATATCACATGCAGATCAGAGGCATCGCTAATAGAATCGCAGAGCGGCACAATTGCAGAGAGTTGAAGTGGCATCACTATGAGGGGCAGAAGGAGCCCAAATATACACTGGAGTTGGCCTCAGGAGCCCAAAAATTGGATGAATCACACCCTGGAGTTGGCAGAAGTTGGCAGCAGCAGCAGCAGCAGGAGCCCAAATATACACTGGAGTTGGCTTCAGGAGCCCAAAAATTGGATGAATCACACCCTGGAGTTGGCAGAAGTTGGCAGCAGCAGCAGCAGGAGCCCAAATATACACTGGAGTTGGCCTCAGGAGCCCAAAAATTGGATGAATCACACCCTGGAGTTGGCAGGAGTTGACAGTAGCAGCAGCAGGAGCCCAAATATACACTGGAGTTGGCCTCAGGAGCCCAAAAATTGGATGAATCACACCCTGGAGTTGGCAGAAGTTGGCAGCAGCAGCAGCAGGAGCCCAAATATACACTGGAGTTGGCCTCAGGAGCCCAAAAATTGGATGAATCACACCCTGGAGTTGGCAGGAGTTGACACCAGCAGCAGCAGGAGCCCAAATATACACTGGAGTTGGCTTCAGGAGCCCAAAAATTGGATGAATCACACCCTGGAGTTGGCAGAAGTTGGCAGCAGCAGCAGCAGGAGCCCAAATATACACTGGAGTTGGCCTCAGGAGCCCAAAAATTGGATGAATCACACCCTGGAGTTGGCAGAAGTTGGCAGCAGCAGCAGCAGGAGCCCAAATATACACTGGAGTTGGCTTCAGGAGCCCAAAAATTGGATGAATCACACCCTGGAGTTGGCAGGAGTTGACACCAGCAGCAGCAGGAGCCCAAATATACACTGGAGTTGGCTTCAGGAGCCCAAAAATTGGATGAATCACACCCTGGAGTTGGCAGAAGTTGGCAGCAGCAGGAGCCCAAATATACACTGGAGTTGGCCTCAGGAGCCCAAAAATTGGATGAATCACACCCTGGAGTTGGCAGAAGTTGGCAGCAGCAGCAGCAGGAGCCCAAATATACACTGGAGTTGGCCTCAGGAGCCCAAAAATTGGATGAATCACACCCTGGAGTTGGCAGGAGTTGACAGTAGCAGCAGCAGGAGCCCAAATATACACTGGAGTTGGCCTCAGGAGCCCAAAAATTGGATGAATCACACCCTGGAGTTGGCAGAAGTTGGCAGCAGCAGCAGGAGCCCAAATATACACTGGAGTTGGCCTCAGGAGCCCAAAAATTGGATGAATCACACCCTGGAGTTGGCAGGAGTTGACACCAGCAGCAGCAGGAGCCCAAATATACACTGGAGTTGGCTTCAGGAGCCCAAAAATTGGATGAATCACACCCTGGAGTTGGCAGAAGTTGGCAGCAGCAGCAGCAGGAGCCCAAATATACACTGGAGTTGGCCTCAGGAGCCCAAAAATTGGATGAATCACACCCTGGAGTTGGCAGAAGTTGGCAGCAGCAGCAGCAGGAGCCCAAATATACACTGGAGTTGGCTTCAGGAGCCCAAAAATTGGATGAATCACACCCTGGAGTTGGCAGGAGTTGACACCAGCAGCAGCAGGAGCCCAAATATACACTGGAGTTGGCTTCAGGAGCCCAAAAATTGGATGAATCACACCCTGGAGTTGGCAGAAGTTGGCAGCAGCAGCAGCAGGAGCCCAAATATACACTGGAGTTGGCCTCAGGAGCCCAAAAATTGGATGAATCACACCCTGGAGTTGGCAGAAGTTGGCAGCAGCAGCAGCAGGAGCCCAAATATACACTGGAGTTGGCCTCAGGAGCCCAAAAATTGGATGAATCACACCCTGGAGTTGGCAGGAGTTGACAGTAGCAGCAGCAGGAGCCCAAATATACACTGGAGTTGGCCTCAGGAGCCCAAAAATTGGATGAATCACACCCTGGAGTTGGCAGAAGTTGGCAGCAGCAGCAGCAGGAGCCCAAATATACACTGGAGTTGGCCTCAGGAGCCCAAAAATTGGATGAATCACACCCTGGAGTTGGCAGAAGTTGGCAGCAGCAGCAGCAGGAGCCCAAATATACACTGGAGTTGGCCTCAGGAGCCCAAAAATTGGATGAATCACACCCTGGAGTTGGCAGGAGTTGACAGTAGCAGCAGCAGGAGCCCAAATATACACTGGAGTTGGCCTCAGGAGCCCAAAAATTGGATGAATCACACCCTGGAGTTGGCAGAAGTTGGCAGCAGCAGCAGCAGGAGCCCAAATATACACTGGAGTTGGCCTCAGGAGCCCAAAAATTGGATGAATCACACCCTGGAGTTGGCAGGAGTTGACAGTAGCAGCAGCAGGAGCCCAAATATACACTGGAGTTGGCCTCAGGAGCCCAAAAATTGGATGAATCACACCCTGGAGTTGGCAGGAGTTGACAGTAGCAGCAGCAGGAGCCCAAATATACACTGGAGTTGGCTTCAGGAGCCCAAAAATTGGATGAATCACACCCTGGAGTTGGCAGGAGTTGACACCAGCAGCAGCAGGAGCCCAAATATACACTGGAGTTGGCCTCAGGAGCCCAAAAATTGGATGAATCACACCCTGGAGTTGGCAGAAGTTGGCAGCAGCAGCAGCAGGAGCCCAAATATACACTGGAGTTGGCCTCAGGAGCCCAAAAATTGGATGAATCACACCCTGGAGTTGGCAGGAGTTGACACCAGCAGCAGCAGGAGCCCAAATATACACTGGAGTTGGCTTCAGGAGCCCAAAAATTGGATGAATCACACCCTGGAGTTGGCAGAAGTTGGCAGCAGCAGCAGCAGGAGCCCAAATATACACTGGAGTTGGCCTCAGGAGCCCAAAAATTGGATGAATCACACCCTGGAGTTGGCAGAAGTTGGCAGCAGCAGCAGCAGGAGCCCAAATATACACTGGAGTTGGCCTCAGGAGCCCAAAAATTGGATGAATCACACCCTGGAGTTGGCAGGAGTTGACAGTAGCAGCAGCAGGAGCCCAAATATACACTGGAGTTGGCCTCAGGAGCCCAAAAATTGGATGAATCACACCCTGGAGTTGGCAGAAGTTGGCAGCAGCAGCAGCAGGAGCCCAAATATACACTGGAGTTGGCCTCAGGAGCCCAAAAATTGGATGAATCACACCCTGGAGTTGGCAGAAGTTGGCAGCAGCAGCAGCAGGAGCCCAAATATACACTGGAGTTGGCCTCAGGAGCCCAAAAATTGGATGAATCACACCCTGGAGTTGGCAGGAGTTGACAGTAGCAGCAGCAGGAGCCCAAATATACACTGGAGTTGGCCTCAGGAGCCCAAAAATTGGATGAATCACACCCTGGAGTTGGCAGGAGTTGACAGCAGCAGCAGCAGGAGCCCAAATATACACTGGAGTTGGCCTCAGGAGCCCAAAAATTGGATGAATCACACCCTGGAGTTGGCAGAAGTTGGCAGCAGCAGCAGCAGGAGCCCAAATATACACTGGAGTTGGCCTCAGGAGCCCAAAAATTGGATGAATCACACCCTGGAGTTGGCAGGAGTTGACAGTAGCAGCAGCAGGAGCCCAAATATACACTGGAGTTGGCCTCAGGAGCCCAAAAATTGGATGAATCACACCCTGGAGTTGGCAGAAGTTGGCAGCAGCAGCAGGAGCCCAAATATACACTGGAGTTGGCCTCAGGAGCCCAAAAATTGGATGAATCACACCCTGGAGTTGGCAGGAGTTGACAGTAGCAGCAGCAGGAGCCCAAATATACACTGGAGTTGGCCTCAGGAGCCCAAAAATTGGATGAATCACACCCTGGAGTTGGCAGAAGTTGGCAGCAGCAGCAGCAGGAGCCCAAATATACACTGGAGTTGGCCTCAGGAGCCCAAAAATTGGATGAATCACACCCTGGAGTTGGCAGGAGTTGGCAGCAGCAGCAGCAGGAGCCCAAAAAATGGCCTAAAGACATAAATATGTTTTGCACCATTTGGAAAGTGTAAAACGTGGCACCATGCTGAATCTAGTCGCATGCATCAGGCATTGGTGGGTGGAAATCCTGGCTGATCCATCCCTGATTCATTTTGACAAAGGTGAGTCTCTCCACATTTTTAGTTGACAGACGAGTTCTCCTCGCCGTAACTATGGCCCCCGCCGCACTAAACACCCGCTCAGATGGCACGCTACTTGCCGGGCAGGACAGCTTTTCCAGGGCAAACTCTGCTAGTTGCGGCCACAAATCAAGTTTGGCTGCCCAGAAGTCCAGCGGATCCTCAAGGTGTGTTGGCATGGTCATGTCAAAGTATGACATGACCTGCTGGTTCAGGTCCTGCTCCAGGTCTTCCTGCTGCTCATGAGTAGCCTCACTATGCGGGTGTAGAAAGCTACTCATTAGCGACTGAAGACTGAGGCTGCTGCTGCTGATGGAGCTTCTGCTGCTGCTGCTGCCAACCCCCCCAGCGGCCATGGCAGTGGAAGGTGAGCGCAGAGGTCCCCTCGAGTCAGACCTGCGAGAGTATGGACCATGGCGCAGATAGGCATCGGCCAACTGCCTACGTAGAATGTCTTTGTAGTAGTTGAGTTTGTCCTCCCTCTCGGTGGGTTTAAAAAATGCCCCCATTTTGTGCCGGAAGCGAGGGTCCAATAAGGTGGACAGCCAGAAGTCATCCCGCCGACAGATGGAAACAATTCTGGGGTCACTACGCAAGCATGTGAGCATGCTTCGTGCCATTTGCGCAAGTGACTCGGATGGACTACCTGTCTCCATCTCCACTGCATACTGCCACGGTGTGCCCGGGTCCTCTGTCTCTCCTTCCTCAAAAACCTCTAGCTCCTCTGGCTGCTCCTGCTCCTCCTCTCCTGTCCGCTGACTAGATAAACCAGCCATTTCACCAAGCCTAAACTGTGTTTCGCTGGGCAACTCCTCCTCCTCCTCTTCCTCCTCCTCCTCCTCCAGTTCAGCTCCAACGGGGTTCATGTGGCCGTAAGATGTAAACGCCATGTCTCCAGTGCCCTGACCAGCCATGGTTTCCAACATGTGCTGTAGTACATGAAGCAGTGGAATCACGTCGTTCATCCCGTAATCCTGCCGACTGACAAATAAAGTGGCTTCCTCAAAGGGCCTGAGCAAACGGCAGGTGTCACGTATGAGCTGCCACTGGTTGACATTGAAGTTACACAGGGGAGTCCCCCTACATGCTTGGATCATCAGGAAATCCGTGATGGCTTTTCTCTGTTCATATAATCGGTCCAACATGTGAAGGGTGGAATTCCAACGGGTGGAAACATCGCAAATCAGACTATGTTGGGGGATACCATTCTGACGCTGTAGCTCAAGAAGGGTGTGTTTGGCGGTGTAGGAGTGGCTGAAGTGCATGCAAAGTTTCCGTGAAGTTGTTAGGATGTCCTGCAGATGGGGGGAACACTTCAGAAACCGCTTGACAACCAGATTGAAGACGTGAGCCATGCAGGGGGCATGGGTCAGGCTTCCTTGGCGCAGCGCAGACAAAATGTTCTTCCCATTGTCGGTAACCATGATTCCCATTTTAAGTTTTCTCGGAGTAAGCCATGTTTGGATTTCCTGATGAATACATTTAAGCAGTTCCTCCCCTGTGTGACTCCGTTCGCCAAGACAAACCATGTGAAGCACTGCGTGACACCTCCGTGCCCTGCACACATGGTAGACTGGAGGGGCACTGAGACTTGAGCCTACAGTGGAGGGTGAGGAGATGGCGGAGGATGAGGAGGCCGAGTCGCACGGTGTCACAGGCCCAATGGGCAGAGAGCGCGGAGGCCGAAGCGGCGTGACCTGTCCAAGTTGCTGCTGCAAAGGGACCACATTCACCCAGTGGGCCGTAAACGACATGTACTGCCCCTGACCGTAGTTACAGCTCCAGATGTCGGCGCTGCCATGTATTTTGCTACACACCGACAGGCTCAAGGACTGGCCCACCTTCTGTTCAACAAAAGTGTGCAGCGCTGGTACTGCCTTCTTGGCAAAGAAATGACGGCTTGGGACTCTCCACCTCGGCTCGGCACAAGCCATCAGTTCTCTGAAAGGTGCAGATTCCACCACCTGAAAAGGGAGCGACTGCAGCACCAGCAACTTGGACAGGAGCACATTCAGCTTCTGCGCCGTAGGATGAGTGGGCGCATACTGCTGTCTCTTGGACATGGCTTCGCTGATGGATTGCTGGCGGGATGCATGACTTGGAGGAGGAGGAGCAGGAGCGACAGAGGATGGGTATGACGCACAGCTGCCTTCGGCTGAGGTGCTGGAGCCTTGGCTGGCAGAAATTGGGAACTCACTTGGTGAGGAAGCAGACTGGACCACCCCTTGGGAGCCTCGGTTCTCCCAGGTCGTTTTATGGTGACGCATCATATGTTGACGCAGGGCCGTGGTGCCAACATTTGGACCCTGGCCACGCTTCACCTTTTGCCTACATATCTTGCATGTGGCCATGTTACCCTCCTGCGGATGCCTCAGGAAAAACTGCCACACTGCCGAGTAGCTACTTTTCCCACCCCCTGGCCTCACTGATTCACTGCTGCTGTTGCCAACTCCAGGAACCCCTGCTCCACTACCTCCCGATAAGGTAGACTGCCGCACAGCAGGTGCTCTACCCCGGCCCCGGCCCCGGCCGGCTCCAGCCTTTGGAATTGTGCCCCCATGCTGACTGCTACCACCTTGCTGCCTCAGCTGCTGACTCCGGGGCAACCTGCACCCCTCTTCTCCTGATGATGACGATGAAGCCCCTTCATCACCCGGCTCCCAAGTGCGATCGGCTTCATCGTCATCATCATCATCATCACCGAGTTGTGGCTGTACGTCACTGATGTTCGTGGATTCGTCAACAGTGTCTGGCGCAGGAGCTGGAACGCTCGCAGCACCCACGACACTGTCCACATCACTATTTGTCTGCCTAGCTAAAGAAGCCACCTCCATTTCTTGGCTGGGCAGTAGCTGCTGACTGTCCTCTATCTGATGGTCCTCCTCACTAAAGAGTGGAGCTGAACCCAAAGCATAGGATACGTCGCTGGGGGAGGGAACGGCGTAGGCCAGAGGCAATGGGAGGACAGGGACTGCTCTCGGGGCATGCCAACTCAGGGTTGTGTCAGAGGAACCTACCGACCCTAGACTGGGGGTCTCAGACGTAAGTTGTGATGATGTTGTTGATGAGCGCGTCAACCAATCTACCACGGCAGATGCGTTACTGGTGGAGACCCGACCGCTAGCAGATACTGGCAGATTAGGTCTCTCAGCGTGACTCCTGCTGCTACTGGCCCCCAGTCTGATGCGAGCTCTGCCTGCGGAATCTTGGCCTCTGCCACTCCTCTTTTCACTTCCAGGCACTTGTCTGCCCGACATAGTCTAACTGGCGTGGTAGTAGGTGATATTTAAAAAAACCCCGGGCAGCGGTGGGTCTATATGAAACAGAATATAATGCACACCAAAAGTGAGCAGTAACACTCAGCCTCCAACAGGCCTGCTTAGTGTAAATAAGAGAGCTGCTTAGTGTAAATAAAGAGGGGTATGCTATGTTACAGAATGGGATGCCTCAACAGAAGTGCACCTGGCAGGCAGCAGTAAGCCTATGCCCAGCAAAAGTGTCTTATAATATAAATATAATAAGAGCAAATGCTTATATGGTCTTAAACAGAGGCTGCTGTAGTCACAGAATGGGATGCCCCGGGCAGGAATGGACCTGGCAGGGTCCAGTAGTGCTTTGGCCAGCAAAAGTGTCTTTATCAGGCCTAATTTCAAATATGATAAGAGCAAATGCTTATATGGTCTTAAACAGAGGCTGCTGTAGTCACAGAATGGGATGCCCTGGGCAGGAATGGACCTGGCAGGGTCCAGTAGTGCTTTGGCCAGCAAAAGTGTCTTTATCAGGCCTAATTTCAAATATGATAAGAGCAAATGCTTATATGGTCTTAAACAGAGGCTGCTTTAGTCACAGAATGGGATGCCCTGGGCAGGAATGGACCTGGCAGGGTCCAGTAGTGCTTTGGCCAGCAAAAGTGTCTTTATCAGGCTAATTTCAAATATGATAAGAGCAAATGCTTATATGGTCTTAAACAGAGGCTGCTGTAGTCACAGAATGGGATGCCCCAACAGGAATCGACCTGGCAGGGTCCAGTAGTGCTTTGGCCAGCAAAAGTGTCTTTATCAGGCCTAATTTCAAATATGATAAGAGCAAATGCTTATATGGTCTTAAACAGAGGCTGCTTTAGTCACAGAATGGGATGCCCCAACAGGAATCGACCTGGCAGGGTCCAGTAGTGCTTTGGCCAGCAAAAGTGTCTTTATCAGGCCTAATTTCAAATATGATAAGAGCAAATGCTTATAT
The DNA here is from genome assembly GCA_027917425.1 of Gastrophryne carolinensis. Classification (NCBI taxonomy): domain Eukaryota; kingdom Metazoa; phylum Chordata; class Amphibia; order Anura; family Microhylidae; genus Gastrophryne; species Gastrophryne carolinensis. Next base: position 55,221,880 of record CM051241.1, read on the forward strand.
GGTCTTAAACAGAGGCTGCTGTAGTCACAGAATGGGATGCCCTGGGCAGGAATGGACCTGGCAGGGTCCAGTAGTGCTTTGGCCAGCAAAAGTGTCTTTATCAGGCCTAATTTCAAATATGATAAGAGCAAATGCTTATATGGTCTTAAACAGAGGCTGCTGTAGTCACAGAATGGGATGCCCCGGGCAGGAATGGACCTGGCAGGGTCCAGTAGTGCTTTGGCCAGCAAAAGTGTCTTTATCAGGCCTAATTTCAAATATGATAAGAGCAAATGCTTATATGGTCTTAAACAGAGGCTGCTGTAGTCACAGAATGGGATGCCCTGGGCAGGAATGGACCTGGCAGGGTCCAGTAGTGCTTTGGCCAGCAAAAGTGTCTTTATCAGGCCTAATTTCAAATATGATAAGAGCAAATGCTTATATGGTCTTAAACAGAGGCTGCTTTAGTCACAGAATGGGATGCCCTGGGCAGGAATGGACCTGGCAGGGTCCAGTAGTGCTTTGGCCAGCAAAAGTGTCTTTATCAGGCTAATTTCAAATATGATAAGAGCAAATGCTTATATGGTCTTAAACAGAGGCTGCTTTAGTCACAGAATGGGATGCCCTGGGCAGGAATGGACCTGGCAGGGTCCAGTAGTGCTTTGGCCAGCAAAAGTGTCTTTATCAGGCTAATTTCAAATATGATAAGAGCAAATGCTTATATGGTCTTAAACAGAGGCTGCTGTAGTCACAGAATGGGATGCCCCAACAGGAATCGACCTGGCAGGGTCCAGTAGTGCTTTGGCCAGCAAAAGTGTCTTTATCAGGCCTAATTTCAAATATGATAAGAGCAAATGCTTATATGGTCTTAAACAGAGGCTGCTTTAGTCACAGAATGGGATGCCCCAACAGGAATGGACCTGGCAGGGTCCAGTAGTGCTTTGGCCAGCAAAAGTGTCTTTATCAGGCCTAATTTCAAATATGATAAGAGCAAATGCTTATATGGTCTTAAACAGAGGCTGCTGTAGTCACAGAATGGGATGCCCTGGGCAGGAATGGACCTGGCAGGGTCCAGTAGTGCTTTGGCCAGCAAAAGTGTCTTTATCAGGCTAATTTCAAATATGATAAGAGCAAATGCTTATATGGTCTTAAACAGAGGCTGCTGTAGTCACAGAATGGGATGCCCCAACAGGAATCGACCTGGCAGGGTCCAGTAGTGCTTTGGCCAGCAAAAGTGTCTTTATCAGGCCTAATTTCAAATATGATAAGAGCAAATGCTTATATGGTCTTAAACAGAGGCTGCTTTAGTCACAGAATGGGATGCCCCAACAGGAATCGACCTGGCAGGGTCCAGTAGTGCTTTGGCCAGCAAAAGTGTCTTTATCAGGCCTAATTTCAAATATGATAAGAGCAAATGCTTATATGGTCTTAAACAGAGGCTGCTGTAGTCACAGAATGGGATGCCCTGGGCAGGAATGGACCTGGCAGGGTCCAGTAGTGCTTTGGCCAGCAAAAGTGTCTTTATCAGGCCTAATTTCAAATATGATAAGAGCAAATGCTTATATGGTCTTAAACAGAGGCTGCTGTAGTCACAGAATGGGATGCCCCGGGCAGGAATGGACCTGGCAGGGTCCAGTAGTGCTTTGGCCAGCAAAAGTGTCTTTATCAGGCCTAATTTCAAATATGATAAGAGCAAATGCTTATATGGTCTTAAACAGAGGCTGCTTTAGTCACAGAATGGGATGCCCTGGGCAGGAATGGACCTGGCAGGGTCCAGTAGTGCTTTGGCCAGCAAAAGTGTCTTTATCAGGCTAATTTCAAATATGATAAGAGCAAATGCTTATATGGTCTTAAACAGAGGCTGCTGTAGTCACAGAATGGGATGCCCCGGGCAGGAATCGACCTGGCAGGGTCCAGTAGTGCTTTGGCCAGCAAAAGTGTCTTTATCAGGCCTAATTTCAAATATGATAAGAGCAAATGCTTATATGGTCTTAAACAGAGGCTGCTGTAGTCACAGAATGGGATGCCCTGGGCAGGAATGGACCTGGCAGGGTCCAGTAGTGCTTTGGCCAGCAAAAGTGTCTTTATCAGGCCTAATTTCAAATATGATAAGAGCAAATGCTTATATGGTCTTAAACAGAGGCTGCTGTAGTCACAGAATGGGATGCCCTGGGCAGGAATGGACCTGGCAGGGTCCAGTAGTGCTTTGGCCAGCAAAAGTGTCTTTATCAGGCTAATTTCAAATATGATAAGAGCAAATGCTTATATGGTCTTAAACAGAGGCTGCTGTAGTCACAGAATGGGATGCCCCAACAGGAATCGACCTGGCAGGGTCCAGTAGTGCTTTGGCCAGCAAAAGTGTCTTTATCAGGCCTAATTTCAAATATGATAAGAGCAAATGCTTATATGGTCTTAAACAGAGGCTGCTTTAGTCACAGAATGGGATGCCCTGGGCAGGAATGGACCTGGCAGGGTCCAGTAGTGCTTTGGCCAGCAAAAGTGTCTTTATCAGGCTAATTTCAAATATGATAAGAGCAAATGCTTATATGGTCTTAAACAGAGGCTGCTGTAGTCACAGAATGGGATGCCCTGGGCAGGAATGGACCTGGCAGGGTCCAGTAGTGCTTTGGCCAGCAAAAGTGTCTTTATCAGGCTAATTTCAAATATGATAAGAGCAAATGCTTATATGGTCTTAAACAGAGGCTGCTGTAGTCACAGAATGGGATGCCCCAACAGGAATCGACCTGACAGGGTCCAGTAGTGCTTTGGCCAGCAAAAGTGTCTTTATCAGGCCTAATTTCAAATATGATAAGAGCAAATGCTTATATGGTCTTAAACAGAGGCTGCTTTAGTCACAGAATGGGATGCCCTGGGCAGGAATGGACCTGGCAGGGTCCAGTAGTGCTTTGGCCAGCAAAAGTGTCTTTATCAGGCCTAATTTCAAATATGATAAGAGCAAATGCTTATATGGTCTTAAACAGAGGCTGCTGTAGTCACAGAATGGGATGCCCTGGGCAGGAATGGACCTGGCAGGGTCCAGTAGTGCTTTGGCCAGCAAAAGTGTCTTTATCAGGCCTAATTTCAAATATGATAAGAGCAAATGCTTATATGGTCTTAAACAGAGGCTGCTTTAGTCACAGAATGGGATGCCCTGGGCAGGAATGGACCTGGCAGGGTCCAGTAGTGCTTTGGCCAGCAAAAGTGTCTTTATCAGGCTAATTTCAAATATGATAAGAGCAAATGCTTATATGGTCTTAAACAGAGGCTGCTGTAGTCACAGAATGGGATGCCCCAACAGGAATCGACCTGGCAGGGTCCAGTAGTGCTTTGGCCAGCAAAAGTGTCTTTATCAGGCCTAATTTCAAATATGATAAGAGCAAATGCTTATATGGTCTTAAACAGAGGCTGCTGTAGTCACAGAATGGGATGCCCTGGGCAGGAATGGACCTGGCAGGGTCCAGTAGTGCTTTGGCCAGCAAAAGTGTCTTTATCAGGCCTAATTTCAAATATGATAAGAGCAAATGCTTATATGGTCTTAAACAGAGGCTGCTGTAGTCACAGAATGGGATGCCCTGGGCAGGAATGGACCTGGCAGGGTCCAGTAGTGCTTTGGCCAGCAAAAGTGTCTTTATCAGGCCTAATTTCAAATATGATAAGAGCAAATGCTTATATGGTCTTAAACAGAGGCTGCTTTAGTCACAGAATGGGAAGCCCTGGGCAGGAATGGACCTGGCAGGGTCCAGTAGTGCTTTGGCCAGCAAAAGTGTCTTTATCAGGCTAATTTCAAATATGATAAGAGCAAATGCTTATATGGTCTTAAACAGAGGCTGCTGTAGTCACAGAATGGGATGCCCCAACAGGAATCGACCTGGCAGGGTCCAGTAGTGCTTTGGCCAGCAAAAGTGTCTTTATCAGGCCTAATTTCAAATATGATAAGAGCAAATGCTTATATGGTCTTAAACAGAGGCTGCTTTAGTCACAGAATGGGATGCCCTGGGCAGGAATGGACCTGGCAGGGTCCAGTAGTGCTTTGGCCAGCAAAAGTGTCTTTATCAGGCCTAATTTCAAATATGATAAGAGCAAATGCTTATATGGTCTTAAACAGAGGCTGCTGTAGTCACAGAATGGGATGCCCCAACAGGAATGGACCTGGCAGGGTCCAGTAGTGCTTTGGCCAGCAAAAGTGTCTTTATCAGGCCTAATTTCAAATATGATAAGAGCAAATGCTTATATGGTCTTAAACAGAGGCTGCTTTAGTCACAGAATGGGATGCCCTGGGCAGGAATGGACCTGGCAGGGTCCAGTAGTGCTTTGGCCAGCAAAAGTGTCTTTATCAGGCCTAATTTCAAATATGATAAGAGCAAATGCTTATATGGTCTTAAACAGAGGCTGCTGTAGTCACAGAATGGGATGCCCTGGGCAGGAATGGACCTGGCAGGGTCCAGTAGTGCTTTGGCCAGCAAAAGTGTCTTTATCAGGCCTAATTTCAAATATGATAAGAGCAAATGCTTATATGGTCTTAAACAGAGGCTGCTTTAGTCACAGAATGGGATGCCCTGGGCAGGAATGGACCTGGCAGGGTCCAGTAGTGCTTTGGCCAGCAAAAGTGTCTTTATCAGGCTAATTTCAAATATGATAAGAGCAAATGCTTATATGGTCTTAAACAGAGGCTGCTGTAGTCACAGAATGGGATGCCCCAACAGGAATCGACCTGGCAGGGTCCAGTAGTGCTTTGGCCAGCAAAAGTGTCTTTATCAGGCCTAATTTCAAATATGATAAGAGCAAATGCTTATATGGTCTTAAACAGAGGCTGCTTTAGTCACAGAATGGGATGCCCTGGGCAGGAATGGACCTGGCAGGGTCCAGTAGTGCTTTGGCCAGCAAAAGTGTCTTTATCAGGCCTAATTTCAAATATGATAAGAGCAAATGCTTATATGGTCTTAAACAGAGGCTGCTTTAGTCACAGAATGGGATGCCCTGGGCAGGAATGGACCTGGCAGGGTCCAGTAGTGCTTTGGCCAGCAAAAGTGTCTTTATCAGGCCTAATTTCAAATATGATAAGAGCAAATGCTTATATGGTCTTAAACAGAGGCTGCTGTAGTCACAGAATGGGATGCCCCAACAGGAATCGACCTGGCAGGGTCCAGTAGTGCTTTGGCCAGCAAAAGTGTCTTTATCAGGCCTAATTTCAAATATGATAAGAGCAAATGCTTATATGGTCTTAAACAGAGGCTGCTTTAGTCACAGAATGGGATGCCCTGGGCAGGAATGGACCTGGCAGGGTCCAGTAGTGCTTTGGCCAGCAAAAGTGTCTTTATCAGGCCTAATTTCAAATATGATAAGAGCAAATGCTTATATGGTCTTAAACAGAGGCTGCTTTAGTCACAGAATGGGATGCCCTGGGCAGGAATGGACCTGGCAGGGTCCAGTAGTGCTTTGGCCAGCAAAAGTGTCTTTATCAGGCCTAATTTCAAATATGATAAGAGCAAATGCTTATATGGTCTTAAACAGAGGCTGCTGTAGTCACAGAATGGGATGCCCTGGGCAGGAATGGACCTGGCAGGGTCCAGTAGTGCTTTGGCCAGCAAAAGTGTCTTTATCAGGCTAATTTCAAATATGATAAGAGCAAATGCTTATATGGTCTTAAACAGAGGCTGCTGTAGTCACAGAATGGGATGCCCTGGGCAGGAATGGACCTGGCAGGGTCCAGTAGTGCTTTGGCCAGCAAAAGTGTCTTTATCAGGCTAATTTCAAATATGATAAGAGCAAATGCTTATATGGTCTTAAACAGAGGCTGCTGTAGTCACAGAATGGGATGCCCTGGGCAGGAATGGACCTGGCAGGGTCCAGTAGTGCTTTGGCCAGCAAAAGTGTCTTTATCAGGCCTAATTTCAAATATGATAAGAGCAAATGCTTATATGGTCTTAAACAGAGGCTGCTTTAGTCACAGAATGGGATGCCCCAACAGGAATCGACCTGGCAGGGTCCAGTAGTGCTTTGGCCAGCAAAAGTGTCTTTATCAGGCCTAATTTCAAATATGATAAGAGCAAATGCTTATATGGTCTTAAACAGAGGCTGCTTTAGTCACAGAATGGGATGCCCTGGGCAGGAATGGACCTGGCAGGGTCCAGTAGTGCTTTGGCCAGCAAAAGTGTCTTTATCAGGCTAATTTCAAATATGATAAGAGCAAATGCTTATATGGTCTTAAACAGAGGCTGCTTTAGTCACAGAATGGGATGCCCTGGGCAGGAATGGACCTGGCAGGGTCCAGTAGTGCTTTGGCCAGCAAAAGTGTCTTTATCAGGCTAATTTCAAATATGATAAGAGCAAATGCTTATATGGTCTTAAACAGAGGCTGCTGTAGTCACAGAATGGGATGCCCCAACAGGAATCGACCTGGCAGGGTCCAGTAGTGCTTTGGCCAGCAAAAGTGTCTTTATCAGGCCTAATTTCAAATATGATAAGAGCAAATGCTTATATGGTCTTAAACAGAGGCTGCTTTAGTCACAGAATGGGATGCCCCAACAGGAATGGACCTGGCAGGGTCCAGTAGTGCTTTGGCCAGCAAAAGTGTCTTTATCAGGCCTAATTTCAAATATGATAAGAGCAAATGCTTATATGGTCTTAAACAGAGGCTGCTGTAGTCACAGAATGGGATGCCCCAACAGGAATCGACCTGGCAGGGTCCAGTAGTGCTTTGGCCAGCAAAAGTGTCTTTATCAGGCCTAATTTCAAATATGATAAGAGCAAATGCTTATATGGTCTTAAACAGAGGCTGCTTTAGTCACAGAATGGGATGCCCTGGGCAGGAATGGACCTGGCAGGGTCCAGTAGTGCTTTGGCCAGCAAAAGTGTCTTTATCAGGCCTAATTTCAAATATGATAAGAGCAAATGCTTATATGGTCTTAAACAGAGGCTGCTTTAGTCACAGAATGGGATGCCCTGGGCAGGAATGGACCTGGCAGGGTCCAGTAGTGCTTTGGCCAGCAAAAGTGTCTTTATCAGGCCTAATTTCAAATATGATAAGAGCACATGCTTATATGGTCTTAAACAGAGGCTGCTGTAGTCACAGAATGGGATGCCCTGGGCAGGAATGGACCTGGCAGGGTCCAGTAGTGCTTTGGCCAGCAAAAGTGTCTTTATCAGGCTAATTTCAAATATGATAAGAGCAAATGCTTATATGGTCTTAAACAGAGGCTGCTGTAGTCACAGAATGGGATGCCCTGGGCAGGAATGGACCTGGCAGGGTCCAGTAGTGCTTTGGCCAGCAAAAGTGTCTTTATCAGGCTAATTTCAAATATGATAAGAGCAAATGCTTATATGGTCTTAAACAGAGGCTGCTGTAGTCACAGAATGGGATGCCCTGGGCAGGAATGGACCTGGCAGGGTCCAGTAGTGCTTTGGCCAGCAAAAGTGTCTTTATCAGGCCTAATTTCAAATATGATAAGAGCAAATGCTTATATGGTCTTAAACAGAGGCTGCTTTAGTCACAGAATGGGATGCCCCAACAGGAATCGACCTGGCAGGGTCCAGTAGTGCTTTGGCCAGCAAAAGTGTCTTTATCAGGCCTAATTTCAAATATGATAAGAGCAAATGCTTATATGGTCTTAAACAGAGGCTGCTTTAGTCACAGAATGGGATGCCCTGGGCAGGAATGGACCTGGCAGGGTCCAGTAGTGCTTTGGCCAGCAAAAGTGTCTTTATCAGGCCTAATTTCAAATATGATAAGAGCAAATGCTTATATGGTCTTAAACAGAGGCTGCTGTAGTCACAGAATGGGATGCCCTGGGCAGGAATGGACCTGGCAGGGTCCAGTAGTGCTTTGGCCAGCAAAAGTGTCTTTATCAGGCCTAATTTCAAATATGATAAGAGCAAATGCTTATATGGTCTTAAACAGAGGCTGCTTTAGTCACAGAATGGGATGCCCTGGGCAGGAATGGACCTGGCAGGGTCCAGTAGTGCTTTGGCCAGCAAAAGTGTCTTTATCAGGCTAATTTCAAATATGATAAGAGCAAATGCTTATATGGTCTTAAACAGAGGCTGCTGTAGTCACAGAATGGGATGCCCTGGGCAGGAATGGACCTGGCAGGGTCCAGTAGTGCTTTGGCCAGCAAAAGTGTCTTTATCAGGCTAATTTCAAATATGATAAGAGCAAATGCTTATATGGTCTTAAACAGAGGCTGCTGTAGTCACAGAATGGGATGCCCTGGGCAGGAATGGACCTGGCAGGGTCCAGTAGTGCTTTGGCCAGCAAAAGTGTCTTTATCAGGCCTAATTTCAAATATGATAAGAGCAAATGCTTATATGGTCTTAAACAGAGGCTGCTTTAGTCACAGAATGGGATGCCTCACAGCAGACTTAAGATCAGTTCAGTATATATGCACAGTTAGTTACTATAAGCAGCCTGAAAACGCTAACAAAGGCTGGATGAAAAAAAAAAAATCTCCCTGTCAGCCAGCTCCGTTTTTCCTACCTTTCCCTGGCTTTCTGTCTGTCTCCTGTCTGTCTCCTGTCTGTCTCCTGTCTGTCTCCTGTCTGTCTCCTGTCTGTCTCCTGCCTGTCTCCTGCCTGTCTCCAGCCTGTCTCCAGCCTGTCCCTGTCTGTCCCTGTCTGTCCCTGTCTCCAGCCTGTCTAACTGCCTCAGCTACACAGCGTTCTGTCTGTCACGAATGCAATAGAGAAATGAGGAAAAGCAAGATGGCCGCCGTTAAATACCGCTGTGTGACGTCACCGGGCTTGCTGGCTGCTGATAGGCTGCATGTGACTGCCCCAGCTTGCACTGGCGCGGGATACATGTCCAGACATGTCCCGTCCGCCATCTTAGAATGCCTGTAAATGTAAATGAATGGATGTTAAAGGAAAACTTCGAGTGATCGAATCGCGGGGAAATTCGGATTCGATCCGAATCGAATTTTTCCTGAAATTCGGATCGAATCCGGGTTCGTCCGGATCGATTCGCTCATCCCTAACTGTGACCATGAAGCAGTTATACTGGCTAACTGTTGAGATTGCTCAAATCCCACCTAACCACCTGCCAAAAAGACATGTTATACCCAAATTGAGCTTCAGTGATGCAAGATTGTTGGACCTTATAGTATGACATTTCAGCCCTGGATCCCAATGAAACCAGGTGCTAGTGCAAAGGTAACTGTCAAGCAGCTGTGGATTAAATTGTGGCATATGGGGGAAAGTCACTTGGTGCTGTTTGCAAGTGAAAAGGACAACAATGATCAGTAGATACCTATCCTCCTGTAGGCTCAACATTTAAAAAAAATGCAGAGGCAGCATCACGGAATATGTGGAATCTCAGGCTGGAAGGTATTTATATCCCGTCTGCTGTGTAAGTTATCAAGCTCCCTACTGTGTAACACATTGTAACAGCCTGGCCGTGGCTGATACTACAGTTGTAACAAGAGCTACACCTGTTATGATACAATATATATCAGCCAACAACCTTAGTGCAGAACTAACTCCAAGCTTTCTGCAATGTGTGGGTGTGTTTTCTGAAATTGTTAGTTTATAATGAGGAATGCACATGTTCCCACCCTTCTGCATTAATTTGTTGGCAGTGGCTCTGCTAGTGTCTACCGGCTGAACCCTAGGTGATGCCAACAGGAGATGTGGCAGGGAGGTCAACCTAGAGCAACAGCAGATAAAAATAGAAGTGGTCAAATGTGGCACAGCTCGACAACAGGGCTTGGAACTGGAGCAATTCATTCCTGGAGGTGGTTTATAAACAATTTACCTTTAAAATAAAACTCCAGGGCTGACTGATTTCCCCCTCCCATGGGGGAATTCAGATTTGTGATACCCTGCTCTATGAAACCCCGCTGTAAAACTCCCCGAACCAACAGCTCATGCACAAGCTGTGGTCACCGTCATCTATAACTTTAGCCAGGAGTGCGCCCATCCTAGGCATTTGTAGATGGCTGGTGAAGACACACACCCTGTTAAAAAGTAGCCGGACTGCAGCACGGGGAGTTGACAAGATGGTATCCTGGCAGACAGACACTCAACGACAGGCTTGTTTTATTGTTGCAGGTTTAATGCTTTGATCCACATTGTGATCAAATACACAGTCCACAGATGAAATAAAGTTGCATTGCTTTGTAGAAAACCAACACATAATACGTAAAATTGCTTCCTAAGAATGTTGCGGTGTTAAATAGTCTTACTCCCTTCAGGCAAATGGACACATGTACACCTGCTTATCAGAATGTTTCAGCATAGGGTTAAACAGGCTTGTGTCTGTCAGGCACAGGTACACCTGCTTATCAGAAAGTTTCAGAATAGGGGCCAGGCAGTATTGTATATCCCAATTAAATGTAGACCTTTTTTAAAAGGGGAATTCGGGCAGCCACCACATCACTTTGAACTGAGCACCCCCTCGTAACCACATCACTTTGAACTGAGCACCCCCTCGTAGTGGAGACTGATAATGGGGTATCTCAGCGTGTGATTCAGGATTACCCGACATCAGCAGAGTAAAACACAGGGAACCTCTCCTCCATAGCATCCAAGCCCACACTGTTCCCCAACACAAGGGCTTCTTTTCACAAAACAGGAACTGCAGGGTACGAGCTTCGACAGAGCCAGCCATACCTTACTGGGATCTCAGTCACAGCTTCCTCATAGCCTTTGGATCCTCTCTAATCCCCTCCTCACTTCTCACTCTCTCTGCAACTCAGCACAGTTCCTATTCACTACAGCCACTTTGTTTCTAATTGCTTCTAACTGCACCCCGGCCTTGTCTCTGTAGTAGCCCCACCAGATGTCTTACACTGGAGGCTACACCAGTCTTCAACCTAGCATGGTGATGGATGATCTCTCTGAGGCTTCATCTGCTCAATATAATGTTGCCTGCCATTTTCCCTCCAAAAAGCTACCAACCAATCTTAGCAGCTTCCTGTTTTTTTCTCCAAATGTATCTTATGCCACTAGACTCACACTAAAGGGCGATCCCTTCAAAGAGATTTTCCCTTCTAAGAGTCAAGAGTAAGGACTACAAGTTCCATTATCCCTCCACAATAGCAGCTGAGCTAATCGCACAGCAGTTATTAGCTCCCCTGCTGTGCTAGCTCTTTATCTACTGAAGCACAAGACTGCATTCTCCTTATCTATAGAGTTTAAATTAGAGCATGTGAGGTTAAACCTGTGGTCTGTGCCTTAGCCAATCAGCTGATTAGCAAGCCAGAGTTGGGAAGTCTTTGTTATGTACTCCAAAAGAACACTTGGTTGTATATTGATAATTTGAACATATTGTTGCTACAGAAAATTGCTACTCTTATAACACAGAGTTACAATAAAAACAAAAATAACATATACGTTCAGCACATTGAGCACATTATTTTGGTACTAAATAATGGAAACTTAAAAATTACATAATAAGTGGAATGTCACTTTAATTATTTATTTGCCTGGAAAGTTCCTGGTCAGTTTATGACCAGACCTCCGCTTTAATTTCTATTTCATTCAACCAGCAGCAAAGATAGTTGCTGGAAGGTTTGCCAGAAAAAAAAAAAGCTGTGCTGCCTTTCAACATTCAAGTTTTATTATTAACATTAGCTTCATTTCTTCCTGTCTTTAGTTTCTGTATCAACTTAATTATATGGAAAATGAGCTTCCTTGACAGAGCTTATTAAATTATATCTTATGGACGTAAATGTATACATTGCATAAAAACTTCATTTTATTTATAAAAGAGCAATAAATATAAAATAGCTCAAAGGAAAATTAACATCAACATTCAACATTTAAACTGTAAGATATAAATAAAGCAATGGAGCAGCACTACTTTCTTGCGCTTTAGAGTATGCAAAAAATATTTCACGCTAGCAATACATAGAATGGGAATGGAAGGGGTCTAATGAGCCAGGGATGGATCTGGATAGTGCTCATAAACATAGTAACGTGTTTATGACAGGACCAGGATTTCTGGAGTCATACAATTGCAGAATCCTTACTTTAATAGTGCTAAAGGATGATTCTAGAGGGTATACCCCCAAATAAGCTTAAAGGGGTGAGTCCATGAATAAAAGAAATAAAATCTATACTTACCTTTCCTCCTTGGTGACTCCTCAATCCAGTTCTCAGTAAAGAGGGAATGGCCATGATACAAAGAAAGGAAAATAACACATACCAAATAGATCTGTTGCATGGGGCCTTGTCCCTGTGTTTATTGGTGCATAGATGTGTAGTAAAGACAAGCTTTCGGGCTTATGCCCTTCATCAGGTCACCATAAACATTGTATAGCTTTTGAACACTTAAAATTCCTCAGGGCCCACCAGTCGCGCTAGGCCACGCCTTTTCCTGGAAGTAAGCCTTTACACTAATAGAGCATGGTAAACAAGCAAAAAAAAGTACTGAATATGCAAAATGAATGTGAGCTGCGAAGGCGGAAATAACAGGAAAGAGCACCATCATAAAAAAAAAACCTAACAATGCAGGAACCTCTGATCTGTGGTCCAGGCTGTTTGCCCATAACAAAGATGGTGTTGTCTGTGCAAAGTGTTGTCACATGAGCGGGTCAGGAAGAGACGTAATAGGTGCACCGTCAAATGGTGAGCTTTCTGTTATTTCTGCCTTTGTAACAAACATTCATTTTATATATTCAACACCTGCTTGTTTACCATGCTCTATTAGGCTTACTTCAGGAAAGGAGCGTGGCCAAGCATGAGCGGCACACTCTGAGCAATTTAAAACGTTTTCACAAGCTGTACAATGTTATGCTGACCTGATGAAGGACATGAGGCCGAAAGCTTGTCTTTATTACACATCTATGCACCAACAAACACGGGGGTATAAGGGTATACTTATATATGTCTTTTCTATCGAAAAGAATGGCCCCCAAGATTAAGCTGACAATTTTTTGGACAAATTTGGAATGCTTAAATTGCTAGGTTAATTTTTTATAGCAACAACATTGGTCACATATCATACAACTTACAAAGGATTTTTTTTGGGCCTCTAGCCTTCCCTGATCAGTACTTAGGCCTGCCCCATTTGAAGCCCTCTCTCCCATGGTAACACAATAGAGACTGACTCAAAGTCCATTGTCCCCCAGCATTTGTCACTTACTGTAACAATACACTTTTTCTATTCTACTGCTCTGTCCACTTTAAAGCCCCCTAGCAGGGGCGTGAGCAAGAATCTCCAGAAACACAGGTGGGGAGGGTATGTGTAAAGTAGCACACCGCAACAGGTTCCTACAGTCATCACAAGAGAGGCACCAAATGAGCGTCAGCTTGGCCTATCAAGTGTAAGGAAGCCCTTGTTTGGAGCCAGAGAACTGTCAGCACAGATCAGAAATCACTGGGTCTCTGTCAATGTTATTACGCAGTTGTATTCCACTGATGGCAGAATGCATCTGCACAAAGACCACAAAACTACCCTGTTCTGATCTGATGTCAGGGGCTGCTTTCCAGGACCAATCGAGATTTTCTGTGATACACTTCTAGCAATAGGAAGCAGTATTCTGTCTGCCTTGCCACAGGCACCTTCAAAAATAAGAGTCCGTGATGGAACCCACCCTGCTCATAAAAAAGTGCCTGGTTTCTTGAGGGTGTCACAGCTGAAAATCACAAAGCCTAATTGCTGCCACTGAATGAAGCCTGTGAAATATGTAAATGACTGAGAAAGGGTCACGTGTGCAAAATAGTGGTGAGGTGGTGGGTCAAAGAAACCCCATCTCTTGTGTCTGCATTCAGCCACTTTTCTCCCTCAAGAATAAATATCTGCAACATAGCCCAAGTGGAAAGCTAACCTATCTTACCGTGAAACAAGGCTTCCTTGTTGTAGTGGCAAAGCTGCACATTAAGCCTTTCTTTAAAATGGAAAGGTAAGCCTGTGAAATTCACCACCTCTGGAAACCTGTCTGCTAGGAGACTGGACCAGGTTTGGTGTATCTAGGGTACCCGATTCCTTGAAATCAGAAACAAAAATACCATTTTGTGATTACTCACCTGTAAAATGGGTATTATAAGTATGTCACACACCCCGCTTCAAGACATTCATTACATGTGGGGTATACTGACCTTAAGATGGCGAACTTGCAGAGATGTGAATAAAAAAAGTAAGACCCTCCCGGCCCATAAATACCTGGGACCTCCCACTCATTCCCCAGTATAAAGATAGCAGTAAGGTAAAGGGACCAGGAAAGCCAATTAAAACTAACAAAGGTTCACCATATAAAGGATCCAGAATACCAAAGGGCAGGGTGAAGCGGGGTGTGTGACATACTTATAATACCCATTTTACAGGTGAGTAATCACAAAATGGTATTATTCTAAGTATGTCACACACCCTGCTTCAAGACATTCATTACATGTGGGACATCCAATAGCAGTGTCCATAAAGGGCGGGGATCCAAAAACAAGGCAACAAGGCACAAACTTAAATCACTGCTGCTTGCAGAACCTTGCGGCCAAAAACGGCATCCGCTGAGGCCCGCACATCAACCTTGTAAAACTTGGAAAAAATGTGAACCGAAGACCAAGTAGCAGCCTTACAAACCTGCTCAACAGAGGCCTGGTGCTGAAAAGCCCAGGACGCCCCAACAGCACGAGTAGAATGAGCAGTAACACGAAAAGGGGGAATCTTCCCCTTGGCAGAATAGGCCCCAACAATGGCCTGGCGAATCCATTTACTAATGGTAGTCTTGGCGGGAGCCAAACCTTTCCTAGGCCCAGAGGGCACCACAAAAAGGGCGTCAGTCCTACGAAAAGGGGAAGTAGCCACCAAATAGTACTTCACACAGCGAACCACATCCAAAGAATGCAAAACCCTCTCCTCGTCATTGCTGGGCTTAGGACACAAGGAGGGTAGAACAATGTCCTGATTAAGATGAAAAGCAGAGACCACCTTAGGAAGGAAATCTGGCTTGAAGCGGAAAACAACCTTGTCCTGATGCCTCTCAAAGCAAGGGGCCTTAATGGACAAGGCCGCCAACTCCGATACACGCTGAACGGAAGTGATGGCAACCAGAAAAACAACCTTCTGAGTAAGCGTAGAAAGTGCAAAATCCTGCCATGGTTCAAAAGGAGAACCCTGCAAGGCAGAAAGAATCAAATTCAAATCCCAAACTGTGAGCAAAGGCTTCCTAGGAGGCCGCACCTGCGTAACCCCCTGGAAAAAGGTCTTAACCAGAGGATGAAGAGCAAAAGACTTTTGAAAGAAAACCGCCAGGGCA
Organism: Gastrophryne carolinensis; assembly: GCA_027917425.1. Classification (NCBI taxonomy): domain Eukaryota; kingdom Metazoa; phylum Chordata; class Amphibia; order Anura; family Microhylidae; genus Gastrophryne; species Gastrophryne carolinensis. The sequence goes on from CM051241.1 coordinate 55,237,047, forward strand.
GAAACATGCCCTTTCAGTGTACTAAGCTGCAAACCTAGGTCCAGACCATGTTGCAGAAATTCCAAAACCCTAGGGATAGAAAAACGCCCTGCAAGGCAAGGCCCTGACCTCACACCAATCAATATAAGACCTCCAAATCCTATAGTAGATGGCAGAGGAAGACTTCTTTCTAGCCCTAACCAGAGTCTGAATGACAGCATCAGAAAGACCTTCCTTCTTCAAGATGGAGGTTTCAGCAGCCACGCCGTCAAAGCCAGCGTTGGTAAATTGGGGTAGAGCAGTGGACCCTGAGTGAGCAGAGCCGGCAGAAGGGGCAGCTCTAACTGATCCTCTGCCAACCTTACCACGTCTGCGAACCAAACCTGTCTTGGCCACCTTGGAGCCACCAGGATCGCTGACGCGCCCTCTAGGGCCAGCTTGCGCACCACTTGGCCCACCATGGAAAATGGAGGGAACAGGTATAGAAACCCCAGATCCCTCCAGTTCAGAGACATGGCATTCGCTTCCAGAGCCAGTGGATCCTGCGAGAGAGACACAAATGCCGGAAGCTTGTGATTGTGACGAGAGGCAAAGAGGTCCACCTCCGGAGTCCCCCACCGGTGGCAAAGCGACCGAAACACCTTGGGGCTGAGCGACCATTCCCCTCGGTGAGATGACTCCCTGCTTAGGGAGTCCGCCTCCGTGTTCTCCACTCCCGGAATGTACACTGCCGAGATGCATGGGACATTGCTCTCTGCCCAATCCAGGATCAAAGACACTTCCCTGAGGGCACGCCTGCTGCGAGTCCCTCCCTGGTGATTGATGTAGGCAACCGCCGTCCGATTGTCCAACCGAACTTGAACCGGTAGTCCCCGCAACTGATGAGTCAAGTGAGCCAGAACCAACCTGATGGCTCTCAACTCCAAAACAATGATGGGATCGTGAGCCTCCTGAGGCCCCCACAGTCCCTGAAACTGAAGATCCTTCCAAAATCCCCCCCAACCAGACAGGCTGGCATCCGTGGTGACCATCTCCCAACGAGGGGTCAGAAAGGACCTGCCCCTTGGCAGATTGCTTGGTTTCAGCCACCACTGAAGGGAACGCCGCACCCGGGGGGACATCAGAAAGAACTGATCCAATGACAGCGGGGACCCATCCCAGGCTGCCAAGAGATGGAGCTGGAGCGTCCTTGTGTGAAACTGGGCAAAGGGAACTGCCTCGAACAATGCCACCATCAATCCCACCAGTCGCATCCCCAGCCGGATGGACAGGCGGGGGATAGATAGGAGACGCTGAGTCAATTCCTGAATCAGAAGAACCTTGGCTCGGGGGAGGAACACCCTGGCCTGAGAAGTGTCCAGAGACATTCACAGGAACTCCACCACCCTGGAGGGAGAGAGGCAGGACTTGGGATAGTTGATCACCCAACCGAAACTCTCCAGAGTGGACACCACGGTCCTGGTATCCAGCTGCGCCTGACTCCATGATGAGAAGATCATCCAGATATGGCACGATGCGGATACCCCTGGCTCTGAGGATGGCCATCACTCCTGCCAACACCTTGGTAAAAACCCTTAGAGCCGAGGTAAGGCCAAACGGAAGAGCCACAAACTGAAAATGTCGATTTTCCACGACAAACCTGAGAAATCTCTGGGGTGCCGGAAATATTGGAATATGCAGGTAAGCATCCTTGATGTCTATGGACGACATGAAGTCCCCCTGATGAAGTGAGTGGATGGCTGAGCGCAGAGTTTCCATACGGAACTTCCGGGGACGGACGAACCTGTTGAGCAACTTCAGATCCAGAATGGGATGAACGGATCCGTCCTTCTTGGGCACCGTGAACAAATTGGAATAGAAGCCCAGGCCCCGGTCTGAGGGGGGCACCAGATGACAGGCATGTCCAAGAGACTTGCTACTGCCGCCCGAAGCCCCTGAGCGGCCATAGGATCTGACGGCACCCGAGACCTGAAGAATCTGGGAGGGGGCCGGAACTCAAACTCCAGCTTGTAACCGCAAGACACCACTTCCTGAATCCACCTGTCCGAGACCTCTTGGACCCAGACCCGGGAGAAGAGTTGCAGCCATCCCCCCACCCGCAAGGGTGAGGGCGCCCCCTCATTGCAGAGCCGGCTTGGCAGAGGCTTTAGGCTTGGAGCCCCAACTGTGCCCTGGACGGGCCCGACCCCTGCCCTGGGCCAGGAATCACCTCTGGCCGAGGGGAAAGCTGAACCCCTGCCAACTCTAGCCCCACGAAAGGACTAAGTGAAGGAAGCCACCCCCCGAAAGGGGCGACGCTGCTTCTTACGCTGAGGTAACTTACCTCCCTTTGCCACCGAATCCAATTTCTCTCCAAAGAGCCGCAACCCCACAAAGGGAAGGGCCGTAAGCGACTTTTTGGACACAAAATCAGCCGCCCACTGGCGTAACCAAACCGCCGGATAGCTACAAGCAAGGCCGAAGCTCTGCTACACATCACCAATGTGTCGTCCAAGGTGGTCAGCACAAAGGACAAAAATAAATCACATCGCTTAAGGGCGGAAAACTCCTCACTAGCCGGGTCAAGCGCGGAAGAGGTCAACAGTCCTCTAACAACCGACCTGGCAGCTACCAATAAAAGCGCCGAAGCACAAACCGGCCGCAAGACCGACCCAACACTGGCAAAACCATGACAAGCCATCTGGTCAATGCGTTTATCCTCACCATCCTTGAGAGTAGTGCACTCCGGAGAATGCAGGATTGAGGAGCTGGACAACCCCAAAACAGGAGCATCCACCTCGGGGGGGACGACCAGTGCTTCACCGCGTCCGCCGGAAAGGGATATTTTTTGTCCCAACCCAGAAGGGACACCCGGAAGCCGAGTCGGCCTCTCCCATTCCTTGAGAATGATACCATCAAAATGCTTTTGATAAGGAAATTCCAAGCGTGGCTTGGTCACCTCAAAGAACTCCCCCTTCAGCGGAGGAGCCGCCTCGGGGGGAGAAATAACCAGGACCTCAAACATATGAGCCAGGACCCTAGAGGTATCTAAGGAATCCCCCTGGCCCTGCTCGGTATCAGCACCCACAAACTGCTGGTCATCGGAGCCCTCAGACTCCTCAAACAGCTCCCCTTCCTCAAGCGGGGAATGATCAGACCAATCCAGGGAGTCAAACTCTTCCATATCAAATGCCTGCGTGGCTGTATACAAATGTTTTCGCTTTGCCGTGGCCTTTTTGGCAACAGCACTGGAAAACAATTTTTCAAGATTGGCCAATCTGGCACACACCTCAGATTGCGACTCCCCGCCAATGACCACATCACATGGGGTAAGTGTCAAGCGAGGGGGAGACGGAGAGGAGACCGGCGGAGCAGAACCAGACGCCTGAGATCCGGACTGCTGCGTAATAGACCGTTGTGCACTGGGTACACAAAGAAATACATCATCCCCCAAAAGGGATACCCCACACCCCAAACACCTGGATTGCCCCGAGGGAGGCACAAGCCCAGTATCCAGGGAAGCCTCCATATGGTGATTTTTTATATATATATATATGCACAATGTCCCAAGGGAATTACGCAGTAATGCAACCTGGGATGCCCCTTTAAGTCCCACGTGGGAAGAATTACAGACCCCTAAATTTAACCAGGGACCCTAGGACCGGGAGAACCCCCCTTTAATAGGCACAATGGTCCACCTGGAACACACAAACAAACACAGCAATCAGACCACATAGGAAGCGTTGCCAAGCAACCCCAAGGAGGGGCATGATCAATAATAAAAAAATAATGGGGCCACAGGCCACTCACCAACCGACACGCTGCACGCCTGGCAGTGGAATTAAAAGGTGCGTAGGCAGAGGAAGAGGGAAGGCGGGCCGGCGAGGTTCGTGCGTCGCGCCCGGCCCCGTCGCTCCCGGCCAGAAGCCGGGACCTAAACCGCGGCGCCCGCAGCACGGGGGTGGGCCGTGGCGTTCGCGCGCGAGCAGACGGCCCCGCTCCCCGCCCTGAGGGGAAGATGCTCCCCCTGTACCATAGAACAGCCGCCATGACTAACACCAGAGGCCGGCGCCGTGGGACCACCGGCGCCGGTCTGAGTACCACACAAGCGCATGCAAGTTAAGCACCACACACACACATACAATAAAGAAAGAATCTATAAGGGACCAGCCACCCCTCTAAGGGTATCCGGGAGAGGGGGAATCCAAGCTAGGGTGGGAGGCCAAGGGACAGGGCATCCCAAACCGGGGTCACCAACCTGGTTAGCCGCTTACCCCTTGTTATGGGGTCTCACAGCAGAGCGTAGCTCTTGAGCACCTAGGGTGCCATCTACCATTGCCCGGACCAGCAGCCTAGGCTGGGAGGCAGTAAAATCAATAAAGAATCCGGGCAGGAATAGATCAAATAGAGGGCCGGGAGTCAGCCCGGCTACCTGCAAGGAGGAGACATCCATCTTCTGACTTGCTCGCCGTCTGCAGAGATGAAAGACTGGGGAATGAGTGGGAGGTCCCAGGTATTTATGGACCGGGAGGGTCTTACTTTTTTTTTTGGACATTTCTGCAAGATCGCCATCTACAGGTCAGTATACCCCACATGTAATGAATGTCTTGAAGCGGGGTGTGTGACATACTTAGAATAAATGACCTCTGCCGAACTCATCAATTAAACTCAGCCACATGGCTGCATTCAAAGCATGACAACATTTTTTCAAGTAAAGGTTTAGCTTTCTGAACATTGACCTATATGCTATTTGGTGGTGAAACATGAGAATTATATTTTATTTTCACTGTTGGAAAAAATGGCATGATCCATTGATCGATTTGGCGCAACCCTGTGTCAGCACAGAAACTCTATCTACAGAAAGCTCTATCTGTAAATACCCAAGATATAAATAATGCTCTTTTGAGAGTCCTAAACAGAGTCCTCCAGTGGACAGCCCAGTGTCACTGAAGGCTATATAAAGTCCAAGCTCTTGACATTTCAGATAGGGATGGACGTTGAAATTGCTCTAGCACCTGAAGTCCGATTCCTCCATGTATACAATGGCATGATGTAGCGGAAAGCAGGCAACAATGTGACTAGCCTTCTTTTCCCTCTACAAATGGACCAAAGGTCACCTGTTTCCAGATTCATGATGCTCACTTGTATGAAATCTCGCTCAGTCCCTTGTAAAAATACCATTTTGTGAGTACTCACCTGAAAAATGGATATTGTTGGTGTGCCACACACCCCGCTTCACTTCTTAAATATTAATCACTTCATGGGTTAATCCACCGCAGGTGACGTAGTGCAGAGAGGAAGTCTTGTAACGAGCCCCCTTCTGGCCTATATATACCTGGTACCTTCAATCACCAGTATATTCAAAAAGCAGTAAAACAAGGTACCAGTATTCCACCAGTAACCTCCAAAATTAATTTTGATATAAATAAAAAAGGGCTTCACCATATAAATATATACCGAAAAGGGCGGGTGTGAAGCGGGGTGTGTGGCACACCAACAATATCCATTTTTCAGGTGAGTACTCACAAAATGGTATTATTCTTGGTGTGCCACACACCCCGCTTCACTTCTTAAATATTCATCACTTCATGGGACATCCAAAAGCAGTGTCCACAAGGGAAGGGCATCTCAAGGCCAGGTGAAGCATAACTTAAATGACTGCAGTCTGCAGAACTTTGCGGCCAAAAACAGCATCCGCTGAGGCCCGCACATCAACTTTGTAAAAATTAGAAAAAGTGTGAACAGAAGACCAGGTGGCGGCCTTACAAACCTGTTCAACAGAAGCTTGGTGCTGAAAAGCCCAAGACGCCCCAACAGCGCAAGTGGAATGAGCAGTAATACGAAAAGGGGGAACTCTTCCCTTAGCAGAATAGGCTGCAGTAACGGCCTGACGTATCCACTTGCTAATGGCAGATTTGGCTGGTGCCAAACCCTTCTTAGGCCCATGGGGCACAACAAAAAAGGAATCCGTCCTACGGAAAGGAGACGTGATAACACAGCGTACTACATCCAAACAATGCAAAACCCTCTCTTTGTCATTCTTAGGATTAGGACACAAGGAGGGAAGAACAATATCTTGGTTCAAATGAAAAGCAGAAACAACCTTAGGAAGAAAGTCTGGCTTGAACCGAAAGACCACTTTATCCCGATGCCTCTCGAAGTAGGGCGCCTGGATAGTTAAGGCCGCCAATTCTGAGACACGCCGGACAGAAGTGATCGCTACCAAGAAGACAATCTTCTGAGTCAGGGTAGACAAAGCAATATCTTGCAAAGGCTCAAAAGGAGGAGCCTGAAGAGCCGAAAGAACCAAATTCAAATCCCAAACAGGGAGTAATGGTTTCCTGGGAGGCCGCACATGCGTAACCCCCTGGAAAAAAGTTTTAACTAAAGGTTTAAGCGCAACACGCTTCTGAAAAAAGACAGATAAGGCAGAGACCTGCCCTTTCAATGTACTTAGCTGGAGACCAGAGTCCAGCCCTGATTGTAAAAACTCCAGAATCCTGGGGACCGAAAGGACCCTACAAGGAAAAGATCTTATCTCACACCAAGTGATATAGGCTTTCCAAGTCCTATAGTAGGTGACGGAAGAAGACTTCTTCCGGGCACTGATCAGAGTCTTAATGACTGAATCAGAAAGACCCTCCTCCTTCAGGATGGAGGTTTCAGCCGCCAGGCCATCAAACCCAGCGCTGGTAAATTGAGGTAACACAATTGACCCTGAGTGAGCAGATCGGGCCGAAGAGGCAGAATGAACTGGTCCACTGCCAGCCAAACGATGTCTGCGAACCTTATTCGTTTTGGCCACCTAGGGGCCATGAGAACGGCGTACACCCTTTCCAGAGCCAACTTCTGAAGAACTCTGCCCAGCAAGGGCCACGGAGGAAACAGGTATAGAAATCCCAGAGCTCCTCAGTTCAGGGACCTGACGTCCACTGTCAGAGCCAGTGGATCCCGGGAGAGAGACACGAAGCTCGGGAGCCTGAGATAGAGATGAGGGGCCCACAGGTCCACCTCCGGAGTCTCCCATTGGAGACACAATAAGAGAACCACCCGAGAATGGAGAGCTTATTCTTCCAGACGGGGAGAGCACTTGCTCAACCGGTCCGCTACCTGTTCCATCACCTCTGGAATGTAAACCGCCGAGAGACAGGGAACATGGAACACTGCCCATGTCTGGATCAGGGACATTTCTCTGATGGGTAAGTGGGGCCTCCACTGCCCCTGAAGCCGCAGCTCCTTCCAGAATCTGTCCCATCCCGACAGACCGGTGTCCGTGGTGACACCTCTCCAAGGGAGGGTCAGGAAAGACCTGCCCTATACAAGATTGGTCGAGACCAATCACCACAGGAGGAACTGCCGTACACGGGAGGACAATTGGAAGGACTGATCCAACAACAGAGGTTGCTGGACCCAACACGCTAGCAGAAATAGCTGAAGTGTTCTTGTGCGAATTTGGGCAAAAGAAAGACACACAGCGTCTTGATGAGAGTTCAGGCCGGGATGAACCGACCCCTGAATGGACCGCGAGGGAGGGTGAGACTCGAATTCCAGGTTGTGACCTGTCGACACTACCTCCTGGATCCATCTGCCTAGAACCACATGGTTTCAATGGTAGAAGTGTCGCAATAGTCCCCCCACCCGCACGGGTGAGGGCAGCCCCTCATTGCTGAGTGGGCTTATCAGCAGGCTTGGGCTTGGTGCCCCAGGACTGAGTGGGCCGGCCACGGCCCCTCCCCCGAGTCCAACCTGCGCCACTGGTAGCGGGAAAGGACGTACCTTTTCCCGCTCCGAACCTTTGAAAGGAAGGCCTACCGGAACTTGTCCCCCTGAAGGGACCACGAGGCCTTTTGCGTTGTGGCATCTTACCATCTTTTGCGACTGAATCAATTTTCTCCCCAAACAGACGCAACCCCAAAAAGGGGAGGGCTGTGAGTACCTTTTTGGAAGCCGTGTCTGCTGACCACTGACGCAGCCATACTGACCTGCGAATAGCCACCAGCATAGCTGCCGCCTTGCTGCTCATAGTCAGCGCATCGTCCTGAGCGGCCAGAACATAAGCCACAAAAGATTCACACTGCTTAAGTGCAGTGAACTGTTTGCAAGCGGGATCAAGATCCTCATATAGCCCCTGAATTAGGGACTTAATTGCCAATAGAAGAAGGGCTGAAGCACATACCGGGCGCAATGCTGACCCGGAATAGATAAAACCATGTCGAGCGTATTGGTCAATCCTGCGATCTTCCCCATCTCTGGGGACAGTGGTCTCAGCAGATTGTACCATAGCCGAGCTGGAGAGTCCTAGTACAGGGGTATCGACGTCCGGAGGGACAGACCACAGCCTCACCAATTCTGGTGGAAAAGGATAACGCTTTTCCCAACTGGAAGGAATTCCAGATAACCGTGTGGGATGTTCCCATTCCTTAAGAACCACCCTCTCAAAGTGGTGCTGTCTGGGAAAAACCAAACTCGGCTGAGGCTCTTTAAATAACTGACCCTTTGGCGGGGCGGGCGCCTCAGGCGTATCTAAACTCAAAATATTAAACATTTGAGCCAGAATGGAGGGGGTGTCAAAAACAACCCCCTCTGACCAATCGCCGATCTCATCAGCCACATGCTGACCTGTCGGCTCATCTGACTCCGACGGGAGTTCATCCTCGTCAGGGGATCCATCGGACCATTCCACAGGTTCACAAAACTGGTCCTGTGGAGCCGAAGGTACCGGAGTCAGGTGCCTTCGTTTTGTAGCGGTTTTAAACGCTGCTTTAACGGGCATCATTTTCCGGGGGCAGGGCTGTGCTGCTGCCTCGGAATGCGAATCCCCACTTTTGACAGTGTCATGCGGGGTCCGGAATAGGGATGGAGAGGTAGGAGATGATGAAGGATGCGATGGCACCGCAGCCGAAGCAACGGACTGGCGCGCAATAGTCTGTTTTGCACAAGGGATGCAAATAAAGATATCATCAGCTGGGAGTGGAACCCCACAACCTACGCACCCCCCAAACGGAACAGCAGAACCATTTCCGGAATCTACGGAAGCCTCCATATGGTGATTTATGGTATTCGCAATAATGGGACTTTAAAGGCATAAGCCGACCCGGGATGCCCCCTTTATTTTAGTAATGTCCCGGAAGGGAGGATTTATATAAAAAATTTTTTTTTTGTTTTTTTTTTTTAAGTTTAGGTCCCCTTTAATAGAAACTATATATATATACTTATATATAGTCTATGTATATAAACATTCAAATCAATCCCAATAATTAGCCAGGCACATAGAGCCGGAGGGCTAGCATAAGCAGGGATCCCAGGATCTGCAAGGCAAGAAAACAACCATCAGATCCTTCACATGTGTATAACATATAAGTATGGCACGAAGTGCCCTTAAATGACGCCCCCTTGATAATAGTGATTTCTCACTGTATTATTAAACAATATCTCCCATTTAACGGCCCCAATGGGAGGGGCCGCTTACCTGTACCGCAATCAGCCGGTAAGCCTGCAGCCAGCAGCCATGAGCCGGCAGAAGACAAAGTGCGGCGGTGCGCCCACGTGCCTTCCTGTTTTGAAGGAAGCTGGGACGCTGGGCCCGCCGCTGACGCCGCATGACGTCGGCGCCGCACCCCCGCGCCGCGTCAGCGGGCCCGCCCCCCCCCTACGCTGATCAGCTGGAACACTTTACAGCTGATCACAGCACGCGCGTCCAGGCAGCGGAGGGGGGAGGGTAAAAACCGCATGTGCTGACAAAGCTCAATGAATGCCAGGCGAGGAGAGGGGAGAGGGGGGAGGGGGGAGGGGGCCACAAGCAACCAACTGCCAGAGAGGTGGCCAGCCCATACCCAGCGCAAGCTGCCCTAAAGCAGACCCAAAATATACACATGCTACAGTGAATGTATAAACATGACATATATGTTAACATGCAGTGATACAGTGAAACACACATACTAAAGCACACCCTCACCACCCCCCCAACGGGAGAGAAAGGGGCTACGGGGACCCTCGGGACAGGGGCATCCCATTTCCGGATCACCATGCCGGTTCGCCGCATTGCCCCACGCATGAGGTCGAGCGGTAGGAGATAAGCTCCTAGGCACTTAAAGTGCCATCTACCATTTGCCCGGTGAGCAGCCAAGGCTGGGAGGCTTCCTATTTCACCATAAAGGTATACAAACTCAAACCGGGCAGAAATAGACCAAAAGGGGGGTGGCGGGGTAAGAATACCCCGGCCTACCTGTAAGCAGGAGACTTCCAACTTCTGACTTGTCAGCAAGCAGAGAGAAAAAATACTGGTGATTGAAGGGAGGTACCAGGTATATATAGGCCGGAAGGGGGCTCGTTACAAGACTTCCTCTCTGCACTACGTCACCTGCGGTGGATTAACCCATGAAGTGATGAATATTTAAGAAGTGAAGCGGGGTGTGTGGCACACCAAGAATACTTACCCTTTCCATTATCCACCGGTGCATGCACAAGCCTTGGCCACCATCTGATATACCTTTAGCAGGGTGCCCAACGGCTTCAGGCATTTGTGAATGACCAGGGCAGGCATGCAGGGCAGGTATGCACCCTTTTAGAGGATAGTAGGTATATGGTTGCCGCCACACTTGGCTCCTTCCAGCTAGACCCTGCCATTAGCCAACTCTCTGCTGATTTTGACGAGCACAGCCAAGCACACTGATTTGATGAGACCAAATTCTGGGTTTTGGTCCACTTTAATGATCTATAGTGCCAGTTATGTTTGACAGTGGTAATGTTCCTCCCTTATATGAGTGTACATAAATCTGCATTAGTATCCAAACTAAAAAATGAATTAAGCATAGCCTTAATCACTTTTTTGCCCCAATGCAGATGGGCATCATAATAAATTGTTCTTTTTATACTCCTGTGAGGTATAGAAACTATTCAGGGGGGAGGATTTACTAAAGGATAAAATAGGAGTTCAACTTGAACATTACTTATATTAAAAAGAAACATTAAAGTTTGGTAGCATTTAAGGTCTAATTCCACTACTTAGGTGGATATGAAGTAACTGGTTAATGGCTTTTTAGGTCCCTCTATTTACTTATAGAGCTGTGTTTTTAGGACTATTCACTTTAGGCACATGTTTGCATCAAAATCACTATGCGTAGTCATTTTGAGAGTCGATAGTACCAATAGAAAAGGTCCTGGCCATGACTTTAACATCCCCTCCCTGTTAGAAATGTAATACCCTTGAGAAAATCAAACATGTTGACATTACATAATTACAATTAAGGCAATGATTACTTATTTATTTGATTGACTTATTTGGTTGTTTATTATTAATGTTGTTCATTACATGATTGTGGGTTTACCAATTACATGGGGAGTTAATCAGCTAAAGGAAATTGTACTGAATACTCTGCACTAATAAATCTACATGGAGAAGCAAATTAATTATTAATACCAAATCGGTTGCTTGCAGTGGCAGAAAGAAACAAGCCTTGTCACCTGAAAGATATCGCAGGGAAATGATAACATTACATAATAAAGTCAACAATGGGTTAGCACATTTTATAAACTGCCTAGGGGTTTTGGCAAAAGGCTAGTGTTGCATAGTAGAATATTGATCCTCAAAACTTGCCCTAGTAATATTCTGTCAAATATTGAGCACACTCCTAAATTAATATTATGGAAATCTATGGTTTAAGATGGAAAAATATGGTGGGATCTATTAGGGTTGAGTCATAAATATGGTGGGATCTATTAGGGTTGAGTCATGGTGCCCCAATTTGCGTTTGAGATTTTCTGCTAACATCCTTTTTGCGCACCAAACTGTCTCCAGCGCCTGATTTATGGTATGTTTAGAAGGCAAAAAAATGTAGCAATTTGAAGAGTGAATTTCCTCTAGCAAATAGGTAAAGGAAACTGCCAATGCAAATGAGTAACAAGCTTATATCATTCCAAAAACACATGCCGGCAGTGTCCAGCATGTTTATGAACCAGCCTAAAGGTATTTTTAGGGATTTAACCCTATTTTGGTTTTGTTGCCTACAATAAAAAAAAAAAAAAATTAAAGGTCTAAACAAAAATGCGGATACTGTGCCCGATGTTTAGCAAAAACAAAAACAATTGAAAATTAGAGTTGAATTATTAAGCATTACTATGAAAACCAAACAGGGAGGATTAAAGAGAACATCTGGGACAAAACTTTGGGCAAAAAGACATTAAGGCTTATTTGGAATCAGAATATCCCCCTCCCAAAAAAAAAAATGGAGAACATAGTTTCTCCAGAGAATAAACTCCGAAATGGTGAATAGAACTTTGCAGAAAACACAGAAGAAGAAATGCTCTAGGGGGAAGGACAGGAAACAGGATGTGAGAGGGCCGTCCCTGCTATACGCTGCTGTACGATGTGCTGCGCTGCGGGGTTTGCTGACCTCCCGATGCGCTGACTCCCTGCTGTAATCCGCTGCCGCTACCTGTTGCCTCCGCTCACTGCCGCTGCTTACTGCCGCTGCACTTACCGGAGGCTTCCCGCTGTGGCCCGACGCTACTTATTGCCCACTGCCTCTCTGCTCGCCGTGGATGTACGCACCAGAGGCTTCCTGCCGTAGTTCGTTACAGCCTATTATCTGCCGCACACCACCCCCCGCCCATTGAAGCCGCACTTACCGGAGGAGCGGTGGTTGGTATCGGGGACCGGAGCCACTGAGTCTGATTGTTCCTGAAGGTATGCTGGCTTCGCGCTGGGGCCCACCGCTGCCCATTGTCCACCGGGCATTGCCGCTGCACTTACCGGAAGTTACCGGAGGCCTTCCGCTGTGACTCTCCGCTGCCAATCGTCGACCGCCTGCCTTCCCCTGCCGACCGCAGCTGCATCATCCACCGTTCACCGTCCTCTGCCGCCCTCCATCCCCGGTCCACCGTAGTTGCACCTACTGGAGGGGCGGGTGGTCGGTTTCGGGGACCGAAGCATCTTGTCTGCGTTTGGTTGTCCCTGGGGGTGCAGGGAGCTTGGCGAGTCGGCGTCTGTGGCGCACTGTTGCCTGCTGCCGATTGCTGCAGATGGTGGTGTGGCCTGCCTTGGGGCTTTTCTGTCCTCCCCGCTATTTCTTGCTGGTGCTGGAACTAAATTAGTAGATCATCTGGCACCAATGTCTAATATGACCCCGGTGAGAGGGGGTTCAGAGTTCCAGATGAGGAAGCCTTTGACACCGGCTGACCTGACGTCACACATGGACCGAATATCCAGGGCTCATGAGTTGATAGCTCAAAAAGAGAGAGAGATAAATGCCACCTCAGAAAGATTGCTACATAATTGGGTGGAAGAAAATACTGAGCTAAACAGGGAAGGAAATAAACAACTGCTGGCTGATCAAGAGCCTTTAAAGGATATGGTACCAATAAATAGACAAGAACCGTTAATGGTGGCAGATATAGCAGTATTGCTTAAAACACTGGTAACAGATGTCAATGAGGTTAAGCTCTCTATAGGGTCGACTGCACAAGATCTAAGGAATTCCATTAGGAAAGCTGAGGAATCGGTCAAAGATGTCATAACAAAAGAGGTAGCAGAAATAAAAGCTGCAATTCATTCAATAACGCAAAGAATTTAGAATTTGGAGGCAGATAGCCTAACTCTAGCAAGAGAATGAAAACAAAACTATAATACACTAAAAGATCATCAAAAAATTATGAATGATATAGTGAAAAAAATTGATGATTTAGAGAACCGCTCTAGACGTAACAACTTAAGACTAAAGGGAATTCCATGTTCAATTAAGCGGGAGGAACTGAAAGACCTTGCTAATAGAGTTTTTCAGACAGCACTAGATAGCACTGAAGAGATAAAAATTGACCGCTGTCATTGACAGGGACGAACAAAATACAACGGCACCTCTCAAACTCAAGACGTACTGTGTTATATTCCAGATTTCGAGTTAAAGGAAAAAATACTATACCATGGAGAAGATTACGGAATATTAAAGTTGACTCCTTAGATGTAAAAATCTTTCAGGATCTATCGCCACGCACTATGCATAAGAGATATGTCATTAAACCCTTCCTAGAGGTACTGATGCAGAAAAATATGAAGTTCCGATGGACGAGTCCATTAACACTAACAGTAAACTACCAAGGAAGAATATATATATTGCGCGATGGAGATTCATTAAGGATATTCGCTGATTCACTGGGATTTGAACAGATGGATATTCCGGAATGGGAACTACCGGACTCGAATAGAGATCTCTTACCACTAGATCTATTCATAAAAGCATGGTCTAGACAGAAAGAATAAAACATAGGGATGATTATTGAGACGTGAGACTTTAGGTATACATTAGGAAAGAAGGGTGAAGGTTATTTTTGAGTGATCTTAATAGGCGGAGCACTTGGTGGCTTTTTGCTTTTTTTTTTCTTTTTTTCTTCTTTTGTTTGTTTGTTTGGTTTGGTTTTGTATGTTTGGGGGGATAAAAACTATAAAAATGAAACAGAGGAATAGCGGCGCAGCACAGTACGAGTGTGGTAGCAGAATAACTCAGAGATTATAGGGTCAAAAGGTGAGGGAGAATATCCTGAGCAAGGCCTAATCCAGGATGGGCGAAGAAAGGGGAAGGGGAAGAAGGGAGGGTTGGGGGGGGGATGGAAATAATAGGGGGAATGGGAAAATGGAAGATATACCCAACTACAATTCAAGAACCAAAAATCCTTACAAAAAAGGCAAATAGCCTGAGACCGGATAGGAAGTTAGCCGTAGTATACCAAAAGAAATGGCGGGTGCTAAAGGGCTAAGAAAGTGGGTAAAGAAATATAGTAAAGAACAGATTACAGTTATTTCCTATAATATAAGAGGTGCAAACTCGCCAACGAAAAGATCAAATGTAATAAGAGAACTAAATAGTTGGAATCCACATATTATTTTACTACAAGAAACCCACTTTAAAACCAACAAAACACCATACAATGTCTTCAAAGAATTTGGTACAGTGTTTCTAAATACATATGATAAAAAAAAAGCAAGAGGAGTAGCCATATTAGTCAATAAGAAATGTAAGTTCGAATTGATTCATCAATATACTGACTCTGACGCAAGAACCTTGACTATAGTAGGTAAATTATCAAGCCAAATGTGTACAATTGTAAATTCATATGCCCCAAACGAACGCCAGAGAACTTATTTGACTAGCTTAATGAAAAAAATTGGAAATTTGAAGAAGGGAAAAGTAATTTGGGGGGAGATCTGAATTTAGTTAATGATATAGAGATGGATACTACGGGTTCTAAGAGATCAAAATACGACTCATTAACTTACCCTCCGTTATGGAAACATTTTAGAGAATCTCTTACTGATATATGGCGCGTATTGCACCCGGGAGAAAGAGAGTATTTGTGCTATAATAAGGCAAGTAAAGTATACTCCAGAATTGACTTTTTTTGTGCAGCAAAATATACTAACAAATGTGGTATCATGTGAGATCGCTCCAATTGCAATTTCAGATCATGCCCCAATATTTCTATGCGTAACTTGGGAATTGCAAAAGAAAGTAGAAAGCCAATGGCGTTTACAAAATAACATATTGCAAAATAGGGAGCTAAAGGAGAAAATAAGGAAGGAGATAGATGACTATTTTCTATATAATAATACGGAGGAAGTATCACCAGGATCCATCTGGGAATGCCATAAAGCTGTGATTAGAGGGGTCATAATAGCAGATACAGCCTGGAAGATTAAAGAATGGAAAAATAATATTACTGCAACACTCCAAGAAATAGAGATTCTACAGAAAGAACATATAGACTCTTCTAATAAAGAAACATTAGGAAAATTAACCAAAGCCAGATATAAACTCATTGGCATATTGGCAGCAAGAAAGAACGGTTTGAAGGAATTATCTAAGAGCCAATATAGGAGGGTAATTAACAGGGGGGGGGGGGGGGGCAGCCACTAGCTAAGGCTGCAAGGAATGGCAGTAGTCATGTCATCAATTGTCAAGATTAAAGATGACAGGATAAAGGCTCTACTAGTCACATTAGATGCCGAGAAGGCCTTTGATAGGGTTTCTTGGCCCTATCTAGAAGCTATGCTGGAAAACATTGGAGTGGGTCCCATCTTTCGGGATAAACTGTTGGCAATGTATAGAAATCAGACGGCGGTTATTAAAGTAAATGGTTTTCTGTCAGAACCAATAGATATTAAAAATGGCACACGACAAGGATGCCCCCTATCCCCAATTCTCTTCAATTTGCATTTAGAAAATCTGATTAGAAAAATCAATGCCGAGGAGAAGATTAAAGGAATAAAAATAGGTAAGGAGGAAATTAAAATCAGGGCTTATGCCGATGATCTAATTTTAACTATATCGGATCCACTAAACTCTCTACAGGTGGTAATAACGATCATACAAGAATTTGGTATCTATTCTAATTTTAAATTAAACTATAATAAATCAGTTATTATGCCATTCTAGTTAAGTAGTAGGGAGATAGAGCAGTGTAAGGGGGATACAGAGTTTCAATGGAATGAGATAAAATATCTGGGGATTGTAATTTCAAAAATTTGGACCATATTTTTACGGCAAATTATCTGCCATTGCTAGACAGGTTAAAGGAAAAGATCACATCTTGGTCGCACCTACCTTTAAATATTTTGGGGAAGATTAATATTATAAAAATGTTCTTTCTCCCACTTTTTCTATTTCTAGCACAGAATATACCTATTCAGATTCCAAACTCCTTTTTTAAAAACTTGAATAATATGTTACACGCCTTTTATTGGCAAAATACAAAACATAAAATTAGTTATAAGATACTGATTAGACCCATAAAGTTAGGAGGATGGGGGGGCCCTGATATAAGGAGCTATTATAAGGCTATTTCAATACAAAGACTAATAGATAGGATTCAGCTAAAATATGGTATGGGATTCCTCCAGTTGGAAGTGCCCCCGAATCTCCTATATAGAATAACATCTTTTAATTTAAAAATATTAGGAGAATTGATTAAGGAGGTCAAGCATCCTTTTGTAAGAACAATAATAATGACCTTAAGGTCATGTATAAAGAATCCGGTTCTATTTCAGTTTCCAGATATTTTTAAATCATTATCATGTAATCCAGACTTTTTAGCAGAGCTTGGTCAGGTAAAGATGGGTCATATCAGACCATATCATATCATGTCCAGAAGACCAGTACCTATGTTTACATCGGAAGTAGGAACGTTTCCCTTACCGAATGCAGAACCATTAAGGCCTTTTAATTTTTATCAACATCTACAAATTACAAGCTATTTTAAAACACTGAGACTCCGCTTTATGCTCAATTAACCCATTACAGGCAATATTGCTAAATACACCGAATCAAACTGAGAATTTGGCATATTATTATTGGGTGATCACTACTACCCAGGCAAGATCTCACCCTAACTACACCAAAAAGTGGGAGATATCTCTCAATATAAATAAAAAGGTATTTAATTGGTATAGTAGGAAATGATATAGAGTGTTTCAAAATCCGTTAATGTTACAGGATGCATGTTTACGTATATTTACACAGAAATTTATAGGCAGATTTTTTAATACCGCGGATTACAATATTAGATTTACATCTTTTGAGTGTTGGTGGTGTGGCAAAGAAGAAGCAACGGTGCTGCATATATGGTGGCACTGTGATCATATTAAGCCCATCTGGAAGTATGTAATCCTAATATTGAAAGCCGTGTTGGGGGCAAGCTTCAATCTGGATGCCCAAGAGGCTCTTCTTCAAGAAAAAGAGGTATTTAGTAAAATACCTAGTAAAAAAGCGGCATTTGTTTTGATGTGGGCAACTAAGAAAGCAATTCTTAAATATTGGGGTAAGACACCTGTCCCCAACCTTAGAACATGGAGGAGGACCGTTCTCTCAATTATTGAGGGGGAGTCTGCTCTAATAAGAAATAGAGAATATCAGATAGCTCTAAGTAGGATATGTGATGTCATAAAAGAAGGATAAGTTCTTGAATTGTAGCTGGAAGGATAGTTGTTAAAGTGATTATGGAAATAGGAGGAAGGGGGAGGGGGTTTGGGGGAGGAAGGGGGGAGGGGGTTTGGGGGAGGAAGGTGGTAGATTGATAAGTTTATAAATATTGAAAATACCTATGATACCCCAATGAAGACATGGCTATGTAACAAACCCCCCTTCTTTTTGGGTGAGGTTATGGTAAACAAACATAAGTTACATGAACTGAGGGGTTAAAAAAAAAAAAAAACAGAAGCTGGAGGGATCAAATCACTATGGAGAAACCTTAAAGTAAAGGGGTGAAACATTGGGAACCATCGGGAGCAGTTAAGGGCTTAGCTGGCCAAATGCACATGAGGCAGGGCCATTTGTGCTTCAAAACAGCATATTTACCTTGCAGAAGGTAAAAATTGTGCTTCTCTCATATGCTTGCCATTTGGTGTGCTTCACATGTGCATGTGGTATTGTTGGCATTCTGTCTGAGTGTTTTTGCATCCTAATCATGAATTGACTCTACTGTGTACTGTAATTTGGAATCATCATGTTTCAAGGAGCCAGTGGCATAAGGAAGAGACAGATGACACTGGCTTCATCATAACACATGCATTTTGCATCTATCAGTAACAAAGAGGAAGAGCAAATGTTGAGCAAATCTCCTACAGCTTATCCTGTTTTATGTACATTGTGTACCATCGGAGTTGCCTCATAAATAAATATATATATATATATATATATACACACACACACACACACACACACACACACACACACACACACACACACACACTGTCCTCTTAAGTTAACACTGTATACACATCAGGCGCTAGCAGATCTGTACTATCATCAAGAGTTCGGTGCAACATTGTCACCACTGACTAAAACTAGACTACTTCCTTCCTACTGTCTAATGCATTGCATATCCCTTAATAGTGTGGATGAGTCTCCAAGGACTTATTTTGCGACTCATCTGGATGATTTTTCAAGGGATTTTTTTTTGTGTTGTAATTGAGTTTAAAGGGCACCAGTTGCCCTGTCAACTCATGTATGGCACTCTAAGGCATCCATGGACAGTATTTAAGTCCCTTTTAAGCTTGTTAATGCAAAACACTATATAAGAGGTAATAAATAGCAAGGTGGAATTCATCTGAAAGGAATTCTCATTCTCATGCCCTGTGAGTCTTATTTTGCCAAATCCATCATGCTGCCAAGTTCTGTACATTTATCAAGATCAGGGGTTACTAATCACTGTTGGTACTCAAGATCCTATTAGCTGGTACTCATCCAGGTTGCGTTTAGGAGCTGTACCTGAATGTTGTAGTTTATTTCCTCCTCAAGCGTCCTGAAACTTTGAGCTTTTTCTCTGTGCTGTATCTGTATAAATCTAGTTAGAATCCTAATCCCATAATGTTATCCTATACAATCAGAAGGGCCCGCTTACCACCTGTCTGCAAACAGTGAGTGCAAATCACTAACATGACCTAAAGTCTATGAGGTGTGGCCAAGCACATAACTTGATCTATATTCCTTTGGAGCCTACGATTTAGGTCTTGGAAAAAAAAGTTGAATGACAGCTCACCACACACAAATAGTCCAGATACCAGAGGAGAGTGGCATAGGCTGCTGCAGAGCCCTGTAGTGAAAGCTGAAGCAAAGCGGGTTGTCAGCTACCATCCATGAAACCATGAGAAAGTAAAACTTGACTTTAACTCCTATTTATCTGTAGAATTTCATTTTCATTTCACACCTATTACAGACAACACAGCAATTCAGTTACACTATTATATGGGGGCCTTAACTATGTTTTAAATAAGTCATAAATAGCATTGCATGCACTGTTACATTGATGTGATGTGGTTTTCATTCTTTCAATCACAGTGCTAGCTTGTGATCTTTAAATGGCGAGTATTAGAATTGGTAAGTTATAAAGGGGGTGCCTTTTAACCCCCGAAATGCGTCATAACGGATGGATGCTTCTTATTGTGGAACATGTTTTTAATGATTCAAAAACGTTTCGTTTTAATTTCTCATGGTATCCTGGATGATAGCTGGCAACCCGCTTTGCTTCAAAAACCAGGTCTTCATTAGACCCACTGAAAAGTTTGGGTGTGTGCTAATGCCTAATTCAGAGGTTTGCCCTAAAAGGCATCGCCTAATTTAAATGAAAGAAAGAAAAAGTGCTGTTCATCTTCCAAGTTTATAGTCAGTTGGGAAAACCACATTCAGGAATCAGGCTGTACGAACTCCAAGTTTGGCTGATGCCCGATTGGTGGCTGGCATTATTTATCATCCCACCTGCAGTTCCATCAGCCACCAGCTCTGGCTCCTCTCTCTGCCCATCATCTGCTGCACCTGGTGTGAGGGCTATTTAAGCCCTCCACCTGGTGCAGCAGGATTTTGTTTTGCCTGTGTGTTTTGTTTCTGGCGATCTGAACCTAAGTCTGTACCTACCGGAGACTGCTGGCATCTGTCATAAGTCCCTTGGGTGAGTGCCTCAGCACCTTAGGGTTTCTGTTTTTGGTATTAGCTATTTTGTTAGTTAGCCTTATTTTTGTATCTGAATCTAAGACCTTTTTGCTTCATTTTCCTTTAATAAAACCCTTATTTTAAACATTTTGTTTTGTTCCCTGGCGGAGAGTTCATATTTGAGAACTCTCCGGCAGACACAGGCCCAAATCAGACAGGTCCAAGGCAGAAATCCAGGTCAGAAGTTCAGGTGCAGTAGAATAGCATGACAAGTTTTGTGGAAAACAGATAGTAGTCAGATGATACTTTTGAAAAATTTGAATCGGTCGATTCGCCAAATTTCCGGGAAAAATCGTTTCAGTCCGAATTTATTCGCTACGAATCGCTATTAAAAGCGGCTATTTCTGGGCATCCGAGAGCCTCCATAGGGTTGCAGAATGTTTTGCTTGGCTGTAACATGCAAAGGATGCATTCTAGGTTAGTGAAATACTATTGTAAAGAAGTATGACATGCAGATCAGAGGCGTCGCTATTAGATTCGCTGTCGCAGAGCGGCACAATTACAGAGACTTGAGGTGGCATCAGCATGATGAGCCCATATATTGCCTAAAAGACACATTGGAGTTGGCAGCAGCATAGGGAGCTCATATATTGCCTGAAAGACACACCCCGGAGTTGGCAGCAGCACAGGGAGCTCATATATTGTCTGAACAACACACCCAGGAGTTGGCAGCAGCATAGGGAGCTCATATATTGCCTGAAAAACACACCCTAAATTTGACAGCAGCATAGGGAGCCCATATATTGCCTGAAAGACACAGCCAGGAGTTGGCAGCAGCAGAAGGAGCTACCATGCATCAGCTACTCACATGCATCAGCTATTGGTGGGTGAAAATCCTGGCTGATCCATTCCTGATTCATCTTCACAAAAGGTGAGTCTCTCCACATTTTTCGTGGACAGACAAGTTCTCCTTGGCGTTACTATGGCCCCCGCAGCACTAAAGACCCGCTCAGATGGCACACTACTGGCCGGGCAGGACAGCTTTCCCAGGGCAAACTCTGCCAGTTGCGGCCACAAGTCAAGTTTGGCTGCCCAGAAGTCCAGCAGATCCTCAAGGTGCGTTGGCATGGTCATTTCAAGGTATGACACGACCTGCTGGTTCAGGCCCTGCTCCAGGTCATCCTGCTGCTCATAAGTAGCCTCACTATGTGGGTGCAGAAAGCTACTCATTAGCGACCATCAGCTGCTGCTGATGGAGCTGCTGCTGCTCCTGCCACCCCCCCCCGGCAGCCATGGCAGTGGAAGATGAGCGCAGAGGTCCCCCCCGAGTCAGACCTGCGAGAGTATGGACCATGGAGCAGATAGGCATCGACCAACTGACTACGCAGAATGTCTTTGTAGTAGGTCAGTTTGTCCTCCCTCTCAGCGGGTGTAAAAAATGCCCCCATTTTGTGCCGGAAGCGAGGGTCCAATAAGGTGGAGACCCAGTAGTCATCCCGCAGAAAAATGGAGACAATTCTGCGGTCACTACGCAAGCACGTGAGCATGCATCATGCCATTTGTGCAAGTGACTCGGAGGGACTACCTGTCTCCATCTCCACTGCATACTGCCACGGTGTGTCTGGGACCTCTGTCTCACCTTCCTCACAACCCTCTAGCTCCACTGGCTGCTCCTGCTCCCCCTGTCAGATGACTAGATAAACCACCCATTTTGCCAAAACTAAACTGCGCTTCACTGTGCTGTTCCTCCTCCTTAGCTCCCACGGGGTTTATGTGGCTGTGAAATGTATGCGCCATGTCTCCAGTGCCCTGGTTTCCAACATGTGTTGTATTACATGAAGCAGCGGAATCACGTCGTTTATGCCGTAATCCTGGCGACTGACAAATAAAGTGGCTTCCTCAAAGGGCCTGAGCAAACGGCAGGTGTCACGTATGAGCTGCCACTGGTTGACATTGAAGTTACACAGGGGAGTCCCCCTATCCGCTTGGATCATCAAGAAATCAGTGATGGCTTTTCTCTGTTCGTATAGGCGATCTAACATATGTAGGGTCGAAGTCCAATGGGTGGGAACATCGCAAATCAGACTATGTTGGGGGATACCGTTCTGACGTGTAGCTCAAGAAGGGTGTGCTAGGTGGTGTAGGAGTGGCTGAAGTGCATACAAAGTTTCCTTCCCGTTGTTAGGATGTCTTGCAGATGGGGGGAAGACTTCAGAAAAATCTTGACAACTAGGTTGAACATGTGCACCATACAGGGCGCATGACTCAGGCTTCCATGTTGCAGCGCAGACAAGATGTTACTCCCATTGTCAGTCACCATGGTACCCATTTTCCAATTTTCGCGGAGTAAGCCTTGTATTGATTTCTTAGTGAATTAATTTCAGGAGCTCCTCCCCTGTGTGACTCCGTTCGCCAAGGCAAGCCATGTGAAGCACAGCGTGACACCGCCGTGCCCTGCACACAAGGTAGGCTGAAGGGGCATTGAGAATTGACTGTACAGTGGAGGTTGAGGAGACGGCAGAGGATGAGGAGGCAGAGTCTCCAGATGTCGGTGCTGCCATGCACTTTGGTGCACACCGACAGGCTCAAGGGCTGGCCCACCTTCTGCTCAACAAATTTGTGGAGGGCTGGTACTTCCTTCTTTGCAAAGAAATGACGGCTTGGGACTCTTCACCTCGGCTCGGCACTAGCCACCAGCTCTCTGAAAGGTGCAGAGTCCACAACCTGAAAAGGGAGGGACTGCAGCACCAGCAACTTGGACAAGAGCCCATTTAGCTTCTGCGCCGTAGGATGAGTGGGCGCATACTGTTGTCTCTTGGACATGTCTTCGCTGATGGATTGCTGGTGGGCTGAGTGACTTTTAGTAGGAGGAGCAGGAGCATCTGGAGCGGCAAAGGATGGGTATGGCGCACAGGTACCTTCAGCTCAAGTGCTGGAGCCTTGGCTGGGTGAAATTGGAAGCAGCGTGGCACTGGCTGACGCAGCAGGCTGGACCCCCACTTCGGAGCCTTGGTTCTCCCAGGCCGCTTTATGGTGACACTGCATGTGTTGCCGCAGGGCCGTGGTACCAACATTGGGGCCCTGGCCATGCTTGACCTTCTGTCTACACATCTTGCATGTGGCCAGGTTACCCTCCTGAGGATGCTTGATGAAAAAGTGCCACACTGCTGAGTAGCTAATTTTCCCTCCAACAGTCCGCACTAATTCACTGCTTCTGCTGCCAACTCCAGGAACCCCTGCTCCACTACCTCCCAGGAAGGCAGCCTGCCACGCAGCAGGTGGTCTACCCCGCCCCTGGCCATGTGTAGCTCCAGAATCCCAATTCTGCCACCATGCTGACTGCCAACCCTACTGCCACCATGCTGACTGCCAACCCTACTGCCACCTTGCTGCCTCAGCTGCTGACTCTGGGGCAACCTGGGACCCTCTTCTCCTGATGATGATGAAGCCCCTTCTGCACCGGGCTCCCAAGTGCGATAGGCTTCATAATCATCATCATCGAGTTTTGTTTGCACGTCAATGATGTCCTCCTCGGTTTCCACAAGAGCGTGTGCTGCAGGAGACGGAACGCTCACCACACCACCTCCCACGACACTCTCCTCCTCAGTGTTTGTCTGCCTAGCGGAAGAAGCGGCAGATGTCTCCTCCATTTCTTGGCTGGGCAGTAGCTGCTGACTGTCCTCTAACACATCATCCTCACTGAATAGTGGAGCTGAACCCAAAGCATAAGATACGGCGGCTGGAGGGGGGGGAAGTAGGACAGAGGCAATGGAAGGACAGGGGCTGCTCCCGGGCCATGCCAACTCAGGGTTGTGTCCGAGGAACCTACGGACTGTTGACTGGGGGTGTCAAATGTCACTTGTGATGAGGTCGATGAACGAGTTAACCAATCGATGACGGCAGATGAGTTGCTGGTCAAGACACGACCGCTAGCAGATACCGGGAGATCAGGCCTCTCACTTCAACTCCTGCTGCCACTCGCCCCTAGTCTGCTGCGACCTCTGCCTGATGAATCTAGGCCTCTCCTCTGTGCACATCCTGGCACATTTCTGCCTGACATTTTTACTGCGTTTAGGAGCGGAAAACAATATACTACACTACACCTACAACAGTATTTTTGTAACAGCAGGTGTGTAGAAAAGTTAGATCAAAATAGGCAGAAACTGTAGCTAAAAGCTAATGCAAAAAGACACTGTCAGATGGTCTTACACAGGATGCCCCTGGTCAGAGGTAAATACACCACAGGCAGTTTTAAAACATGGATTTGTTCAAAATGTAAAAAAGGTAAAGATGCAGGTACTATTAAAAGCTAAGTGCTAGTATTCAGGATGCCCCCCCGGTGAAAGGCAATGGGTGCTTTAAACTTGTAAACCAGACTTGTTTTATACAAAAGGCAAAATGTTAGTAGGCAAGTACTCTTAAAAGATAAGTGCTAGCATTGACAATGGCTTCCGGTGAAAGGCAATGGGTGCTTTAAACTTGTAAACCAGACTTTTTTATACAAAAGGCAAAAGGTTAGGAGGCAGGTACTCTTAAGAGACACATGCTAGTATTTGGGATGCCCCCTGCTCACATACAGAGGTGGCCTCCTTTGATTGTGGAAAAGTGACTCTGCTTACAAAATTCAAGCAATTCGTTCACAGGTAGTCTTGAAATATTTATGCTAGTGTTTGGTATGCCCCCTGCTCACATACAGAGGTGGCCTCCCTTGATTGCGGAAAAGTGACGTTAATTATAAATTGCAAGCAGTTATTAGACAGGTAGTCTTGAAATATTTATGCTAGTGTTTGGGATGCCCCCTGCTCACATACAGAGGTGGCCTCCTTTGATTGTGGAAAAGTGATTTTGCTTCCAAAATGCAAGCAGTTAGTACACAGGTAGTCTTGAAATATTAATGCTAGTGTTTGGGATGCCCCCTGCTCACATACAGAGGTGGTCTCCTTTGATTGTGGAAAAGTGACGTTGATTATAAAATGCAAGCAGTTATTAGACAGGTAGTCTTGAAATATTAAGTTCAGTGTTTGGGATGTCCCCTGCTCACATACAGAGGTGGCCTCCCTTGATTGTGGAAAAATGACGTTGATTATAAAATGCAAGCAGTTATTAGACAGGTAGTCTTGAAATATTGCTGCTAGTGTTTGGGATGCCCCCTGCTCACATACAGAGGTGTGCTCCTTTGATTGGGGAAAAGTGACGTTGATTATAAAATGCAAGCAGTTATTAAACAGGTACTCTTGAAATATTAATGCTAGCACACTTTTTAAAGAATGACACCAGGTAAAGGAAAAGCTAAATAGGCAGGAGTGCTATTAACACTAAGTAGGCTTGAAAGCTAATGCAAACAGTTTAAACTGTCCCTGTCTTTATCTGTCACTGTCACAGGCTCTCTCCTTCTCTATCTGCCCCTCGCTCTGCTTCTTCTGTTCTTTTATCTATCTATCTATCTATCTATCTATCTATCTATCTATCTATCTGTGTCTGTCTGTCTGTCTGTCTGTCTGTCTGTCTGTCTGTCTGTCTATCTGTCTGTCTATCTATCTGTCTGTCTATCTGTCTGTCTGTCTATCTGTCTGTCTATCTGTCTGTCTATCTATCTGTCTGTCTATCTGTCTGTCTATCTGTCTGTCTATCTGTCTGTCTATCTGTCTGTCTGTCTATCTGTCTGTCTATCTGTCTGTCTGTCTATCTGTCTGTCTATCTGTCTATCTGTCTGTCCCCTCGCTCTATCCCTGTCTGATCTGCTCTGGCCGCAATACAGTGTTCGAATGATCTTCCGCAAGATGGCCACCGTTTATATGGGGCTGTGACATCATCGGTAAGCCTGTCTGTTGATAGGTAGCATGTGACACCTACCCAGGATTCCTTGCCCCATGGGACATGTCCTGACATGTGGATCCACCATTTTAGATCTTTCATCTCTACTCATGATCACTGATTAGCAGAAGGTATATTACAGGCACTGTACATGGATGGGGGAGGAGGAACATTATTTGAATATTCTCTATAAGATTTGTACTTCGAACAAAAAAATGTGCTCTAGTACTAATCAAGTCTGGCATGTCAAACGTATCTTTATGTGTCACACCCACACATAAATACCTAAAGGCATTTGCAAAAAGGTACTAAGAATAAAAAGCTGGCCCCTGAACGTGAGGATATGCCTAGCTGTGGCAATTGTGTGACAACTGACACATTCTGCCCTGCACATCATCTCTTCCATGTGTCTGCTCAGTCACATTAAAAAAGTTATAGGCCATCACCATCTTCAGGGCAACTTTTACATTTCAATTCTTTATTTAAAGATACTAGTGGCATACATGCCATGTCTTGTAGAACAGTTAATCTCCAAATCGTAACGGTCAATGTTTATTCCAAATCTTGTCACTCATTGCTGCAAAAGTGGAGAAAGTTACTAGTCTCAGGACAAGTACAATATGGACAGCCTGAAGGGATTCAGCCTCTCCTCCAAACACTGCTACCTAGCCACATTTGTTAACACATAAGGGAGGATCTAGAAGGAAAGTGGCATAACAGACACCACGGTAGAGCAGTGAAAGCTGTATGTTTATTTCCAAAACAAATATTTTTTGACTTGTTTATTCTATATGACCTTGGAGAACAAAAGCAAAAGCATTCTGAATTATTTTTGGCCTTCTACTTTCGGAATAGCTGAAGATATAAATCAGTCCAAGTAATCTAGGTGAGGGTGAGTCCAGATACTTTCTTTTATTAAGAGAAGTAGGTTACCCCTTTTGAAGAGGACCAAAACCCACTGTGGAGTCTATGAAACTACATGGCAGGTATATTCGCCCCCTCCCCCCCCCCCCCCCCCCGGGACACCCCGATTTACAGGGACATTTCTCTCTCAGTCTATAACAAACTTTTGAGAGATTTTCCAGTTAAACATAATCACAGTACAGTACATTACAGTGCTTTATAACAAGTAGATATTTAAAACTATAATACATCTCACACACAAATGTATTTTCCCACATTCTTATTATTCTGTTCTTACTAATGGGAAGAAACTGGTTAAGTAAAAGGGACTAATTACAGAATTAAATAATTTGCATCATTAATTCCTTAATTAAAACGTGTCAGCCTTCAGCTGCTTTGAGCATATTGTCTTGCTCATGTTGTACTTTAACCTTTATCTTTACAATTTCCTATATTGCTCAGCCATGTATTTCTATTAACAGTCATATCTATTGTCTTACCCCTGCTGTGCACTTTATTTTAACTTCCTGGCTTACGTTTTTGCAAATCTTTTGGGCAGGAAGGAACTCTCATAGGACTTTTCTGAGCAACATTGCACTACTCTGTGTCTACACTACAGTATATTATGTAAATATTCTTAGATTTTGTTTTTTCCAGGCTATCAAGGATTAACAGTGGTGACAGCACTCACAGTGCTATATGTGGTGTTGCATAAAAAAAAGATTAGTGTTACATTGTTGTGGCCAGCCTGTAGCTGATGTTTTAATTTTAGATTCAAGGTTTGTATTGTTTTTTAAAGAGAAACATTTACTCGCCTGCATTTCAGGAGGACAACAAATAACAAAATGTTATCAAGGCACCACAATGTGGTACAAATGGCTGCGAACACATTTACACATTTAAACACAAATTATATGGAGGTATATAACAGGTATATAGCAGGCCGTACAGTGTTTGAGAACGGGGCATCTTGTGCTACTCGAGTCACCCATGTGGTTTAAATAATTCAAGAATGAACTGTTAAGTTATGGTTGATATTGAAACGAGCATAGTCTCCTAAGGATCAAAAGTTCGGTATTGAAGGATTTCCTTAAATCAGGAGAAGGGAAAATAGAGAGATCAGGAAAGGATAAGAATAGAAGTTTGTTAAAGTCAAAGGTGTGCAGGGGGGGAATGTGTAGATAAGATGATTAAAGTGGAAAAGCTTGGAAAGGTTTGAAGAAGGGAGAGGGGTGGGTTAAGGCAGGTGGGGAACCTGGAGAACCCGATATTGGGGATTCAGAGAGATATAGTGAGCTCAAGGGAACTAGACCAAAGGATGGTAATTCAATCCTTGAATTATAGTAATGATAGTTAAGTCTGTCACTTACCATGATCCAGTTTAACTTTTTCAATGCTGTAGAAAAGGGTAAGTGGGGAGATCTCCATGATACCAAGATAGTAATTTTAGCTGCTAGTGGAATATATGAGATTAGTTTAAAAGTTGGCTTGGAGAGTCCTGAAATTTTGGTGTTAAGTAAGTAGTATATGGGGGGGGGGCTATTGTGAAGTTGGTGACTTTGCAACCTTGGACCAGAATAGAGTACAATAGAGCAAGACCACCAGGTTTGGTACAGGTCTCCAAAGTTACATAGTGTAAAATGAGGATTGATTTGGGAAAGCTTTGGCTATCCTGTCTGGAACCATGTACCACCTAAGGGCCACATTTTAGCTGTTTTAAAGGAACATTTCTGGATGTTTTATCCCAAATGGCTCCTGTTCAAAACGCTAACTTTCAACTACAAAGCTCTCTCCAGCCAGGCCCCTGCCTACATCCCATCTCTAATCCAACAATATCAACCTAGACGCAGCCTTCACTCTGCTGCTGACCTTCTCCTGTGCTCCACCCTGGCCACCTTGACGAATGCTTGCCAGGACTTCTCACGTGCTACACCAATCTTCTAGAATGCCCTCCCCCACCCAATCCTTAACTCCCCAACCTTCAAAGCATTTAACATTTGTGATCCTTCCCCCTCATCTCCCCCTCATCCTTTTACTTGTAAGGGCAGGACTCTCTCTCCTAGTGTATCTTGTATGCAGAATATTTATCTATGTACTGTATGTTTTACCCTGTCTAACTACTACTGTGTACAGCTCTATGGAAGATGATGGTGCTATATAAATAAATAATAATAAAATAAAATGGATAAGGACGTCAAGAGGGAGGGCACTTAATTTTCAGTCTAGAACACGGGTGTATCCACATTAATACATCTAAGGGGAAGGGTCAACAGGACTGACTTTCCATCTGGACCCAAGCGGCTTGGGTTGTTTTTGAAGATATTGTGGATAGCTGGGTGGGAATTGAAGCATGATAATAGTGTAACAGGTTTAGTACATCCAGGCTGAGATTTCGGGGCAAATAAAGTATTCTTTTGCCTAGCCAAATGAAATTGATCCTATTAGTTTGGAAGTCAGCTTCTGATCAGATGTCTTTTAAAGGAATCTCCACATGTAGGGAGGGAAAGTAGCATAGGAGGTGGGGGGGGGTCATTTTAAGATCTACAATTCTAGTCAACCATTACAGGGGTAGCGTGGACCATAGTTGCATGCAAACGTGGGGAGGGGAGGACGACGTTTTATTTGGGCATGGTCTCAAGTATTTATTAACTGGTAAAGGATTAGGGGTGTTAACTGTACTTATTAAACTCTAACTTAAGTAGTGGGATAAGGAAATGTAGTCATAACTGACCAAATATTGGCATACGGATACCCAGTTGTACTGCTTTTGATTCTATGGCCATGGCTAATTGTAGCATAAATCCATAGCAAAATGTAAGAGATAGAGTAGTAATCTTAAGAGGACTATGTGAGATCAATCAGGAGTGTGAGAGTCTGGTTTATTATATAGCATATTATAGCTAAGGGTCTGATCTCTATGGGGTTAATTAAGACCCAGATCAGGGATTTGAGAGACTCAACAGGAAGAGTCAACTAAAAAAGACACCTTAGAAGTCCTGGAGGTTGTGTATCTCAAGTGTAGAGAAAAGAACAGTTGTATAGATTCAATATTTTCTAAAAAGGTAATAGATCTGAAGCTTCAGATCAGGTTACGAAGGCAAGACCAATGTGACTTGTAGGTATTGATCCTCTGGTAGATGAATAGGAGCTTGAGGACCTGCCATGTGGGGCTTGGGTCTAGATCAGAGAGATAGGTCTCAGGGTTTGGGGGGGGGGGCGGTTCTGGAGGGTCTAGGTGTGAGAGCTATAAGGCCCAGTTTAGCCAGAATATCCCCTTCCTCTTGAAGTGAGGAGAAGGAGTAAGATTTATTTTTATAAGTAAAATGGAGCTGGAGTGGGAAGGCGCATTGGTATTTGATGCCCTGTTGTTGTAGGGGCAGTACGTCTTCTTCATTAAATAGTGATAGGGACAATGTGTTTTCTCTGGAGATCCTGAGGATTTTTTCCTTAATTCAATAAAAATGTGGTTTAATAATAACATCCCTGGGCAAACCATCTTGTTTCATCAGCGTTAGGGCTCTGTGGCATCAATTTAGATGGAGATCGTCCGCCTTTAGTATTAGACTTTTGATGAGATCTTTTATGGTAGAATCCATGTCAGTGATTGATTCAGGGAGCCCCCAAATTCTGAAGATCTGAAGATCTCTTCTGGATCTGTTTTCCAGGTCCTCTATTTTACTGTCAGAGTCCAAGTGAGAAAAAATTTCAGTGACTCTGGAGGGATTTTGATTGACAGATGCTATAGTGGAGTCTAGTATATTTTCCACCATATCTAGTCTTGCATCTATGCCTTTAATGTCAGCCTTCAACTCTAATAACATATGATCAGGCATTTTTTTTCAAGTTTTTCAAGGATAGCAGATAATTTGTTGTATAAGACTGAGTCATTATGTGTATGCTGGGAAGGAGTGAGAGGAAGAACAGGTCTAAGGGTGGAGTCAGTATTTATCTCCATCTCTGCCATCACCCTGTCCAGGGGAAATGTCCGTGATCCTTGATCATCTGAAGCCAATGAATCATATAGCGCTGCTACGTGCAGGGATGAGGAGGCCTCGTGCATCTCCTGTGTTGGGTGCTTTGCTGCAGTCAAGAAGGTGGTTCCCTCATCCAGATGAGGTAATAGTCCGCCGGTAGCAGTTGCAGAGCTAAGTGGTGTCTCTAAAGTCTATGTATTTGGCGAGCGGCCCATGGTTTGTTAAGTCTGGCCGACATTTTGTATGGAGCCGCAGCTTGTGGTGATCGGCTGCTCCTGCCTGCTGGCTTGGTTTTCCTGCCCGAACTTCCCATGTAGTGGAGCAAGCGATGCTGCAGTATGTCCCGGTAGGGTGTTGACAGAAGACTTGTGGGCGCATAGGGTGCACTCTAATGCTGGCTGGATGCTGAGCATCCAAGTCAGACATCCTTTAGCGAGGTCTGCACATGCACACTCCCATGTTTCAATTGTAACTTGTTAATGTACATTGTAAAGCAGTAATGGGTCTTATATTGAAATTTGAATCGCCTATAGCTTTATTTGTGTCATGTGATAGAGACACAACTATGAAAATAGTTTTCTCTGTAAGCACTAGAAATTTAGTTTCATTGCATCTATGGGGCTTAAAGCGGATCAACAGTCAAAAATGAATTAAATCAGGCCAATACAACAAACAGTGCTGATATGAATCCCTCTCCAGGGCAGTTTAAATTGCTGCACATAAAAAATAATTTACCCTTTTTCTAACGCCTACGGGGATAAATTTTAGGCCTCTCATGGGCTTGCAGGCCACCTGCAAACAGGAAGTCATGCTAGGCTTCCTGTTACTGTGCATTTCAGTTATGTCAGTTGGGACAGGAAGCCGCTACCTTTATTTTCCAATTGTGCCAGGCTGTTGGTCAAGTTAAAATTATGAACCACTATGCCAACATCTGCCAGCCTAAGATAAATTTAAATCAGACCACCTCGATTCACCTCAATTTTAGTTTGCTTTTCTGAGTCGTCCCACACATGCACCACTGGGTCAAGGATCAAGTTTACCTGAGGATTCGGGGGGTTTAGCACAGTGGGTCAAACTAAATTGGGATGTCCCAGGGACAAGGACCAAAACATGGTCATCAAACTTATAATTGTCTAATCCAATATGGAACAGCAAACAACTGCATACATATGCAACAGCTACGACTCCTACAATAGGGTACAGTGTATTGCATGAAATGGTAACAAATTATACTATACTAAAGTCAGGCCAGCCAATAATTGCCCCTTTCATTTATAAGTGTGGAAATTTATGTCTGCTTTAATGTTTTAAAAAAGTCAGTGTTAAAGTGACTAAAGGATGTACAATTTACACAATTTTCTTGGGACACCCAAAGTGAAACCCCACCAGATTGCCCACATAACTCACCTTTCTACATTTCTCATGGCGCTTGGCCGGGCTCTCGTCCAGTCAGCGATTTATGCTGTGCCATCTAATTCATCCCTGTTTTCCCTGCAGTGTGTGGCTTACTCCTGCGCCCAGCCTATCTGAGTGGGGCAGGGATGCAACCACAGCCCTCTATCGTGGCAATGGGACCCCTGAAAAGGTAAGTTATTGTGGGCCTACACAGGAGGCTCACACAGTGAGGCACCCTAATGGGGATGCCCTAAGGGTACTTAATCAGCCAGGGCGATTATAGGTCCACTTTAAATGTGAAGTACACTTTCAGTGGCATTTTCCAAAGTGTATATTTTTGTACCAGAAAGGATGTGCTCAAGGTGCTCAGCTGATCTAGTATTTTATTCTTATGTTGTTTTTTTGTTGTTTTTTTTTTGAAGCAATCTGTTGCTATTGGCAAGTGTACACCAAGTCTGTACACCAAGAAGAAGAGAGAGAGAAGGGACTCTCTTACTGAACTCAGCTGCTGGCCATGTGGAAGGGGGATAAGCTCCCTCACCTTGGCAGTCGCCATAGCAGCAGTGTTCTGTATGTACAGAGCTCACTTCTCTCTTCTTGTAGACCTTGGTGTACAGTTGCCAATAGCAACAGATTGCAGGTAAAAAAACTGCTTCTTTCATAAAGCACACATTATTAGAATAAAAAATGACAGAATTAAAGAAATACTAGATGTGCACCTTAAAGACATCATTTTGGCACACTACAAATATACACTTTCAAAAATTTCATCAAAAGTGAACTTGGTTTTGTTCCTCTCTGGTGGGGCATCCTATTTCAGGATTCCACACTGCATGTATTCCACAGGATTGCCTATAAATTCACCCATTATATATTAATGTACGTTATATAGGGTGCCCAATTCGGGAACAGATAAACTACCCCACCACCACCACCACTGAAAGTCATTTTAACTCAAAGGGGGTGTTTCACCCCCAAGAGTCTTTTAAAGAGGCACAAAACCCAGCATGGCCAGCCCTGAAATCGAAAAGATTTCAAGGCCAGCCGCTGGACTTCCCCCGGTCATCTTGAATGACTGATTGGGAGCACAAGCGGCTTATCCCCACATCATCTAAGAATCTGCTCCTGCCGCAGCCTTTCATGTGGGACTGGAATGGAAGAATGTATGCTGCTGGGGATGAGGCCACTTGGGTTCTCATTAATCCCAATCAGAGCCATTTGCCAAATGACATAGGCACAGCAAACTGCTCTGATTGGACTAGAGCCTGAACATGGGCTGTAGGGCCAGGGAATAGTGCGTTTGTAAGGGCTATGGGGGGGGTTGCTCACACACCGGGGCATTCTAAATCGGAATGCCCCCAGAGAAATTACCAAAACCCAGGACTGTCAAAATGTCCCGCTTGTTATATTTTTTGGGAAGCAGTTTTTAATACCTGCAATCTGTTGCTATTGGCAACTGTACACCAAAATAGAGAAGAGAAAAGCGATAACTAAACACACAGAGCTTTGCTGCTATTGCCACTGCTGAGGTGAGGGAGCTCTCTCAAACTTACACATGCGCAGCAGCAGTGTTCGGTGTGTGTAGGAGTCCCTCCTCTCTTTTTGGTGTACGGTTTTCAAAAGCAACATATTTTAGTAGTGAAACCGGCTTCCCTAAAACACACATCTACTTAATAAAAGGGAAAACAAAAACACTGAACAGGGTCAGCACCTTGAGAACATGCTTTTTGGCACAAAAATGTACACTTTCAAGTGCCCCTGGGGCATATCGAATTAGGAAACCCAGCTGTGTGAGCCTTCCGTGCAATAGCCCCATATTATTGCCCCATGACATTCAATAGCCCCATTGTTATTGCCACATGCCATGGGTGTCACTCGGAGCAGAGAGGTGTCACTAGAGTCCAATATTACTCTAACAGAAATGTCATGGGTGTCAATAAGGAGCAGAGGTGGTCATCTATATATGGAGTCAGAGTCATCTGCTGTTGGGGAGTTGAATAAAAGGTGGGGGGAAAGATGAAGCTCCTGCCAATCAACATAGGGAGAGCAGAAAGAGGAACCTGTATCCCTTTGCCTGGAAAGTCCCTTTAAGGTTTCGCACCAACTGCATGCCTTCGGGGTTGACGTGGTGGGTAGAGATGAGGGGGAAACAGGACAGCAGGACACAGCTGCGAGAAAGGCACTCAGGATACGTCTACTCCCCAACCCTTCCAGGAACAGGCCACCTTGGTTAGCTCAGAGCCCCCCCACCCCCGAATCTGCTGGTGTGGTCCCTGGTTTGACTTTCAAACACGAACATAAGCTTCTGGAGAGAAGTCTGTGTCCAGACACCAGAAAATCAGCTGCTTGGTACGAATCCCAAACATTATAGTTTTGCTCATCTCTACTGGTGACAATAGGTTAAGAGATGTATTTAACCAAAGGCAACACGTACGGTTTCCTCTCTAGTTTTA
Organism: Gastrophryne carolinensis; assembly: GCA_027917425.1. Taxonomy (NCBI): domain Eukaryota; kingdom Metazoa; phylum Chordata; class Amphibia; order Anura; family Microhylidae; genus Gastrophryne; species Gastrophryne carolinensis. The sequence goes on from CM051241.1 coordinate 55,271,955, forward strand.
TTAAAATACTGCATATTTCACATTATAAAACACACCTTACTTTAAGAGGCATCTAGGTTTTAGGCAATGATAATAATTTTGAAACAAATGATGTGCTAAAATGCAGATTCTATCCCCCCTTGCCCAAATACCAACAACAAGCAGTGTGCTGAATCCCCCTTACTACAGTGAACCTTTCTTTGGACTTTTCCATGGCTAAAGCCAGGGGCCCAGTAATATGCCATTCAAGCCTATCTCAACTTTCAGGGGCTGGTAAGTGATGTCTGTCACCAGACATCATTCATCAGATCCATGGTGTGAGCTTCCTATTGCAGTATCCTGGGATTCTTCTCTTGACCTTTGGTCTAGCTTTTACGATTAAGTCTAATCCTGGGTGGCGGGCCGCTGTTCGGGGGACCCTGACTCTGCATATTTGGTGATGTAATTTCATGTTCATTCTTATAATTGATCATGTTCATTCTTATAATTGATTTACTCATTATACAAGATTTTTGGTAGCTGTTTACATTGGTGAGTGTAGTTTTTGGTAGTTTTTTGGTAGTTTTTTAGATTAAATATCCTATTTATATTGGCGGTTTTGCACAAGGCACTTTTTCACTTAACTATTCACCTTTATATAGCAGCTCAACTGTTATGTCAATTGTTCTGCTGATGATTGTAGCACTTTAAAATTTCCTTTTTCCTTTTTTTCATCTTTATTATATCACTTAAGATCTATATTTGTATTTATTATTACTTAATATTTATTTATTTATTTTATATTTTTTCATGAATTGTCTATTAACTAAGAATGAACTAATTTATTTATAGTGATAAGAGTCGTTATAGGGTTATAATGTCTCCCCCCCCCCCCAGCGTGTCATGTGTGTGTATGTTTTTTAGTAAGTCTCCTTTGTGATGTTTATGTGAATAGTTTTTTTAAGGATGGCTCAATAAAATCTTATATATATATACATATATATATATATATATATATATATATATTATTTTTATAATTATTCTGAACATCTTAGTAATAATTTCTGTGTGTGCGGCAGATCCAGAAGGGATATGGGACAAGTCTAGGGTCCCAATAATAACTTTTGTATTGTGCTCTTTTTCCCCTCTGCCAGCACCTATTTATTAGGTTGTGCACACCCCAACCCAGGTGTTTTCTAAGTCTAATCCTGAACTGACCTGGTTTGGCCCTAACACTTAAGAACCCCCACAACATTACTTTCACACCAAATTACTAAACTTTATCTTGCCTCAGCCTGAACAACTAAAATCTATCCCAACATTAAGTCGGTAATGCCTCCCTTCTCCAGTACCCCAGCTATTTGACAGGTTTGAATATATGCTTAATCAGGAACATTAATTTCTCAGGGAAGTGGCAAGTAACATTCTGAAATGCTACAGGCTTGGGAGTTTTGACCCACATGGGTCCAAGCAGGTTTCCAATTGAAAGAAAAAAAGGGACATTCAGAATTTTCTTTAATCTGTTAGAGGGCTAAAGATGTTCTAAATTGTTAAACAGAGCGTAAAAACAAATCATTTTCTGTGTTTATCCTGACATCGACTTAAATTATATTTTATAAAGCTGTATTAAAACATTACTACCATTACCAAGTGCCTCAGCCGTGTAGCCTGCACTGTATTAGCTCACAGTGCTGCCTCTTTATTATCCCTTTAATGTAACAGAAAATATTTATCGCTCTCTTCTAGAATTTCTCAAGATTTACAGCGAGGGTGTTTGATTAAGTGAGATTGGAGAGGCAGTTGGATTCAGCTGCATAATGAAAATCTATCAGCAATATGAAAGGCAGCAAATTGTATGATTAAGTAATTTTGATTTCTATCGGACTGCGTGGCTAGACATTGCTGGATTGGAGAAGTTATTTGTTCTGCAGAAAGTAAATTGTGCAGCATTTCATAAAAACACAAAAGAGATTCTATGAATTGGACTAACTTATATTGTATGATCAATGAAGTTATTTGGTGTGTTTGTGAGATGAAACAAAACACATATAGAACAGTCTTAAATCTCTAATGGAAAAAGGTGGGGACAATGAAAATTAAAAGTAGTTATAAGTTTGAAAGTCATAATTATAAGTATTAAAGTTAAAAGCATTTGATAGATGTGCTTTATGTAACTTGAAAAACGGTCAACAAAAAAACTACAAAAATGCACATCCACTCAGTGCTACAGACTATAAATAAAAAAGGAAAACAATTATAACAATTGCAGATGTTACATCATGTAAAATATCACAATATTAAGATGAAACCACAATATACAAAACATTAAAACAATGTGAAAAAACAGTGTGCCGTTCATCACCAGATCACATGATCCCAGCATGCAATAAGCATTTGATAAAGTACCTAGAATATATAAGTGGTGTTTAAGTTCTAATTGGAGGATGGTTACGCCATGCATAAGAAAGATCAGAAGAGGCATGACAGTGTAAATCCATTCTGCCATGACCATCATTCAATAAAATGCACTTACAAGCATCCATCTTATTCCAGTGCTAACAGGGGAATCAATAACTACAGTATATGGTGCTGAACTTCTTATGACATTAGCCTATCATGTACTGGAGGTAGGTAGAGCCACTGATTTCCCAAGCTCACCAGGTCCCGGAATCTAAGAGACATCACGGTTTTCGCTAGAGGAAGGGGAGATAGACTGGGCTGCGGTAACAGTTCAGGGTCAAAGTCCAGGTACATTTCAAAGGGCTAGCAGCCCAGGGTCACAGTCCAAAGCAGGGGTCAAGAGGCAAACAGCTACTTAAGGCCAAAACCCAAGGCTGAAATCAATCTTAAGACTCAACCACAGGGAGGAGTCAAAAGGGAAAGCAAGAGAATAAGAAGACATACCAGCACAAAGGGTGCTGAAATACTAAGCACATTTCCAGTATGTTGACTGTGAACTGTCCTATGCACATACACAGATCCTTGTGCTTTCATCTGCATAATCACAGTTATAAGCTTACATTTCTGACCATGTGCAGATTTCAGCTTATTGATCCTCTGCACACTTGAAGAAGCTTAGAAAACCTTTGTGCATTCGCTCTTCCTTGCACTGGACATGGGATGATCCTAACACATCCTATACATTAAAGTAAATGCTGAAACACCTTGATTCAGTAAACTTGTCTAACTTATCTCGAGAAAATAAAGACTGTTTCTCACTTTTGGGCCGATTTTTTTTGAGAAACAAAAAAATTATCTTTTTTTTCTTTTTGCAATTTAGCACCACACAGAGCAACAGAGTTCAGGGAGCTGTATATTGAGATGGGAGGTAATGCCTTGTGATGGGCTCTTTCTCCTGCTGGGGCTGTAACAAACAAGATTAGTCATTCTAAATAACCTGCTAGAGGGTCCATTGTGTTACATTGTTATAGCCAAATAACAAATTATTTATCTTAATTGATTCTGTGATATATATATGTTTTATAGTAGTCATGAGCCAATTTTTGGAATGTTGATAGGTTACAGTGCAATTTTAGCATCGTACTGTGGGAAAGACTATCGAAGGATTGTCTCCTCTGTAATTAGCTATGCAAATTATTTAAAAAATCTGCACAGCTAAATATGGTGCTGAATTGCACTTCGCAAATAAATGATTCAACATTTTTTTTTTTAGAAAAAAATGTTAAGGAAAAAACATTCTTGCGGTGCTGAATCAGTCCCCTTCTTTTTTAAAATACTAATTGTGATTTTGCAAACAGAGAAGGTTAGAGAATGATTTACACCTAAAAAGTTTACTAAAGAATTGTGACAACTAGGGGTGAGTGAATCAAATCTGACGAATCCGAATTCATTACGAATTTCAGGAAAAAAAATTGATCGCTTCATTAAACTCTATTTAGTGCGGTCCAGGTCCCAGGGCATCTAAAATGGCGGATCCACATGTCAGGACATGGGGAAAGGAATCCTGGGAAGACGGGAATATCCTTAATCACAGGCAGCATGCAGCCTATCAGCAGCCAACCACCCCAGTGATGTCTCAGCCCTATATAAATCGGTAGCCATCTTGCGGCCACTATCTTCAGCGTTCTATTGCAGAGAGAAAGTGGGACAGAGACACAGAAAAACATTTTTACAGCAGCAATTCCAGCCTAGAAGCACTGATAGGGAAGGCAGAGAGATCGAGAGAGAAAGTGCACTTGTGGGTGTATTACAGCAGCGATTAAAGCCTAGAAACACTAATAGGGAAGCGAGAGAAATTGAGAGAGAAAGTGCAATTTTGTGTGTGGTACACAGTGACAGTGTGCTACATCACTGGTGTGTACAACAACTGGCCTAATTCAGAAACCCTCTGTTCCAAAGTGATTGCCATTAGACCTTAAGTGTCATTAAGCTTTGTGACTCTAATGCCAGTGGTGCAAAGAAAGGAAACAGGCAGAACAGGCTTAAATGGAGGGCGCACATAGGTGACCACCTGCAAAATGTCCTAATAAGCCAATTCTCAGCAATGGGTTTCTGAAAGAAGATGGATAAAGCAGATACTTGCCCCTCAGAGTGCTCAACCCCCTAACTGCAAAATTCCAGAATTCTGGAGACAGAAAAAACCTCAACCACCCGCTTCACACCAAGTGATAAATATTCACTAGACTCTATAGTAAATCTTTGATGAAGTCTGTTTTTGTGCCTCAAACGAGGTCTGGATAACATTGGCAGATAAATCCTTCTCTGCCAAAATGGAGGTTTCAATAGCCCTGCCATCAATACCAGAACTCTTAAATTGTGGTGCTGTAGAGGCCCCTGTGTGAGGAGATCTGGATTGTCGGATAGCCGACAATACTCCAACATCCTTACTATGTCTGAAAACCAGCTTCTCTTTGGCCAGTGAGGAGCAACCAGAGTTTACTTTTTCAGTAATTGACCTAGGAAAAGAAACTGAGGGAATGCATAAAGAAGCCTACATGCTGAAAAAGGAAGGGTTAGGGCATCTGTTGCTATTGCTAGAGAGTTCCAGGACTAATGCACAAACCTCAGAACCTTCCAATTGTGGTGAGATGCAAAGAGTTCTACATCTGGGAGCCCCCAGCTCATGCAAAGGGACTGAAAAAACCCTCTGACTGAGGGACTACTCCCCCTGATGCAGGACTGCTCTGCTTAGACAATCGGCCTACAAGTTGTCCACTCCTGGTATGTGAACCACCAAGAAGCATGGAACATGCTTCTCAGCCCAAAGAAATATCCAGCTCATCTCCTTAAGGGGCTCTATTGCTCCCGGTGCTACTACCGTCAGATTGTCAGTCTGAATCCTTACAGAATGACCTCTCAGGTGGGAAGACCAATGTGTGAGGGACAAAAGAATCACTCTCAGTTCCATGATATTTATAGAGGGCTTTCTCTCCTCCAGTGCCCACTGTCCCTGGATTGTCTGAGACCCCATGACACCCCCAACCTGTTAGGCTGGCATCTGTGGTTGAACTGGAAGAAAAAAACTACCCACATGAAGATGCTGAGGATTCAGCCACCAGGTTAGGGACTGCCTGGCTGAGTGTGTTGTGTAAAAGGGGTGATCCAAAGTTTCTATGATCCGATCCCAGATTAAGAGCAATTCCATATGCAGTAGCCTGGTGTAAAACTGAGCAAAGGGCATCGCCTTGAAGCAAGACACCATCAGGCCCAACTGGTACATTCCCAGATGAATCGTCGGTCGAGGTCAGGACAAGAGAACCTGTACTCTGGCCTGAAGCGAGAGTTTCTACTGTTCTGGAAGAAACACATTGGCCTGAGTTGTATCTAATGATATTCCTAGGAAATATATAACTCTTGAAGGAATGATATGCAAACTTTCCTAGCATCAATAAGACAGTCTGTGTATCTTTCTGGGCCTCTTGTAAAGATGGGGCCCTGATCAGCAGATCATCTAAGTAAGGGTTTATGCGCATCCCCTGGATTTTTGGAAAAGCCTTAAGACCTGGCAAAAAACTTGGTAAATACCCTTGGGGCTGATGAGAGGCCGAAGAGCAGAGCCACAAACTAAGGATGTAGGCCATCTACTGCAAAGCACAAATATCTTTGGTGACCCAGGAAAATTGGTATACATAGGTACGCATAATTTCTCCTGGCTGAAGCAGCATCACTGTGGATCTTAAGGATTTCATGAAAAATGTCTTCAGACAAACCCGTTGAGGTCCTTGAAATTAATATTGGATGCAGGGAACCGTTCTTGGGAATTATGAACAAAATGCAGTAAAAACCCTGAAGGGCTATCCCAAACTGTAAAAGGCGAGCTAGGAGCTCTCAAGGCTTCTGCTTTCACTGGATTTCAAAATACCCCTGACCAAAAGAACCCCCAACAAGGTCTGTCCCCCAATTCGATCTTGTAACCCGAGGAAACAACCTGCTGCAGCCAATACTTGGAGCCTCCAATGGCAGCAAAATGCAGAAGCCGTCTTCAATGCTTGAGGGGGCTTCGCCCTTTCTGCCAGATCTTGCCCTATTTTGGGATTTTGGTCTGTTGCAAATTTCATTCCGGTATCCCGAGGAGGCAGAACCTCTACCCACATGAAAGGGACGGAGATTAGAGGACCTGTGGAACAAAAAGGATTAGACTTCCTTCTTTGTGGAAGTTTAGTAAACTTACCTCCAGTAGCCTCCTTTACTATATCATCCAAACGCTCTCCAGAGTCCCATCAGGGTCCTCTTGGAGGCAGACGACCATTGTTTTAGCCATAATGAGCGCCTTAAAGCCACTAACAGAGCTACCTACACTACCTGGTGCCTTATCTAACCAAATCATCCATAGCAGATATGACATACCTGTTAATATCCATACTAGTCTTAATCAACTGGAAAGCATGCATTCCGTGAATGACCGAGTCTTAGAATCCAGCTGCTTTAGCAACCGTCCACTTGCCAGAGATGCTATGGATGTGACACAGGCTGGCAGTAAAGTTGATCCTACAATAGAAAAAGCATGATATGCCACCTGATCTATGCGCTTATCCGCTGTATCCTTTAAGGAGGCACTATCAAAAGATGGCATAACAGGAGTATTAGAGAGAAACTAGAGCTACCACAGGAGGAAGAGACCATAAGTGAATCAGATCTGTGGAAAAAGGATACTTAGCATCCAACACTCTAGGAACGGAAGGGAGCCTAACCGGCTTCTCCCATTTCCTTTGGACAATATTGAAAAAAATGAGTTTGCTCAGGGAACAGCTTCCTCTGTTTCTCTGGCTTGAACAAATCTCCCTTTTTTCTCTTGGGAACTAATGGAAACTTTAAAATGGAACTTGTAAGACCTTCCCCTCTGATCCTTAAACAGAGAGCTCTCTTGTGTGGACGACCCTGAATCCGAAATACTCTCCTCCCTACTGGAACGAAGTTCACCCTCTGATAACACAAAAACTATGGAAGCATACATATCCGTCTTCAGAATAAGAGGAAACTAAAAGTTTCATTTTCTCTAATGCTTTCCTTGGCACCATCAGAGCTAAATGACTTTCTATGCGGGACAACCTCTCCGCAATATCCTGCTGGACACTATCCTGGTTATCCAAGTGAGGCTGAGCTACAGAAGGAACTGTAGGTTGCATGGAACCAGCGTCAGAAGTCTCTGAAGGAGAAACTTGTCTCCCACTACCCCCATAGTGCATTCAGGACAAAAAGTACTGTCCTCGTCCAGAGGCCTTTGCATACATGGGGTGACCCTGTCTGCTATGGTACCAGACTCCATGACCCCAGATGCCTCGATCATGGTCAAACAAAACAATATCAATGTCCCTGAGGGCCTAAGACCAAATTATATAGAAGTACTCAATAGTCGAAAGTGACTACTTCAAGACCTTGGGGTAAAACACAACCAATAGGTCCCTTTCCCATAATATACAAAAACAAAATCATAACCATAACTAAAATAACATGTAATAATATAAAGCAAATAGGCAGAAATTGGGAGCACACTGGCCACTTTTTATGTCTTGCCTTGTGGTGCCTGCTTACTGTGCAGTTCCAGGTCAGCATGGGCCTATCTTTCAAATATTAGTGTCAGTGTGCCACTGCAGTTAGTGCCAAGCTCTGCTATAACACAACATCCAGGGTAAGCTTTTTCAGAGACTTATTTGGGACAGCTTAACAAATTGCTAGATTAATTTTCTCTAATAACAACATTGTATGATGTGTTACCAATGGTGTCGCTATCAAAAATTACCCTAGCTTTTGCTGTTATAGTTTATGCATCCTAAATTTTGTCTTACAGGAAAAAATGGTCAGGATACATTAGGTTAACTGATGCAGATGCTGCCTTCATCTGCAAAATGGCTGTTTTATGATCTCTGGGGTCACAGAGTCCTCCTACACTCATAAGCTGTATTGGCTCAGAGAAAAAAATCATGTAAAATTACAACTAATGACATTCCAAACAAAAAAAAGTGTTCGCTTTAACCCTTTCGCTGCCAGCCTATCTGGAGTTTTTGTGACCCTTTGTTGCCAGACCACTTTGCACTCGACATGTTGAACTGATTTTTGAAGGGATTTCCCAGGGAAATTATATATTGTTTTTTCTGTCTGGGCTTTAACATGAAATGTCTTGTTTGCCATTTTTTAGGTGTATTCTCAATATTTTTGGGTGAAATATGTGCAAATAAATAAAACAAAAATCTATGTTTTGACAATTTATAGTGCTTTTTTGGTAATAAAATTAAAAAAAAAGTATTGCGTGTAAAATCTTCATTTCTCCTGGTCACAGCAGTACCACACATGTATTGATAGACACCAAACTTAACAGCGCTTTAGGAGATTTTCAGATAAAATACAACTGTGCTAGGCACTATGCGCAAATTGCAGTTTTGCAAGAACCCCCCACATATATATTCTCTGGAAGTACACACCTCTTTTCTAGGCATACCAGGCTAGGTGCAGTTTTCTGGAAGTGATCCCTCAATTCTTTGGTTGCACAGGGTTTTCCTAAAAAAAGGAAAAAAAAAAAGCAGAATCAAAGCCACATTTTAATAAAAATAACTATATGCAAACAAGAAAAAAACAAGTTAAATCTGAAAAAGCAAGGTCCCCCAAACAGAACAATAAACATGCATAGGTACTGTCAAGGGAAGAGTTACCAAACACTCCAAAGTAAAACATGTGCGTAAGGATAATTTTACTTGAAAATTTCAGCTTTGCAAACAAAGTGCGCACCTTGCTATTTTTCTACCAAAGCAACCAGAAACAATACCCAACATACATAGCTACTTTTAACCCTTTAAATTGCCAGCCTACTTGAAATTTTGTCACCCTCTGTTGACAGGTAATTTTTTACTATTTTGCGCTATGTTTAACCTTGATTTATGCAGGAATTTCCGGGAAATATTTTTTTGTCTTGTTTGTAATTTTTCTACTGTTTTTATGATGTTTTTAAGTAAAAAAACTAAAAATATATTTTTAAATTGTCTCATTTATTTTAAATAAAACATTTTTTTAAAGAAAATCATATTGCCCCATTTCTCCTGATTATACCGGTACCACATATGAATCAGTAGCCCCCCCAAACTGAAAAGAGCACTTTATAACATTTACAAATCAAATAACTATTGTCCACACTATAAAGGGTTAAATATGAAAAAATTGGAGTGGAGTCCCCCCTCCTGGGGGTCTATGGGGGCTTGTAGAACAGCTATGAGGGATTGTAGAACAGGGTGCAGGGGCCAGCTACAGGGCAGCTTTTGTAGCCCCCTGGCCCTGCAGGCTACAAGACGGCATGATCTAATGGCCATGGGCTCTTCTTCCCCCCCCCCCCCCCGGCCTTTGGGGAGACAGGTAATTGGGGAGCTCAGGATTAATGGCAAGTCAGCCGCTAGCCACAGGTGACTTGCCAGACCCAGAGCCTTGTGAACTGGCATAGGGGTCTCATAGATCTCTTACCAGTTCACAAAGAGTTAAATATAAAAAACACATTTTAATATATTTTTTTTTACTTACCTCCCATCCATCATAAAGCACTGTGTCCCACGCCGATCACTTTGGCTTCTGCTCTACGGCTGCTGCTGGAAGCCTTTTATGCCTGGGTGACAGGTAACATGGGGTTAATTCAGAAAAAAAAATGACATGGGAGAGCGCAGGCGCACAGACCACCGATGGTCGGATAATCAGCGGCTCAGCTATACCAGGGCACCCCGGCCTCAGCAGCCCTCGGTGATCGGTGATTTGTGGAGGGTGAGGGCACTAGTCCTGACCCTCTCCGGCAGGTATCAAGCCATTCTCAGGCAGCTTGGCTGCACCCCAGCTCACAAGGAAGCAGAGCACAGTCGGTGCCATTTTTATTCAGACATGCGAGCCGCGGCTCTGCTTTCCCGACCTCCCACGCCCCCCCTATACCCCAGGAGGCAGTGGTTTTTAGTTACTGGGGAGTGGGCACCTCTGCAGAACTCCTCCCCAGTGTCTCACTGAATCCGGGGGTGAAGATCGATAGCTTCTCTGTGAGAGTTCTTAAAGGGTCGTTACGTAGTGTATCCCCATTTGTCATCAGGCCAGTTATGAAGTTCTATGTGAAAGTGGTTGGTGTAGCAGTTCAGAGTGTGCACACACCCCCCACTGGGAACAGGTCCTTTTGTATACCCTTGCCGGCCAACACGGGGAAGAAGTCAGCCTCATTATAGTTTGCTGGAGAGCAGTTGTGGGCTATTGGATATGGCTGTCCCCTCCTCCCCCCGCCCCCGAGTGCTTCTCAAACTATGTCGGACTTGCTGCCAGAGGATGAATCCTGGATGGATGAATCGCTCCATGGCTCACCCGCCAAACCTCAGCCTCCATCTCTAGATAGTTATGAAGCCATGCTGAAAAGAGCCTTGGGGAGATGGGCTCAAAATATCACACAGCAAATCAACAACCTGTCAGCGGAATTGAAAGAGCTTGGCCAGAGAGTAGGAGAGTTGGATCAGCAATCTTCGGCCCATGCGACGGGTCTGTCTACTTTTGGTGCAGAACTGGAAGCGCTCAAGGAGAAAAATCTAATCCTACACCACAAGTTCGAGGAGGCAGAGAACAAGTTGCGGCGCTCCAACATTCTCTCCGACGGCTAAGGATAAGCGTGAAGATTGGAGAGGCATCTCGACGAGTGCAAGACCCACAACGGCGCTGGTCCACAGGTTTGGTAAGCCGGTGGAGGGATGATGGGTAGGAATCCCTGTGTATTTCTTTAGGGGTCTTGCCCGTCACCCCTCCTTGGCTGAGGTGAGATGACTTGGCCGGGTGTTTCCTAGAGAGGATTCTGGTTCCTAAGGGTCGGTATGGGAGGGCGGACTTTTGAGGGCTGTAAGCATCATGTTACACTTGACGTTTTGTTTCTGTTGTTGGGTATAAGTCAGCGCTATCTGGTTTTGGGGTTGCAGGTGCTGGATTGAGTTACGTTCCAGGGTCAAGTAATAATTAATCCTTCGGGAAATTTTCAGTTTTGCGGTTGCGTAGTAGAAGGGCGGGGCACCCGGGTATTTGACATTTGCTCATTCCACGCTGCCTTCCTCACTGGTTCGCCAGTGGGAAAGGTAGCAGTTTCATCTGGCCCCCTACGAGTGGTCTGGGTTCTAACGGGTAATGTGTGGGGCCTTCGGTAAGAAGCTCCATTACTTTGGCATGTTCTTATCATTGGGGTTGTGGTTTACACTGCCTCTGTGGGATATTCGAATGTGGAAGGTTTTTTAACCTTCTCAGTAGGTTCTTTGAGTTTTCGCTGTTTCTTCTATTCTTTTCCCTGTTTTCTTCTAACTTTCGGATGGGTTCCTAAGGCCTCCTCATATGCTAGTTTGCCCTTTACCTTAGATAAAGAGGTGCGGGACGCTTCAGGGCGATTCTTGATTTTAGTGGGCTCCATTCAAGATTCGCCACAATAGTTACTTATTATGCCCCAAACCAGAACGATTTCCTCAAGGAGTTCTTTAGGACCATTCATCTGGCAGGGAAGGGGCTTATTATCATCTCCAGGGACTCAAAACAGATTTTAAATCCTACCCTGGACAGACGGGCTTCGGACGGGAAGTCAAAAGAGACCAGTTATGCTCTGTCGGGGTAAGCATTTCAGGCCTTTTTGAACTGCTACCAGCTGGTAGATGCGTGGAGAGAGCTTCACCCTACTCAACAGGATTACACTCACTACTCTTGCCCACATAAGGTTTTCACAAGGATCAATCATATTTTCCTGCAGCAACCTTCTTTGCCTCAATTAGTGCATGCGTCCATTGTCCCAATTGTATGGTCAGACCATGATCTGGTAGCAGTCGAGCTGGGCTCCCTGATCCAAAGGTCTCCTCAGAAGGTATGGAAGCTTTATGATCCCATGGTGTCTGACGAAGCCATGGTGGACCAGATTCACAAAGGGGTGGAAGAATTCTTTCAGTTCAATTCTGGGTCGGTGAGTTTTAATGTCATTGTATGGGCAACCCACAAGGCAGTAGCACGAGAGCTCCAAATTCAAGAAGCGGCCAGGAGAGAGGCCAGTTATAAGAAAAAGCTCCTAGCCCTGACGGATACATATCACATGGCCTCGGCTGCCTTTAAAGCCAACCCATCAAAGCGGAATAGGATCCTACTTAATCAAGTGAGTGACCAGCTCTATCTTTGTTTTTCAAGTGAGGCCGAGCGTCAAATTAACCGATCCAGATTCAAATGTTGCCATCTTAGCAACAAACCGAATACCCCACTGTCCAGGAGACTCAGAGGATTGAGACCCAAGCCAGTTTGCATTAGGATCGTGGTGAGTCCCTTGTCTAGCAATCCAGCAAAGGTGGTTGCAACCTTTCGTACACATCTGGAAGAGCTATATAAACCCAAAACGGTCCTAAATGTAAAGAGGACTTACTCAGCCAGCTCGAGTTAACCCTTCTACCCCCGGAGTCCAGATAATTTGTAGATAAGCCTATTAAAGTTGTGGAGGTACAAGAGGCCATAAAAGCGTTAAAGGTAAACAAGCAACCAAGCCTAGATGGCTTTTCAGCACTTTATTATAAAAAGTTTAGTCAGATATTGTCTCCCCACCTGGTGCTGGCTTTGAACGCAGTGAGAGAAGGGGCCCCGTGAATTCCTGAGTCGCTCACGGCTGCTGTGAGTATGATACCTAAACCCAATGTAGATGACAGTCTGGTCAAATTACAGGCCCATCTCTCTGCTAAATATTGATGTCAAGATCTTGACGAAAGTCCTAGCTGCCAGGCTTAACAGATAAATAAAAACATTGATTTCGAAAGAGCAGGTAGGATATATTCCCCAGCACAAGGCGGAAGAAAATATTGGGAAGATAGTGAACTTAATGCATCATGCGAGGACGGAAGGGTGGCAGGCTATTTTGCTAGCTTTAGACGTACGCAAGGCTTTTGATACGGTCGCATGGGACTACCTACAGTTTATTCTGAGGAAATGGGGTCTGGGAACATCTTTTTTTTTCTTAGGTATCCTCCCTATATTCAAACCCGGGGGCTTATATAAGATATTCTGGCTATTCCTCTGACAGCCTCATATTGGGTAGGGGAACTAGGCAGGGGTGTCCACTTTCCCTGCTGTTATTTGCATTAGCAATGCCTACTTCAAAATAACATGTGGCTGGAATTTCAGCGGCGGGATACGAGCATAAAGTATTGTCGTTTGCCGATGATATTCTGCTGGTGGTTACAGATCCAGTAACGTCTTTGCCGAACTTGTTTGGGATTCTAGGAACCTCCACTAGGATCTCGGGCCTTCAGATTAATTCAGCTAAATCGCAGGCGCTTAATATATACCTCCATGAAGATGTTGTAAGCACAGTTATGGCCTCTTTCGACTTTCAGTGGCAAACACACCATATTAAGTATTTAGGTGTGCAGGTGACAGTGGAATATGGTTCCCTTTATGGGGCTAATTACCCAGGGATGTTTAAGATTTTGCAATCTATGTTAGGTAATTGGGTCAAGTTGAACCTTTCGTGGCTTGGGAGAGTTGCCACAGTGAAGATGAAATGGCTTCCTAAACTACTCTATCTCTTTTGGGTACTACCTATAGCGGTTTCGGCTGTAGTCCTGAAGGGTCTCCAGTGGATCGTACATCCATATATGGTGGGAGTGTAGAGTGGTAAAATGATTTTGGGAGAAAGTATTCTACATTATAAGGAACACCACTGGGCTGCCGCTGATCCCCTCAGCACGACTGGCCCTGCTTAATCTCAAATCTCCAGGCAGCTCGAAGATCCAGTTTGGGCTCATAAAGGCACATTACTATGGCAGCCAAACTAGTCATTGCACATTCTTGGAAGAAACCAGCTATCCCTAGTGGGAGTCTGACCATGCATATTAACAAGGCTATGTTCTTTGAAAAGATGGCAGCCTCTATGCAGGGGGAACTTTACATCCTTCCTGGCTACTTGGAAGGGATGGATCACCCACTTCCTACCCGGACACTTTGACAGAGAGCTCCTAGGGTGCTAACCTAGCTGCCACATGGTTATGTGGGGACCTGGAACCCATCCTCTTTGCTCTTTCTTCTGTCTATCCTCTTCTCTTTTATTCCTTTCTTTTGGTCTTGCTTTCCTCTCTTTACTTGTGTTATTGTTAGCTCTCCAGTTGAGATCCCTCTTCCCATAATATTACATGAGTTATAATGTGTTGTGTTATCTCCCCGTTTCACCTCCCTGGTGCATTTAATCACATCATTGGGGGTAGGGTGGGGAGGTGAATGTACGGGTGGTGGGTTGCTGGAGGGAGGTGATCAAAGTTTGATCTGATAGTTAGTAACGTTTGGTGCATAGAAGCAGGTGTTGTAAAATGTTGCCTACCTCAATATATATGTCTTTCTTTATGAACAAAATTATTTGTATGTCTGGTCTTGGAATGTGATGTTACCTCTAACAATAAAAATTACTTTAGAAAAGGGAGGGGAACCCCATTTTTTGGGGAATTTTAAGGGCTAAAAACCCTTAAAAATAAAAAAAAAAATGGCTCGAGGTCTTCCCTACCCAGAATAACCAGCCTGGGACCAGCTATGGGGGCTTGTAGAACAGGGCGCAGGGGCCAGCTTTGGTGGCCCCTGGCCCTGCAGGCTGCAAGCCGGTATAGCCTATGGCCATGGGCTCTTCTGCCCCCCCTGGGTTTTGGGGTGGCAGGTAATGGGGGGCTCGGGGGAAAATGGCAAGTCACCAGCTAGCCGCAGGTGACTTGCTAGACCCAGAGCCTTGTGAACTGGTATAGGGGTCACATGGACCCCTTACAAGTTCACAAAGGGTTAACAGTAAAAAAAACACACCACACACTTTTAAAATGACATTATTAATAATAAAAAAAAAAATCTTTACTCACCTCTGATCATCAGCTCCTCTGTCCCTCGCCGATCTGATGACAGATGCCGGTGATCGCCAGCCAGAGGAGGGCCCTCTCCTCTCTCCTCCCCTGCCCAGCAGTCACCTGGAATCTGAGAGCAGAACCGCCGGGTGCCTAGACAAGTCCCGCAAGGCGACGTCATCCGACCCGCCCCCAAAGGGGCAGGGCTAGCAGTAAAGATGGCGGTGACCATCGGAGCAACGGGGGAGGAGGTCTGTCAGAGCCAGGTAGGTGATCGGAGCCCCCCCCCCTGTGAAAAGGAGAGCCGGTGGGAGCGATCAGGCAGGTAGTTCAGTAAAAGTCATTTTTTTTCCGGCGGCGGCTGAAACGGGGGGAGACCCTATTTCGGGCACTCCCCTGTAGGTTGCTAGATCCCCAGAAACAATATTTAGGCCCACATAATCGTGTGTGAGACAGCTGCTTGAAAATTATCCAAAACCAGAACCAACTATAAAGATTAGCGTTCGGTCACTATTAAAATATATATATTTTTTTAAAGATAACTGTTACTGGGCCCCCAAAAACCAGCAGTGAAATCTGCAGTGGACTCCAACAACAGGTGTAGGGTTAATACACCTAGAAAAAGTGAGCAGTTTGTAGCAGGGATGCTCAGGCTGTACTCTCTAAAAAGAAAGCATACAGCTGAGATATCCCCAAGTGTCCGCCTTCAGAGTAATGCTTGCAGCAGCTTGCGACCTTTGGAGGATCCCCCTCTACGCTATCTATTTCTGTCCGTAGCAAGATCACAGCTTTCCCCACCTGCTAATGTTTGCGAGCGACCCGGTTTTATACCAACAGGACATGGTTTGACATGGGGGGGATGGCTTGAAGGGGACTAGGAGCATAATCTCTTACCCCTGAGTCATCTGCTTCATGTAGTCTTTGTTCCGATCACTTCCTTGCACCCAAATCCACATTAATCAGCTAACGGAAAAACGCAAGTTCGTTTTAACTGGCAGGAAACTCTGGTCCGCACCAAAAATAATTATTCCCAAAGACAAACTATTTTTCTAATTGTTTGTTTCGCTCATCTCTAGCATTGGATCAAACCTTATAAAATCTCATGCATTAGACCGAAATAAAGCATGAAATAGTCATTCTATTCATTAACTATTTTAATCAAGATCATAGGTTCTATTTCCTTCTAACAACTGTCATTTCCTGCCCTCTGGCTTCCTGATAGTTCAACTCCTGTACCCTGTCATCACTGTCCCCCAGCTGTCACATCTCATCTGGCCATTCTGTCTTAAAATCTCCTTGCCAATACGTCTTGCATTCAGGAACTTGTGAGCCTCTGCCTGGTAAGCTAGCTCTTCGCATTTATTGTTTATATATTTCTTGTGATTTTGTGTGCGCTGTTAGAGTTATCTTTTGGTGTTATTGGCGTTTATAAGGGTTATTGTAAGAGGGAATAGGAGGCCCGCTAGTGGAAGAGGAAACCTCCGGCACTGGATCCCAGACGGAGGTGACCAGGTTTTTTTTTTTTGGAGAGGGGCAACGCCAGGCACATGAAATTCACGTTGTCAGAGTTCAACAGTCGGTGAAGCAAGTTTTGTAAATTTCACATAGTTGCCGTTCAAAAGGTTAAGGATGTGGTGTGTTTCTGTAAAGCTATTGTGATACTTCCAAAGATTTCACACTTTGACTAATCAGTACAGAGCACCTGCTACCATTTTTCTGCACCCCGGTTTTCTATGTTATGTATAAGAGTGACTTGGACTTGTTTCATTGTCAAAAGGTATGGCTTTTTGGTAGCAGTCCTTCCATAAGCCAACATCTTATCTTGTTGCTGTACTCTTGCCATGGTGTTTGAAGTCTACAACCTCACCTTAGTAGCAGAACACAGCTGTTTCAGTTAATGATGGTGTTTTAACCTGACTATAGTTTAGTGACACCAAGTATTGATTTAATTTCTCTTAAATAAAATTAAATAAAATAATTGTGTCACTTGATAAAAAAGAGACTTCTAACAATTACTTTGCATCATTGCCCACAACAGCCTTAGTTTGTAGTGTATATTAAGATACATGGATGATTCTAATCAGTTTTAACTGAGAAGCCATATTGTTGAAATTTAAAGCGATATACATAGAATCATTTGTCTTTCTATGTTTTTGCTATTTACCTTTGGATCTATAGGAGGATAAAAAGTGTGTTTGAGGTATTATACTATATGCTGAACCTCAGGCCATAGGCTCCCCTACAAGTACTTTCTGCTGGATTATCAGGTTGCCTGGTGTTAAATCAATTCCTATGTATCTAAAACCACAGCCAGGGTCTTCTCTTCTCATGAGCACCTGTGTCCAGTTCTACCTATATCTGAATATCCAGCCTGCCATCAGTAAATCCAGCTTACTTTGCCATCCGAGTGTCCAGTTTTGTTCCATTAAGCTCATATGCCACTTGCTAAGATAGTAGGCTTTCCTTTATATTCTGCACCCAAGGAGTCCCCTGTCACCCAGAGAGAGACCAGAGGACTTACACATATCTATAACCTTTCACCCAATTTTTCTTCCTCCCAATTTAAGGCCCTGTTTATTCCTTCTTTTTATCTCTTTCACATTTATGCACCATTTCTATTCTCCTTACTCTCTTTTTCTGTGCATTTCATTTTATGTTACTTAAGCTGCATGTAGAAATGTTATTATTGTATTACAAGGCAAATTATGGATTGCCTGGACAGTATTAGGAAATGCTAAAAGCTTAAGCATGAATTAATGTATGTGAAGCGATAGCATTCCAATCAAAGGGTCTATACATTGTTTATGTTACTTCTTCTACACTTTTTTTTTTTTTTTATAATTTTTTATTTATGTTTTTCCATAGAACATAGAAACATTTACGATTACATTACAATTACTATCATAGTTACAATTGCAGATGCAATTGCAAGTCCCAAAATTTCCTCTCCATTAACATGAGGGCGCTACCCCATACCTATTCCTATTAAATAAAAAAAAAACAAACAGAAAGACAACCACATAAACACATATACATTCACACCCATTCATACTCATTCAAACTCTAGCCTGCCTTAAGTTGAGCTTGCCTCTTTGAGAGATATACTACAGCCCTGGAGGGTGAGCCACGGGTAGTTCCTAGTCACTAGTGGAGCTAGGGGCATCAAGCCACACCTCCCATACTCGTTCAAACTTGTCCGGGCATCCTCTGGCCTGGTATGTCATCTTATACAATATTAACTTGCCATTTACAAAGCTCCTTCAGGCTGAAAGACTCGGCTTATTTGGGTGCTTCCAGATTAAAAAAGGCATAAAACAACAATAAACGTACCAGGATTCCACCACACTCAGTAGGCAGAGGGATGCTGACTTCCGCACTGGGAGGCCCAAGGAGATAATAAAGTCGGATATCCCGTCCCAGAATGTTCAAATTGTCAGGCATTCCCAGATCACAAGTATTAAAGATCCGATGCCAGTGTTACATCTAGGGCAAAGATCCGTCTCTCCTAGGCCATTCATAGGTCATTCTAACCGCGGAAAGGTACACCTGGTGCAGCCATTTAGCCTGGATCAGCCTATTCCTGACGTCTATGGCAGATGAGTACAGATTGTCTACCGCCTCTTCCCAGTCATCCTGGTCTATGCCCAGAATAAATTCTTCCCACTTCCTCCGTGTTTTCTCTAAAGGGGACAGTTGGCTCAAGAGGAGGGCATTATATAGCGTGGAGGTGGGTTTGCTTAGGCTAGTAGAGCTTATTAGAGACTCGATTGGCGATTCCACCAGCTGTAATCCCACTATAGGGACCTCAGAGCATGTCGGAGTTGCAAATATCTAAAGAATTCTCTAGGCGGCAGACCAAACACATGACATAGCTGCTCATATGTCATCAGAGTCCCCCCAGAGAATATCTGTGCTAATGAGACTATTCCTCGCTTTTTCCAAAAGGATGTGTCAGGAAGGGCCCTCAGCTCTGGCAGTTTGGGGTTATCCCAGATAGGCATATTAGAGGAACATTTAGAGGGGGATCTTGGGGGTTCCCCATACCCTGTACCTTCTTCCACACATGCAGGGTCGTTCTTATACATGTAGTGGCACACGGGAGACCCTTCGCGCCCCGGTACACAAGACTCTGCAAAGGAATCGTTTGACTCAGTAGAGAGGACTCAAGGGCCACCACAGGGTTACCTGTGGGAGGGTTCATCCACCAAGTAGCATACACCAGCTGCACGGCATAGAAATGTAGCATCATGTGCGATGCGGCCAGGTCACCCAGTCCCGGCGGAGCTCTAAGGACGGTCCTGTTCATTTTAGGGGGAGAAACCCCCCAAATGAAACCGAATAGAATGGAATCCAAAAGTGAAAGTGTGCGGCTGGCAACACAACAGGTGAGGCTTGGTAAAGATATAGGAACTTAGGGAGAAAAATAATTTTGAATATATTAATACACAACCAGGTAGGTGGAGGGTAGTAAGGGGGAGAGGCACCTGATCCAGGACAGGCACCGTCAGGTAAGAGAAGAGGGGCGGGTCAGCTCAGGGAGCCACAGCCCTGGGAGGAAAGCAGGTGCGTCATGGTGGGGGCTCCAGACAGCGGCTGCAGCCGCACACCGACGCTCTGATGACAGCATCGGGCAGGGAAGAGGCTTGCACCTGCTCCGGCCACAGACTAGCTCGATCTGGGGGGTCAGCCTTGGGGCACACTACCCACCTCCCTGCCGATGAGAGGCAAGCTGCACAGCCTGGCCCCACAATCTCTCTCCAAGCCAGCCCGCACAATCCGGTCCCCCTCTCGCCCTTTTTTAAGGCAAGATGGCGCCGGCCCTCGTCCTCCGGTCCACCTCTTTGTCCTCTTCCAGCCAAAGCAACACGTAGCCGGTGTCCACCTCCCAGCCAGGATCAGCAGAAGGCCAAGGTAGGTCTAGGGGGGTTCCTGATCGCTGGAACAGGGGAGCCGGGGATATTACAGGATTTTTTACAGGAGCCCTCGTGCAGCACATCTGCTCTGTCCGGCTACATAGCCATGCCCCCCTTCTTGTGCACAATTTAAGTGAAATAAGTGAACTAAGTCAATATATGAAATTGAAAAAATTAAAAAAATCTGCAGGCAAATACCACCTCTTTTCTTATGCCAATTCAAGTTGTGACTGATGCTTTCAACTTTGCCTACAAATGGCTTAACATCATGCGTACAGTGGAAAGAGTATAAAGACTTTCTATTTAAGATTCCTTAATGCATTATACTGCCTTTAAATGTATTATTAAATGTTTTCATCATCACAGGAAATGTCAATCATATTAACAACCGTCAGCTTTTAAAAAGCCATTGCAAAGTTTTAATTATGATAAAGTGCATCTTACGACGAAAAAAGCATTAAATACGTAAAATGCCTCATAGCAGTTGAATCCAGCTCTCTGCCAAGATGGTCTTTATTCATTCCTGTCATTTCTGTTAAGAGAGTGCGAGTCATTCAAATGACGGCTGCGTTGGTGTCTAGCAACTGCTTAGAACTTGCTGAGGTGTAAAGAAAAAAAAAAACACCCTTATTCTTAGGTTGTAAATGGAAGAATGCTAATTGCCCAGACCTAACTATCCCTCTCACAGTATAGACTGTAAAATGTGCAGAAACAAAGGTATACCTTTTAAGGCTAAGAAAGTATATTTAAGATTTTGGAGAGCTTTGGAGAATATCTAGTTCTCTTGCACACAGTTGCCTCATTACAGCTGCTGAATCTATTTGCCTCCCAGTTTTAGATATTTCTAGTAGGCGCTTCTTTGATGCTCTTCATCCTTTGAATCACGTCTTATTTTAACTAATGTCTTATTCTAAAATAAAATATCATGAGATAATGTAAGAAAAGTTTTCTGCGTCAAGGGGAGTATGTCTTTTGTTTCAGTTCTACAGCTGATTAGCATAGCTTATTCACTCAGGGCAGTGGGGGCTATGTGTTTGATTTTTGTAATGTAAATTGCTGTACTGTAATAGTGAATAATATTGTGTATAATATATAGTCATATACAGTTCTGTGAAAAAAGTTTGATACTCTATGGCCATAATGACTTAACACTATTAATACAGTTATGCAACTTGTAGATGTAATGATCACCTAAGGCATACTTTCATCTTTAACATTAAAATAAAAAAATGGTCCGTAACAAAATTTTGGGAACCCTGCATAGTTTGTCTTTGGCAAGTATTACATGTTGTAAATGCTTGTTTGAGGGATTTTCAGCATTGCAGCTCTTCAAGATTCCTGACTCCGCTTGTACTCACTGCTCTTTTGAGGTCTATCCGCTGACTTTAAATTATGTTCAGATCAAGGGACTGGCCATTTTGAAGTAATCTGTTGTGAATTATGAGTTGCATTTAAGATCATTTTCTATTGGTAGAAGCCTTCCTCTTTTCAACTTTTTTTACGGTTGGTGTTAGGTTTACTTCTGGCATTTGCTGGATTTATGTTAATCTATTCTTCCCACTGTGAAATGTTTCCTGGGCCATTGGCTGCAAAAGAACCCCAAAGTATAGTTGATCAGAGCTTAATGGTTGGAAAGGTGTTCTTTTCATTAACTTTTGTGCCCATTTCCTTGCTAATTGTGGCCAAAAAGTTCTGTTTTAACTTCACCAGTCTACATAATGATTCAAGAACCTAGCTACCATTGGGATGTGGTGGGTAACTTGACTAAATTATCTTCAGCCCCACTGCTCATGGAACAGCCTGGTACACATCTTAGACCAAATATTTCTCCAAAAGTTCACTGGACATGTTCTGATGGGCATAAGGGCTTGTACACTTGTAAGAATGGCTTCTTGGCCTCTTCGCATTAGCTCGTGTACTGGGCTAGTATCCGCAGAGGGTGGTCGCACTTTTTTTTATTTTTTGCTTTACTAGATAATTGACCTGCCTGTCCCCACCCACAGACATTAATGATATTCTGTTTTTGGGGAGTAGCGGATACCAGAAGGTAGAGATGATTCAGCCGAATGGGCCTCTTTCCGGCTCCTCATTATAATCATTAAAAATGCATTTTTCTCTAACACCGAGCCATAACAGGTCTGTCACGAGCCCGAGCCCTGTACAAACCCGGGAGACACTCACCTGTCCTTCGGTCCCACGTGCGGGCTGGGCGGCGTCTCTGCCAGGCGGCGGCTCGGCGTCTCCTCTCCCCGGCCGCTCGGCTCTTTCCGTCGCGAGCGGCTGCTCGGGCGGTCTCCTCTCCGACGGCCTCGGAAGCGGCCGCGCCACGGCCGTCTCGGCGCGCTCCCGGCGCGCAGTTCCATACACGCGCGCGCGCGCGTCACTCACTGGTGTTTATGCCCTCCGGCGGCGCTGCACACAGGGCGCCCGCCGGAGGTAATTGGATTGGGCCAATGAGCTCAGTACTTGGCAGTTTGAATGGGGCAATCAGCCTCAGGTTCCTATGTTGCACCAATCAAATCCCCTTTCCTGTCCCATCACTCCTATAAAGCTGCTCACTCTGCACTTGTTCCTTGCCCGTGATAGCGTGCTGCTGGGTGTGATTGTGATTGCTATTATCCTTACGATTCTGCCGTGTATGACCATTCCTGATTGCCGCCTGGACCGACCTTGCCTGTTTTTGACCACGATTCCTGCCTGCTCCTCTGTACCGCGTATCTCTGACCTCCTGGTGTGACCTTTGGCTAGCCCTGACCATTCTTCCGTCTCAATCCTTTGTACCGTGCTTCCTTGGACTGATCACCCGTGTATGACCTCTGCCCGTTTGTCTACCCAGTCTTGTTCCTGGTTCGTCCAACTTCCCCTGCATAAGTCAGCATCCTTTGTGCTAACAAGTCCTGGGGGCAACCGTGTCCGGTGAGGCGTATCCTGCGTCCCGGCAAACGGGGGCTTGGCTATAGGCGAAGAAAGCAGCGGAGATTGGGGGTTGCTGACTTATTGGAAGGAAGACGTCCCACGGGACCTGACATTATCACGGGCCCGAAATATTATCCACGCAGATGCAAGAATTAATGCAGCAAGTGCAAGCCATGGCCACCGCCATCAATCAGCTGGCCCAACGGGTGGCTACGCAGGAGAGTCGCCTAATATCTGCACCTTTGGACCCGGGGCCTTCAATCGAGCCAAAGGTTCCTCTACCCGAGAAGTTTTTGGGGGACCGGACCAAGTTTTCAAATTTAAAAAATTCCTGTGAACTTTATTTTCGTCTGCGCCCCCACTCCTCTGGAACTGAGTCTCAACGGGTGGGCCTGGTCATCTCGCTTCTTCAGGGTGACCCTCAGACCTGGGCTTTTGGTTTATCACCCTCTGATGAGGCCCTGCAATCGGTCTCCTCTTTTTTCTCCGCCATGGGACTCTTATACGCCGATCCTGATCGGGCTTCTACTGCTGATGCCAAATTACGGAATCTTAGGCAGGCTAAACGTTCTGCGGAGGAGTACAGCGCAGAATTTCGGAGATGGGCTATAGATTCCAAATGGAATGATCCTGCTTGTGCAGCCAATTTAGGATTGGACTTTCTGAGAGCATAAAAGATGCTCTGGTTAATTACCCTCAACCCAAGAATCTGGATGACTACATGCAATTAGCCATTAAAGTAGACAGACGTCTCAGAGAGAGGCGTCAGGAGAAAAGCAAGGATCAACCATGGGTACACTCACGCCAAGAATCAAGTTCTAGGGGTGCAGCTGCTCCTCCTTCTCCGGCACCTGAAGAACCTATGCAACTGGGAGTAACCCGTTTATCTCAGGCTGAGAAAGTTCGGCGCAGAACTCAGGGCCTCTGCCTTTACTGTGGAGATTCGGGCCACTTCGCCGAGAATTGCCCAAATAAGTCTCCAGTGGCGGAAAACTACGGCGCCTAGATCCTGCTGAGGGACTTCGTCTAGGCGGTCAGGTATCATTCCCTCTAGTTAATCGGTTACTCCTACCCGTTATGCTTTCTTGGGGGTCATCCAAGACATTTGCCTCCGCTTTTATAGATAGTGGAGCAGCTGGCAATTTTTTGGATAAGGCATTAGCCGCCACCCTTGATATACCATTAATTCCATTAAAGAATTCCATTCGGGTCCTGGCAATCAATAACAAGCCTATTGAGGGTGGGTCGGTCTCTTTAAAGACTCCCCTGGTTAAGTTAATGGTGGGTTCGGCTCATTCTGAAGAATTGGAATTTTTCATAATTGAGAGTCCCATGTCCCCTATTGTTTTAGGGTTTCCTTGGTTAAAGACCCATAATCCTGTGATAGATTGGAAAACTGGGGACCTTGTAAAATGGAGCCCTTTTTGTTATGACCACTGTTTCCCTATAACCCTTGGGACCTCACTGGTCACCCTGGATGGGTTGCCTCCAGCTTACGTTGGTTGGGCAGATGTGTTCTCAGAGAAATCTGCCGATGTTCTTCCCCCACATAGGACCTACGATTGCCCTATCGATCTACTCCCTGGGACAATGCCCCCTAGAGGGAAAATTTATAACCTTACTCGATCCGAAGAACAGGCCATGAGGGATTATATTTCAGAAAATCTCAAAGGTTTTATCCGTCCCTCCACCTCACCCGCCGGTGCAGGTTTCTTTTTTGTGGAAAAGAAGGACGGTGGACTACGTCCTTGTATAGATTATCGGGGGTTAAACAAGGTTACTGTTAAGAATAGGTATCCTCTACCTTTGATCAACGATTTATTTAATCAGGTTTCGGGCGCGCAGATCTTCTCCAAATTAGACCTTAGAGGGGCCTACAACTTAATCCGCATTCGTCAGGGGGACGAATGGAAGACTGCCTTCAACGTAAAGGATGGGCATTATGAATATTTGGTGATGCCTTTTGGTTTGTGCAATGCCCCTGCAGTGTTTCAGGATTTTGTAAATGATATATTCCGTGATTTCCTGGGTAAATATTTAGTGGTTTACTTAGATGACATACTCATCCTTTCCCGTTCCCTGTCGGAACACTGTCAGCATGTCAAAGCGGTGTTGCAGAGGTTACGGGAGAACCATCTGTATGCCAAAATCTCCAAATGTGTGTTTGAGGTATCTGAAATTCCATTCCTGGGTTATATAATCTCTAAGCATGGGTTGGTTATGGATCCCTCCAAAGTGTCCGCTATAATGGAGTGGGAGCAACCTAGAACCCTTAAAGCGCTCCAGAGATTTCTGGGGTTTGCAAATTTCTATAGACAATTTATAAGAGGATTCTCCGCTATTGTGAGTCCCTTAACTGATCTTACCCGGAAGGGCGCTTTTGTTGAGGAGTGGCCTCCCTCAGCAATAAACGCCTTCCAATTACTGAAGGAAACTTTTACTTCAGCTCCAGTTTTGGTACACCCCAATACTAAACTCCCCTTTGTATTAGAAGTTGATGCATCTGAACTAGGGGTAGGGGCAGTCCTCTCCCAATATTCAGGCAATCCAGAGAAGTTGCATCCCTGTGCGTTCTTTTCTCGTAAATTTTCTCCTGCCGAACGCAACTATGATGTTGGGAATAGGGAATTATTGGGTATTAAACTGGCTTTTGAAGAATGGCGTCATTGGTTAGAAGGCTCTCTACACCCCATTACTGTATACACTGATCATAAGAATCTTGAATATTTAGAGTTCGCCAAGAGACTCAACTCCCGTCAGGCGCGCTGGGCTCTCTTCTTCTCTCGTTTCAATTTCATTATTACCTATAAACCTGGGAAGAAGAACGCCAAAGCAGACGCCCTGTCTCGGAACTTTGGGGATTGTAAGGATCAAATAGGTACTGCTGAACCTATTTTGCCCTTTGGGTGTGTAGTAGGTGCTCTTCTTCCTGACTTGTCTCACTCGTTAACGCCATTTCAGGTTGATTCCCCTCCTGGTAAACCACTTGAGTGTTTGTTTGTTCCACCTCATTTACGTCTTGCCGTCTTACAGGAATTACATGATGCCAAAACCGCCGGTCACTGTGGTATTCGAAAGACCTTGGCTATCGCCAAACGCCATGTCTGGTGGCCTACTCTCAGACGCGATATCACCGCCTTTGTCGAAGCATGTCCTATATGCGCCCGAAGTAAGACCACACATGGCTCGCCAGCGGGATTACTGGTTCCTCTTGAAATTCCCAAAGAGCCCTGGTCACACATATCCATGGATTTTGTTGTTGACCTACCCCCATCGCAGGGAAATATGGTAATCTGGGTTGTGGTGGATCGCTTCAGCAAAATGGCTCACTTTATCCCTCTAACGAAACTTCCGTCGGCACCAGAGTTAGTACAACTATTTGTTAACCATATTTTCCGCCTCCACGGTTTACCACAAAATAGCGTTTCTGACAGGGGGGTCCAATTTGTATCTCGTTTCTGGAAGGCTTTTTGTAATCACTTAGGTATTAAAGTTTCGCTTTCTACTGCGTACCACCCCCAGTCTAACGGTCAGACTGAACGGGTGAATCAGAGTCTAGAGCAATACTTGCGCTGCTTTGTGTCCGATCGCCAAGAGCAATGGGCGGAATTTATCGACTTCGCAGAATTCGCCTTTAACAATGCGCCCAGTGAGTCGACTAAATTTTCGCCGTTCTTTTGTAATTATGGTAAGAACCCTAAGGCAACATCCTTCTCTGGTCCTTCCTCCAACTTGCCGGCCTTGGAGGAATGGCTACGTGAAAGAAGTAAAGTATGGTCTGACATACAGACAAACCTTAAGAAGGCCTCCAGAAGTTATAAGAATTTTGCAGATCGACATAGGTCGCAAGAACCACCTTTTCAGGTGAGTGACTGGGTTTGGGTATCTACTAGAAATATTGCTCTTAGACAACCTTCGGCTAAGTTAGGCCCTATGTACATCGGCCCTTTTCCCATTACTAACAAACTGAGCAATGTTACTTTTAAGGTTAAGCTACCTTTATCCATGAAAATTCCGTCGACCTTCCATGTTTCTTTACTAAAGTCGGCCAAAAATATTCAGTATGAAACTAATAGAATACTCGATGCCCGGGTAGTACAAAATTTGTTACAATATTTAATCGATTGGAAGGGATTTGGCCCTGAGGAAAGGTGTTGGGTACCCGCTAGAAACGTCCATGCCAAAGCCTTGGTTAATAGATTCCATCGTGAGAATCCGGATAAACCGGGTAAGGGTCCTGAGGCCCCTCATGAAGGGGGGGGTAGTGTCACGAGCCCGAGCCCTGTACAAACCCGGAGACACTCACCTGTCCTTCGGTCCCACGTCGGCGGCTCCCGCTCGGCCAGCGTGCGGGCTGGGCGGCGTCTCTGCCAGGCGGCGGCTCGGCGTCTCCTCTCCCCGGCCGCCGCCCGGCTGTTTCCGCCCCGAGCGGCCGCTCGGCTCTTTCCATCGCGAGCGGCTGGTAATTGCGGTCTCCTCTCCGACGGCCTCGGAAGCGGCCGCGCCACGGCCGTCTCGGCGCGCTCCCGGCGCGCAGTTCCATACACGCGCGCGTGCGTCACTCACTGGTGTTTATGCCCTCCGGCGGCGCTGCACACAGGGCGCCCGCCGGAGGTAATTGGATTGGGCCAACGAGCTCAGTACTTGGCAGTTTGAATGGGGCAATCAGCCTCAGGTTCCTATGTTGCACCAATCAAATCCCCTTTCCTGTCCCATCACTCCTATAAAGCTGCTCACTCTGCACTTGTTCCTTGCCCGTGATAGCGTGCTGCTAGGTGTGATTGTGATTGCTATTATCCTTACGATTCTGCCGTGTATGACCATTCCTGATTGCCGCCTGGACCGACCTTGCCTGTTTTTGACCACGATTCCTGCCTGCTCCTCTGTACCGCGTATCTCTGACCTCCTGGTGTGACCTTTGGCTAGCCCTGACCATTCTTCCGTCTCAATCCTTTGTACCGTGCTTCCTTGGACTGATCACCCGTGTATGACCTCTTCCCGTTTGTCTACCCAGTCTTGTTCCTGGTTCGTCCACCTTCCCCTGCATAAGTCAGCATCCTTTGTGCTAACAAGTCCTGGGGGCAACCGTGTCCGGTGAGGCGTATCCTGCGTCCCGGCAAACGGGGGCTTGGCTATAGGCGAAGAAAGCAGCGGAGATTGGGGGTTGCTGACTTATTGGAAGGAAGACGTCCCACGGGACCTGACAAGGTCTACCAAAGTAATTCTTCTGCACAAAAGGCATCTTAGCACAATCTTCATGCCAAGGAAACATTTAGAATACACAATATACCTGTAATCTGAATGGAAGTGGCAGCTGGGTAGTTCTTTACAAATTGTAACAGCGTTTTTAGTATCCTTGGGCTCCAGTGTACTCATTAAAGCTAAAAATTCTTTTTCGCGATTGGTTCGAAATCTACAATAACAAAGAGCACAAACACCGAAATACTTAACAATAGCAGTCCCTTGTCTGAGAATCAATTACCCGCCATTTCAATTTGATCTGCAAACAGTGTGAACCCTTTGATTAATTTTCCATTGTTCACATTGGCTAGAAAGACCATTTCACTTCCTTTTTAAAATATTTTGTGCAGATGAACCACAATCAAATGATGTGCAAACATTTCTAAAAGCCATTGAGCTCCCTGAATCATCTGTGTAAATTATTTAATTCCCCCAGAAAGAGAAAACTGCTCTGAAAACGAGAGGGAAAGTTTTATTATATTGAACTGCTTAGATATTCTGTGACAACTAAAAGCTAATGTCCAAAGCACAATGACCATGCACAAAGAGGACCAACCAGCAACAGTAGTTAAAAAGTGCTTCATTTGCCAACTGTATATAAGCAACATTTCACAAATTATGTATATTTTTAACTTCTACCTAAACACGATATTTTCCATTTATAGTCTCCTCTGCCATCACTACTTCCCCAATGCACAATTTTTGCTGCCACCCCCTAGAAGCCCCACTCCTGTGGTTCCTCTTTCTGTTTCTTAAACATATTGTACATGAAAAGTTTATATAGCCCCACTTGTCTAAGTAGACATGAGCCAAAGCATCCCTCCTACTTTCCCTGTGCCTTGACACATGAATATTTAGAAATGATCAGTTCCTCTGTAATTGCTCTAAACCTATCAGAGCTTTGCCAGGTTCTGGCCATTACCATTACTATTCATTATGCTGGTCATGTGTCCCATAGACAGACACACATGCCCACAGGCATGTAGTGGTGCCTGTCAGCAAGGCATGCTGATAGGTGGCAGCGGCAATTCAAAGCTCTTTCAATCAAATCTGTGGTAGACAAGCAGAGGGGATGAAAGCTGTCGCTATAGCATGGACTTTCTGCAGCTCTGATAATTTGACACAAGTGAAAATGTACAGTATGTGTATTATAGGGGGTATTCACATGTCCACTTTGTTTTTTTGGAGGTTTTGGTCCAATTTAAAAGAACAACTATAGTGTAAAGTATTAGTTCTTAGACCTTTCAAATTTTCCAAAACGTAGCCTTCAGATAGGATGCTTCTTTAAAAATGCTGACGATTAGAGATGAGCGAACTTTTGAAAAATTAGATTCGACTGATTCGCCGAATTTTCCGTCAAAAATCTTTTCGACCCGAATTTATTCGCGACAAATCTCTATTAAAAACGGCTATTTCTGAGCCTCCTAGAGCCTCAATAGGGTTGTAAACCATTCTTCCTTGCTGTAACACGCATAGGACGCGTGCTGGGTTAGTGAAATAATACTGTAAATAATTATCACATGCAGAGGCATCGCTAATAGAATCGCAAAGCGGCACAATTGCAGAGAGTTGAGGTGGCATCACTATGAGGGGCCCCTATAGTGCCTGAAAAACACACCCTGGAGCTGGCAGCAGCCCAAAAATTAGCTGAATCACACCCTGGAGTTGCAAGCAGCAGCAGCTGCAGGAGCCCAAACATAGCTTGAAAGAGACACTGGAGTTGGCTGCAGGAGCCCAAAAATTGAATGAATCACACCCTGGAGTTGCAAGCAGCAGCAGCAGGAGCCCAAACATTGCTTTAAAGAGACATTGGATTTGGCTGCAGGAGCCCAAAAATTGGATGAATCACACCCTGGAGTTGCAAGCAGTAGCAGGAGCCCAAACATTGCTTTAAAGAGACACTGGATTTGGCTGCAGGTGCCCAAAAATTGGACAAATCACACCCTGGAGTTGCAAGCAGCAGCAGCAGGAGCCCAAAATTGCCAGAAAGACACACCCTGGAGTTGGCAGCAGCATGAAGAGAACATATACAGATTTTCGGCACATATATCTTATCCAAAGAATATTAATAAAAAAGTAAGAGTAACGTAAAGCATTTTCTCAATAATTACTTGTGGTCTGATGCGGAGGAATGTCTGTAACTGGAGAGCAGCGCCTTAAATCTGTTTTGCACAATCCATATTTCTTTAGTGTTGGTCTGGCCCCATCATCAATCTACTCTAATGCATCAGGCATTGGTGGGTGGAAATCTTGGCTGATCCATGCCCGATTCATTTCCACGCAGGCCAGTAACTCAAAAAAAAAAAAACATGGAGAGTGACAGATTAGTAACATAGTAACATATTAGTAACATAGTAACATATAAGGCCTCCTTTCATCAAGCAGAGGTCTCTGCAGAATAGGGGTGAGTGGCAGCAGGAGTCTCAGTGAGAGGCCTGATCTCCCGGGATCAGCTAGCGGTCGTGTCTTGAACAGCAACCCATCTGCCGTCATCCATTGGTTAACACGATCATCCACTGCATCACAAGTGACATCTGACACCCCCAGTCAACTGTTGTATGTTATGCTTTGGGTTCAGCTCCACTATTCAGTGAGGACGATTTGATAATCAGAAAAATCAGCAGCTACTGCCCAGCCAAGAAGTGGAGGAGACACTTGCCGCTTCTTCCACTAGGCGGGCAAGTAGTGATAAGGAGAGTGTCGTGGGAGGAGGTGTTGCAAGCATTTTGGCTCCTTAAGCAGACACTTGTCACGATGTACCTACCTGCACCCCGTTCCAGCGCCGCCTCCGCCTCTCATGCCCGGCTGCGAGCTCGGCTGTGTGCGCGTCTCCCTCCGCTGCTCCTTCCTCTGTCAGCGTCTCTGGCAGTCCTCGTGCTCGCGTGCGTGCGCGAGCACGTCCCTCATATTCCCTCCGCCGGCGCTGCTGTCAGCGCGGCCGCCGGAGGAAGTTAAGTTAAAGGGCCAATGAGCCCAGGTGGGTGGGGGGTGTTCCCGTGCGGGGACAGGGCCAATTAGGCCCAGGCAGGTATTGAAGTCCTATCAGGTTAGGGTTTCCAGTATGCACCAATCACATACATTTCCCCCATCCGAAATTATGTCCGTCCCTATAAAGGTTCATCTTGTCAGTTGCTCAGTGCCTGTGATAGCGCCTTGAACCTAGCCTTTCGTTTCCGTGTATCGTGATTGATCCCGTTGCCGACCTTTGCCTGAACCGACCATTCTTGATCCAAAACCCCGTTGCCGACCTTTGCCTGAACCGACCATTCTTGATCCGAAACCCCGTTGTCGACCTTTGCCTGAACCGACCAACCTTGATCTGAACTTCCGTTGCCGACCTCTGCTTAGAACCTTGACCACGATTTGCCTCCTCCGTTTGTACTGCAGCCATCTCTGAAAACCCGGTGCCGACCCTTAGCCTGTCTGGACTTCCGCTATACGCTCTAGCCACTGAGCTCTCTCTATACCGCTCCCAGCCACTGGTTCTTCAGACCTCCAATCAGTAAGCCTCCATCCTTTGAGCCATTGAAGTCCTGGGGGCAACCGATCCTGGGCAGGCGTATTCTGCGTCCCGGCAAGCGGGGGCCCCTACAGGTGAAGCTGGCTGCGGAGATTGGGGGTTGAGGGCTTACCCGGAGGACTGGAGTTACCTGAGCGGATCATTAGGGGACCCAGAGCGTGATAACACTGTTGAGGAACCTGAGGAGGACATCAGTGAGTTTTGAGGGCACTTTTAAAGGCTTGGAGTGATGGAGAGTGACAGATTTAGTGGCCAGCATGGTGGCAGAAGGGAAAAGTATGGAGGCAAATTTGCTCGGGGTAGACAACTCGCGCGGCAGGCTATCTTCCCAGGAGGTAGTGGAAGAAGGTCCCTGGAGTTGGCGGTGGTGGCGGCAGCAGCATCAGTGAATTAGTGCGGACTGTTGGTAGGAGAAATCAGCTACAAGCACATGTTGCAGTTTTTCATCAAGCATCCGCAGGAGGTTAACATGGCTATGTGAAAGATGTGTAGGCAGAAGGTGAAGTATGGCCAGGGTCCCAATGTTGGACCCACAGCCCTGCGTCAACATTTGCAGCATCACCATAAAGCGGCCTGGGAGAGTTGGCTCCAAAGTGTTGGTCCAGCCTGCTGCATTACCCAGTGGCACACCGCTCTCTGTTCCAGCCAGCCAAGGCTCCACCACCTCCTGTGTGTCATACCCATCCTCTGTCGCTCCAGATGCTCCTCCTCCTCTTAATCCGAGTCAGTCATTCCGCCAGCAATCCATTGCCAAGCCATGTCCAAGAGACAACAGTATGTGCCCACTCATCCAACGTGCAGAAGCTAAATGTGCTCCTGCATAAGTTGCTGGTGCTGCAGTCCCTCCCTTTTGAGTTGGTGGACCTTTCAGAGAACTGATGGCTTGTGCCGAGCCGAGGTGGAGAGTCCCATGCTGTCATTTCTTTGCGAAGAAGGCAGTACCAGCCCTGTACAATTTTGTTGAACAGAAGGTGGGGCAGTCCTTTAGCCTGTCAGTGTGTACCAAAGTGCACAGCAGTGCCTACGTCTGGAGCTGTAACAGAGCCACACATGGGAGGAACTGCTAAAAATGAGAATTCAATACATGAAATCATGGCTTACTGCACAAAAACTGCAAATGGGACCCATGGTGACTGACACTGGGAAGAACATCTTGTCTGCGCTGCGACAAGGAAGCCTGAGCCATGCGTCCTGTCATGGCACACGTGTTCAATCTAGTTATCAAGCTTTTTCTGAAGTCTTCCCCCCATTTGAAAGACATCCTAACAACGGGAAGGAAACTTTGCATGCACTTTAGGCACTCCTACACTGCCAAGCACACCCTTCTTAAGCTTCAGCGTTAGAACGGTATCCCCCAACATAGTCTGATTTGCGATGTTTCCACCCGTTGGAATTCCACCCTCCATATGCAGGATCGACTATAGGAACTGAGAAAAGCCATCACGGATTTCTTGATGATCCAAATGGATAGGGGGACTCCCCTGTGTAACTTCAATGTAAACCAGTGGCAGCTCATACGTGACACCTGCCGTTTGCTCAGGCCCTTTGAGGAAGCTACTTTATTAGTCAGTCGCCAGGACTATGAGATAAATGATAAGATTCCACTGCTTCATGTACTACAACACATGTTGGAAACCATGGCTGGTCAGGGCACTAGAGACATGGCGCATACATTTCACAGCCACATGAAGCCTGTGGGGTCTGAAGTGGAGGAGGAGGGGGTGGGGCACAGTGAAGCACAGTTTAGGTTTGACAAAATGACCATTTTATCTAGTCATCTGTCAGGAGAGGAGGAGCAGGAGCAGCCAGAGGAGCTAGAGGGTTGTGAGGAAGGCAAGACAGAGGACCCAGACACACCGTGGCAGTTTGCAGTGGAGATGGAGACAGGTAGTCCCTCCGAGTCACTTGCACAAATGGCACGATGCATGCTCACGTGCTTGCGTAGTGACCACAGAATTGTCTCCATTTGTCAGCGGGATGACTTCTGGCTCTCCACCTTATTGGACCCTCGATTCTGGCACAAAATGGGGGCATTTTTTTACACCCACTGAGAGGGAGGACAAACTGACCTACTACAGAGACATCCTACGTAGTCAGTTGGGCGATGTCTATCTGCGCCATGGTCCATACTCTTGCAGGTCTGACTCGGGGGGGACCTCTGCGCTCACCTTCCACTGCCATGGCTGCCGGGGGAGGGGGGTGGCAGCAGCAGCTCCATCAGCAGCAGCCTCAGTCTTCAGTAGCTAATGAGTAGCATTCTACACCCGCATAGTGAGTCTACTCATGAGCAGCAGGAAGACCTGGAGCAGGACCTGAACCAGCAGGTCATGTCATACCTTGCCATGACCATGCCAACACACCTTGAGGATCCGCTGGACTTCTGGGAAGCCAAACTTGACTTGTGGCCGCAACTAGCAGAGCTTGCCCTGGAAAAGCTGTCCTGTCCGGCCAGTAGTTGATTTAGATGGCAACTGGGCTGCTCTATACTATGCTGCAAAATGGCAAATTTACCTCACAATATAAGCTATTGCCCCTCAGATTTACACAGGGCCTGCTCTATATTATGCTGCAAAATGGCAAATTTACCTCACATTATAAGCTATTGCCCCTCAGATTTACACAGGGCCTGCTCTATAGAATGCTACAAAACAAAGAGCGGATTTAACTCACACAATATAACCTATTTCTCAGGTTTATATAGTGACTGCTCTATGTAATAATGCAAAACCATGAATTTACCTCATAATATAAACTATTGCCCCCCAGATTTACTCAGGGGCTGCTCCATATAATGGTGCAAAACAGGGCAAATGTATTGTCCAATATAAACTATTGCTGCTCTGATTTACACAGGAGGGCCACTCTAAAGAATGGTGCAACATGGCAAATTTAGCTCACAATATAACATAGATTGCAAAATGAGATTTTAAGACAGGGCCTGCTCTATAAAATGGCAATTTTACCTCACAATATAAACTATTGCTCCTCAGATTTACACAGGGATTTAGGTTGATATATGTAATAGTACAAAACAGGGAATTTACCTCACAATACTGTATAAATTATTGCTCCTCAGATTTACACAGTGGGCTTCTCTATATAATGGTGCAAAATGGCGAATTTATCTCACTATATAATCTATTACAGCTCTATATAAAAAATAAATAAATAAAAAAGCCTGTAGAAGCATATTTAGTATAACAGATAGGGTGACATGTGCTGGTTTGGGATGCCCATGTGGGATAGTGTTTTGACAGCAGGACAAAAACCAATTCAAAGTGAAATACTTTGATTAAGCTGAGGAAGGATCAACAAGCGTATTTAGTATAACAGATAGGCTGCTAAGTGCAGGTTTGGGATGCCCTGCGGCCTGGTGTTTTTTTGTTAAAGGCAGACCAAAAACCAATTCAAAATGAAATACTTTGATTAAGCTGAGGAAGAATCAACAAGCGTATTTAGTATAACAGATAGGCTGCTAAGTGCAGGTTTGGGATATACAGGTGGGCTGGTGTTTTTTTTTGGGCAGACCAAAAAATATTTAAACTAATTCAGTTATATTATCATAAATGCTTGTGTGTAACAGATAGGGTAAAATAAGCCACTGCATAGATGGCATGCACAGTGGCAAGGCAGATTTACAGCACAAAGAACTGAAATTGAATTGAAAACTGATCTGGCTAATGAAAAACTGTCACTTCTAAGCTGTCCCTGGCTGGATGGTTCCGGTTTTGCCCTATCTTTCCCTGGCTCTGTCTACCTCTCTGTCTGCCTCTCTGACTCTCCCTACCTGTCTGTAAGTCTCTCCCTGTCTGCAGCAACCTCCGTTCTGTCTGCAATGCAAGGATGAAATGCGCACAAGCAAGATGGCCGCTGCTTTATATAGCACGGTGACGTCACCGGGCTTCCTGGCTGCTGACAGGCTGCATGTGACTTACCCATGATACCTTGCCCCAGGGGATATGTCTGGACATGTTCATCCACCATTTTAGAATGCCTGTAATTGAAATAAATGGAGTTTAAAGGAAAACTTCGATCGATCGAATCGCGGTAAAATTCGGATTCGTTCAGAATCGAATTTTCCATGAAATTCGGAACGAATCCGGGTTCGTCCGGATCGATTTGCTCATCCCTACTGACTATAGATACATGCAAGTACCAGAATAAAAAAAAATAATGATAATTACTGCATAAGTTTAAAAATGTCATACAAATAAATGAAACAATGGGTCTTGCACAACAAATTAAAACCTACCAGTTGTCAAAAATAATTTACTGCTTGTCATGTAAAAGAAAGTGCAAATGTTATTTTATTAGGAAAGTAACTTTACATTCTTATGCGTATTAGTAATGCCTTAAGACAAGTTACAATCTTTCTAAGAAAACAGAGACCTACTAGTTCCATTCAGCAACTAATGATGATGATCTTACTTTATTATTAAGTGGACATTTAATGAATTGTAATACAATAAAACTTTTTGAAGGTAGTTAATAGCCTTTAAATATGTTTTAAAACTGCATTTACATCAGCTAACAAATAGTGACTGCCTTAACTTATGTCCATGTTCCCTCTGTATCACTAAACATAATGGAGGCTTGCTGACAGTCTATTGGCAATCTACAGCAAGTTTCTAATGGGACACAAGTGGGGTCTAGGCACATGCCAATAATCATCCATCCACCACTTCTGCACATTACTTAACTAGTTTCGAGGTAGCTTTTGCAATGGGAGACACCTGCGAGCAAGGGCGTTGATAGGTGCTGACCTATGGCAGACTGGGGCCAAGAAATCATTCTGCTGTCCTCTTTTTGCTGGCCTTGACATGTAAACTGACCATATACGCTGCAACCTGTCATGCTCGACTTTGTCAATCTTCTGGCAGCTCACAATTTTATGCTATTCTGACCCGAATAATGGAAAAGTATTGTATACCTCAGCATTTGTAATTTGAATCCAACTCATGTATTCCAGTTTGCTTGCTTCTATATGTGTACCATCCATTCTATGCAAACTTCAATAAAACATTTTGTACTAGAATTCTGACCCGAACTTCGGTTTCCGACCCTGCCGTGAACTTTCACCATGTTCTTGCTGGCCATCTACATTGATCATCTCCAGCAAGCTTCCTATAGGACACAGGTGGACCACAGGCACTAATCAGTCACAAGCCAATATTCATCTATTTACCACTTTTGTACTGTTCCTTGGCAATCCCTGAAACAGCTTTGCAATGGGAGACATCTGCAAGCCTGTAATCATTTTGGTGCTGACTGTATTGTGAAGAGTTTCAGGCTTGTCCTGCTGCTCATTCCACGTTCCTAGTGCTCTTCCTGTTGCCGACACTGACATGAACTTTGACCATGCATCTACTGTACAATGGCCATATCTGGAAAATTTCCTGTGAGCCTTGGGCACTTATAAATCACAAGCTAATGCTCATCTATATGCTACTCCTACACACTTAGACCACTTTTTGCTTAACTTTTGTTACCAACCTTTCCATAAATTCTGCTTTTCTCATTTTCTGAACTTGACATGTATACTGGAGATGAGCGAACTTTTGAAAAATTCGATTCGACTGATTCGCCGAATTTTCCGACAAAAATTGTTTTGACCCGAATTTATTAGAGACGAATCGCTATTAAAAACAGCTATTTCTGAGCCTCCTAGAGCCTCAATAGGGTTGTAAACCATTCTGCCTTGCTGTAACACACATAGGATGCGTGCTGGGTTAGTGAAATAATACTGTAAATAATTAGGACATGCAGATCAGAGGCATCACCAATAGAATCGCAGAGCAGCACAATTGCAGAGAGTTTAAGTGCCATCACTATGAGGGGCCCCTATAGCGCCTGAAAAACACACCCTGGAGCTGGCAGCAGCAGGAGCCCAAAAATTAGCTGAATCACACCCTGGAGTTGCAAGCAGCAGCAGGAGCAGGAGCCCAAACATTGCTTAAAAGAGACACTGGATTTGGCTGCAGGAGCCCAAAAATTGGATGAATCACACCCTGGAGTTGCAAACAGCAGCAGCAGGAGCAGCAGCAGGAGCCCAAACATTGCTTTAAAGAGACACTGGATTTGGCTGCAGGAGCCCAAAAATTAGATGAATCACACCCCGGAGTTGCAAGCAGCAGCAGGAGCCCAAACATTGCTTTAAAGAGACACTGGAGCTGGCTGCAGGAGCCCAAAAATTGGATGAATCACACCCTGGAGTTGCAAGCAGCAGCAGGAGCCCAAACATTGCTTTAAAGAAACACTGGAGTTGGCTGCAGGAGCCCAAAAATTGGATGAATCACACCCTGGAGTTGCAAGCAGCAGGAGCCCAAACATTGCTTTAAAGAGACACTGGAGTTGGCTGCAGGAGCCCAAAAATTGGATGAATCACACCCTGAAGTTGCAAGCAGCAGCAGGAGCCCAAACATTGCTTTAAAGAGACACTGGAGCTGGCTGCAGGAGCCCAAAAATTGGATGAATCACACCCTGGAGTTGAAAGCAGCAGCAGGAGCCCAAACATTGCTTTAAAGAAACACTGGAGTTGGCTGCAGGAGCCCAAAAATTGGATGAATCACACCCTGAAGTTGCAAGCAGCAGCAGGAGCCCAAACATTGCTTTAAAGAGACACTGGAGCTGGCTGCAGGAGCCCAAAAATTGGATGAATCA
Organism: Gastrophryne carolinensis; assembly: GCA_027917425.1. Lineage (NCBI taxonomy): Eukaryota > Metazoa > Chordata > Amphibia > Anura > Microhylidae > Gastrophryne > Gastrophryne carolinensis. The sequence goes on from CM051241.1 coordinate 55,310,441, forward strand.
CACCCTGGAGTTGAAAGCAGCAGCAGGAGCAGCAGCAGCAGGAGCCCAAACATTGCTTTAAAGAAACACTGGAGTTGGCTGAAGGAGCCCAAAAATTGGATGAATCACATCCTGGAGTTGCAAGCAGCAGGAGCCCAAACATTGCTTTAAAGAGACACTGGAGTTGGCTGCAGGAGCCCAAAAATTGGATGAATCACACCCTGAAGTTGCAAGCAGCAGCAGGAGCCCAAACATTGCTTTAAAGAGACACTGGAGTTGGCTGCAGGAGCCCAAAAATTGGATGAATCACGCCCTGGAGTTGCAAGCAGCAGGAGCAGCAGCAGGAGCCCAAACATTGCTTTAACCCTTCTATTGCCAGCCACGCAAATTTTACGTGGCTGCCTCTCCAATCGATAAACGCAGGCCACAAAATTTACGTACCTGACTTTCCCCAGTAATAACATAAAAAGTAAAAAAAAAAAAGACACTTACCTGACCCCTCGTTTGATCTGGCCGGGTCTCCTCTTCAGCCAGAGGGTCTCCGATCGCCCATCGGGGCTCCTCCGGCTGCAGGGGGGTGCCCAAAATAGAGACTCCCCCGTTTCAGCAGCCGCCCGGTGTCCTGCACAAAAAAAAAAAAAAAATGACAGTTACCTACCTTTGTCCCCGCAGGCTCTCCTCTTCACGGGGAGGGGGGGCTCCCCCCCACTCTTCCGTCTTCTGGAGGGGGCATAACAGACCACCTCCCTCCGCAGCTTCCGATGGCGGCCGCCATCTTGGATTCTGGCCCCACCCCTTAGGGGGCGGAGTCGATGACGTCACCGCCGGGTGTCGTCGGGGCACCCGGCGGTTCAGCTGTCAGATGCCGGTGACGGCTGGACAGAGGAAGAGAGAGGTAGGCGATCATCTGATCGCCTGCCTCCCCCCTCCTCTGCCCAGCCGTCACCGGCATCTGATCGCCGCGGGACACAGGAGATGAAGATCGGAGGTGAGTAAAGTAAAAAAAAAATTTTTTTTTTAATAAAGTTATTTGAAAAAAGTGTGTGTGTCTTTTTTTTTACTTTTAACCCTTTGTGAACTGGTAAGGGGTCCATGTGACCTCTATACCAGTTCACAGGGCTCGGGGGTCTGGCAAGTCACCTGCGGGTGACTTGCCATTAACCCCTGGCCCCCCAAATTACCTGCCTCCCCAAAGCCCGGGGGGAGGGCAGAAGAGCCGTGGCCCTAGGCTATGACGGCTTGTAGCCGGCAGGGCCGGGGGGGCCACTAAAGCTGGCCCCTGCGCCCTGTTCTACAAGCCCCCATAGCTGGTCACAGGCTGGTTATGCTGGGTAGGGGGGACCACATGCCATTTTTTTTTTTTTTGATTTTTAAGGGTTTTAACCCTTAAAACTCCAAAAAAAATGGGGTCCCCTTCCCTGGGAGGGGGGACCCTATGTCATTTATTTTTTTCATTAACCCTATGTTACCTGTAACCCAGTAGGTATAAAAGGCTTCGGGCAGCAGCAGGAGAGCAGAAGCCTAAGTTTTCAGCGTGGGACACAGGGATGGATGGGAGGTAAGTATTAAAAAAAATATTTAAAAAATATATATATATTTTTTTTTAATAAAGATATTTTTAAAGAGAGTGTCTGTGTTTTTTTTACTTTTAACCCTTTGTGAACTGGTAAGGGATCTATGAGACCCCTTATACCAGTTCACAAGGCTCTGGGTCTGGCAAGTCACCTGCAGCTAGTGGGTGACTTGCCATTAACCCCGAGACCCCCCATTACCTGCTTCCCAAAAAAAACCTTAAAATTCCCCCAAGAAATGGTGTCCCCCCAACCCCTGTGAAGGGGGACCCTACACAGATTTTTTTTTATTTAACCCTTTATTATGTGGATAGTAGTTGTATTTTATTTGTAAATGTTATAAAGTGCTCTTTTCAGTTTAGGGGATCACCTGGACAGGAACGGGGGGCTACCGATACATATGTGGTATCATTGTAATCGGGAGAAATGGGGCTTTCACATGCAATATGGTTTTCTTTAACAAAAAAATAAATGTTTTTGTTAAAATAAAGGAGACAATTTAAAAAATATATTTTTTTTTTAATTTTTTTTTTACTTATTTATTTAAAAATATTTAAAAAAAGTAGAAAAAATACAAACAAGACATTTCATGTTAAAGCCTAAACTCTGCCACAAAAAGGAAATATGCCATTTTCTTGGAAATTCCTGCAAAAATCACAGTTAAACATCACGCAAAATGGTGAAAAACATCCTGTCAGCAGAGGGTGACAAAATCTCAAGTAGACTGGAAGTCAAAAGGTTACAGGTACCTATGCATGTTGGGTATTGTTCTTCTCGGGGGACCTTGCGCTTTCAGATTTAGCTTGTTTTTTCTTATTTGCATATTGATATTTTAGGAAAAGGTGTTTTTTATTCTGCTATTTTACACATTTTTTTGTGAAACCCTGTGCTACCTATGAATTCTTCGAGATATTACTTCCAGAAAGATGAGCCCACTACAACAAGCTGGGTACGCTTAGAAAGCTTAACGTGTACTTTCAGGGAATATATGGTTTATGGGGGATATTCCAAATGTAAAGGGTTGGTTTGGTAGAAAAAGCACAAGGTGCGCACTTTGTCTGCAGAGCTGAAATTTTTAAGTAAATTACCGTTATGCGCATGCTTTACTTTGGTGTGTTTGGCAACTCTTTCCTTGACAGAACCTATGCATGTTGGTATCATTCTGTTTGGGGGATGTTGCTTTTTCAATAGCCCAAACATTGCTTTAAAGAGACACTGGAGTTGGCTGCAGGAGCCCAAAAATTGGATGAATCACACCCTGGAGTTGCAAGCAGGAGCAGCAGCCCAAACATTACTTGAAAGACACTGGATTTGGCTGCAGGAGCCCAAAAATTGGATGAATCACACCCTGGAGTTGCAAGCAGCAGCAGGAGCCCAAACATTGCTTTAAAGAGACACTGGAGTTGGCTGCAGGAGCCCAAAAATTGGATGAATAACACCCTGGAGTTGCAAGCAGCAGCAGGAGGCCGAACATTGCTTTAAAGAGACACTGGATTTGGCTGCAGGAGCCCAAAAATTGGATGAATCACACCCTGGAGTTGCAAGCAGCAGGAGCCCAAACATTGCTTTAAAGAGACACTGGATTTGGCTGCAGGAGCCCAAAAATTGGATGAATCACACCCTGGAGTTGCAAGCAGCAGCAGCAGGAGCCCAAACATTGCTTTAAAGAGACACTGGAGTTGGCTGCAGGAGCCCAAAAATTGGATGAATCACACCCTGGAGTTGCAAGCAGCAGCAGCAGCAGCAGGAGCCCAAACATTACTTTAAAGAGACACTGGATTTGGCTGCAGGAGCCCAAAAATTGGATGAATCACACCCTGGAGTTGCAAGCAGCAGCAGCAGGAGCAGCAGCAGCATTGCTTTAAAGAGACACTGGAGTTGGCTGCAGGAGCCCAAAAATTGGATGAATCGCACCCTGGAGCAGCAAGCAGCAGCCGCAGGAGCCCAAACATTGCTTTAAAGAGACACTGGAGTTAGCTGCAGAAGCCCAAAAATTGGACGAATCACACCCTGGAGTTGCAAGCAGCAGCAGCAGGAGCAGCAGCAGCAGGAGCCCAAACATTGCTTTAAAGAGACACTGGAGTTGGCTGCAGGAGCCCAAAAATTGGATGAATCACACCATGGAGTTGCAAGCAGCAGCAGGAGCAGCAGCAGTATAAGCAGGAGCCCAAACATTGCTTTAAAGAGACACTGGATTTGGCTGCAGGAGCCCAAAAATTGGATGAATCACACCCTGGAGTTGCAAGCAGCAGCAGGAGCCCAAATATTGCTTTAAAGAGACACTGGAGTTGGCTGCAGGAGCCCAAAAATTGGATGAATTACACCCTGGAGTTGCAAGCAGCAGCAGGAGCCCAAACATTGCTTGAAAGAGACACTGGAGTTGGCAGCAGGAGCCCAAAAATTGGATGAATCACACCCTGGAGTTGGGAGCAGCAGCAGCAGGAGCCCAAACATTGCTTTAATGAGACACTGGAGTTGGCTGCAGGAGCCCAAAAATTGGACGAATCACACCCTGGAGTTGCAAGCAGCAGCAGCAGGAGCAGGAGCCCAAACATTGCTTTAAAGAGACACTGGAGTTGGCTGCAGGAGCCCAAAAATTGGATGAATCACACCCTGGAGTTGCAAGCAGGAGCAGCAGCCCAAACATTACTTGAAAGACACTGGATTTGGCTGCAGGAGCCCAAAAATTGGATGAATCACACCCTGGAGTTGCAAGCAGCAGCAGGAGCAGGAGCCCAAACATTGCTTTAAAGAGACACTGGAGTTGGCTGCAGGAGCCCAAAAATTGGATGAATAACACCCTGGAGTTGCAAGCAGCAGCAGGAGGCTGAACATTGCTTTAAAGAGACACTGGATTTGGCTGCAGGAGCCCAAAAATTGGATGAATCACACCCTGGAGTTGCAAGCAGCAGGAGCCCAAACATTGCTTTAAAGAGACACTGGATTTGGCTGCAGGAGCCCAAAAATTGGATGAATCACACCCTGGAGTTGCAAGCAGCAGCAGCAGGAGCCCAAACATTGCTTTAAAGAGACACTGGAGTTGGCTGCAGGAGCCCAAAAAATGGATGAATCACACCCTGGAGTTGCAAGCAGCAGCAGCAGCAGGAGCCCAAACATTGCTTTAAAGAGACACTGGATTTGGCTGCAGGAGCCCAAAAATTGGATGAATCACACCCTGGAGTTGCAAGCAGGAGCAGCAGCAGCATTGCTTTAAAGAGACACTGGAGTTGGCTGCAGGAGCCCAAAAATTGGATGAATCACACCCTGGAGTAGCAAGCAGCAGCCGCAGGAGCCCAAACATTGCTTTAAAGAGACACTGGAGTTAGCTGCAGAAGCCCAAAAATTGGACGAATCACACCCTGGAGTTGCAAGCAGCAGCAGCAGGAGCAGCAGCAGCAGGAGCCCAAACATTGCTTTAAAGAGACACTGGAGTTGGCTGCAGGAGCCCAAATATTGGATGAATCACACCATGGAGTTGCAAGCAGCAGCAGGAGCAGCAGCAGTATAAGCAGGAGCCCAAACATTGCTTTAAAGAGACACTGGAGTTGGCTGCAGGAGCCCAAAAATTGGATGAATCACACCCTGGAGTTGCAAGCAGCAGCAGGAGCCCAAATATTGCTTTAAAGAGACACTGGAGTTGGCTGCAGGAGCCCAAAAATTGGATGAATTACACCCTGGAGTTGCAAGCAGCAGCAGGAGCCCAAACATTGCTTGAAAGAGACACTGGAGTTGGCAGCAGGAGCCCAAAAATTGGATGAATCACACCCTGGAGTTGGCAGCAGCAGGGGCCCAAACATTACTTTAAAGAGACACTAGATTTGGCTGCAGGAGCCCAAAAATTGGATGAATCACACCCTGGAGTTGGGAGCAGCAGCAGCAGGAGCCCAAACATTGCTTTAATGAGACACTGGAGTTGGCTGCAGGAGCCCAAAAATTGGACGAATCACACCCTGGAGTTGCAAGCAGCAGCAGCAGGAGCAGGAGCCCAAACATTGCTTTAAAGAGACACTGGAGTTGGCTGCAGGAGCCCAAAAATTGGATGAATCACACCCTGGAGTTGCAAGCAGCAGCAGCAGCAGTATAAGCAAGAGCCCAAACATTGCTTTAAAGAGACACTGGATTTGGCTGCAGGAGCCCAAAAATTGGATGAATCACACCCTGGAGTTGCAAGCAGCAGCAGCAGGAGCACAAACATTGCTTGAAAGATACCCTGGAGTTGGCAGCAGCAGCAGGAGCCCAAAAATTGACTGACAAACCCTGGAGTTGGCAGCAGCAGCAGGAACCCAGAAATTGGCTGGAAGGCACCCTGAAGTTGGCAGCAGCAGGAGCACAAACATGAGCTGGAAGGCACACCCTGGAGTAGGCAGCAGCATAAGCAGCAGCGGGATCATCCCGTATTCCTGCCGACTGACAAATAAAGTGGCTTCCTCAAAGGGGCTGAGCAAAAAGCAGGTGTCACGTATGAGCTGCCACTGGTTGACATTGAAGTTACACAGGGGAGTCCCCCTATCCGCTTGGATCATCAGGAAATCCATGATGGCTTTTCTCTGTTCATATAATCGGTCCAACATGTGAAGGGTGGAAACATCGCAAATCAGACTATGTTGGGGGCTACCGTTCTGACGCTGTAGCTCAAGAAGGGTGTGTTTGGTGGTGTCGGAGTGGCTGAAGTGCATGCAAAGTTTCCTTGAACTTGTTAGGATGTCTTGCATATGGGGGGAACACTTCAGAAACCGCTTGACAACCAGATTGAAGACGTGAGCCATGCAGGGCGCATGGGTCAGGCTTCCTTGGCGCAGAGCAGACAAAATGTTCTTCCCATTGTCGGTAACCATGATTCCCATTTTAAGTTTTCTTGGAGTAAGCCATGTTTGGATTTCCTGATGAATAAATTTAAGCAGTTCCTCCCCTGTGTGACTCCGTTCGCCAAGACAAACCATGTGAAGCACAGCGTGACACCTCCATGCCAAGCACACATCGTAGACTGGAGGGGCACTGAAACTTGAAGCCCCTTCATCACCCGGCTCCCAAGTGCGATCGGCTTCATCATCATCATCACCGAGTTGTGGCTGCATGTCACTGATGTTCTTGGTTTCCTGAACAGTGTCTGGCGCAGGAGCTGGAACGCTCGCAACACCCACGACACTGTCCACATCACTATTTGTCTGCCTAGCTAAAGAAGCCACCTCAATTTCTTGGCTGGGCAATAGCTGCTGACTGTCCTCTATCTGATCGTCGTCCTCACTAAAGAGTGGAGCTGAACCCAAAGCATAGGATATGTCGCTGGGGGAGGGAACGGCGTAGGACAGAGGAAATGGGAGGACAGGGACTGCTCTCGTGGCATGCCAACTTAGGGTTGTGTCAGAGGAACCTACCAACCCTAGACTGGGGGTCTCAGATGTAACTTGTGATGATGTTGATGAGCGCGTTAACCAATCTACCACGGCAGATGTGTTACTGGTGGAGACACGACCGCTAGCAGATACTGGCAGTTCAGGTCTCTCACCGTGACTCCTGCTGCCACTCGCTCCCAGTCTGCTGCGACCTCTGCCTGCTGAATCTTGGCCTCTGCCACTCCTCTTTGAACATCCTTGCACTTGTCTGCCTGATATTTTTATGTATTTGAAATACGCAATAGGTACAATAAAAAATGTGTTTTCTTTAAAAAGAAGAAGCTAAATCAAGCGAGGGGCTGCTTCTCTGCACCAGATACTATGACAATTGGCAATATGAGATACCCTAGTGTTTTGGCAGCAGACCAAAAACCAATTCAAAATGCAATAGTTTGATTAAGCTGAGGAAGGATGAACAAGCGTATTTATTATAACAGATAGGCTGCTAAGTGCAGGTTTGGGATACCCTGTGGCCTAGTGTTTTGGCAGCAGGACAAAAAACAATTCAAAATGCAATAGTTTGCTTAAGCTGCGGAAGGATCAACAAGCGTATTTAGTATAACAGATAGGCTGCTAAGTGCAGGTTTGGGATACCCTGCGGCCTAGTGTTTTGGCAGCAGACCAAAAACCAAATCAAAATGCAATAGTTTGATTCCGCTGAAGAAGGATGAACAAGCGTATTTAGTATAACAGATAGGCTGCTAAGTGCAGGTTTGGGATGCCCTGCGGCCTAGTGTTTTGGCAGCAGGACTAAAACCAATTCAAAATGCAATAGCTTAATAAAGCTGATGCTGAACAACGCTGTTTTAGTATAACAGATAGGGTGCCACGTGGTGGTTTGGGATACCCTGTGGCCTTGTGTATTTAAAGCAGACCAAAACCGATTCAAAATGCAATAACTTAATAAAGCTGAGGCTGTAGACGCTTATTTAGTATAACAGAGGGTGCAACGTGGTGGTTTGGGATACCCTGCGGCCTGGTGCATTTAAAGCAGACCAAAACCAATTCAAAATGCAATAACTTAATAAAGCTGAGGCTGTAGACACTTATTTAGTATAACAAATAGGGTGCAAGGTGATGGTTTGGGATACCCTGCGGCCTGGTGTATTGACAGCAGGACAAAAACCAATTCAAAATGCAATAACTTAATAAAGCTGAGGCTGAACAACGCTTATTTAGTATAACCGATAGGCTGCTAAGTGCAGCTTTGGGATGCCCATGGGGCCTGGTGTATTTAAAGCAGACCCCAAAATATTAACACTAATCCAGTTATTTAACCCTTTCGCTGCCAGCCTACCTGCAGCTTTTGTCACACTGTTGCCAGACCATGTTTCACTATTTTGCACTCCCCATGTTCAACTGTGATTTTTGAAAAGATTTCCAGGGATTTCCAAGGCAAATTATATATTGTTTTTTTCAGCAGAGTCTGGGCTTTAACATAAAATGTCTTGTTTGTCATTTGTCAAGTGTATTTTTAATATTTTGGGGTAAAATATGTGAAAAAAAATAAAAAAAATCTATTTTTTACAATTTGTAGTGTATTTTTGTAATAAAAAATGTAAGTTTGTCAATAAAATCTTATTGCGTGTGAAATCCCAATTTCTCCCGGTTACAACGTTACCACATATGTATTGGTAGGCACCCTTTCCTGTCCAGGAGACTCCCCCAAACTGAAACAGCACTTTTAGAATAAATACAGCTATGCTAAGCGCTATGTGCAGCTTGCAGTTTTTTTAATAAAAACAACCCTTTACACTTGAAATACCCCCCACAAACTATATATTCTCTGGAAATACACACTTCAAGCTTTCTAGGAGTACCAGGCCTGTTGATTTTGCCACAGTTTTCTGGAAGTTCTCCCTCAATGTATTCTTTGGTTACACAGAGCTTCCCTAAAAATGTATAAAAAAAGCAAGATCAAAGCCACATTTTCCTAAAAAAAAATATATGCAAACAAGAAAAAACAAGTTAATCTTAAAAAGCAACATCCCCTGAACCAAACGATACCCAACATGCATAGCTACTGTCAAAAGAAGAGTTGCCAAAACCCAAGAAGTAAAGCATGTGCACAATGGTAATTTTGCTTGAAAATTTCAGCTCTGCAGACAAAGTGAACACCTTGCGCTTTTTCTACCAAAACAACTCTTTACATTTGGAATACCCCCCACAAACCATACATTCTTGAAAGTACACATGGCAAGCTTTCTAAGCGTACCCAGCATGTTGTAGTGGGCCATCTTTCTGGAAGTAATCCCTCAAGGAATTCTTTGGTCGCACAGGGTTCCCTTAAAAAATGTATAATAAAGCAGAATAAAAAATGAGTTTTCCTAAAATATCAATATGCAAACAAGAAAAAACAAGCTAAATCTAAAAGCGCAAGGTCCCCCGAGCAGAACGATACCCAACATGCATAGGTACTTTTAACCCTTTTAACAGCCAGCCTACTTGAGGTTTTGTCACCCTCTCTTGACAGGTAATTTTTAACCATTTTGCGCTATGCTTAACTGTGATTTTTGCAGGTATTTCCAGGAAAATGATATATTTTATTTTTGCGGCAGAGTTTAGGCTTTAACATGAATTGTCTTGTTTGTAATTTTTTTACTGTTTTTTAAAATATTTTTGAGTAAATTCAACAAAACAAAAAACATTTTTTTTTAGAAAATTGTCTCCTTTATTTCAAATAAAACCTTTTTTTTTTTTAAAGAAAACCATATTGCATGTGAAAGCCCCATTTCTCCCGATTACAACGGTACCACATATGTATATGTATCGGTAGCCCCCCGTTACTGTTCAGAAGACCCCCCCAAACTGAAAAGAACACTTTATAACATGTAAAAATAAAATACAACTACAATCCACACTATAAAGGGTTAAATCAAGAAAAAAATTGGCATGGGGGGGGGTAATCCCCATTTTTTTTTAATTTTAAGGGCTAAAAACCCTTAAAAATTCCCATAACAATGACATGGGGTCCCCCCTACCCAGCATAACCAGCCCGGGGATCAGCTATGCAGAGCTTGTAGAACAGGGCGCAGGGGCCAGCTTTGGTGGCCCCCTGCCCTGCCAAGTACAAGCCCGCACCGCCTAAATCAGCCCGGGCCCTTCTGCCCCCCCCGGGCTTCAGGGAGGCAGGTAATAGGGGGGCCGGGGTTAATGGCAAGTCACCCGCTAGCCGCAGGTGACTTGACAGCTCCCCAGCCATGTGAACTGGTATAGGCGTTTCATGGACTCCTTACAAGTTCACAATGGACCAACACCCAGGGCTGATCGGCCCGGGAATCAATAAGATTCCCAGACCGTTCTATTCCCTCCCCCCGGGGCATCCAAAATCGGGATGCCCCTCTGTGTGAAACCCCCCGGAACACCCGCTACCACTTACCTGAATCCCGGTCCTACGGCGCATGCGCGGGCCGCATCCCCGCTATCCCTGTTAGAGGGAAGTGGGGGATGTGGTCTCCAGCACGCTCAGAGTGGCTGAGCTTAGACGTCTCTTAGACGTCCATAACTCAGCCGCTCTGAGCGCGCTGATTGGACGAGCGGATGCGCATGCACCATAGGATCGGGGTGAGATGAGTTATTGTTGGGCGATCGGGGGGTTTCACAGAGCGGGGGCATCCCCGATCGGGATGCCCCAGGGGAAAGGACCAATACCCAGGATAGTCAAAATCCTGGGTGTTGGTCCACTTTAAATGTAAAAAAAAAACACAAACACACCACAAAATGATGGAAGCATTTTTTACCTGCTGTGTAATAGGACATAAGCGGTAAATAAAAAAAAAAAAATTGACATAGGGTCCCCCATTTTTTTGGGGAATTTTAAGGGTTAAAAACCTTAAAAAATGACGTAGCGTCCCCCCTACCCAGCATTACCGACGCGGGCCAGCTATGGGGGCTTGTAGAACAGGGCGCAGGGGCCAGCGTTGGTGGCCCCTGGCCCTGCAGGCTACTAGCCCACATAGCCACTAAGTGGCCCGGGCTCTTCTGCCCCCCCCCGGCCGTTGGGGAGGCAGGTAATGGGGGGGCTGGGGGTTAATGGCAAGTCACCCACTAGCCGCAGGTTTAATTTTATTAAAAAAAAATTTTTTTACTGTACTTACCTCAGATTGTAAGCTCTTGTCCCACGCCGCTGTGCTGACAGATGCTGGTGATCGGCATCCAGAGAAGGGGGAGGCAGGAGATCAGAGGATCTCCTGCCACCTCCTTCCCCGGCACCGATCACCGGCATCTGACAGCTGAGAAGGCTGAAGCCTGAGATCGGGGCCGGGATGAAGTCATAAGCCCCACCCCCAAGGGCCGCCATCGAGGAGTAAAGGGGAGAGAGCCTCTCGGGCTCACTCCTGAAGATCGGTAAGTCCTGGGGGGGGATCGGAGGCCCCCAGGTGAAGAGGAGGGACAGCGGGAGCCAGCGCACACGCAGGTAAGTGAATGTCATTTATTTTTTTTTTTTACAGTTAGCAGCTGCTGCTGCCAAAGCGGAGGGGGGCCTATCCTGGGGGCTCTCCTGGAGCCATCCGAGCCCCCAAATTAAAGAGGAGACCCGGCCGGATCCAACGAGGGTCAGGTGAGTATTCTTTATTTTTATTTTTTAAACTAGCAGCGGGGAAAGTCAAGCACGTAACACCTACGGGCTTGGCACTTAAGGCCCAGCCAAGCCAGCACGTAGGTGTTACGTGCTTGGCACTTAAAGGGTTAAATGCTTGTGTGTAACAGATAGGGTTACATAAGGCACTGCATAGATGGCAAGCACAGTGGCCTGGTGTGTTTAAAGCAGACCCAAAAATATTAACACTAATCCAGTTATTTAAATGCTTGTGTGTAACAGATAGGGTTACATAAGGCACTGCATAGATGGCAAGCACAGTGGCCTGGTGTATTTAAAGCAGACCCAAAAATATTAACACTAATGCAGTTATTTAAATGCTTGTGTGTAACAGATAGGGTTACATAAGGCACTTCATAGATGGCATGCACATTTGCAAGGCAGATTACTGTTTACAGCACAAAGAAATCAAATTGAATTGAAAACTGATCAGGCAAATCACCCTGTCACTTTTATGCTGTCCCTGGATTGTTCCGGTTTTCCACTATCTTTCCCTGGCTCTGTCTGCCTCTCCCTAAATCTCCCTACCTATCTGTAAATCTCCCTACCTATCTGTAACTCTCCCTACCTATCGCTAACTGTCTGTCCCTGTCTGCAGCAACCACCGCTGTCTCACGAATGCAAGTCTGAAATGCGCACAAGCAAGATGGCCGCCGCTTTATATAGCACGGTGACGTCACCGGGCTTCCTGGCTTCTGATAGGCTGCATGTGACTGTCCCATCATACCTTACCCCAGGGTACATGTCTGGACATGTGCGTCCCCCATCTTAGAATGCCTGTCATTGAAATGAATGGAGTTTAAAGGAAAACTTCGATCGATCGAATCGCGGGGAAATTCGGATTCGTTAAGAATCGAATTTTCCATGAAATTCGGAACTAATCCGGGTTCGTCCGGATCGATTCGCTCATCCCTAATGTATACTGACGCTATGCGCTGTTCTTCAGTGTCAACCTGCCATGCTTGATTACGTCTATTTTCCATCAGACCATGATTATTTGCTATGGACTCAATGTCAAAGTTCCTACAGTCCATGACCAATGCTACATTCCACAGTACACCATGTTGCTCTGCAACTGTCCCACTTTGCACCTGCCTTGCCACGTTATGTAACCTATGCTTATAGAGTGAGATGATAATGTGATACTTCACGGTTTTGCTTTTATACCTCCTTGGTACCATTTGTGGGATAGTGTAAATACCCAAATATGCCCTCTACCTCTATGGTGTTTATTTGCCAAGTACTTGCATACTTGGAATTTTTTTGTGGGGGGTGGGAGGAAATAACATGAGTGGGGAGTTGAAATATCTAAATATATATCTACAATTGCACAACAACAATTAAACAGATAAAACCTATTAATATTTAAAGTAGTAACTATAGTTTTAATTTTATCTGATATTTGGATTAATCAGGTTATTAACAGCAAAAGTAGACATGTCATTAAAACGTGATGAGGGATCTAGTTTTTTTATTGTACAGACAGCATTTTAACTTTTTAACTATATCTCCTCTCAGAATTATTTCCTTTTACTAAGTACTTTTATCCAAGTAATACAAACTCTGTGTTTTTTCTTCTGTTGATCAATATAAAAGTCTCTCTGCGGGAATATTCAGGTCAATTAGTTCAAGCTGCCTTGTTCTTCTAAGAAAGGCACAAAAACAACAGAATCTGTGTAATGTAGGTTTCTGCAGAACCTTAGTAACTCTTGAATAACTTGAGTTAAAATGTTTTATAGGGGGTCTTGAGACTAATATGTCAAATAACTATTACATATTACATATATAACCTTACATATGTTTAGTCTGCAGAAACTCTTGCCTTGATCCCCACTTTGTTGAAATTTATTTTATAGTATCTTTCATTACTTATCTTTATTTAAACTTAAAGTACATTTTCAGGCAATGTCATAAAATAATCTACTACTGTATTCCAAATGGGCACAGAAAGAGCATGCAGTGGCATCCCCAGCTTCTCTGACGGAAACTTATCCAAATGTGGGACATCTCTCATTACTGTACCATAAGTCACAGATGAATTTGGTCTGGTTTAAAGCAGACTTTCAGTTCAACCTGACTTGAAACCTACTCCCTCTCACAATCTAAGGCATCTTATTTTGGGTACCCTGCTGTGCTCTGGTCACCAGGTCCACACTTAAAACTCTTAAAGGAGCCACAGCACTCAACCCTGTTAGCTTGCAGACCAGACTACAATCTGTCTCTAAACTTGGTTAAAAACAGAGGACTCGGTCACACACATCTGCAGAAGTATGCTTAAGCTGCACCACTACGCCAAAGTGCCTCTGTGGGGTGCAGTCCTAACTCTAATCTCTGAGAGCCCATTTGGGACATACAGTGCAAAAGATAAATTGGGAGCAGGCTTACCTGAGGTTGCCCTAAACCTCTCAAGTGCAAGCCATGGGGTGGAAGGGTCAAAGACCTTGCAATACAGCCTAGACCCCACACACCATGTGCTTGCACAAATTCAAAAGAAACAAAGGGGGGGTGGCAGCCGCTCAGACCATTTTATAACTAACCTGGGAGGTGCACGTTAGCAGGGCAATTAGTACACAAAAGTCTTAAAGGAGCCACAGCACTCAACCCTAAACTTAAAACTGCCAGCATGCAGGATCCCACATTTTGATATCAACTTGCTGCACTGCACTTTACTTTCTCTTTACGGGATGGGCCTAAGGTAGTTAAGAGTCTTCTGGTCCGAGTTGTGTTGCACATAGCTGTCAAGCAGCACGCCATAACATCATCGAGAATGAGGGTCACAGACTTGGCAGTAAACCAGATAAGTCATATATGACTTTTGTTCCGGTTATGATTTCTAGGAGACATACATACCCAAACCCCTGCCCTAGCAGCACACTCACCTAGCTGTGATCCTTCACTATAGTCAAATATGGCTCAAAAAGAATGAACAGCGGTGTCTCCTTGCTACCCTGCTTTGTGCTTTCGCACTAGCAGACTGCCAAGTATTTCCTATGCTGAATTTGTGTACAGAGGTAGATAGCAGTTAGCCAAGTATGCTGCTGGGGTGGGGTTGTAGGGTGTCCAAAGTGCCATGCTGGTTGCACTGGGAATGCCCAATCACCAAAAATATGGCTAATTCGGACAAACAAACTAAATATAGGCATGTTAAGCTCATCAAGGCCCAAGACCAGTCTTTTTACAAAACGCATTCTCTTATACGTTTAGGATTTTTAGAATTCAAACTAACGGTTAGAGTTTTAAAATTACATTTGTGCAAGGTGCAAAAAATTTGACATTTATGTTTCCCTTTGTAGCTCTAACATCCACTTGTTTTTGCCCAGAATATATTTAAAAAATCTTGAGGAGAAGAAAAGAAAGTATTTGAGAAACCACAAAGCATCTTTGAAATAGGTTTAATAACTGCATGCTGGAGATGCTCAAATTACAGGTAAGCTTTTAGAAACCTTGCTTTCTAATTACATACATGCAAATGATGAGGTTAGTAAAATGCAGTTATTTTTCACATTAACAGCTGTCAGAAATGTTAAGATCACCCGCCAGTATCAGTTTCCCAACTAGCTCCCCCAGCCAATGTTTATGTCAGAGTACAGATGTAGAATTTCACACTGCACTGATTGCCAACAGGTTGATATTATGATGACAAACCATTCAGTAGTGGCTTTCCACAAACAGATTTTTACAGGATGCTAATTCTTTTGGTGAATTTCCAAGCGTTTAAAATAAAACCAATGGAACCTCTGGACAACTGATTTGAGCCGAGTAAGAACTTTTGGCAACAAATACTTTCTACCACACTTGAAGCTGGATTCAAAAGTAAACAGTGCCGGGATCATAAATCAGCCGTGTAAGCTTAAGCTGCATTCAAAAAAAAAAAAAAAAAAAAATGGTTGCCAAGGTTCAATTTCAGATCAGCCCCTGTTCACATTTTCATTTGTATTAGGTGACGCATTAAGCTACTGCATTGAAAATTCACAGCTGGATTAAAGCTGGAGAATGGTCATTAAAGAGACAGTAACACTTCCAGACTGTGTGAGATTACCACTAGGGATGAGCGAACTTTTGAAAAATTTGATTTGGCTCATTCGCCAAATTTTCAGACAAAATTTGTTTCGGTCCGAATTTATTTGCGATGAATCGCTATTAAAAACGGCAATTTCTGAGCTTCCTAGAGCCTCAATAGGGTTGTAAACCATTCTGCCTTGCTGTAACACGCATAGGATGCATGCTGGGTTAGTGAAATAATACTGTAAATAATTATGACATATCTGATGGCAGATCAGAGGCATCTCTTATAGAATCGCAGAGAGGCAAAATTGCAGAGAGTTGAGGGGTCCCTATATTGCCTGAAAAACACACCCTGGAGCTGGCAGCAGCAGGAGCCCAAATATTGGCTGAAACACATCCTGGAGTTGGCAGCAGGAGCCCAAAAATTGGCTGAATGACACCCTGGAGTTGCAAGCAGCAGCAGCCCAAACATAGCTTGAAAGAGACACTGGAGTTGGCAGCAGGAGCCCAAAAATTGGCTGAATGACACCCTAGAGTTGCAAGCAGCAGCAGGAGCCCAAACCTAGCTTGAAAGAGAAACTGGAGTTGGCAGCAGGAGCCCAAAAATGGGCTGAATGACACCCTGGAGTTGCAAGCAGCAGCAGCCCAAACATAGCTTGAAAGAGAAACTGCAGTTGGCAGCAGGAGCCCAAAAATTGGCTGAATGACACCCTAGAGTTGCAAGCAGCAGCAGCAGGAGCCCAAACCTAGCTTGAAAGAGAAACTGGAGTTGGCAGCAGGAGCCCAAAAATGGGCTGAATGACACCCTGGAGTTGCAAGCAGCAGCAGCCCAAACATAGCTTGAAAGAGACACTGCAGTTGGCAGCAGGAGCCCAAAAATTGGCTGAATGACACCCTGGAGTTGCAAGCGGAAGCAGCAGCAGCCCAAAAATAGCTTGAAAGAGACACTGGAGTTGGCAGCAGGAGCCCAAAATTGGCTGAATGACACCCTGGAGTTGCAAGCAGCAGCAGCCCATACATAGCTTGAAAGAGACACTGGAGTTGGCAGCAGGAGCCCAAAAATTGTCTGAATGACACCCTGGAGTTGCAAGCAGCAGGAGCCCAAACATAGCTTGAAAAAGACACTGGAGTTGGCAGCAGGAGCCCAAAAATTGGCTGAATGACACCCTGGAGTTGCAAGCAGCAGCAGCAGGAGCTCAAACATAGCTTGAAAGAGACACTGGAGTTGGCAGCAGGAGCCCAAAAATTGGCCTAAAGACACACTGCAGTTGGCAGCAGCAGCAGGAGGCCAAACATAGCTTGAAAGAGACACTGGAGTTGGCAGCAGGAGCCCAAAAATTGGCTAAATGACACCCTGGAGTTGCAAGCAGCAGCCCAAACCGAGCTTGAAAGAGACACTGGAGTTGGCAGCAGGAGCCCAAACATAGCTTGAAAGACACACTGGACCAATTCTACAGGTGAGTACCTCACAGAATTGTGTTTTTTCTTCCAATCCATTCCAGACACTCCTTACGCTTGGGATCTCCAAAAGCAGTGCCATCTATGGGCGGGATCCCCTAACGCAGAACAGCAGGTAGTTCATTTCACTACTGCCTGAAGAATCTTTCGACCAACCACAGCGTCAGCTGAGGCTCTAACATCCACCTTGTAAAATTTGGTAGATGTATGAACCGAAGCCCAGGTGGCAGTTTTGCAAACCTGTTCCACCGAAGCCTGATGCTGAAAAGCCCAAGAAGCACCAATGGAGTGGAATGGGCCATGACCCGAAAAGGGGGTTCCTTCCCCTTGGTCGAGTAGGCTCTTCCTACTGCCTGCCTAATCCACTAACTGACAGTGGCTTTAGCTGGCAGAAGCCCCTTTCTCGGCCCTCCCGATATAACCAAAAAAGGAAATCCGTTTTGCGGAAGGAATCTGTATCTGCCAAGTAATATCTTACGGCTCTGACTACATCTAAAGAATGAAGCGCCCTTTCCTTAGCATTAGCTGGGACTGGGCATAAAGAAGGTAAGTTACCTCTTGATTAAGGTGAAGGGAGAGACGACCTTAGGTAAAAAAATCAGGCTTAAACCGAAAAACTACCTTGTCTCTGTGTAACTCAAAATAAGGAGACTTCATACATAAGGCGGCTAACTTAGAAACACGCCGCACAGAGGTGATTGCCACCAAAATTAACACCTTAAGCGTCAAAATGCCCAATGGAGCGTCAATCATAGGATCAAGGGGAGAACCCTGCAGAGCCGACAACACCAGATTCAACACCAGATTAGGGGGCAGTTGAGGCCTAGATACAAGGGGAGCGCATTTGCGACCGGAGGGCTGAAGGATCGAATACCGGTCCTGGGACAAGACCGAAGTGCTCTTGAGCAAGGCACCCAACCCCGCAACTGCTCCCCGGGCGCCACAATTAGGGCAGCCCACTGCTCCGAGCATGTGCACACTCACTGCACGGATGGGTCAAATGCGGAGGATGAATTCCTATGTGTGCGCAAGCATACAATGGCCATCTACGCATTAAAAAATTGAAAAATTTAAATTAAGTCCTACACTGGTAAAATAGACGCGCGGAGGTCGGACATGAGTGACCCCCTGAAAAAAAGTCTTAATGAGCCTCTTACTAGCGATAGACTTCTGGAAAAAAATAGCCAAGGCCGATACATGCCCTTTTATGGTGCTTAACTGTAGGCCCATTTCTAAGCCATCTTGTAGAAATTCTAGAATTCTAGAAATTGAATACTTTCTGCACGAAAAATTCCTAGCCTCACACCAGGATATGAACGACCGCCAGACCCTGTAGTACATCATGGAAGACGACTTCTTCCGGGCCGGAATCATGGTATGAATAACCTTGGCCGATAAACCTTTCTCTGCTAAGATTGAGGTTTCAATAGCCAAGCCGTTAAAGCCAGCATCTGTAAATTCGGGCGCTGAAGCGCCCCCTGAGTGAGAAGATCTGGCTCGACCGGTAGGCGCCGATGGTCTACCGACCTCCTTGTTATGTCTGAAAACCAACTTCTTCTTGGCCAATGAGGAGCTACTAGAATGGTAGGTACCCCCTCCTGAGCTATCTTTCCTAATACACGGCTCAGTAGCGGAAGCCTGGAAAAAAAGTACAGAATCTTGAACCTTGCCCAAGAGACTGACCGGGGATCCGTTGCTATGACAAGAGGGTCCCTTGATAGGGACATGAAATTCGTCCGTTTGTGATTGTGTCTGGATGCAAAAGATCCACTTCCAGACACCCCCAGCGAAGACAAAGGGCTTGAAAGACCTTCCGACTGAGGGACCATTGTCTCCAATGCAGAACCTTCCTGCGGTGGTCGGACATGAGTCTCAGAGTGTCGGCCTCCTGGTTTTCTACCCCCGGGATGTAAACTGCCGAGATGCAGGGAACATTCTCCTCTGCTCAAGTCCGAATCTGGCTTACTTCCTCTTGAGCACTCTGGCTCCGGGTACCCCCCTGATGATTGATATAGGCTACTGCCGTCCTATTGTCCGACTGGACCTGGACTGCCTGCCCCTTTAAGCTGGGGGTCAGATACTGAAGCACTAGTCGGATTGCTCTTAATTCCAATATATTTATGAGAAGCTGACACTCCTTCGGCCCCCATTGTCCCTGGATCTTCTGTCTGCCAGATGCCCCCCCCCAACCTGTGAGACTTGCATCCGGGGAAACGATCTGCCACTGTGGTGTCAGAAAGGACCTGCCTACAGACAGATGAAGAGGGTCCATCCACCACAGAAGAGATTGCCTGGCCGAGGGCGTCAGAACAAAAAGCTTGATCCAGCGACTGTGGGGCTCGATCCTAGTTTGCCAACAGATTCCACTGAAGAAGCCTCATGTGAAACTGGGCAAAAGGTATGGCCTTGAAGCAGGCTACCATAAGGCCTACTAGCTTCATCCCTAGCCGAATGGTCGGCTGCCGGCAAGCCAGTAAGTACTCCATTTGATTTTGAATTAGCAGAGCCTTCTGCTCTGGTAGAAACACTTTGACTTGAACCGTGTCCAGAATCATTCCTAAGAAATTCCTTACTGGCGCCGGAGTGATATGGGACTTCGGATAATTGATCACCCAGCCGAACTCTTTCAGAGTTGATAGGACCATCTGTGTATCTTTCATGATCCGCTGAAGAGACCCGCTAAAACTAAAAGATTGTCCAAATATGGAATGATGCATATCCCCTGGCTCCTGAAAATGGCTATGAGACCCGCCAAACTTTGGTGAACACTCTTGGAGCCGAGGATATACCGAATGGGAAAGCCACAAACTGGAAGTGCTGGTCTTCCAGGGCAAACCTCAGGAACTTCTGATGCCCTGGAAAAATTGGAACATGCAGATATGCGTCCCTTAAGTCTATAGTAGTCATAAGATCCCCGGGCCGAACTACTCTTGTTGCTGACCTTAGCGTCTCCATGCGGAAAGGTTTCACGCGGATATCCTGTTGAGACCCTTTAAGTCTAAAATGGGATGCATCGACCCGTCCTTTTTGGGGATTGTGAACAGGTTGGAGTAAAACCCCTGACCTTCCTCCTAAAAGGGTACCCGACAAATTACCCCTTTTTGAAGGAGATGCTGAACTGCGGGTCTCAGGGCATCTATCTTTGACTGGTTCCGGGATGCCCCTGACCAAAGGAACCTTGCAGGTGGTCTGGCTGCAAACTCGATCTTGTAGCCTGATGACACCACCTCTAGGATCCAAAGATCCGCCACGTGGTGCCTCCAGATATGAGCAAAATGCAAAAGCCGTCCCTCAACCTGCTTGGGTGAGGGCG
Source organism: Gastrophryne carolinensis (assembly GCA_027917425.1). Lineage (NCBI taxonomy): Eukaryota > Metazoa > Chordata > Amphibia > Anura > Microhylidae > Gastrophryne > Gastrophryne carolinensis. The sequence goes on from CM051241.1 coordinate 55,330,760, forward strand.
CCCCCTCATGCTGGAGTGGGCTTGGCTGGAGGATTAGGCCCACTTCTCCAGGCCCCTCCTGCCCTACATGCTCTGCCTCTACCTCAAAAATCTCTACGGGAGCAAGGACGAAAGGTCCCTCTGCCAGTCCAAAAGAGTCGATATGATGAGGTCCTCTGAAAAGGCCGAGTTGTCCTCTTCCTCTGAGGCAGTTTGCCATCCTTCACCATACCGTCCAGTTTTTCTCCCAAAAATCTGCTCCCTAAAAAAGGTAGACCTATAAGAGCTTTCTTAGTGGCGGCAACCGCCAACCATTGTCTTAGCCATAAGGAACGGCGCAAGGCCACAAGCAGAGCAGAAGTTCTAGCAGCTAGCCTGACTGCATCATCCATCGCAGTGATAGCGAACGAGTTAAAGTCCAAACAATCTTTAAAATCTTTGGACTCTTGAATAAGCCTGCGAGACTTAGCCCTGGCTAAACCTTTTCTTCATCTTCTTCCTTGAAGCCAGGGACACAATGGCCAATGGCCACAGGACATAGAAAGGATCCTTTCATAGCAAATGGCGGGCCAATTGATCCATATGTCTCCCCGTGGGATCTCTTAAAGTTCCCATAGTAGCAGACGGCATGATGGAAGTATTAGACAAGCCTGCTACTGGAGAATCCACCTCAGGTGGGTAAGACCAAAGCTTAATCATGTCCGCCGGAAAGGGATACCTAGAGTCTAGTATCCTAGGAACAGCCGGTTATTTGTTAGGATTTTCCCATTCATTTAACGCCATTTTAGAAAAGTGCGGCTGCTCCGGGAACACCTGCTTTTGCCTTACTGGCTTAAGCAGATCATCCTTCCCTCTTTTTGTCACCTCAGGAGGGGTGATATTATTATTATTATTATTATTGTTCATTTATATAGCGCCATCATCTTCCGTAGCGCTTTACAAAGTAGTGATTACAGACAGGGTAGAACATACAGTACACACACTATTTCAAATGCAGTTTTACAGATTTGACAGTGGATATGGGAGAGAGTGATATTCAAAGTTTCAAAAACCGAAGAGAGCAGACACTGTGTTTCGCCCGGCCCCTCCTCCTGCGAGGAGGGGGTCCTCATCAGAAGAGAAAAAAATAGAGTTACTATCTTCCTCACCAGAGCGTAACTCGCCTTCTGAGAGCTGCTCATCTATATGCTCTTCTTCCTCCCACTCTCCAAAAGAGGCAAATAAATCTCTTTCCTCCGCAACAGGTTCCAATGCCTCCTCTTATAGGTGGCCTTCTTTGGAATAACCAAGGATAACTGTCTCTCCAGGTTATCCAACCTGTGCACCACATCTGACTGCGCCTCGCTGCCTTCCCTCCTTCCAGGGGAAGGAAGGGATGAGTGAGCCGTTGCGCTCAAACCAGTAATAACGGGACTAAAGACGTGAACTGCCGCTCTATTATGGTCTAACCAATTCTCATGGCGCAAGCGGAACAAACCGTGCTGAAACTACCCAGGGGATCCTGCTTACATAAGGGGCAGAGCCCGCCCTGCTCAAATGGGATACCCGAATCACTATCCCCTGATGCCTCCCTCATGGTGTTTTTTTTTTTTTTTTTACATTTGTCAATCAGACCTAAAAGGCCCTAAGCCTAAAACCAATCCCAAAAGGGACCGGGAGGAACCACAACCTTTTCTATCCTTCTTCCAAATTCTAAAAAATAAAACAGGAGAAAAAAAGGAGCAATAATCTCCCTCTTTTTTTTTTTTTTTTTAATTGATAAAAAGATAAAACTGACAATCATTATAATAATAAAATATATTCATACAGATTATATAATATATATATATATATATATATATATATATATATATATATATAAAATAAACATATACAATACATAATATATATAATATAAATAATATAACTAACTGAAATATGAAATTGATAATGCAATTAATCAAAAAAATGTATATAAAAATTAATAATGGCGATGTCCACTCACCACCACCGCTCTTCTCTTTACCGCTATACAAAAGAAATGATCAAACACATAATATATATATCATAGCTTAGTACAACCAACGGCAAAATCAGCTTGCCCTGAGGCAGCAATATGAATAAACCAGTGGAACCCCTGAAAGCCATCCTAATCACAAGGCATTTCTAGGTCAGCACCTTGGCCCAACTGGCCGCCGCCGCAATCGCACTGCTATCTGGCCGCAATATGTATATATATATATATATATATATATATATATATATATATATATATATAGCAATATGCAATTTCCTCGCCTGGGGAGAGAGACAACTGAATACACGGCCTTGTGGTTCTGGGTTAAACTTTTTTTTTTTTTTAATTTTTTTTTTCTATTATTAATTTCTCTTTTTTTAGGATAGAAAACCTACCTAACTGGAAGAAGGAGGGGTTGGGTAAAACATAAAAAACATTAATTCCTCAGCAGGTACACCAGAGAAAAACCTGCGGCTGACTTGCTTTTCAAAAAAGCCTGCAGCCCAGAGCATATACACTCTGTAAGTGCCCCAAGACCCCGGCGCTTCCACCTTACCTTCACGGACCCCAAAACAGCCAACGCTGTGGAGGCATAAACTTGGGTCTTGAGGGATCCGTGGGAATAAGGCTACGCAGAGAGCAGGCAGGGTTCAGTCCCCCGCTTGCTGCCAATCCTTGAGAGCTAGTTTCTTGAACAACCTTTACAGTCACTTGCCACTGCAAGAAAGAAAACTGATCTTGGTGAGGAGGCAGCTGCTACTTATGGGCCGGGAGGGGCCACACCCGTTTTCTTTCTTGCAGTCACGTGATCAGCAAGGAGGTAATCCCAAGCGTAAGGAGTGCCTGGAATGGATTGGAAGAAAAATTGCCCTAAAGACACACTGCAGTTGGCAGCAGCAGCAGCAGCAGGAGGCCAAACATAGCTTGAATGAGACACTGGAGTTGGCAGCAGGAGCCCAAAAATTGGCCTAAAGACACACCCTGGAGTTGGCAGCAGCAGGAACCCAAACATTGGCCTAAAGACACACTGGAGTTGCCAGCAGCAGGAGCCCAAACATTGGCTGAAAGTGACACTGGAGTTGGCAGCAGGAGCCCAAAAATTGGCCTAAAATCACACCCTGGAGTTGGCAGCAGCAGGAGCCCAAAAATTGGCCTAAAGACACACCCTGGAGTTGGCAGCAGCAGGAGCCCAAAAAATGGCCTAAAGACACACTGGAGTTGCCAGCAGCAGCAGGAGCCCAAACATTGCTTGAAATAGACACTGGAGTTGGCAGCAGGAGCCCAGAAATTGGCTGAATGACACCCTGGAGTTGCAAGCAGCAGCAGCAGGAGTCCAAACATAGCTTGAAAGAGACACTGGAGTTGGCAGCAGGAGCCCAAAAATTGGCTGAATGACACCCTGGAGTTGCAAGCAGCAGCAGCAGGAGGCCAAACATAGCTTGAAAGAGACACTGGAGTTGGCAGCAAAAATTGGCCTAAAGACACACCCTGGAGTTGGCAGCAGCAGCAGCAGGAGCCCAAACATTGGCTGAAAGAGACACTGGAGTTGGCAGCAGCAGCGCAAAAATTGGCCTAAAGAGACACCCTGGAGTTGGCAGCAGCAGCAGGAGCCCAAACATTGCTTGAAATAGACACTGGAGTTGGCAGCAGGAGCCCAAAAATTGGCCTAAAGACACACCCTGGAGTTGGCAGCAGCAGGAACCCAAACATTGGCCTAAAGACACACTGGAGTTGCCAGCAGCAGGAGCCCAAACATTGGCTGAAAGTGACACTGGAGTTGGCAGCAGGAACCCAAAAATTGGCCTAAAGACACACTGCAGTTGGCAGTAGCAGCAGCAGGAGGCCAAACATAGCTTAAAAGATACACTGGAGTTGGCAGCAGGGAGCCCAAAAATTGTCCTCAAGACACACCCTGGAGTTGGCAGCAGCAAGAGCCCAAACATTGGCTGAAAGAGACACTGGAGTTGGCAGCAGGAGCCCAAAAATTGGCCTAAAGACACACCCTGGAGTTGGTAGCAGCAGCAGCAGGAGCCCAAACATTGGCTGAAAGAGACACTGGAGTTGGCAGCATCAGGAACCCCAAAATTGGCCTAAAGACACACTGGAGTTGCCAGCAGCAGGAGCCCAACATTGGCTGAAAGAGACACTGGAGTTGACAGCAGGAGCCCAAAAATTGGCCTAAAGACACACCCTGGAGTTGGTAGCAGCAGCAGCAGGAGCCCAAACATTGGCTGAAAGAGACACTGGAGTTGGCAGCAGGAGCCCAAACATTGACTGATAAGACACACCCTGGAGTTGGCAGCAGCAGCAACCAAAAAATTGACCTAAAGACACACCCTGGAGTTGGCAGCAGCAGGAGCCCAAACATAGCTTGAAAGACACTGGAGCTGGCAGCAGGAGCCCAAAAATTGGCCTAAAGACACACTGCAGTTGGCAGCAGCAGCAGCAGGAGGCCAAACATAGCTTGAAAGAGACACTGGAGTTGGCAGCAGGGAGCCCAAAAATTGTCCTCAAGACACACCCTGGAGTTGACAGCAGCAGCAAGAGCCCAAACATTGGCTGAAAGAGACACTGGAGTTGGCAGCAGGAGCCCAAAAATTGGCCTAAAGACACACCCTGGAGTTGGTAGCAGCAGCAGCAGGAGCCCAAACATTGGCTGAAAGAGACACTGGAGTTGGCAGCATCAGGAACCCCAAAATTGGCCTAAAGACACACTGGAGTTGCCAGCAGCAGGAGCCCAACATTGGCTGAAAGAGACACTGGAGTTGGCAGCAGGAGCCCAAACATTGCCTGATAGACACACCCTGGAGTTGGCAGCAGCAGGAACCCAAAAATTGGCCTAAAGACACACTGGAGTTGCCAGCGGCAGCAGCAGCAGGAGCCCAAACATTGCTTGAAAGAGACAATGGAGTTGGCAGCAGGAGCCCAAAAATTGGCCTAAAGACACACTGGAGTTGCCAGCAGCAGCAGGAGCCCAAAAATTGGCCTAAAGACACACCCTGGAGTTGGCAGCAGCAGGAGCACAAAAAATGGCCTAAAGACACACTGGAGTTGCCAGCAGCAGCAGGAGCCCAAACATTGCTTGAAATAGACACTGGAGTTGGCAGCAGGAGCCCAGAAATTGCCTGAATGACACCCTGGAGTTGCAAGCAGCAGCAGCAGGAGCCCAAACATAGCTTGAAAGAGACACTGGAGTTGGCAGCAGGAACCCAAAAATTGGCCTAAAGACACACTGCAGTTGGCAGTAGCAGCAGCAGGAGGCCAAACATAGCTTAAAAGATACACTGGAGTTGGCAGCAGGGAGCCCAAAAATTGTCCTCAAGACACACCCTGGAGTTGGCAGCAGCAAGAGCCCAAACATTGGCTGAAAGAGACACTGGAGTTGGCAGCAGGAGCCCAAAAATTGGCCTAAAGACACACCCTGGAGTTGGTAGCAGCAGCAGCAGGAGCCCAAACATTGGCTGAAAGAGACACTGGAGTTGGCAGCATCAGGAACCCCAAAATTGGCCTAAAGACACACTGGAGTTGCCAGCAGCAGGAGCCCAACATTGGCTGAAAGAGACACTGGAGTTGACAGCAGGAGCCCAAAAATTGGCCTAAAGACACACCCTGGAGTTGGTAGCAGCAGCAGCAGGAGCCCAAACATTGGCTGAAAGAGACACTGGAGTTGGCAGCAGGAGCCCAAACATTGACTGATAAGACACACCCTGGAGTTGGCAGCAGCAGCAACCAAAAAATTGACCTAAAGACACACCCTGGAGTTGGCAGCAGCAGGAGCCCAAACATAGCTTGAAAGAGACACTGGAGCTGGCAGCAGGAGCCCAAAAATTGGCCTAAAGACACACTGCAGTTGGCAGCAGCAGCAGCAGGAGGCCAAACATAGCTTGAAAGAGACACTGGAGTTGGCAGCAGGGAGCCCAAAAATTGTCCTCAAGACACACCCTGGAGTTGACAGCAGCAGCAAGAGCCCAAACATTGGCTGAAAGAGACACTGGAGTTGGCAGCAGGAGCCCAAAAATTGGCCTAAAGACACACCCTGGAGTTGGTAGCAGCAGCAGCAGGAGCCCAAACATTGGCTGAAAGAGACACTGGAGTTGGCAGCATCAGGAACCCCAAAATTGGCCTAAAGACACACTGGAGTTGCCAGCAGCAGGAGCCCAACATTGGCTGAAAGAGACACTGGAGTTGGCAGCAGGAGCCCAAACATTGCCTGATAGACACACCCTGGAGTTGGCAGCAGCAGGAACCCAAAAATTGGCCTAAAGACACACTGGAGTTGCCAGCAGCAGCAGGAGCCCAAAAATTGGCCTAAAGACACACTGGAGTTGCCAGCAGCAGGAGCCCAAACATTGCTAAAAAGAGACACTGGAGTTGGCAGCAGGAGCCCAATAATTGGCTGAATGACACCCTGGAGTGGCAAGCCGCAGCTGCCACGGTGTGTCTGGGTCCTCTGTCTCGCCTTCCTCACAACCCTCTAGCTCTTCTGGCTGCTCCTGCTCCTCCTCTCCTGTCCGCTGACTAGATAAACCAGCCATTTTGCCAAGCCTAAACTGTGCACTGTGCCACTCCTCCTCGTCCTTTTCCTCCTCCTCCTCCAGTTCAGCTTCAACGGGGTTCATGTGGCCGTAAGATGTAGACGCCATGTCTCCAGTGCCCTGACCAGCCATGGTTTCCAACATGTGCTGTAGTACATGAAGCAGTGGAATCCCGTCATTCAGCCCGTAATCCTGGCGACTCACAAATAAAGTGGCTTCCTCAAAGGGCCTGAGCAAACGGCAGGTGTCACATATGAGCTGCCACTGGTTGACATTGAAGTTACACAGGGGAGTCCCCCTATCCGCTTGGATCATCAAGAAATCCGTGATGGCTTTTCTCTGTTTGTATAGTCTGTCCAACATATGCAGGGTGGAATTCCAACGGGTGGAAACATCGCAAATCAGACTATGTTGGGGGCTACCGTTCTGACACTGTAGCTCAAGAAGGGTGTGCTTGGTGGTGTATGAGTGGCTGAAGTGCATGTAAAGTTTCCTTGAAGTTGTTAGGATGTCTTGCAGATGGGGGGGGAAGACTTCAGAAACCTCTTCACAACCAGACTGAAGACGTGAGCCATGCAGGGCGCATCGGTCAGCCTTCCTTGTTGCAGCACAGACAAAATGTTCTTCCCATTGTCGGATTTCTTGATGAATAAATTTAAGCAGTTCCTCACCTGTGTGTTCGCCAAGACAAACCATGTGAAGCACAGTGTGACACCTCCGTGCCCTGCACACATGGTAGGCTGGAGGGGCACTGAGACTTGAGCCTACATTGGAGGGTGAGAAGATGGCGGAGGATGAGGAGGCCGAGTCGCACGGTGTCACAGGCACAACGGCCAGGGAGCGCGGAGGCCGAAGCGGCGTGACCTGTCCAAGTTGCTGCTGCTGCAAAGGGACCACATTCACCTAGTGGGCCGTAAACGACATGTACTGTCCCTGACCGTAGTTACAGCTCCAGACGTCGGCGCTGCCATGCACTTTGCTACACACCGACAGGCTCAAGGACTTTCTGTTCAACAAAAGTGTGCAGCGCTGGCACTGCCTTCTTGGCAAAGAAATGACGGCTTGGGACTCTCCACCTCGGCTCGGCACAAGCCATCAGTTCTCTGAAAGGTGCAGATTCCACCACCTGAAAAGGGAGCGACTGCAGCACCAGCAACTTGGACAGAAGCACATTCAGCTTCTGCGCCGTAGGATGAGTGGGCGCATACTGCTGTCTCTTGGACATGGCTTCGCTGATGGATTGCTGGCAGGATGCATGACTTGGAGGAGGAGGAGCATCAGGAGAAGTGACAGGGGATGGGTATGACACAGCTGCCTTCGGCTGAGGTGCTGGAGCCTTGGCTGGCAGAAATTGGGAGCGGTGTGCCACTCGGTGAGGAAGCAGCCTGGATCACCTCTTCGGAGCCTCGCTTCTCCCAGGCCGCTTTATGGTGACGCATCATATGTTGACGCAGGGCGTGATGCCAACATTTGGGCCCTGGCCACGCTTCACCTTCTGCCTACATATCTTGCATGTGGCCATGTTACCCTCCTGCGGATGCTTGAGGAAAAACTGCCACACTGATGAGTAGCTACTTTTCCCAACAGCCCGCACTGATTCACTGCTACTGTCGCCAACTCCAGGAACCCCTGCTCCACTACCTCCCGATAAGGTAGCCTGCCGCGCAGCAGGTGCTCTACCCCGGCCCCAGCCCCGTTTGGCTCCAGGCTTTACAATTCTGCCCCCATGCTGACTGGCAACCATGCTGCTAAAACCTTGCTGCCTCAGCTGCTGACTCCGGGGCAACCTGCGCCCTTCTTCTCCTGATGATGAGGATGAAGCCCCTTCTGCACCCGGCTCCCAAGGCGATTTACTTCATCATCATCACCGAGTTGTGGCTGCACGTCACTGATGTTCGGTTTCCTCAACAGTGTCTGGCGCAGGAGCTGGAACGCTCACAACAACACCCACGCCACTCTCCCCATTACTATTTGTCTGCCTAGCTAAGGAAGCCACCTCCATCTCTTGGCTGGGCAGTAGCTGCTGACTGTCCTCTATCTGATCGTCCTCCTCACTAAAAAGTGGAGCTGAACCCAAAGCATGGGATACGTCGCTGGGGGAGGGAACGGCGTAGGACAGAGGCAATGGGAGGACAGGGACTGCTCTCGGGCCATGCCAACTCAGGGTTGTGTCAGAGGAACCTACCGACCCTAGACTGGGGGTGTCAGATGTAACTTGTGATTATATGTGGATGAGCGCGTTAAGCAATCTACCACGGCAGATGCGTTACTGGTGGAGACATGACCGCTAGCAGATACTGACAGATCAGGTCTCTCACTCCTGCTGCCACTCGCCCCTAGTCTGCTGCGACCTCTGCCTGCTGAATCTTGGCCTCTGCCACTCCTCTTTTAACATCCTGGCACTTGTCTGCCTGGCATTTTTATGTATTTGAAATGTGCAATAGGCACTTAAAAAAATGTGTTTACTTTAAAAAGCAGAAGCTAAATAAAGTGAGATACTGCTTCTCTGCACCAGATACTATGAAAATTGGCAATATGGGATACCCTGCGGGCTGGTGTTTTTACAAGACGCAAAAAAAAATTCAAAATGCAAAATATTAATAAAACAGAGCCTGTAAAAGCTGATTTAGTATAACAGATATGGTGAAATGTGCCGGTTTGGGAAACCCTGTGGCCTGGTATTTTTACAGGATGCACAAAATCAATTCAAAATGCAATATATTAATAAAACAGAGCCTGTAGAAGCTGCTTTAGTATAACAGGGTGAAATGTGCCGGTTTGGAATACCCTGCGGCCTGGTGTTTTCTTTTTACAGGATGCAAAAAAAAAATTCAAAATGCAATATATTAATAAAACAGAGCCTGTAGAAGCTGCTTTAGTATAACAGATAGGGTGAAATGTGCTGGTTTGGGATACCATGTGGCCTGGTGTTTTTACAGGACGCACAAAACCAATTCAAAATGCAATATATTAATAAAACAGAGCCTTTAGAAGCTGATTTAGTATAACAGATATGGTGAAATGCTCTTGTTTGGGATACCCTGCGGCCTGGTGTTTTTACAGGACGCACAAAACCAATTCAAAATGCAATATATTAATAAAACAGAGCCTTTAGAAGCTGATTTAGTATAACAGATAGGGTGAAATGCTCTGGTTTGGGATACCCTGCGGCCTGGTGTTTTTACAGGACGCACAAAACCAATTCAAAATGCAATATGTTAGTAAAACAGAGCCTTTAGAAGCTGATTTAGTATAACAGATAGGGTGGAATGTGCTGAAATAGTATAGTAATAGTATAGTAGTAATAGTAGGCTGGGGTTTTTACAGCATACAAAAACATTAAAACTAATCGAGTTATAAGAAATTCTTGTGTGTAACAGATAGGGTTAAATATGCTACTGCCAAGATGGAATGCACAGTGGCCAGGAATATTTACAGCACAAAAAAAAAGCAATTTAAAACTGATCTGGCAAATGAAGTGAAAATGAAAAAAAAAAAAAAGTTTCCCTGTCACTTTCTCTGCTGTCCCTGCCTGGATCGTTCCCGATTTTCCCTATCTTTCCCTGGCTCTCCCTGGTACTGTGTGGGTCTCTGTGAGTCTCCCTGCCTGTCTGTAAGTCTCTCCCTGTCTGCAGCAACCTCCGTTCTGTCTGCAATGCAAGGCTGAAATGTGCACAAGCAAGATGGCCGCCGCTAGGGATGAACGAATCGATCCGGACGAACCCGGATTCGATCCGAATTTCATGAAAAATTCGATTCGGATCGAATCCGAATTTCCCCGTGCTTCGATCGCTCGAAGTTTTCCTTTAACATCCATTCATTTACATTACAGGCATTCTAAGATGGCGGACGAGACATGTCCAGACATCTACCCCGCACCAGTGCAAGCTGGGGCAGTCACATGCAGCCTATCAGCAGCCAGCAAGCCCGGTGACGTCACAGCGCTATTTAAGGCGGCGGACATCTTGCTTTTCCTCATTTCTCTATTGCATTCGTGAGAGACAGGACGCTGCTGTAGTCAGGGAGAGACAGAGAGCCAGGGACAGACAGGGACAGGCAGGAGACAGGCAGGAGACAGGCAGAAAGTCAGCGAGAAGCTCCCAGGTGCTCTCCGGTTGGGGCATCCCATTCAGTGACTACACCAGCCTCTATTTACTATAACCCTTTGCACTTATTCTAAAAGTAATTTGGCCTGATAAAGACACTTTTGCTGTGAATAGTAGTACTGCTCCCAGGTGCACTCTGGTTGGGGCATCCCATTCTGTGACTACACCAGCCTCTATTTACTATAACCCTTTGCACTTATTCTAAAAGTAATTTGGCCTGATAAAGACACTTTTGCTGTGCATAGTACTGCTCCCAGGTGCTCTCCGGTTGGGGCATCCCATTCTGTGACTACACCAGCCTCTATTTACTATAACCCTTTGCACTTATTCTAAAAGTAATTTCACAGCTCCTGGGCAATGCGGGGTCTTTCATCCAGAGAGATGAGTATTAGCACTGCCATTTTCCCATGGCTCTGTACAGAAATGGATGGTGTGGGCGCTGCACTGACTGCATGAGGAGGAAGCAGAGTAGAAGGCAGTGGCAGAACAAGGCACCGACTGATATCCTTCCACTACCCAGGATTGCTGCACATGTGCCAAATTGCTGCTCACCTCAGTCCCAGCCACTACTTTCTACATCACATCACATGACTAAGGGGCTGCCTTATATCCCTGGGGTAGATTTTTTGAACCAACAGATTTAAGGTTATGTTTTATTTTTGCCACTTGGATGAGGAAGCTGGATCCTCCTATACTGCAGCTGCTCTACCAAGCTCCCATCCATTGGATTGCAGTAATATGGATGAGCTGTCAAACCTTTTTCTCACCACTAAATTGACCCAGTGGGCAGTTATAGAGATGTAACATGCTTACTTGTCTACATGTCAGTGGTGATCTGGACACTGGCACTAATAGAATTGGCCTGTACACATCTTTTTTTCTCCACAACCTGTTGGTGCAGGGCAGGGATGACCTGCCAAATAAGTAGTGTCGCTTGGGAATGGCATTATGTGGGACATTCGCCCACCATCAGATTTTTTCAACTGTCCATCTCCGCCAGGCAAACTGGAGCATTTCAAAGGCCAGCTATTTTGAAATTCTTGCATTCAGGGTCAGGGTTAATGTGTGAGATGGGCCCAATTTACCCTTTTCTCTCCAAAGTTTGAGGGATGGGAAGCTGGACGCTTCCCTAGGATGGTGTGGACAGGCTTGGCGATGATGGTGGTGGGACTGCTGGTCTCACATCCTCCCTTTGGGGGGAGACAGGTGGCCTTGTCATTGGGGAGCTAGAGGCTGAGACAACCGAAGCAGCAGAGGGAGGTTTTTCTTTAGATGTTTCTGCAGCTCAATCATGGATTGCATGAGCCTGGTTATAAACATGGTGCAGATATTAGGACTTATCCTTTATTTCAGGGACTGGTGGCACAGCGTGCAAATAACCAGTTCTATCCTGCAACTAAACGATTTTCAGACCAGATTTTCACCAAATCGCCCCACAAATGTGTCCACCCTTAACTTGAATTCAGACGTTCATTTCTCATGACATGCTTTTCTGAACCAAGACCAAGAATTTTCTACTCCCAGGAAAAGTAGTGCATGTGTTGATCCTGGTGTTAAATCAAAGAGGTACAAAAAGTGTGTTAATTTAGTAAAATGTGCCATTCCCTTTTATTATTACCATTTTATTTATTATGTATTTATTAAATATTTTATTATTACTAGAAGTGGAATACGTAGTAAAAAGAGCACATACCTTTCACAGATAGTGCCCTTTTAACTCCAAAGTGTATTTTTTGCATCTGGTGCTAAATCAACTAGAAATAGGATCATAATATAAATAAAAATGCTTAATTTCCATAACAGTCACCATCTTGGCTCCAATTGCCTTACATTAAAACAGGTTACATAACACATTGGGGCAACACTGAAGTAATGCTGGTAATCCTGTAGCAGAAACCTCACAACATATTCAACCATGAGAAAACCTAGGAAACTACACATTTGTACCCCGAGTTGCCAAACATTCTTATGAAATCCAGCTTATGTACTATAAAAACAGCTTTATCCTGCAGCTTATACACAGTTGCTTGCAAGTCTAAAAACATATTCTGTATTAAGGCCACAAACGGACTGCTTCAGCGCTCTCTAAAAACACTAAAATCAAAGTCTATTGCTCATCTGAGGCTATTCACTCCAATTACCCATGGTACATTCACATTCATCTTCTTGAGGTTCTAGAGATGGGCGAACCAATTCACAGTAACATCAAATTGACTGTCACCAGTAATTTTAAAAGCTCTAGGAATTTGACTTTCCCATGTTCTGTTCCATGCCATGGGGGGCATCCTGAATTGGGATGAACCAATGTATTAAATCTTACAGGATGCTGTGTAAAACTCGCCACTTCCCGGTCCAATGGCGCATGTGTGAGCTCTTGTCCAATTATAGCGGTTTTCTGTGCTTATGTCACTTGGCCAATGGGTCTGACAGCCTTCAATCGGGAGCAGCATGTGCGCTCCCACCGTACTGTATCTTAATGGCTGGGGCAAAAGCGCACGCACAACCCGACGATGCCGCTCAGCTCCCTATTGTAGACATTGAGAGAGGTTTGCTGAATGACATAGGCATGGCAAAAAGCTCTGATTGGGTGAGAGCCCAAGCATGCATCATTCGACGAACGAAAAGGTAAGCTTTTAGTTGCAATCAGGTGGGTTTCACATTGAGGGGCATCCCAGTTTGGTTTTGTTTCGCTTTGCTTTAAGAGGTCTAATTGGAACTCATTTTTATTGCATCCCAAAATGCCAAAGACAAAACATCCAGTCTAGAAGGAACACTGGAGCATAAGTAAACATTTTTCATGCCTCACTGGCACTGCCCATCACAATGCCATTGACCCTTGGTCCTGAGTAAGCACTACAGCCATAGCACATCATAAAAGGCTACCCAATTCCCTAAGTGGACCGTTGTAGCCACATGATTGATGTTAGAGCCTTTTTGGAAGAGGGCCTGGCTGGCTCAAGGCTACCCATTTTAATGGGTAAAATCGGGGTATGGGGGAAGTGAGGCTTTGTGTCCGATTTCAGCAGCATGTCTGATTCAAAGCATGATAAAAAAATGTTTTCAGTTAAAGTTTGGCTTCCTTGATTGTTGTTGGTAGGTTACTGAACATTAATCCATGTGCCATCTGGTTGGTGGTGCAGTAGTTGAATGACCTGTGGTGCAGTAGTTGAATGACCTGTTAAAAAGTATGACCCGGTGTAATATTGCTGATGATAGTTTTAGCTGTTGTTGGAGTTATGCCTGTAGTGCTAAGATTCTAAATTTACATTGGCTAGCCATTAAGAAATGAATTAAAAAGTTTAAGGGAAGCTCAGTTCACTTTAGGAGTGCCTTACTGCTTATCTTTGAATAGCTGAGATAAGCATAGGTTAGGGGGGAAGGATAGTCCCTCTTGGGCTTTCGGGGGAAAAAACCTTATATTTGAGGGAGTTTGTTGGACTCTTATGAAGGGTGTCCCTTACTCTTCTGTTCTAATAATAAATCACAAGGTTTCACTTATACAATGCATCAGCAAAAAGTTAAATAATATTAGTAAAGAATAAGGTAAGTAATGTAGGCAAACAGGACAATAACAACCATGCATTACACAAAAATGGCGGCCGCGAGGTTATCTGAACTCAGATAACCAACAAAATGGTGCCCGCCATGCAGGACGACAGGATAATAGGGGGCCACGCAAGTGGCATCACACAGGACTTGGCCTGATTGGCCAGTCAGTGCGCCCTTCCTGCTCGCTCCCACTCGCCAACAGAGAGCGTACGTCAGGCCTGGCGAACCAATAGAATCCCAGCCCTACGTACCTGGCCCCCCAGCGACGTCACACGCAATACATTTAAATGGACTGTTCATAGCTCTATACCGCAGCACAACAATTCGGAAGTGACGCCGCCGCCCGCCCACGCAAGGACGGGTGCCCCTCTAGCCTGCAAGTTCCATAACACAGTAAGTCTCTTCTTGTCACCACTATTACTGCTGCCAATAACCATTATAACTCCTGATTGTATGACACAGCATACGACATTAGAACACCACTTACGCCTATATATTACAAATCTGATTAATCCTTTTTCTCCTAAAGGGACGGATACAGATTACAGTGATCGCATTAAATCCCCACCCAAGGTAAAAATTGTGAGAAATACTATATTATTTTTACTATTACAACTCAAACAGAACCTTAATTTTATATTAACTTACTTACCAGGCACAAAGCTACCTTATAAACACCACACTCCTGCCGGCGACGTGCACAAGGTACAGCCACCTTTCTGTCATTGTCAACTAGTACTAACAAAGCATCATAAAATTGAAATTAATGTTTTTTAACCATTTATGTCTCAGACCTAATGGCAATTTACACTGAGGAAGCGATAAACCGCGAAACGCGTCTGTAATCAGACATTCCTATTATTACTTGCTACAAACTGAATACACTTGCTACAAACTGTATATGTATCCTGTTAATATGGACAAAAACTGAAACTTGTAAATAAATACTAAATGACACTACTTACCTTATTCTTTACTAATATTATTTGTTAACTTTTTGCTGATGCATTGTATAAGTGAAACCTTGTGATTTATTATTAGAACAGAAGGGTAAGGGACACCCTTCATAAGAGTCCAACAAACCCCCTCAAATATAAGGTTTTTCCCCCCGAAAGCCCAAGAGGGACTAACCTTCCCCCCTAACCTATACTTTAAGCTTTAGGGAGTTGGACACATACACCAACACCAAGTACCGTATGACAATGCCTGGAGTCCAATAAAGGGTACTAACGAAATGGTTGGTTTCCCTTCCCCCCCCTCACACAATTTTGAGATAAGCACAGTTTACATATTCATAAATAACAGCACCATTGAGGGTATCCAGAAAAAAATTGACAGGCTCTCGAGACATTTGCATCCTAAGCTCCAATGGCACTCCTAGCCTCTACTTGGCCACCTCTCCAAACTTCTCTAAATACATTGCTGAAGGAGACTGCAGGCTGATTCATTACAAGCGCCAGCTATTGGCAGATGAGCGTCTGTACAGGCGCTAAGAGTGACCACTAGTATATGTTGTGATCGGCTATCGGGCGCTGTAACAGAGCGCCTCAGTCACTGTAGTAACCTGGTCAGCATTGATGAATGAGATGTATGTTGGGCGTTCTAACACCAGTACAGTGTTTCAGGGAGCGAAAGGTAGTGCCAGCTCAGTCCAACCGACTCTCAGCAACTCACACCATATTCAACGAAAAAACAGACACACATAGCGTAGGCGCTCTGGATCTGGTCTCTATAGCATAGAGCACCAGACATTGTGTGATTAAAGTCTGTTTTTGAACACATATCCACCAGTAACAAAGCGAAAAAACATGGAATTACATTTTTGTAACATTGTGACATTAATACTTTAGTGGCAGACCTGTAATGACAATTCTGCATATAAATATAAAAAATCAAAAATGTTTTCAAAAATGACTTTTTCTAGGCCAGGAGAGGTAACACTCATTTTTGAGAGAAAAAAAAATGTTCAAAACAAAAAACCCTGTTTAAACAGAAGAAAAGGAACGTTTATTGAAATATATGGGAGAGCGACAGGTAGCATCACGTAATACCTGGCGCCCTGGAAGCTAGAGCTCCCGCGCAATACCCTGAGCCGCCTGTAATGATAAATCATACGCTACATGGCGCTGTTATAGTCGCTCACCAGAATCGCCTTCATAAATGTGGTTTTGCGTACAGAGCCCAGTGTTCCCCAGATGCTGCCTGCCGCTATGAGGCACTACTCCTTGATGAATAAACCCCCTATTTTTTGCTCTGTACTAGGTGTTGCAAAAGTATCCAAAAGAAAGAGGAAACACAGATGGCACCCCCGGGAATAAGATGATTTGGATTACCCTCCAAGTTCATTCTGGACCTCCAAGCATTCCTTCACCCTGAATAAGAGTCTATCTTATATATTTAAACATTCAAGATGGCGGCCAGTGGGGTCTCAAGCTGCCTGCAAACAGGAAGTGTCTTTTGACTGTGCTGGTCTGCATTCTGGGATTGCTGTCCTTAACCTGACCCCAGCTCTGCTCTGCTCTGTGCAAAGCAGAGCTATAACCCCGCCCCCTGCACTTTTGTCCCCTCTCCTCTCCTCAGTATGTGACGCTTCTGAGGCAAGATTGCGGTGCCCATATCCTAGAGTCCTGAACACAGTTGTAGCCCAGTGGGGGAAAGAATAATAAGTGACTGAAAAAGAAAAATATATTAGCTTTAGATGCTGGAGAATAGTTTTTTTTAAGGTTTGGGCTCTTCATTAAATGATGCTGAAGATCCAGTTTAAGTAGATTGCCAATATGATATCATAAAAAAAGTCCTCATTATCATTATATTCCCTATATAGCCGGTGGAAGGTATTCAGCCATTATCTTTGTTGGTCTTTTAATGTAATGGTTCATATCTGTCCTGCAGCTGCACTACATCTCCACAAGATGGATATGAAATGAATTGTGACATTACAGGTCTACCAAGCGTAAAGCCTAACCACATGGGAGTACAGCTGAACTGCTATTGGCTAAGGTGAGTAGAAAGTTAGAGAAGGTTCTAGAGGCCACTAGAGGGAGTCTATATAAGGGGAGTTACCTCAGAATGAGTCAGTGATCTACAAGATGTAGTTCTCTATTGTAGTAACCGGGAGTGAGAGGAAGGTACCAGCAGGGTCAACTGGGTAGCAGTCGCCGAGAGAGAAGGAGAGAGCAGAGGAGCCACATTCATACCTAAGGAGTGACCACAGGAGAAAGGTGAACCATTCCACCCAAGATGCTGAGGAGGAAGCCTAAGGCCGCAGTATTCTGCCATGGGATCAGAATGAGTGATCACCACCTGTTGGAGTACATTTGGATGTAATGTTGTGCTATGGAAGCTGCTAAGGAAACGGTTGTGGAAAGACTGTATGACCTGCTGTGAAGTGTGAAGCCTAAAGTGTACCTGAAGTCCTGTTAATAAAGTAAGTGCCCTTTTCATAAAGTCGGTCTCATTGGAGTTTTTGCAAGTAAGCCCACGTCAGGAGGTCCCCCAAGCCCGTTAACAAAGAACTCACTCCCCATACACCCTGAGGAACTAAACCCCTCAGGGACCCGAATGCTACACCTACATAATAACACAATACGCGATCACATAAAAGATTGGTATGATGCTTCAAATTTAAGGAGAATATTGTTGGAAAAGTGGACTTGATATGGAAACTATTATACTGATGTGACCTGGCTAATAGTTTCCCAGTGGAACTGAAATATTCTTTTGTGGCTCGGACAAGTTAGAGAGTTTCTGACAAAGTTTCTCAAATAACAAGGAAGGTCAGGGATCAAACTGGGTCACTGACTTCAATGCAGACTAAGAAAGTACAGGCTAAAAGGGTCAGGATGCCTTCCCCCCACCCCGTCAACACATGCCATTAAAGCAAGAAAGGTAGGTCATACGGTCACAAAGGAAGATGCTGTAGGCTATAAGAAATGCTCCAATGTCAGAAAGAATGGCCATGCATATGGATTTGACTCGTGCTGCTGTATGGAAAGAGACAGGTCTCAGGATATAGCATACACAAACTAGACTAGCCAAAGGCGGAGGAGACAGATAATGCGATGTGCATTATAATCATGCATGTTTACTAAGATCAATTTTCAACTCTGTCATTGCGCTGCTCAAGGAAGCCAATGTTACCAATGAAATTCACTAAGATATCAAGAATTTTTTTGTAGGTATGTGTCCCTATTCTGCATTTTTCAGGCCTTTATGGAATTTCAGAATAAAAATGCTTGATTGTTTCCTATAGACAGGTACATTACTAATAATGGTATGTGACTAAGAACTAGTATTTCTTAAATAGTGTTCTGTTCTGCTTGGATTGCAGTTCCTCCCAATTTGCATCAAAAACAGGGATTTGAGTATTCTGGCATGGGAGTATTCTGACATCTGGCATGTAGGGGTAAAAGAAGGCCCCCAAAATGTCCCTGGATATTACTGGCCCATGGATAGCCCTCCCCTGACATCCCTACAGAGCCTACAGTGCCCTCCATAGCTAGCCACTCCTAAATCAATGCTATTGAGGCTTTAATATTGTAGGGACAGATCATGTAGTAGGGGTGGGTGCGTAGGTGGGTCAGCAAATATGATGCTGAGACTATTGCATTGAAGGGGTAAACCCTGGGCTGGGGGTACAGCAGGGTTGTATATGAGAAGGGGCTGGGGGACACTCAGAGGTCAAGGAATGGACGTTGTTAAGAGCAACAGTACAAAAAATTCCCCATTTTTTTTTGTATTACTTAAAAAAAAGAAATTTGTCACCAGTTGCGCCGGGACGGACAAAGTAAGGAGAACACATGGAAGCTTGTCAGGCATTATTATATTATGTTAGTCCAGGACTATTTCGGCCTTTCCAATTTCGGTACAATGCCTGAATATATGTAATAATTTCAGAATCTGTCATAAAGAATATATAAAAAAACGTATATTTTAAAGGCTGTATAAGTCATATGTATATCCATTATAGTGTGCAGAGCTTTCCAATTACACCACTTTTCTACAGATAGGAACAGTCAGCGCAGAGCCTTTGTTTTGTAGGCAGTTTACAAAGTAAAAGCTGTACTGATGGTTTGTATGTGTGGGGGGGGGGTGTCGTTGGAAAGCTTTGTATGGTAGACCTGACATTATATGTATGACTTATACAGACTTCCTTGTATTTGTATGTCTGTGCTCACTTTGTATATGGAGAAGAGCGGTGTTGCTGGAAAGCTCTAAGAACATGTCTGACCAATGTTACAGATATACTGTATAATCCTAATCTGAGATAACATGTTGGACCCTTCAAGTCACACCTTGGATCCAGATATAAATGATATACAAAAAGATGCAGACTCCGTGTCTGCAGGTAAAGTTTGCAATAAAATACTGTCATCATCTACTCTGCCCTAGCTGTAACAATTTGTTAGCAGTACCCAAATGTTGCATTGTATGAGTTTGTTAGCTCATATAGCACATTGTAACAAATGCCAGCTGCACTGGGTCAGGAGTAATTGCTACTATTGTCATTCATTGCAGGAATATTTGTATGCAGTGAAGGCTTCAGGATGCCTTTTAGAGAAGATTAACATGTATATTATGCCAAATTAGGCATTAATTCGACCTCTGCTCGGAGGGGGGGGCATCCTATATTGGGGTGCACCCATGCTGTGGGGGTAGAAAGTGTTTTGTGACCCCTTTTTAAAACTCTGGACTGGAGAGCTTATTCCTAGTTTTTCTGGACACCTCTAATAACTTTCAGAATTCATTAGGAACTGTAATGCATCCAAGATAATAGTAGGTCTTTCTCTGATCTGAGTATGATTTTTTTTTCTCAAATCAAATAATAACGTTGTGTTGCACTTGTATATATTTAGTTAATTTAATTGTTCCTGAAACACACAAACAAAAAAAAAGAAAAGAAATTGATAGGTAACCTGTTTGATCAGAAAATTGCTGCTAATCAGGTCCTGCCAAACTAAATAAGCAATATTTACTAAATAAACAGACAATAACGGACCCATTAAAGTTCATGAAAGTCTCTTAAAATGATGTACAACCTGAATTTGATTACTATGTCATATGAAATGATTCCCTGTTGCATGTCATTTACTGGATCCATTACAATATTATTGCAAAGTCAATAAAAGTCAATAATTATCAGGAAACTCACCACGATTCCTGACCCTCCAGCATGTACTGGAAATACCAAGATGATGAATCAAAATTCCAAGCACTTGTTTCCATTATATTTGGTCTTCTACATCTCGTCCACCCTCCATTTTTCCTTGGGAGCCACCTGCTTTGCACAGACGAAATCACAGAAACTCTGCGATATACCTGTAACACACAGACAGGCAATCAGAATCCAATACACTTCTTTGGCCATTTTTAACAATAAATGATCTCTAACACTATCTGTGGGAGAATCCGCAGCAGCCTAACACACATTCTGTCAACTGCTAGCACATCACCGGAGGCATCTTAACCATTTAAATGGTGTTGGCGTTTTCAATTTTTGTTAAGATACAGGTTATTAATTTCCTTTATGCACGGTGGGCTGCTCAATTTCATTTTAAAGTGGACCTCCAGTGAAAGAAACAGTGTAGCAATCAGCGATGTGAGTTATTTGATAAGGCTTAACCCCATCATGGAATTGCAGGCAGATTCTGTGCTCCTGAAACTTGATTTATACCTGAAAGCCCTGCTTCTGAAAAATTCTGTGCTATCATCCCTTATTTGTAGTCAGAAGTAGCAAGCCATCATCATTGCTATGCTCACATCAGAGACCTTCTAGATACATTAATTACACTGTCTAATGCTCTGTGCCTGCCACATGATTAGGAAAACATGAAGAAACAATGTAACAGCTTCCCCCTTACACAGAATTCCTTCAGCAGTTGTCTATTCAGTGTGTAGAATTACAGACAATCTGCTCCATGTTTCTGAGCTATATATCTCTCAGTTTGGTGTGAATTGCTGCTCCCCCTAATGTTTACGTGTAAGTAGGACTGTCAGATGTGTAGTAAGAAGGCCATTTCCATGTAGTTCAGAAGCGATGTTATTCCACAACATCTTCATGGGGTTAAGACCTCTCAAAGAGCTTATGCATATGATCTTCCGAGGGGGGGGGGGCAGGTTAGGGGAGCAACTTTTTTGACTGGAGGGCTGCTTTAAATATTTACTATAGGTTGAATATAGCTATGACCCCAAACTCATAAATACAAATGTGCACGTTTTTCACTACTTTTTTTAAACTCCACCTAAAAATTATATTAGACCAATTCCTTTAACAGACCTATTTATTAGTAGCCCCGCAAAGCCCCATTTAGCTTCATTACTAGATGTGGCAAATAGTGGCCAGCAAAGGTAAACCGAGGATACAAAGTAAAACTACAACAATTATTGTTTGCTCAAAAGTTCATAAGAAGACATTACTTAGTGTCTTCCTCATGAACATTGACATCAAATTAAAACTGAAAGGTCAAATGTGAAAGCCATCTTTTTCCTGTAGTGTTATGTAATGAAACATCTCTATTGATGAAAAAGAATTGTACTTAAATCACATCTAAAAAGACTTCTAAATTATCTCTGCCTTGTAATAACATTCTCTGAGCTTGTATCATTTCCTATCCTCTGTGCTTGAAGAACAGTTTAATTTGAAGCAATTTTCCCTTCATTTTATATTTTTTTTGTCTGGGAGAAAGTTATATACCAGGTGTGGTGTGTAGTACTAATGGCCAGATGGAATTATCTGCCACGTGACATACTGGTGTGTTCCTAAAGGTTACTGCTGGTAGTTTTGAAAAAATAAAAACAAATGTACTATATTGCTCTGCCTTCGTAATATTCCTGGTTTATATTCTTTTTTTATATCAACACAAAGCCCCCAAAGCAGAGAAAATACAATTCTGTGATTCTCACCTGTAAAATTGTTTTCTCTTTGTTAATTCAGGATGTCAGATGATTCAGACACGCATGGGTTAACTTCTTAGCCGAAGGGCGTGCAATGCAAGAACAAAGGTGTGGCTCCTCCCGACCTATTTACTTCCGGCTACACTTCCACAATCCAGTAATTGAAAAGTAGTAGACCTAGCCACCCAGGAGAAATAAGGTATCCCTATATTTGTGTTGGAGACAAAAGGGGAGACCAGAGACAAACTCATCTCTACCCCTCTCCATTTATTTTTCCTATTTTTTGTTCTTTTTCTTTTTTCTTTGATGCTGATCAACTATTTACATATATACAAACTCCATTAGGACTTAAGCATCCAAGGAATGGATATAGTAATCTAGCAGCCAGGTAGGAATGACATCCTGAAGTAATAATGGAAGAGAAATCAATTCTACGGGTGAGAATCACAGAAATGCCATCCATTTTACTTCAGGCCATCAGATGATTCAGATACGCATGCAATATCCAAAAGCAGTGCCCTTACTTCAGGGCAGGATCCCAGATATTAACCTATAGCTTTAAATGAAGAATAATACAAACAAAAAAAACATTTTAGCTTACTACTCAGCAAAGTAGCCATGATCTATGTGCTTATCTGCTGGATCACTTGGGGAGGCACTATCACAGGATGGCATAACAGAAGTCTTAGAAAGACCAGAAACGTAAGCGTCTACCACAGGAGGACAAGTTCATAAATTAATTTGATCGCAAGAAAAAGGATACTTAGTATCTAATACCCTAGGAAAGGCCGGAACACTATCAGGCTCCTGCTATTCCTTTTATTAAAAAATTGGAAAAATGAGTTTTCCCTGGAAAAGCAAAGACAGGTCTTCCTCTTGGAGGGGGGGGGGGGGTCTCTGGAGCTGAGAAAATTTCTAAAATGAAACTAATCAGACCTTCCATCTGTACTCTAATCTGAGAGTTCCCTTGTGCAGAGGACCCTGAATCCAAATCACTTCCTTCCTCTTTGGAAGAAACCTCCCCCTCTGATAACTCATCCTGGGAGACTACTGCAACAATAATATCCTCTTTCACATCAGAGGAAATTAAAGACTTCCTTTTGTTTGGAGACGGTGGATCCAAACAACTCTCTAGACAATGCAACCTTTCCGCAATCTCCAGAGGATACTATGGCCCTGGTTATCCTTACAAGGCTGGGCTACCGAAGGAGCCCTAGGGTCTGATGGCCCAGCCACAGAGGTCGGAAAACTTACTGGAGGAAACATCTGTCTCCCATAATTAGCAACTACAAATATTGCTGTCCTCATCCAGTGGCACTTGCATGTAAGCTGGCCATGCTATTGCAGGCAACATGTTTATATTATAATACTTTGACACCTACTCAGAATGCTTCAATTGTAAGGGGTTAGGTAGCGGGTTAGTCTTCTCCTGGGTAGACGGGCACACTTTCAGCAGGCACAAAGTCCACATAACAAGAAAGGATCATTTAACTGACCTCAGCCAGTTTTATTGCCAGATGTGGTATAAAGTAAAACAAAACTAAACAAAATAAGTCCTATGCCTGTCCAGCTCTAACTAAACATTAGGTGCTCCTGACGAACCTAGTACAGGGCACCATAAAATAACCGATCATACCATACCACCGGAAATTTACTTTCTACTGTAGGGATCAGCACTAAAACCCGGTCACCGGGTGCAAAGGTACTTATTCTGGCACTGAGGTTATATAGTCTTTGTTGTGCCGCCTGAGCCATATGTTCTCACACAATAGGCAATACTGCCGAGATTCGATCCTGCATTTGGGCCACGTGTTCAATGACACTCCTATAGGGGGTAGCTGCTTTTTCCCAGGTTTCTTTTGCTATATCTAGAAGGCCCCTCGGGTGACGGCCATATAGTAACTCAAATGAAGAATACCCTGTAGATGACTGAGGGACCTCACGAATGGAAAACATGAGGTAAGAGAGAAGTCCGGCCTGCCCGCTCCCACCATGCCGGCATTTTTTTTTTTTTTAAGCAAAAATGCCGGCATGGTGGGAGCGGGCAGGCCGGCTACGCTGCCCGCTCCCACCATGCCGGCATTTGTATAAAAAGCAAACACTTACCTGCATGGTCGGAGCGTGGAGGCCGGCGCCGCTCTCAGCCGCCCTCTGATGACGCGTCCTCTGATGACAGCTGAGAGCGGCGCCGGCCTCCACGCTCCGGCGCCGCTCTCAGCTGTCATCAGAGGACGCGTCATCAGAGGCCGCCGCCCGCTGACAGCGTAGCCGGCCTGCCCGCTCCCACCATGCCGGCATTTTTTTTTTTTATTTCAGGGAAAATTCGATCGGCACGAACCAAAAAAAATTTGGGTTCGTGCCGAATCGAATTTTCCCTGAAATTCGGAGCGAATTCCGGTTCGCTCATCCCTATCCACCACCTTCCTTAATATGGCTTTTAGGGTTTTATTGAATCTCTCTACCAGTCCATCGGTCTGCGGATGGTAGAAAGAAGTATGCAACTGTTTCACCTGGAATAATTTACACAGCTCTTTCATGACCCGGGACATAAAGGGGGTACCCTGATCTGTAAGGATCTCTTTTGGTAGTCCTACCCGGCTAAACACGTGCACCAACTCTTTAGCTATAGCCTTGGATGACACATTGCGTAGGGGTATAGCTTCCGGGTAACAGGTGGCATAATCCATAATTACAAGAATATGCTGGTCATGTTTTACCGCCATGTATGGATAGGACAGTCTGGTGTCAGGCTCCACCAGGTTACCGTCAATCATTTTAACATTTTCCCAGGGTCTGGTAAGAGTGGGATCTTTCAACTGTTCAGCACCAAACTGATCCTTCCGCACCTCAAGATCAGGCATACTGTCACTAGGGGGCTCTAGACTGCTATGACCCTCTGGGGACACCACATTGTGGGGTTCAGCTTCTTCCCCAGCCATAACCGAAAAGGGTAGAGTTTCCTCCTCAATTAGGGCCCCACTTACTGGCAGTGTATTTGAGACTCTCTGTTCCCACATCTTCCAGAAATGTGGGAAGTCCCGCCCCATGATGACATCATGCATTAATAATGGCACTATCCCCACCATGAATTTTACTGCACCAAACTGTGTATGTATGTCCACTACAGCTGTAGGGTAGTGTCGAGTGTCCCCGTGAATGCAAGTAACCCCAATAGTTTTCACCAGACGGGTTATTGGAGATACCATATCTGCGTTTACCAGGGTCACTAGACTAGAGTCTAACAGTGCATTTACAACTTTACCTTCGACCGTAATAGGACACATGTGTTTCTCATCCCCAGCATTTGGTAACGCTACACAAGCTGAGTATACAGTGATAAGCGGTGGTTCATGTAGGAGACATCACATTGCATGGCATCATCATACATTGGGCAATTGGCAATAATATGACCCGGCATTTGGCATCGAAAACACTTTATAACATCCTTACTGAGTCTCTCATAGGCCCCCAACTTCCCTGGCATGGTTTGCCAGCTTCTAAAGCCTTCCATCTCTCCACTTGCATGCACCCACCCATCAGATCTACCAGTCCCCTTTTCCCTTATAACAGTCTTACCAGGAAGTCCTGGAGATCTCCGCTGTGGGGATAGGGGGCGCTGTGGCAGACTAATCAGTTCCTCAGCTGCTTTGTACCTCTCCACCATCTGGTCAGCAACTTTGGGGTCTCCATGGCTCACCCACTTGCGCAAGGTATTGGGGAGGGATCTTAAGTACTGGTCCATCACAACCCGTTCCACCATCTGGGGGCCTGTCAGGATCTCCGGCTGCAACCACTTCTTGGTTAGGTGAATGAGGTCATGCATTTGAGAGCGTGGAGGTTTGTCCATGCTGTAGACCCAGGTCTCCGTTTTTAGCTTGCCATAGTCCATAGCATCCTGGGTTTCCAGGTCAAAATAGGCCTTTTGAGGTTTTCCTGAAAGGAAGGGTGCCAAAAGACCCGCCTATTGTTCCTTTGGCCAACACTCTCGCTCGGCAGTCCATTCAAAGGTTGTCAGATCGACTTCCACATCATCAGCTGCGGTCATGTTTTGTAGTTAATGACTAGCTCTTATGGAGGCTTGAGTAGCGTCTGCAACACCTGGGGCCCACTCAGCGACACTGGCTAGCTGCTATAGAACAACTTTTAAGGTCTCCCGGTCTTTTCTTTGCTCTTCCTGTGTCGCCTCCAGTTGAGCTGTCAGCCTGCGGCTTGATTCCTCAAGTGCTCTTTGCTGCACCATGGTAGCCTCCTGCTGCACTCGGGTAGCCTCCTGTTGAGATGCCACAGCTTGCAACATAGCTTTAATTGCATCCTCCATTTTCCAGATGCAAAGAAACAGTCTGCAATAAAAGGGACTCCGGCCCTTTAAATTTCCAGTTTTTGTTTTCTTTTGCCAAAAATTAGTGCCCGCATCCTCCACCAATTGTAAGGGGTTAGGTAGCGGGTTAGTCGTCTCCTGGGTAGACAGGCAAACTTTCAGCAGGCACAAAGTCCACAGAACAAGAATGGATCATTTAAATGCTCCTGACTAACCCAGTGCCGGCCTAGTACTGGGCACCATAACATAACAGATCATAACATACCACCAGCAATGCTCCCACAGGCTCCTAGCAGATGTCCTGTCCCCAGTTTGGGAGAGACAGAGTGTGTGTGAACTCCCCCCTTCTATCAGGCAAGCACACCTTGGACTAATCAGACAGCCCAAGACCCGGACTTCCCCACTCCAGCAAAACAGGCCCTGTAAACGGGTTTTTACTCAAACCCTAAACTAGAGATCCTAGATCTCTAGTTTCTAACTTCCTGGTTGCTTTTACCTGACAGATACAAGAAATCTTGGGCAGATATACACACCCTCTATGACTTGTCCAGACAAGCAATAACACTTTCCACTTTGGCCGCCTGTGTATTGTGTGACAACCAGTCAAGCTCTATGAGTGGTGGTCTACTGTTAGGTGAATCAGGGTGAGTGCCAGATGTAAGTGCCAAGCTTCTGCTTCTAGGTGTTCATGTTTTTACCTTTTGCCTGGACAGTCCTATTTTGGATATCATGTAGGTAGTGATAATTTGTGTCCATTTTAGGACTCTCCGCAATGTTAAGGATCACTAATGTCAAAAAGTCAAGAATATTTTCAGGGAAGACTGTTTAGAAAGGAAAAGGTCATCCATAATCGAACAGAATTATTACCTTTCCCCTTACAATGGCTGTACCTGGTCATCTATCACGCACTGTTCTAGCAATCCCAACAGCAATCTCTGGGAGGGCTTGCACAGATCCACATTTGTGGCAAACCGCATTGACAGTTTTGGAGTGCAGACCAGGTAAGCTCACTGTCCTATCTTTTTTTTTAACTGGTATATACCCCAAATCGGAATGTCACCCAGAAATGGCCAGAGGGCTGAAATTAAGGATAGAGATAAGTGGTCAAGCCTATGTGGCTAGCCTTTAGGCAGGAACAATTGAGGGTTATGATCTAGATCAGGGGTCCCAAAATTATTTCAAGTACCACTTTCCATTCTCTATCTCAAGTACCACCAATTTTATATGTCAGGAAAAAATTATGCTTGGTTTTTGGATTGGCAGCAAATTTGCTTCACCTGATAGGATTGTGTGTAAACCCTAGTCTAGATGTTTATACTGTAACTTCTCACTCTCTCTAATCCTGGGCCTAACAATGTAGCTTGTAGATTTAGATTTTATTATATAGCTGGTAATTAGTATGAAAGAAAGTGATAGCTGCAAAATACACAGACAACCACTTGTGGTATGGTTTCCATCACCATCTTTTTGGAGGAGAAATCTCCAGTCTTCTCTAGCTGCAAATCTGATTTTAGAGCGACACAGGGCTCTGAGACAGCACCAACAAAGTAAAAAAAAATTTACATTTTATGCTGTCCTACATTTGAGCAGCCAATGGCACAAGGACAAATACCTAACTTGAGGTTGTACCTGATAGTAAAGGGCTCAGGATTAGATGCATAATGTCTAAGAAGTTTAGGTGCCACATTGTGCTGGTATTGGCATTGTAAAGCATCTTAAAAGTAGGTATACTGATGAAGGAAGACTCCCCTTCCATCTACTGACCAGTTGTGAGGCAATAATAAGACAAGAAATTTGTAATTATTGTAAAGGAAGGCCACTTCAAGTCATAGAATTAAAAGAGAATATTGATAGGAGGGTGACAGTGGTGGCACAGCCACCTCTACATAAGGCTTATCTTAAAATTTAGGAATGGAGATTAAACGTTAGAGACTAGATCCATAAAAGTTTGCGTCTAAGGGGTCAAGATTTTGGAGCTTGATTAAGGATATTTAGGATTTAGGAGTTTTAGAATAAGTTGGCTTAAACGTAACGCTTAGGTTCTAGTTGTTTGGACAGTGAGTTTTAGGATAAGTTGGCTTAAATGTAGTGCTTAGGTTCTAGTTGTTTGGACAGTGATTTACACAATCCAGCATCATCTCTTGTTTGGTTCCTACATCCTGGAGGGAAGATATTCTTTCAGCCTCTTAATTCATGTGCCAACCTTTTGTGTAAACTGCAGTAAATAGGCATGTTCTGTGTTTGGTGCTCTGTACCTCTGGTTCCTTGCCATGCTAGGTGCAATACGGCAAGCCGGTGCCGGTATACCCACTGTGGCAGGTACCATGGATGGTAGTGGGTACTGATCATCAGTTCAGGATGTGACCAGTTGAGGTAACTTGTAGTGTTTAGCAACAAGGGAAGGCACTCAGGTATGGTCAGACATGGCCAGGGTTTGACAACAGGTCAAGCTGGACAGGGTCAGACCTGACCAGTGGCCAACTTCAAAGCATGGCACACAGACAAGGTCAGGGTTGCAGGGTTGGCAACAGTGTTTCCAGATGGTAAATATAGGTGAAATGAGAGCAGTGAATTGATTAGAACTATATGGATGCCTGACAGTTCAGTTTTCACAATGCTGTTTTTGTAGTGAGCTATTATATCAGCGCCTCCAGCTAGCTAAGAAGCTGGGCTTTGCTATGCATTCCCATGTACCAATCAGAGAGCAACACAGAGTGGCAAACAGGCGGGTACTGGACTGTGAGACAGTGATTGTCAGGCTTAGTAACAAAACTTTGGAAGGTAGAAGATGCTTTGGGAGAAGGGTTCATTATTTAATATGGAGTCAGGACGTTTATATATAGCTTTGCCATTTTGTTGTCAATCTGTCAGGCATAGAGTCTGCCTAGACAGTGATTATGACTTTGGTGTAAGAGTTAAAGGAAAGTCAAGCAAGAGGTATTTGAGACTGGTGCAGAGATCAAATTGGCTTAGGGCCTATTTGACTGTTTTGCATGCACCTCCTAGGGGCTGAAGGATGGTCATTGGGAATAGATATGGAACCACAGCTCATCACAAATAATTTCATTGAGCTAGCCTTTAACCTTTAGAAAGTTTAAGAAATGCAAATATAAACTAAACACCACATGTACAAAACATTTCATGTTTTCAGGGAAAAACAAATGATGCAATAATCTACATCAACGCTGAGTGATTTGCCATTTGTCATATCTTCTATCTGCGACTGTTATTAGCCTACAACTTAGAACTTTTTTTTCAGTAGACAACAAAAATCAATTGGACAGAACAGATTAAATAAATGATGGCATAACAAACCTTGATTATAAAATGATGATTTGCATTCTGAAACCATCAGGGCTGTCAGTATCGCAGCCGCTAGTAGACAAAATAATATTCAAAGTCAACTGGGGAGGTAAAAAAAAAAAAACAAAACAAAAAAAAAGTGCTGAATGACAGTGTGTTCAAACAACGCTGTGCTTATTTAATGTCAGTTTAATTAAACTATACAATTACCTCCAATTATACAACAGTTCTGCCATTGTGAGCTAAATGTGTCTATAATACTGTTATGCAGGCAATGACACCATGTAAAATGTGATAAAATACAGTGGATGACAAATGTTTTTTTTTTTTATTAAGGCACTCAAGCATTTTTCTATTTTCAGACTGGAGAATGTAGAACTGTTATGTTTAAAGTGGATCATCTAAAGTATATGAGACTCCAGGGCCAGCTTATTTCTTCTACCTGGGGCATCCTGAGCTGGAATGTTGCGCTATGTGAGACCGTGCCATTTGCCTGGAATTCTCCAACTAGCCCACAGCGCATGTGCAGCCGGCATCACTCGCCTCACACAGCCAAAAGATGCAAGTGCTGATTGGGCAAGAGCTGCGAATGCGCCATCACACCAAGGAAAGGGGGGTTTTACTGGGCGGATGGAGTTTCACACAGCAGGGCATCCCAAACCAGGGTGCCACAGGGGGACAGACCAAAACCAGATATAGTGAAAATCACAGGTTTTCGCCCACTTAATGTGGACCTGAATCTTTACTGGCATCACTCGCCTCACACAGCCAAAGGATGCAAGTGCTGTCACATGCCACTCGTGTATGTGGCTAGGATTCCATACAGCTTCTCCAGCCACACAAAATATGCGCTGCTGGAGAAGCTGATTGGGCAAGAGCTGTGAATGCGCCATCGCACCAAGGAGAGGGAAGTTTTCATGGGCGGACGAAGTTTCACACAGCAGGGCATCTAAAACCAGGGTACTACGGGGGACAAACCAAAACCAGGGATAGTGAAAAGCATGGGTTTTCACCCACTTTAATGTGGACCTGAATCTTAACTGGCAACTCTGTACCAGGTAGAGTCCAGGTCTGCAGGGAATCTAACCCTGTCTGTGAACCCCACATTTAAAAAAAACTCATCTGTTCCTTATTGTACTTTGCATGAAAGGGGGATATGAAACACCTCCAAATGGAGAAAGCTCGGATGCAGCACATTTCATTATCTTTTTCCTGTCCTCTGTCGATGGAAGATTTACAAAGAAAAGGGGAGTCAGAGGCACAATCCATGAGCAAAAAAAAATTAAGATGTGGAAGGGGAGAGGGCAAAACTGAGCAAAACTATCGTAGTATTACCCCTGCAGGTGGCAACCCTAGGCACAGGCCTACTGGGAAATAAGGGTAGGCTAGCATAGTTAAGTCATGTAAGCCAGGAACCTTGGCAAGGGAGGCTTTAGGTGATCTTTAAAGCAAAGAAAAGCACCCCCCCCCCCAGCTCTTCCATTCAGCATTCTAGGATATGCAAGGCATAGAACGCTGATTTGAGGATACACATGTACCTTTGGATCATGGAAGAGGCACGTATACTCAGCTTTTCAAGGGTTTTACACAGCAGAGCATTACAAATCGGGATGCCCCCAAGAAGAGGAACAAAACCTGGAATACTGAAAAGGTTTTTGTCGTCTTTGAATCCTTGAGGTCCTAAAGTGTTTCAGGTTGGAGAAACAGCTTAAAAATGGAAATTTGTGTACTCACAGGTAAATTTCTTCCATTTCGGGGTACCACTAACCACAACACATGGGTTAATCTCAGCCATAGATGGGGACTGCAAGATAGAAAAAAAATAGCTCCTCCTGGCCTATATAAGACAGACTGTGGCAGGATCTCCTTCATTAGTACAGTACCACAGTCCTGGGAGGGGAGAAACGCTAACCTGTGCATAATGCGAGCCTGTAGAAAGTGTGGGGCCCTGGGAATGGAAGCAGATGATAAAAGAAATTTACCGGTGAGTACACAAATTTCCTTATTCTCATTTCTTCAATTCTGAGGCATCACTAGCAGCAACACTTGGGATGTCCCAAAGCAGTATCCTCAATAAGGGTGGGACGATGCCAGAACAGCCAACAACCGACTGAGTCAACATAACCACGGCACTGACACCTCAAGCTTAGACCCCCAGGAGAGTTTCACCACCATCCGCAACACCTTAAGCCCCAGAGCGACATCTGCAGATGCCCCGACATCAAGTCTGTAAAACTTGGTGAAGGTGTGGAGAGACTACCATGCCTCTCTATGGCCCTTCTGGGATCACAAACAAGACATCCGTGTTACATACCTCTCGGGTAGCGGCCAAGTACTACTTTTAATTACCCGACCACATCGAGGGAATGCAGGAGTGGGGCGTGGCACAAGGAGGGTAGCACTATCCTGATTAAGATGGAAGGGAGGGACCACCTTGGGAAAAAATACCACCCCTGATGGTTCATGTAGGCCACAGCTGTGGAATTGTCCGACTGTGTCCTGATCAGAAGGTAGACCAATGCCTGAGAATAATCATAATTGCCCTCAGTAGAGGGAGAGACCACCTTAGGCAAAAATTCCTGATCAAGAAACACTGCTATATCTACATGCAGTAGACGAAAAGGGTGATCTGCCAGTGCTGCCAGCTCTGAAACTTGCCAGTTGGGGAGACACCACGGGGGCTTCACTGTCAGGCTGACCAGACCCCCAAACACACCCTTCTGGGCCAATGTGGGGCAATCAGTATGATGGAAAACTGCTCACAGTTGACCTTCTTTAACATACGACCCAGAAGTAGCAGTGGTGGCATTGCATAGAGCAGGTTATGCCATGGCCAGGGAATGGCCAGCACAGCAACCGCCATGGCCAGAGGATTTTGCACCCTGGACACGATCCTCTGGACCTTTTGATTGCGCCAAGATGCAAAGAGACCCCCCTTCGGCTCTCCCCACCGGTCACAGAGGACTAGAAACACATCTTGGTGAAGAAACCATTTTCCCTGGTCCATCTTGTCCCTGCTCAAATAACCCCACCCCCGAAACGTGAAGTTCAGCCCACCTTATGATGCAACTCACTTGCCTACCAGCTCCTGGGTCCCCCCTGATGGTTTATATAGGCCAAAGCTGTGAAATTGTCAGACTGTGTCCTGACCAGAAGGCCGATCAATGCCTGAGAATCAGCAGCATTGCCCTCAGTAACAACACACTGATTGAAAGACTGTTCTCCTGCTGGTCCAAGAGACCCTGAACTGTCTGGTTACCCAGAACACCATCCTAGAACACTGGAGTCTGTGGTCAGGATCACCCACCAGACTGGCAGGAAAGACTGACCCACTGCCAGCGACTGCTGGTCCAGCCACCAACTCAGGGATTGCAGAGCATTGCCTGTCAAGATGAAGCGACAGTCCAACCTCTACACAGTTCTGCGCTATTTTGATAGGACCAGCATTTATAGACTCACCCAAAAAAGTACCAGCATGGACAGGACCACTCCAACATCCTGCAGCACCACTGCCAGAGATGAGGCTCATCCTCAGGAGTGCCATCACCTCTGCCAAGACTTTTGTGAACACTAGCGGTTCAGTGGACAGTCCAAATGACAGTGCCACAATTGGAGATGTCGGGCGCCCACCACAATACTGTTGGTGACCAGGGAAGATTGGAACATGCAGATACGCATCCTTCATGTCCACCGTGGACAGAAAATCCCCCCTTTGCAGCAACATCCCGATCAACCTTAGAGGTTCCATGCGGAACTTCCGCACCCGAACTAAACTGTTCAGACTCTGGAGATCCAGGTTCGCCCGAACGGACACATCCTTCTTGGGGATAATGAACAGTATTGAATAGAAGCCACAACCTTGCTCTAAAGGGGGGCACAGGTATCACAACTCCCATCACATCTAGCAAGAGCTCTATTGTGCAGTCATGAGCTGTTGCAATTTCCACGATGCGAGAAAGCTTGATTGCCACAAACCTGTGTGGATGCCTCGTCCAGAACTCGATCTTGTATCTGAAAGAAAAAAATCCAGACATCTTCATAGTCCCTTGTGACTGCAGGAAAAGAACTGAGGACATCCTGCCACAGTCTGCCTTATATAAGATGGAAGGAGCTATTTTTTTTTATATCTTGCAGCCCTCCTACGGCTGAAATTAACCCACGCGTTGCAGCTACTGGTGCTTCGTAATGGAAGAGATATGAAAGAAGGATGTGAAAAGAACTATTGCATAGAAAGAAAATGATAAGCAGGGGTATTTATTTCTTTTTAGTAGCCAAACACATTCATTAGCTCAATGGATGGAGAAATACAACTTTTGATTAGCTTTATGAATATGGCCATTCATGGTTATATATTAATATCACTAAGAGCAAAGATGATTTTCTCTGCATGTGGCCTCGTAAACACAGCGTTTTACACTATAAAATTAGATGTATGAATTAATTAATAATCACCATAAACTGTTGGGAGCAGTTTAAAATGCTGAGATGATGACTACTCCTATTACCCTTTAACAAACGTGGAATGGATGGAAGATGAACTGTATGGAGGTGTATATTTTGTTTTTCGCCTGGGAAATTCTGATATCTTTGCCATAATCCAAGGAATCCCTAGAAAGTGCAGCAGAGTTAATTACTTGTATCTGTGATTAATGATGTGCAAAAAATACTTTTTTATGCATCAGTGGGTAGCCGGAGTTCTAGTTTCATGTGACGGGATTACGTACTCATCAAATGTTTTTCCTTTCCTTCTTTGCACTAACTTTTCATACTCCTTCCTGGTTTATTTTTGTTCTGTCTTCCTTTCCATCTCCTTCCCTATGTACTCTTTAACTTCCTCCTCGCCTTGCTTTCCTGCTTTGGTTCCAGTCTCCTCCTTCCCTGTCATCTACTCTGTTATTCCCTTTCTCCACTTGGATTCTTTTTCCGTCCTTGACTTTCTGGCTTTTGTCCTTCCTTTCTGTCCTCCACTCATGCTTTGAATTTCACTTTAAATCTGAAACTTTAGGGATTTTAGGAAATTTGAGCCAGTTTTAGGGTGGCTAAAAGTGATTTCCAAAGTTATTTTTTAACTTTTTTTTATTTTGCTTTTTGAAAGGGGATGTGTTACACACAGCTGGGGATGGGTCCTGTGTTGCATGTGAATTATTCCTGATATAAACAATTATATCTCCTGGATGGCTCATCCAAATATATGTAAACAATTTAATAACTAAAATATAATAACTGATATCACCTGGAACCAATATGGCCAAATATGTACACAATTATTATGAAAAACATCAATAGAAATATAAATGATTAATACAATAATAAGCTAAGCCAAATTTGTACATTCTTTGACAACTAAACTCGTAACATACATACATTTACTGTCTCGGCTAAAATAGGCAAACAAATATATATATTAATAACTGGCCAATGGTAGAGCAATGGATAAATGCAAAAGATTGTAGGAACTTTTAATCCTCTGGTAAATCACTGAGACCAATGGTAAATATAGACTTTTATTGAGGTATAATAATACAACACACAATCAAATATTACATAAACAAAAAGGTACATCGCACTATGTTTGAGAGTCATATGTCACGCATTTGTGTATACAGTGATTAATGCAGGCTTAAGAGCATTACCTCTTTCTGGCATCTCCGTCCTTCTCCCCCCCCCCCCCCCCCCCCAAGGCTCTCTCCCCAGTTCAGTTTTACTGTGATATTTCTTTAACGTCCAGACTTGTCCTCCCAGTTTTGCTAGCCCGAAACTTGTGAAAACCTATTTGCAGAGAACCTTGGGTTTTTCACAGATGCTGAAACTGGTCTTGCCTAAAAACTGCCCAGACTGTACTGTAAGGAATGTGGACTGTGTTAGCCTGCCTGAATGACCTGACCTATGTAAGACTGGTCAAACGCAACTAATTATACATAGTGAGAGACAGAAATACATATATATACATTACATAATAACAATACATTTTCAATTTTTCCATTGTTTACACTGAGAAACACTACACTCTTGCATGATGCCAAACCTACTTTCAGAAAGGTTCACAGCTGAATGACATTCCAACAACATAGTTGTAAAAAACGTAGTTTCACTTTAGTGATTCCAGCTGACACAGTGAAGTCCAA
Source organism: Gastrophryne carolinensis (assembly GCA_027917425.1). Taxonomy (NCBI): domain Eukaryota; kingdom Metazoa; phylum Chordata; class Amphibia; order Anura; family Microhylidae; genus Gastrophryne; species Gastrophryne carolinensis. The sequence goes on from CM051241.1 coordinate 55,366,564, forward strand.
TGCACTCCAACAGGTATGTGGGCCTTTAAACTCCCTCCATGGTTCTTTTTCTTTGGCTATGGCTGTCTACTGCTAAAACTCACTGCTGATTCTCCTTTCTGCATATATCTGTCTCACAGGCTCCACTCACAGAACACATCATGCTTTTCTTGCACTGGGTCAAAATTGGCAGCGCAAGGAAAATTTTATGACATGTGAATAAGTCTGAAAACATGGACTGCTTCATTATTTCTCTGGTAATGATCACTTTAGCTTATTGTAGCTATGATCATAGGTCCCTTTCCTTAGACACCCTAAATTACTTGTTAGCGGTCTCATATTGCCACTGCAACTAGGGTCATCCACCAGTCTAACCAGTCACATTGTCATTTACTGTATAGCTTTGAAAGCAGACCTCAAGTAAGAAATAGTTGGAGGTCCATTTAAACCCCCTACATTAAAAGCAGAAAAAATATCAGGGATTTCGAGGATTTTCCAAGTTTTTTATGGTGTCCCTAGGGCCTCCTCGATTTGGGATGTCCTGCTGTGTGAAACCCTTCAGATCCCCAGTAAATCTTACTTAACCACCAATTAGCACTGTATGCTGCGAATATTAAAGACCAGCAATACTGCTTTGTTTAGATGCAGAGCACAGTAATTTGCAGTGGGAGAGGGCTCATTCCCAGATCCCTTTAGATTGGGGTTTGCTCCCGTCTCAGCCTATATGAATGCCTGGACACGGGAGTGCACCTAAGCCGAGAGAGGTTTTACATCACAGTTTGATGGTTGTTTACATCACCGAGGGAGCTGCCATAAAAAGGGGTATGTACCAAACTTTGCAAACTCGGGTTCCCAAACCCAAACACTGTTTCAGCCAGAAATCAGATTTTGTCCTGAACCTGGAAAAGCTTGTTAATGGGCATCTGAGCAGTCGATCAACCAGCCTAACCTATGCAGTGTGCGCAGAAGGAAGCACCTGTAACTTACCTGAGCCCTACAAATCTGCGTTTTTTCCCTGTCAAACAGAAAGATGGCTGCCACTGCCATGATTCACTGCCATGACTCAGGGAACTGGCAGCTAGCAGTAGTAGTGCTGCTAGCTGCTGCCAGTGTCCTCAATCATGGGAGTGGCGGCCATCCCTTTGATGGGGTTTTGCTGGAAAGGCTTGCATAGCTAGTAATGGCCAACACAGGATAGTCTTTATTTTCAGTAGTAAGGTGAAATGCATCTCCATGCCCTTTCACCTCTCACAGTAGATATGGTATATTACTATTTCTACAATATTTTGAGGTGTATGATTACCATATATATTTTTTATTAAAAATTGCGTCCATTTCTCTTTAGTAATACCTAGCATTTTATTGTGCTCAGTTTTACTTTTAATGTTAATCTAACATTTGCCTTTCTTGGAACTATTCATCAAGCAGCAACTTGACATTTGTGCTTTACAAATTATCTTTTCAATAAAGTAAGAACTCTAATACATTAAAATTGCCCTCAATGTTAACTACTGTGCTAAAAAGTCTTTTTTGTCAATCCCGTCTGCTGCCCTCAGTTCTAGTAAATGAACTAAAAGTTCTAATGATTTGTTCAAATGCCATATTTGTGACAAAACGAGAAAACAATTTAAGCAGATGGCATTAAGATCTGATATAACAGGATGTGATTTGCCTGAACATTTACACTGTGCGCAGATTCACAGAAGGCATCTGTGAGATGATATGTGATGTTCCTCCAGGACCGAATACAAAAATGCCAATCGCACAAAACTCCATATTCCTGAAATTTATGAAAAAGCCTTCAAAATGAGGTCATAGCCATAAAGAGAGAGAGTTTATAACACTCAGATTTTTCTGGTATTTGCAGATTAGAGCATGCAATTTTTTGTGTGATCTTTATTTATGCCCTGTGCCACCTTTTTAATATTACACAACACCAAACTCTCATCTTTTAAAGTCATTGTCCAGACTGGCTAATAAAGGCTACCATTATATTTCCCCCAATGAGTGCCACTTTTTACACTTTTTAAAAACTATTGAAATTTTACTTTATATGTACCTTTCTTTTACTCACAGCAAGTCAAATACACTGTGTTTATTGGCTTTTGGCTTCAGCATTTTGGCAAGCTTTTTACTTACATAACATTTTGCTAAACAGCAGCAGGATGGCGAGTGTGCAACTTGACGGGATGCTGGATATTAGGTGAAGTTATCACCATACCCCTTTTCTTCCCTCTGCAGTAGCAGGGCCAGTTTGTGGTTTGGACGTTTCACTTTTTTTTTTGTTTCTATGGTTTATTATGCACAGGGCATTTTAGCAATCACTTAGGTGTTTTTGTTTTATGGTTCTTGAATTGGTGTATCTTTTAGGTTTTCATCAGCTTTGGCTAATTTAATACTCACAGATTTTGGTATTTATGTGCATGATTTATGATGGGGATAATTATATGCAACCATGGGGAGATATTGCAAAGGAAACTAATATGCTACAGAAAGTTTTTGGGGGTATTTGGAGATAGTGAATTGTGAATTATGGGCCTCTCAGCACCTCCATGTTCTGTGGTTTAGTCATTTTGTACAAGTTTCATGTATTTATGGGATGTCTTGGGAGCTTCTAATAAATTTTGGATATTATAGGTGATTAGATTACACGTGCGGTAGATGTCTATTCTGGTGAACACACACAGAGGGCAATTAATTGATTTTATATGTAGTGCCTACACTCTGGGAATTATTTCTTTTTTGTTCAAATGCAGGCTGACTCATGTCTCAAACCTGTTACTGAACGTACATAGCACATTCATAAAATACTACTTGTATTTTATGAATAGCCTGTGTCTGTTCACAGCCAGAGGCTGCTCTTGGAGGCAGGAAGTGGCTGGGGAAGTAAGGAAGGCACTTTTGAAACTCTGACAAAGGCCAGACCCTTCATTTAGATTCAAACACAAGAGGCAGGATTTATGAACGATGCCCAGGCAGAGGGAGAGCAGTAACGAAATCAGGACAAAACATGCAAAAACAAAAGTAAAATCCCACTGCCAGCCTGGTAGGGGAGTCCGTGTCTCTTGACGGGACATAGACTTCTGCTTTAATTGTCATAGAACTTCAAAAGGGACCGTCCAAGCAGCAAAAAAAAAACAAAAGTGAGATGTGATGTTACAGGTCACACCCGCTATAAATAGTCCCTCCCTGTAGCAAAGAGCCGAATGGTCACAGACAGCTGGAGAGATCAACCGAATCTTTGCAATGGACACAGAGTTGGATGTCTGCGGAGACTGGTAACAGATTAGAGGTAAGTATGGGTGGGGTAAAAATAAAAAAGAAATAAAAACTTGCTATGGGGTCTGGACAACCAAGGCTACCAGACGCATAGCCGATGGGCTCTTCTGCCCCCCCTCTGGCCTTAGCAAGGCAGGTAATGAGGCTTGGGGGTTATGTAATGTCACCCATTTGAGGGCAGTGCAAGGGGCTATTTATACTGAACATGAGCTGTGACATCACTCTCACTATAAATGTTCCTCCCTGAGGTGGGGAGCAATGATGTCGGGAGACCGGTTGAGGCTTTGGATGCTGAGAAGACTGGTGTGGGATGGTGCTGGAACAAGGATGTTTATGAGAGAGTTCATTAAATCATAGGTTCAAAAGGAGCACCCTGGAGAGCCGATAATACCAGATTAAAGTCCCACACCGGTAAAATAGACTTGCGCGGTGGCCGGACATGAGTGACTCCCTGAAAAAAAAGTTTTAATGAGCCTATTGCTAGCGATAGACTTCTGGAAAAAAATATATAAGGCCGATACATGCCCCTTTAGGGTGCAGAATTGTAGGCCCATTTCTAAGCAATTTTTTAGAAATTCGAGAATTCTAGAAATCAAACACTTTTTACATGAAAATTTCCTAGCCTCACACCAGGATATGAATGCCCGCCATACCCTGTAATAAATCATGGAAGACGACTTCTTCCGGGCCTGAATCATGGTCTGAATAACCTTAGCTGATAAACCTTTCTCTGCTAAGATCGAGGTCTCAATAGCCAGGCCGTCAAAACCAGCATCTGTAAATTCAAGTGCTGAAGCGACCCCTGTGTGAGAAGGTCTGGTTCGACTGGCAGGCGCCAATGGTCTACCGACATCCTTGCTATGTCTGAAAACCAACTTCTCCTTGGCCAGTGAGGAACCACCAGAATGGTTGGTACCCCCTCCTGAGCTATCTTTCTTAGTACCCGGCTCAGGAGCTTGAACCTTGCCCAAGAGGTTGACAGGGTGTCCATTGCTATGGCCAGAGGGTCCATTGAAAGGGACCTGAATTTTGGCCACTTGTGATTGTGTCTGGATGCAAAAAGATCCACTTCAGGACACCCCCAGCGAAGGCAAAGGGCTTGAAAGATCTTCTGACTGAGGGACCATTCTCCCCAACACAGCACCTTCCTGCTCAAAGCGTCTGCCTCCTGGTTCTCTACCCCCGGGATGTAAACTGCCGAGATGCAGGGAACATTCTCCTCTGCCCTAATTAGAATCCGGCTTACCTCTTCTAGAGCACTCTTGCTCCGAGTACCCCCCTGATGATTGAAATAGGCTACCGCCATCCGATTGTCTGACTGGACCTGGACAGCCTGTCCCCTTAAACTGGGGGTCAGATACTGAAGCACTAGCCGGTTTGCTCTTAATTCCAATATATTTATGGGAAGCTGATTCTCCTTCGGACCCCATTATCCCTGGATCTTCTGGGCTTGCCAGATGCCCCCCCCCCAGCCTGTAAGACTGGCATCCGTGGCAACGATCTGCCACTGCGGTGTCAGAAAGGACCTGCCTACCGATAGGTGCAGAGGGTCCAACCACCACAGCCGAATTTGCCTGGCCGAGGAAGTCAGAAAAAAGACTTAATCCAGCGACTGCGGGGCTCGATCCCAGCTTGCCAACAGGCTCAACTGAAGAGGCCTCATGTGAAACTGGGCAAAAGGCACAGCCTCGAAGCAGGCCACCATAAGGCCTACTAGTTTCGTCCCTAGCCGAATGGTCGGCTGCCGGCAGGCCAGTAAGGACTCTATTTGATTCCGAATTAGCAGAGCCTTCTGCTCTGGTAGAAACACCTTGACCTGAACTGTGTCCAGCATCATTCCTAAGAAATTCCTTACTGGCGCCGGAATGATATGGAACATAGGATAATTGATCACCCAGCCGAACTCTTCCAGAGTTGATAGAACCGTCTGCGTATCCTTCATGATCTGCTGAGGAGACCCAGCTGAAATTAAGAGATTGTCCAAATATGGGACGATGCATATCCCCTGGCTTCTGAAAATGGCCATGAGACCTGCCCAGACCTTGGTGAATACTCTTGGCGCTGAGGATATCCCGAATGGAAGTGCCACAAACTGGAAGTGCTGGCCCTCCAGGGCAAACCTCAAGAATTCCTGATGCCCTGGAAAAATCGGAACATAAAGATACGTGTCCCTTATGTCTATTGTAGCCATAAGATCCCCGGGCTGGATTGATCTTACGGCTGACCTTAGAGTCTCCATGCGGAAATGCTTCACCCGGATATACTTGTTGTAGTCTAAAATGGGACAAATCGACCCGTCCTTTTTGGGAATTGTAAACAGGTTGGAATAAAAACTCTGACCTTCCTGAAAGGGTCCCTGACAAATTACTCCTTCTTGAAGTAGATGCTGCACAGAGGCTCTCAGGGCATCTGATTTTAGCTGGTTCCGGGATGCCCCTGACCGGAGGAACCTTGTGGGCGGTCTGGCTGCAAACTCGATTTTGTAGCCTGATGACACCAACTCTTGGATCCAAAGATCCGCAACGTGGCGTCTCCAGATAGGAGCAAAATGCAAGAGCCGTCCCTCCACCCGCTCAGGTAAGGGCTACCTCATGCTGGAGTGGGCTTGGCTGGGGGTTTGGGCCTCCTGCCCTATTACAAGCTCTGCCTCTGCTCAAAAAAACTCTACGGGAGCAAGGACGGAAGGCACCTCTGCCACTCCGAAAGGGACAATATGATGAAGGCCTCTGAAAGGGCTGAGTCGACCTCTTCCTTTGAGGAATTTTGCCATCCTTAACCATATGGGCCAGCTTTTCTACAAAGTCTGCTCCCTAAAAAAGGTAGATCTGTAAGAGCTTTCTTAGCGGCGGCATCCGCTGACTATCGTCTTAGCCATAAGGAACTGCGCAAGGCAACAAGAAGAGCAGAAGTTCTAGCAGCTAGCCTGACCGCATCATCCATAGCAGTGATAGCGAAAGAGTTAAAGTCCAAGCAAACCTTAAAATCCTTGGACTCTTGAATAAGCCTGCAAGACTTAGCCCTGGCCATAATTTTCTTCACCTTCTTCCTTGAAGCCAAAGACACAATAGCCGTGGCACAAACACGGCGAAGAAAGGAACCCACCATAGCAAAAGCATGGCGGGCCAACTGATCCATTCATCTCTCTGTGGGATCTCTTAAGGATCCCATAGTAGCCGATGGCATGATAGAAGTATTAGACAAGCCTGATACTGGAGAATCCACCTCGGGTGAAAGAGACCAAAGCTTAATCATATCCGCTGGAAAAGGATACCTAGCGTCTAGGATCCTGGGAACAGCCGGCAGCTTGTTAGGAGTTTCCCACTCCCTTAACACCATCCTGGAAAAATGTGGCTGTTCCGGAAACACCTGCCTTTGCCTTACTGGCTTAAACATGTCGTCCTTCCCTCTTTTTGCCACCTCAGGAGGGGTAATATTCAAGGTTTCAAAAACTGATGAAAGTAAACACTCTGTTTCGTCTGAGAGAAGGGGATCCTCATCAGAAGAGAATAAAATAGAATTACTATTTTCTTCACCAGAGCGTAACTCGCCATCTGAGAGCTGCTCATCTAAATACTCTTCCTCCTCCTCAGACACAAAAGTGGCAAATAAATCTCTTTCCTCAGAAACAGGCTCCAAATGCCTCTTCTTATAGGTGGCTTTCTTAGGAATGACCAAGGATAACTGTTTTTCTAAGTTATCCAACCTGTGCGCCACATCCGCCTGTGCCTCACTGCCTTCCCCCTCTCCGGGGATGTAAGGGATGGTTGAGCCATCGCGCTCCCTCTAGCAATAGCTGGGCTAGAGACTAGGGATAAGCGAATCGATCCGGACGAACCCGGATTCGATCCGAATTTCATGAAAAATTCGATTCGGATCGAATCCGAATTTCCCCGCGATTCGATCGCTCGAAGTTTTCCTTTAACATCCATTCATTTACATTACAGGCATTCTAAGATGGCGGACGGGACATGTCCAGACATCAACCCCACGCCAGTGCAAGCTGGGACAGTCACATGCAGCCTATCAGCAGCAGGCAAGCCCGGTTACGTCACAGCGCTATTTAAGTCGGGCGGACATCTTGCTTTTCCTCATTTCTCTATTGCATTCGTGAGAGACAGGACGCTGCTGTAGTGAGGGAGAGACAGAGAGCCAGGGACAGACAGGGACAGGCTGGAGACAGGCAGGAGACAGACATAAAGTCAGCGAAAAGCAGGGAAAGTTAGGAAAAATCGGAGGCAGTCACAGGGAGATTTTTTTTTTTTTCATCCAGCCTGAGTGTTACTGGCTGGCTGACTGGCTTTGTTAGCGTTTTCAGGCTGCTTATACACTAACTGTGCATATATACTGAACTGATCTCAAGTCTGCTGTGAGGCATCCCATTCTGTGACTACACCAGCCTCTATTTAATACCATAATAACCATTTGCACTTATTCTAATAGAAATTAGGCCTGATAAAGACACTTTTGCTGTGCATAGTCTTACTGCTGCCAGGTGGTCTCTGGTTTTTGGGGCATCCCATTCTGTGACTACACCAGCCTCTATTTAATACCATAATAACCATTTGCACTTATTCTAATAGAAATTAGGCCTGATAAAGACACTTTTGCTGTGCATAGTCTTACTGCTGCCAGGTGGTCTCTGGTTTTTGGGGCATCCCATTCTGTGACTACACCAGCCTCTATTTAATACCATAATAACCATTTGCACTTATTCTAATAGAAATTAGGCCTGATAAAGACACTTTTGCTGTGCATAGTCTTACTGCTGCCTGCCAGGTGCTCTCTGGTTTTTGGGGCATCCCATTCTGTGACTACACCAGCCTCTATTTAATACCATAATAACCATTTGCACTTATTCTAATAGAAATTAGGCCTGATAAAGACACTTTTGCTGTGCATAGCCTTACTGCTGCCAGGTGCTCTCTGGTTTTTGGGGCATCCCATTCTGTGACTACACCAGCCTCTATTTAATACCATAATAACCATTTGCACTTATTCTAATAGAAATTAGGCCTGATAAAGACACTTTTGCTGTGCATAGCCTTACTGCTGCCAGGTGCTCTCTGGTTTTTGGGGCATCCCATTCTGTGACTACACCAGCCTCTATTTAATACCATAATAACCATTTGCACTTATTCTAATAGAAATTAGGCCTGATAAAGACACTTTTGCTGTGCATAGTCTTACTGCTGCCTGCCAGGTGCTCTCTGGTTTTTGGGGCATCCCATTCTGTGACTACACCAGCCTCTATTTAATACCATAATAACCATTTGCACTTATTCTAATAGAAATTAGGCCTGATAAAGACACTTTTGCTGTGCATAGCCTTACTGCTGCCAGGTGCTCTCTGGTTTTTGGGGCATCCCATTCTGTGACTACACCAGCCTCTATTTAATACCATAATAACCATTTGCACTTATTCTAATAGAAATTAGGCCTGATAAAGACACTTTTGCGGTGCATAGTAGTACTGCTGCCAGGTGCACTGCTGGCTGTTGGGGCATCCCATTCTGTAACATAGCATACCCCTCTTTATTTACACTAAGCAGCTCTCTTATTTACACTAGGCAGGCCTGTTGGAGGCTGAGTGTTACTGCTCACTTTTGGTGTGCATTAGATTCTGTTTCATATAGACCCACCGCTGCCTGGGGGTTCTTAAAATATCACCTACTACCACGCCAGTTAGACTATGTCGGGCAGACAAGTGCCTGGAAGTGAAAAGAGGAGTGGCGGAGGCCAAGATTCCGCAGGCAGAGCTCGCAGCAGACTGGGGGCCAGTAGCAGCAGGAGTCACGCTGAGAGACCTAATCTGCCAGTATCTGCTAGCGGTCGGGTCTCCACCAGTAACGCATCTGCCGTGGTAGATTGGTTGACGCGCTCATCAACAACATCATCACAACTTACGTCTGAGACCCCCAGTCTAGGGTCGGTAGGTTCCTCTGACACAACCCTGAGTTGGCATGCCCCGAGAGCAGTCCCTGTCCTCCCATTGCCTCTGTCCTACGCCGTTCCCTCCCCCAGAGACGTATCCTATGCTTTGGGTTCAGCTCCACTCTTTAGTGAGGAGGACGATCAAATAGAGGACAGTCAGCAGCTACTGCCCAGCCAAGAAATGGAGGTGGCTTCTTTAGCTAGGCAGACAAATAGTGATGTGGACAGTGTCGTGGGTGCTGCAAGCGTTCCAGCTCCTGCGCCAGACACTGTTGACGAATCCACGAACATCAGTGACGTACAGCCACAACTCGGTGATAATGATGATGACGATGAAGCCGATCGCACTTGGGAGCCGGGTGATGAAGGGGCTTCATCGTCATCATCAGGAGAAGAGGGGCGCAGGTTGCCCCGGAGTCAGCAGCTGAGGCAGCAAGGTGGTAGCAGTCAGCATGGGGGCACAATTCCAAAGGCTGGAGCCGGCCGGGGCCGGGGTAGAGCACCTGCTGTGCGGCAGTCTACCTTATCGGGAGGTAGTGGAGCAGGGGTTCCTGGAGTTGGCAACAGCAGCAGTGAATCAGTGAGGCCAGGGGGTGGGAAAAGTAGCTACTCGGCAGTGTGGCAGTTTTTCCTGAAGTATCCGCAGGAGGGTAACATGCATGCGACTAGATTCAGCATGGTGCCACGTTTTACACTTTCCAAATGGTGCAAAACATATTTATGTCTTTAGGCCAATTTTTGGGCTCCTGCTGATGCCAACTCCAGGGTGTGAATCATCCAATTTTTGGGCTCCTGAAGCCAACCCCAGGGTCTCTTTAAAGTAATGTTTCGGCTCCTGCTGCTGCTGCCAACTCCAGGGTGTGAATCATCCAATTTTTGGGCTCCTGAAGCCAACTCCAGTGTCTCTTTAAAGTAATGTTTGGGCTCCTGCTGCTGCCAACTCCAGGGTGTGATTCATCCAATTTTTGGGCTCCTGAAGCCAACCCCAGTGTCTCTTTAAAGTAATGTTTGGGCTCCTGCTGCTGCTGCCAACTGCAGGGTGTGATTCATCCAATTTTTGGGCTACTGAAGCCAACCCCAGTGTCTCTTTAAAGTAATGTTCGGGCTCCTGCTGCTGCTGCCAACTCCAGGGTGTGAATCATCCAATTTTTGGGCTCCTGAAGCCAACCCCAGGGTCTCTTTAAAGTAATATTTGGGCTCCTGCTGCTGCTGCTGCTGCCAACTCCAGGGTGTGATTCATCCAATTTTTGGGCTCCTGAAGCCAACCCCAGTGTCTCGTTAAAGTAATGTTTTGGCTCCTGCTGCTGCTGCTGCCAACTCCAGGGTGTGAATCATCCAATTTTTGGGCTCCTGCTGCCAACCCCAGTGTCTCTTTAAAGTAATGTTTGGGCTGCTGCCAACTCCAGGGTGTGATTCATCCAATTTTTGGGCTCCTGTTGCTGCCAACTCCAGTGTCTCTTTAAAGCAATGTTTGGGCTCCTGCCCCTCATAGTGATGCCACTTCAACTCTCTGCAATTGTGCCGCTCTGCGATTCTATTAGCGATGCCTCTGATCTACATGTGATATTTATTCAAAGTATTATTTAACTAACCCAGCACGCATCCTATGCGTGTTACAGCAAGGCAGAATGGTTTACAACCCTATTGAGGCTCTAGGAGGCTCAGAAATAGACGTTTTTAATAGCGATTCGTCACGAATAAATTCGGGTCGAAGCGATTTTTGTCGGAAAATTCGGTGAATCAGTCGAATCGAATTTTTCAAAAGTTCGCTCATCTCTACTAGAGACCTGAGCCGCCGCTCTATTATGGTCTAAACCAATTCTCATGGTGCAAGCGGAATAAACCATGCTGAAACTACCCAGGGGATCCAGCTTACATAAGGGACAGAGCCTGCCCTGCTCAAGTGGAATGCCCAAATCACTATCCCCTGATGCCTCCCTCATGGTTTTTTTTTTTTTTTTTTATTTTGACCTAAGGTCCTAAGCCTGAACCAATCCCAAAGAGACTCGGATGAACCACAACCCTTTTTGTATCCTTCTTCCAATTCTAAAAATAAAACAGGAGAAAAATCCATTAGACAAAAAACCTTTCCCAACTCGTAAAAATCAATATATATAAAAAATGTAATGTTATATATATTTTTTTTTCTTTTTTTTTAACTCTTGGGAATATAATTAATAAAAACAATTAATAAATACACATTATACTAATATTGATAAAAATAAAGATAATAATCATAATAATGATAATGATAATCATGATAATAATAATGCCGACGTCCACTCACCGCCGCAGCTGCAAAAATATTTAAAAACAGCGGGACCAGCCCGCAATCCATAAGCCCCTAAGCTTACCCCTCTTGGGTCTCTTAGAAGGCCAGTGACCTAAACCACAATGGCTGCCGCCGCAGCCGCACTCTGCAAAGCCTGCACACAAAGATCCCTAGGCTCCAAGAAGAAGTATGGGATTAAGGGAACCAGCAGCCCTGCCCGAGGCTGCCGCATGTCTCCACGGCCGCTATACCCAGAGCCCTTAAGCGCAACATGATCAAAATCCAGAAAACGGCCTGGCCAGTGGTGGCAGCTGCCATCGCAATGCAAACACAATAGCAGCCTCATGTCAACCAGGCTGCTGTACACTAACCTTGAACCGTGCAGGGGAGCCTGAACACAATCTCCCTCCAGCCCGGAAAGCAGGTTCAGGTCTCATGTGAAATTGGGCGAAGGGCACTGCCTCGAAGCACGACACCATTAGGCCCACTAATCTCATCCCCAGACGTACAGATGGCTGCGGACAAGACAGCAAGACCTGCACCTGCGTCTGGAGACCCAAAACCTTCTGCTGAGCAGTGTCTATCGTCATTCCCAGGAAGGATCTCACTGTTGAGGGAGTGACAATGGACTTGGGGTAATAGATTACCCAGTCGAAGGCCTCCAGGGTTGACAACACCGTTAAAGTATCGCTCTCGGCCTGCTGAAGGGACTGGGCCACAATCAGCAAGTCTTCCAGATAGGGTAACACATGAATACCCTGAATCCTCAGGATAGCCATGATGCCCGCCAGCACCTTGGTGAACATACCGGGGGCTGAAGATATCCCGAATGGAAGTGATACAAACTGGTAATGCTGATCCTCCAGAGCAAACCTCAGGAACTTCTGATGTCCCTGAAAAATTGGGATGTGCAGATAAGCATCCCTGATGTCCACCGTGGTCATGAAGTTGCCGGACCGAAGCGATCTCACTGCTGACCGTAATGTTTCCATGCGGAAATGTCTGACTCTTACAAACCTGTTGAGACCCTTCAGGTCCAGGATCGGCCGTAGCATTCCGTCCATCTTGGGAACTGTGAACAAGTTGGAGTAAAATCTCTCACCCTGTTCCTGCCGGGGTACAGGGCAAATCACACCTATCCACAGGAGGTGTTGCACAGCCATTATCTAAGCTTGAGCCTTTGAGCGGGTTTCAGGATATCCTTGAACGGAGGAATTTAGTAGGCGGCCTGGCTGCCAGCTCTATCTTGTAACCGGAGACGTGACGTCTCCAGATCTGAGCAAACAGCAGAAGCTGTCCCCCCACCCGGATGGGTGAGGGCGCCCCCTCAAGCCTGAGGGCTTGATAGGGGGCTTGGACTTAGCTCCCCATGAGGGGTTGGGTCGGCCACAGGACCTACCTCTGCCCCAGGTATCTCTGCTGGCACCTGGAAATTAAGAACCTCTTCCTCTTCGAAAGGAATGATAGGAAGAGGGGTTCCGAAAGGACCGAGCAGGCTTCCTTCTCTGAGGGAGTCCACCATCCTTGACCAAAAGGTCCAGGCACTCCCCAAACATCCTGCTCCCCACAAAAGGGAGACTCGTAAGAGACTTCTTGGCAGCTGCATCAGCCGAACACTGCCGCAGCCAGAGCAAACGGCGGAGAGCAACAAGCCGGACCACATCATCCATCGCAGGCGGAGAGCAACAAGCCGGACCACATCATCCATCGCAGTAACAACAAAGCCAATGAAATCCAAACAAGCCTTCCGTTCCTTATACTCCTCAGCCCGCCTGCGAGCCTTAGCTCTAGCCACAAGGTGTGTCACCTTCCTCCTGTTGGCAAGTGAGACAATTGCCGAGGCACACACAGGACGAAAGAGGGCACCAGCAAAGGTGAACGCATGGAAGACCAGCTGATCCATGCGCTTGTCTGCAGGGTCACGTAAGGAAGCATTGTCAGGTGACGGCATAACAGTCGTGATGGACAAGCCTGACACGGGAGGATCCACCTTGGCAGGGGAGACCATAACCGAACCAACTCAGGGAAAAATCAGGGAAGGGATACCGCCTATCCAGGCCCTTAGGGGCTGACGGTAACTTGTTAGGCCTTTCCCATTCCTTAAGGATCATGTCAGAGAAGTGAGGCTGCTCCGGGAAGACCCACCTCTGCCTCTCAGGCCTAAACAAATCACCCTGCTTCCTCTTAGCTGCTCTGGGAGGAACAATGTGTAGTGTATTAAACACAGAGGAGAGCAATTTCTCTGTATCATCCGGGAGCCAAGAATCCCTGTCCGAGGAGGAACCAGAAATACTGTCATCGCCAGCAGAATATTCCACCATGGAGCGTGAATCATCTGGCAACTCACCTTCCTCCGCAGAGCCCAAGCCATCAAAAAGATCATCTTCATCCGAGTGAATCGGCTCCAGTTGTCGCTTCTTACTCGAGGCTTTCTTAGGGGCCGTCAACGAGATCTGTCTCTCGAGACTGGCCAGCCTATGCTAAGTCAGTATGAGACCCCTTGCTGGCTCCCCCTTCACTGGGGGCTGAATGCAGCAGCGCAGGGTCCGGAGAGGCCGATGGTAATACAGGGATAGGGTCAGGGACGACCGCCCACTCATGGTCCAAAATAATGCATCTGGCGCATGTGGTACAAACAGTGCTGAAACCGCCCAGAGGATTCCTTCTGCACAAGAAGAAGAGCCTGTCCTGTCCTCATGGGGCCCCCAGCTCACTATCCCCTGATGCCTCTATTATGGTGATTTAAGACAGTAAAATGCAACAAAGGCTACAAGACTCTGCTGGCTTAGGCCTATAAAACAATCCCTCTTTTTTAAAAAGGGGGACCGGGAGGAACCACAACCCTCAACCTTAGCCCACGATCTATACAAAAAGAGAGAGAGCCCCAGATCAGCTTTGGCATAATACAATAGACAAAAATCAATGCAGCAAAAAGAGGGATTCACGATACAGACAGAGGGATTTCGCAGCGTCCGCAGCCAGAAGGCCCAAGCCTGTCCTCAGCAGCAGCAGAGAGACAGCGTGTCCAGGCCAGCCACCTTCCAGAAGGCTCCTCAGGTGGTGCGGCGCCGGCTTGACGTCAGCAGCGCGCCGGCGCCAGGCTCCGCCCCCGCTGTGGCGCGTCGCAAGAAGACACCCGCCCCCTTACGAACTGCTGAGACTGGCTCCAAAATGGTGGCTGCGGCGTCAGAGGCCCGCCGCACATACAGCGCGAGCATGCGCTTCCCCCCTGTCTCTCACAGATGGGCGAGAGGCCCGCGTCCTAGGCAGCCGATGAGGGAGCGCAGAGAGGTGAGTGAGAAGCCAGACCGCTGAGCCAGCGAGGAGCCAGGCACAGTGAAAAAATAACAGTGGTTCCCCCTCAGGCTCACCATAAGCCGTGGCCGGCTACCTTTTAGTATAAGGTCTGCAGCCCAGAGCCTAAGCTCTGCCAAACGCCACAGACCCTGGCATTCACCCTACCATCACAGATCCTGTAGCAGCCAGAGGCTGGGAGGCAGGAATGGGTCAGAAGGGATTCATGGAAATAGAGTCCGCAGCGACCGACGGGCTAGGTGGCCCCGCTCGGGAATGATAGAGGGACAGCTGCCTTTATAGGGGGCCGGGAGGAGCTACATCTTTGATCTTGCAGTCCGGCGCCCCCTGGGGGCGAACACCCAATCGTGAGATATGGGATGACCTGGACTGGATGCAGGGAAAAAACACAATTCTGTGATACTCACCTGTAGAATTGTTTTTTCTGTTAATCCATTCCAGGCCATCCTTATTCAATACGATTGGGTAACTCCTGCCTGAAGGGGCGTGACTGCAAGACAAAAGCGTGGCTCCGCCTCCCAGCCTGTATCCTTCCGGCTGACTTCCTAGATTCCAGTTAATTAAATAAAAAGCAGTATAACCAGCCGCCCGGGAGGCATACCTATATCTCTTTGGAGACAAAAAGGCTGGAGACAACATAAAAGACTCCTCCCTCTGATTATAAATATGTACCATTTCTTTTTTTTTTTTTTTTTTTTTAATATATCCACAAGACTAGGCATCCAAGACATGGATATATCAACCTAGCATTCTTTTCAATGCAAAATATTATTATAAAAAAGACCACCATAAAATGGGTATCAAGGATAGATCGTAACTTCCGTTATTTCCCCAAAAGGGGCGGGTCGGATGGCCTGGAATGGATTAACAGAAAAAACAATTCTACAGGTGAGTATCACAGAATTGTGTTTTTTCTTCCAATCCATTCCAGGCCATCCTTATTCAATACGATTGGGACATCCAAAAGCAATGCCAAATATGGGCAGGATCCCCAACGCAGAACAGCAGGTAGTTCCTTTCACTACCGCCTAAAGAACTTTTCGACCAAATACAGCGTCAGCTGAGGCCCTAAAACTTACCTTGTAAAATTTGGTAAATGTATGAACCGAAGACCAGGTGGCAGCTTTACAAACCTGTTCCACCGAGGCATGATGCTGAAAAGCCCAGGAAGCACCAATGGCCCTAGTGGAAAGAGCTGTGACCCAAAACAAGGGGCTCCTTCCCCTTGGCAGAATAGACTCTAACCACTGTCTGTCTAATCCATCGACTGATGGCAGACTTAGCTGGTGGAAGACCTTTCCATGGACCCTCAGGTATGACATAAGAAGTCCAAACTATGGAAAGATTATGTAATAGTGAGAAAATACCTTAGTGCCCTCACTACATCCAAAAGTGAAGAACACCCCTTCCCTATTAGACACTGGAACAGGACATAAGGAAGGCAAAAACCATCTCTTCATTAAATGAAAAGATACCTTTAGGAAGAAAATCCTAAAACACTAAAATAACGAGGCTTACTGATAAGCTGCTAATTCAGAAAACTGCCTGCTGAGGTTATTGCCACTAAGGGATAACCACAAGCGCCGTTAGACTTAATGACGCATCTACCATGGTTCAAAAAGGAGAACCATGAAAAACAAGTTTAGGTCCAAAAGCCGGCAGAAGTGAATTATGAGGAGGCCGCACCTGAGCGACTCCTTGTAAAACAAGTTCTGATAAAATCATTCTCAGCTATGGGTTTCTGAAAGAAGATAGATAGCAGATATTTGTCCTCAATTGAAGACCTTTATCAAGACCTCTGCAAAAAAAACGATCTATTCTGTAAAACAGAACAGTACTACAAGCGAACCACTGGATTCACCGATAATTGCTTGCAACACTCAATAATAGATCATTTGATAAAGATTTCTTCCTGGCCTGAATCATTGTCTGGATAACTCTGGCAGAAAAAAACCCTTTCTGCCAAGATAAAGGATTCAATAACCAGGCAGTCCAAGCCAGAACTGTGAATTGGGATGCCTTAGAGGCCCTTGTGTGAGAAGATCTGGATCGTCGCTTCCAAAAGTTGCCCTCTGACATCCTTACTATGTCTGAAAACCAGCTTCTTCTTGGCCACAGAGGAGTCACCAGAATGGTTGGGACTTCCTTGTGAGCTAAACTTTTTTAGTACACGACCCAGGAGTGAAATCAGAGGGAAATGCATAAAGAAGCTTGAATGCTGACCACTAAAGAGTCAGGGCATCTGTTGCTATTGTTAGAGGATCCCTGGACCAGGACAAACTTCGGATCTTCCGACTGTGCCCTGATGCAAGAACTACGTTTGGGATCCCCCAGCACATGCATAGGGATTAAAAAATCCTCGGGCTAAGAGACCATTCCCTCTGATGCAGGACCGTTCTGCTGAGATGAACGGCCTGCAAGTTGTCCACTCCTGGTATGTGTACCACCAAAATACATGGAACCAGTTTATCGGCCCAAAGTAAAAACCCAGCTCTCTCCATCAGGACTTTACTGCTTCTGGTGCCCTCATGGCGGCTGATATATACCACCGCCGTCCGATTGTCTGTTTGAATCCGGACGGGATGCCCCTTCAGATGGTATGTCCAATGTCTGAAATACAATAGAATCACTCTCAGTTCCAGGATATTTATGGAGATTCTGCTCTCCTTCAGACTCCATTGTCACTGAATCGTTTGTGACTCCATGACACTCCCCCAACCATATAGACTGGCATCCATGGTGATCATCTTCAACTGTACTGGAAGAAATAATTTGCCAATCTGAAGAGGCTGAGGACCAGGCTAGAGACCGCCTTGCTGACTGTGTCATGTAAAAAGAGTGATCCAGAGTGTGTGGGTCCCGATCCCAGATTGTGAGCAATTCCATCTGCAGGGGTCTTGTGTGAACAGTGCAAAAGATACTGACTCAAAGCAAAATACCATCAGGCCCAACAGACATATTTCTTGATGAATCGTCGAGTGAGGACAAGACAAGAGACCCTGTACCCTGGCCTGAAGTAAGAGTCACTTCTGTGTTGGAAAAACACTTTTGCCTGAGACGTGTCTAATGACAGTCCCAGGAAAAGAATAACTCTTCAAGCTATGAAATGATGTCTGACTTAAGAATTCGACTGGATAGTCACTATATCCTTCTGGGTCCCCTGACATGATGGGGCCCATATCAACCGATAGTCTCAGTAAGGGATTATATGTATCCCTGACTTCTTAAAGAATTACATGAGACCTGCCAACACCTTGGTAAATACCCTGGTGCTGATGATAGACCGAAGGGTAACACCACAAACTGAAGATGTAAGCCACCTACAGCAATGTAGATATGCATCCTTATATATACACTGTGGTTATCAAAACTCCAGTCTCTAAAAAGGTGAGATACGGCAGATCTCAAAGCTTCCTGCAAATATGAGCCAAATGCAGAAGTTTCCCCCCCACACCTCAAGGGCGGGGGTATCCCTTCTTGCCTGAGCCAGCTTCGAAGGGGATCTGGCTTTGTTCTGCCAGACACCTGTTGCCATAACCCTTTCGCTGCTAGCCTACCTGGAGTTTTTGTCACCCTTTGTGCCAGACCATTTTGCACTATTTTGTGCTCCCCATGTTCAAATGTGATTTTTGAAGGGATTTCCAGGGATTTCCCAGGAAAATGATATATTGTTCTTTTCAGCAGAGTCTGGGCTTTAACATGAAATGTCTTGTTTGTAATTTTGTAGGTGTATTCTCAATATTTTTGGGTGAAGTATGTGAAAAAAAATAAAAAAAAAAAAATTTTTTACAATTTGTAGTGTTTTTTTTGTAATAAAAAATGTACATTTTTCAATAAAATCTTATTGCGTGTGAAATCCCAATTTCTCCCAGTCACAGCGATACCACATATGTATAGGTAGACACCCTTTCCTGCCCAGGAGACTCCCCCAAACTGAAATAGCGCTTTAGGGGATTTTCAGATAAAATACAACTATGCTATGCAATATGCGCACCTTGCAGTTTTTCCAGAAAAAAAAAACCCTTAAAAATCCCCCCAAAAAATTGACATGGGGTCCCCCTTACCCAAAGTAACCAGCCCGGGACCAGCTATGCAGGGCTTGTAGAAGCAGGGCACAGGGGCCAGCTTTTGTGGCCCCTGGCCCTGCAGGCTACAAGCCCGCATAGCCTGTGTGGGCCCGGGCTCTTCTGCCCCCCCTGTGCTTTGGGGAGGCAGGTAATGGGGGTGCCGGGGGTTAATGGCAAGTCACCCGCTAGTCATGGACCCCTTACCAGTTCACAAGGGGTTAAATGTAAAAAAAAAAAACAGACACACACAAAGAGAAAAAATTATTTTATTATTATTTTTTTTTAATACTTACCTCCATCCATCCTGGAGCACTGTGTCTCTCGACGATCACTGGCTTCTGCTCACCTGCTGGAAGCCTTTTATAGCTGCTGGATGACAGAACACAAGGGTTAAAAACCCTTAAAAATCCAAAAAGAAATTGACATGGGGTCCCCCTTACCCAAAGTAACCAGCCCGGGACCAGCTATGGGGGCTTGTAGGAACAGAGTGGGGGGGGGCCAGCTTTTGTGGCCCCCCCACGCTGCAGCCTACGAGCCCACATAGCCTATGTGGGCCCGGGCTCTTCTGCCCCCCCCTGGGCTTTGGGGAAGCAGGTAATGGGGGTGCCGGGGGTTAATGGCAAGTCATCCCCCAGCCTTGTGAACTGGTATAAGGGGTCTCATGGACCCCTTACCAGTTCACAAGGGGTTAAATGTTAAATAAAAAAGACACAGACACATAAGTAAAAAAAATGATTTTTTTTTTAACTTTACTCACCTCCACTCCTGTGTCCCCCGGCGATCTCTGATGCAAGTCTGCTCGGGTGTTTGAAGAAGAGAGCCTGGGGAGGGGGGGCGATCACAGCCCTCACCTCCTCCCCTGCTCTCTGCTCCAACCACCCGAGCAGACTGATTCAGATTCTTGGGTGCTTGGACTGAAGAAGCCGACTGCTGGTGACATCACCAGGGCTAGCAGTCGCGATCCAGGAAGGGGGGGGGGGCATTTTCTGCCCTCTCCTCGCCACCGAAGAGGCTGGGGGGGGCGATTGGAGGCTATGTCAGCTGGCCATTGCTTAAGCCATAAAGCACGCCTTAACGCGACCACCAGAGCTAGGCCTCTGGCACTTAACCACATCAAATCCTCCATAGCCAGGAACACTACCTGTCAAACTGATCTTGAACAACTAAGAGCATGGCTTCCATGAATGACCCAAGAGTCAGAGACCAGTTGCTCCCAAAATTCTATGAATGTAACACTGGCCGGCCCAAGGCCGACCCCATAAAAGATAAGCATGACATACCACCTGATCCACGCGCTTATCCGTTGGATACTTTGGAGAAGCCCTATCAGAGGATGGCAAAATGAAAATCTTAAAGAGACCTGGCACCAGAGCGTCCACCACAGGAGGGTAAGACCATAATTCAATCTGATCTGGAGGAAAGAGATACATAGTATCTAGTACTTTAGGCATGGCTGGAAGACAACCTGACTTCTGCCATTCCCTATTGATCAGATTATAATAATGCATATGCTCCGCAAAATCTTCCAGAAATGCATCCATCCAACTTCTCCTTAACCGGACACCTCATGTGTAGAGGACTTTCCAACAGATAACTTCCTGGGAGACTATGGCAGACGATATCCTCTTCCACTCAGAGGAAAAAATCTTTTCTTTTAAAATATGTTTAGTAGCCAATACTCCATTATGACACTCTATAGGTTTAGGACCACTTGAGGGCTGCCGACAGAGTTTAAAGATTCAGAAGGAGACCATGGCAGCCACAATATCCTCTTCAACTGAGGAAAAAAATTTTCTTTAAAACCTTTTTAGTAGTCAATACTCCATGATGACTCTATAGGTTTAGCACCACTTGAGGGCTGCCGACAGTTTACAGACTCCGAAGGAGCCTATGGCAGCCACAATATCCTCTTCAATATACTCAGAGGATTTCTTTTTTCTCTTTTTTTTTCAAAAAACCTTCTTAGTAACCGGTACAATTCACATAACGGTTTCTCAGAAAGCACCGGCGATAGGGGTTAGAGCCCCTTCTGGGAGGAGACAACTGTCTCCCAATTCACTACAACCATGGCACAATCCCTGCGCACTGTGCTATTCGCATCCAGTGCCACTGCATGCAACTGAATATGGGGTAAATCTGATAAAGACCCGATGACTACCCCCGATGCCTCCGCCATGGTGAATTTAATAATACTAGTCTATGACCCTGGGGATCTGAGACCAAGTATATATAGGTTCTCGACAGTCACAAAACTACTGCGAGTCCTTGAGGGTAGACCACCATATAATATTACCATTATATATTACCTTGCCCTTTCCCAATCAATAATAAATAAAAAATGTAATAAAAAAATAACCTACCAAAAGGTTTAGGTACACTTGAGGGTGGCCATGCGGCGGCACAGAGCAGCCCTTTTGCTGGCTTTTGCTGAATTGCGATCTCTGGCGATGCTAGGCACCTTGCCTAGCCGAAAATGTTTAAGCTTGGTTGGCGAGAAAAAACATGCCCCGTCGCGGAGGAGAACCGCCCACTTCAGCGGAGCTGGTGACTTCGCTAAGCCGAATATCCTCCAGCGTCCCCGGCTAAAGAAAACGTGCAGTACTGCTGAAAAGAACCGGAGATCTCAGCGGAGCTAGCAGCTACGCTAAGCCAAATATCTTTCCACAGTGGCGGACGGAGAAAGCTCTCTGCGCCCGATATTTGGAACTTCGCCAAGCCGAAAATCTTTCCACAGAGGCGGACGGATAAGGCGCTCTGTACCCGGTACTCGGAACTTCGCCAAGCCGAAAATCTTTCCACAGAAGTGGATGGATTAAGCGCTCTGCGCCCGGTACTCGGAACTTCGACAAGCCGAAAATCTTTCCATGGCGACAGACTATTTCCTCGTTGCAGCTTTAGCCCCCCCCCCCCCCCCTAAAAAGGCGCGCAAATTTTGAATTTTTCAACCAGAGAACAAAAACACATGGGAAAGAGCAATAAAAAAACAATCATTCCCTTGGTCACCCCCAATCAGGCTCACCAGACAAAAACCTGTGGCTGCTTATACTTTTCAATGAAAGCCTTCAGCCAGAGTGCAAAAGCACTACAAAGCGCACACTGGACCCTGCGCTTACCTTACCATCCTGATCCGGATACAGTTTTACGGAACTTCGCCAAGCCGAAAACTGAGGAGGCATAATGAGTCAATCAAGATCAGAGCAGGAAGACAGACAGGGTCTTGCCCCCGCTTCAAAGGTATAATCTGAGAAAATGGAAGGGGAGTCTAGAGAGCCATGCAGTCATCCCAACTGCAAGAATGAAATGGGAATCTAGGAAGTCAGCCGCAAGGATATAGGCCGGGAGGCGGAGCCACGCTTTTGTCTTGCAGTCATGCCCCTTCGGGCAGGAGTTACCCAATCATATTGAAAAAGGACGGCCTGGAATGGATTGGAAGAAAAACCTTTTCTTTAAAAACCTTTTTAGTAGCCAATACTCCATTATGACTCTCTATAGGTTTAGGACCACTTGAGGGCTGCCAACAGAGTTTAAAGACTCAGGAGACTATAGCAGCCACAATATCCTCTTCAATACACTCAGAGGATTTTTTTTTTTATAAACCTTCTTAGTAGCCTCACTAAAGTTTTAGGTCAGCATGCAGGCTGCAAAGGGGTTTTTTAATTCTCAGAACGCACAGGTGACAGGGGTCAGAGCCCACTTCAGGGAGGAGACAAATGTCTCCCTATCCACTACAAATGTAGAATATTCCCTGCACACCGTGCTTTCCTTGTCCAGTGCCACTGCATGCATACTGGACATGGGGTAAATCTGGTAAGACCAGATCCCTACCCCAGATGCTTCCGCCATGGTGAATTTAATACTAGTCTATGACCCTGGGGTTCTGAGACCAAGTATATATAGGTTCTCGACAGTCACAAGACTACTGTCCTCTTGGGGGTAACCACCATATATATAAATTATATAGTAATATTATATTTGCCCTTTCCCTATCTATAATAATATAGATTTAAACATAAAAACAAAAAAACAGTATTAAAAAAACAAACAAAATGACCTGCCAAAAGGTTTAGGTCCACTTGAGGGTGGCCGTGCAGTGGCTCAAAGCATCCCCTTTTTGCTGGCCAACAACCTCATCTTAAACATATGCAGAACAGCAATAAGAAAGGGAAAATCCCTTGGTGCCCCCGTGCAGGCTTACCAGACAAAAACCTGCAGCTGACTTGCTTTTTAATGAAAGCCTGCTGCCCTGAGGGTTTAACACTCAGAAAGTGCCCCAGACCCCGGCGCTTCACCTTACCTTCACGGACCCCAATTTAAACAGCAAAAAGCTGGTGAGGCATAGAGTTGGGTCAGAGGAATCTGTGGGAATAAGGCTGTGCAGGAAGCCGACAGGTTGTATTGCCCGCTTGCTCCTAATACCTGATCTTGATAATCTTGAGAGAGAGAAATCCAAGCAATCTTCACAGTCCCCAAACTGCAAGAAATAAACTGGTCTTTGTTTAGAGGCAGCTGCTACTTATAGGGGCCGGGGAGGAGCCACACCTTTAATCTTGCAGTACCCAGGTGTAATGATTAAGGGACGGCCTGGAATGTATTGGAAATATCAATATGCACATATGATGAAACAAGCTGTTCCCCCTGAACAAAACACAAAATGCATAGCTACTCTTAACCTTTTAATTGCCAGCCTACTTGAGATTTTGGTACCATTAGTTAACAGGCCATTTTGCGCTATTTATTTTTAACTGTAAATTTTGTAGGAATTATCAAGGATTTCCAGGAAAATAAAATACATTTTCCACCAGAGTTTAAGCTTTAACATGTTTGTAATTACTTCAGGGTTTTATGAAAAAAAAAAAATTATATATTTTTTTAAAACTTTGTAGTTTTGTTTTTTTTTAATACACTTTAAGAAAACACATAAAACATATCATGTGTTAAAGCCCCTTATTAGAGCACTTTATGACATTTTCAGATTATATAAAACTATCTGGACTATCAGGGGTTACATTAAGTATCGCAGGGTCCCCCCCATGGGGGGGTGCCACTTTTTAAGACAATTGGGTTAAACCCTTAAAAATAAAAAGAATTGAGGTGGGGTCCAACCTATCCAGCATAAGTAGGCCTGGCCGACTAGCTATGTGGGCTTGTGGGCTTGTAGACCAGGGGCCAGCCTGGTTGGCCCCCAGCCCTATAGGATACAAGGCCACATAGCCCTCAGGGGCCATAAGTTCTTCTACTCCCCGCCTGAGTTTTCGGGAGGCAGATAAAAGGGGCCAGGGGTTGGGAGGCTTCCCAGGGGAAGAGAGGACCCACGCTGATGGATCATGCGCGAAAGTGAGGTTTTTTTTTTGTTCTTTTAAATCAGGGCAATAGCATCAGCTAAGTGAGTCTCACACTCCATGGCACTTAACTTCTGGAGAGGCAGCTATGCGAGACTCACATATCTGGCACTAACTGGGTTAAAGAATACGTTTTCATGGAACGTTTTTGTACCAAAAGGACATGCTCAAGGTCTAGTATTTTTTTTTACGGTACAAAATGTGTGTTTAATAAAAGAAGTTTTTACCTGCAATATGTTGCCAAGAAGAGAGAAGTGAGCCCTGTACACACAGAACATTGCTGCTATGGCTGGTGCAAAAGTAAAGTAGCTTACATTTAATGCACCAATATACCAGACATTTTTCACCAGCCAGAATAATCAGCAACTTTCTGGTGTATTGGTGCCATGAATGCCTTGTATAGAAGATATTTAATGTATAACAATGGAGCATTAGCTATAGTCATGTACAATAGCAATCATCCATTTTCATGTCTAACTAGTCCTCAATTGTTATGTCCATGTCCATTGCTAATGCTCATGTTCATGGAAGTTGTGTCTATTTTTCCTAAGTTATTCAACATGCCCTTAGGTAGTCAATAAGGTCAAAAAAAGCAAACCTAAAGGACTACAAAATACCGATCTCCAGGGCATCCTGATTTCTCAAATTGAAATATCCTGGTGGAAGCGGTTATTTGACATTACATCTCTTTAGGATGTATCATCAGTAATTAAAATTGCTTAGAGCAGGGGTTCCCAAATTATAGTTTAGGTACCACTGATGGTACACAGTTTCAGGTGGTACTCAATGAGGCTTCAGACTAACCTGTACCCTTATCTGATCTGTCGTCATCTATACTTAACCCAGGGCCGAATTGTCTCAAACACAAAACTGCTCTAATAGTGAGTTTTTGTGCATTTTGTACACTTTAAATGGTTTTGTGCTTCTTTATGTTTTAGGTTACTGGTAGCCAATATTTACCACCCAGGTGGAACTTGGGAAAATAGAAGGAGCTATTTGATGAAAAATGTTTGGGAACCCCTGGCATAGAATTACCATATCAGCTATGTTGGTAAATAAATTGTGTACAGTCAGTGGCCCAAAAAACAACATTAAACTGGTACTAGTCCATAGCTAACTTATATCGCCTGTAGATGATACAATGCTTGACTGCAGCCAGCATACGTCTAAATGATCTAAAACAGGTTGTGAAGATAATTCTTTACATTTTTAACTTAGTGTAGTCACAAAAGAATTGACAGGTGCATTAGTCAAATTAAAGTACTTAACGACATCTTGGGAGCTTCAGTGGCTGGGGATTTGGACCTCCTCAATGAAGGAGTACAGAAATAAAATATTAATTTCAGAAACAATGAAAACTACCAGCTTAGTTTGTTGCCGTAATAGCTCCATCACTAGATGAGTATATCTGAGCTTGTAATTTCCTCTTGAAGGGAAGTAAATTTGACAAGCCTAGCTGAAATTAAAGTAATGATCGACATCTCCGAGAGAAAATCCATTGTCTCGGCTACTTATCAGAGCAAGATTTTATTTATACTTTTATACTATTTTGTTTTCTTTGCCTTCACCTGAGATAACTTAGAGATGGTGATAAAACATTCAAAGACTATGAAAATAGTTTTATTATAATATATAAAAAAATCCATATGGACTTGGTTTGGTATACCAGCCGCTTGTTCAGTCCAGATGTAGTGACATGCCTGATTAAACTTAGGATCTGCAGTCTTGCAAATAATCAGCAATTAGAAACAATGGCTCGGAAAAAAATAACGAAGTTCTGTTATCAGATTGCGCCCGCAAGCCATGTAACTGAGATTGGTAGAGGGGAGGTTAATGCTGTACTCTAATGTGGGGAAAACATCTATTGATTACAGCATATTGTGTGCAGGGCAACTTTTTCTGTCTAAAAAGTCAATTTTCTATTAAAAATATAAAGGGGAAGCCACGGGAATTAGTTATGCAAGTTATTTAAAATTATTACTGGTGTTGTAAAGATAACCATATAATCATAGAAAACAAATCCACACCATGTTTGATGCTCTTGTACCATGGTTTTCTCACTGTGCAAAATGCAACTGTGGCAACGAGATGCTGTTCAGACCTGTTGTGTTAGCTGGTACCGGTACTGATCAGCAGCTCAGGATGCAACACGGAAGGTGACTTGTAAGATGGGGTCAGTAGCGGTGGCATGGTCAGATGTAGGTAGTGGTCGGCAGGAGGACAAGAACTTATGATTTAGTGAGATGTGGCTAGCATAGCAGGCTGACAATACAGTGGGTACTGTGCCGTTTCTGGAGTCGGCTTTTGAATCAGCTGCCTCCAATCAACTGTGATGCCAGACCCTTTCTTTGACAGATGGCAGCCATGTACAAGGCCAGAGGTGACGCGTCGGGCAGCAGACATGGTAAGAAGTACTTTCCACGGTGGCTGCTGCTGGAAGTTTCCAGGCAATGTTGCTAATCACCAAGTGAATTGAAACATTAAAACTGTGATAGGTGCAATTTTTCTACTTAGATGAGTAGTCTCCTGATTCCCTAAGAAATTTCCTGACTCAAATGAAATATCATCTAAAATCTAATCAGACCTTACCATGTGAACTGGGTGGTATTCACAGCACCACTTAATACCCTAAGGAAATATACCAGTTTGCAATGCCTAGGTGGTGTGAAAGTGGGCTTTTACACTTTACTCTCAGGATGGCCTTAGGTTTGAAGGTGCGACTGCAAGATGACACTCCCCAACGGGCATTCTTAAAGAGGGGACCACATGGAAGTCTTTACACACCTTTACAAATCTTTGATTTTATTTTTTTTTCGGGGAGGATATGATATGGTTTATTCTGTGATTTCTCTAGGTATTGCTTATACTGCGATTCAGGAAAAAATTACTGAAAAAAACACATCCAGAAAAATCAAGGAATAAAAGATATATTATACATATAAAAGAATGAACCATTCATAGAATCACAGTATAACCCATAACCAGAGAAATCACAGATTAAACCATGCCCAGAGGAATCACAGAATAATCTGTACCCAGAGATTTCACAGAATAAACCATACTCAGAAATTACAAAACAACCCATAGCAAAACAAATCACAGAATATATTGTGCCCCAAGAGCTCATAGATTAAACCATACCCAGAGGAGTCAAAGAATAAACTATATCTAGAAAAATAAAAAATAAAAATCAAGAGAAATCACAGACTAAATGCCCAGAGTAATAATAAAAAAAACAAAGCCATATGAATCACAGAAAATTAACTATACCAAGAAAACATGCAGTATGAATATCATAAAACAACCCATACCAAAATATCACAGAATAAACCTTATCTAAAAAAAACATAATCACAGAATAAACCGTACTCAGAAAAATTACAGCATAAACCATAACACCACAAAATAACCCATACCCAAAGAGTTTATAGAAGTACTCAGAAAAATCACAAAACAAATCGTTGGTACCAAGAGAAATCTGACCATATACCCAGAGAAATCAAAGAATAAACCATACCCAACCATACCCCAGCAAAACAGAGAACTATATAAAAAAATCACAGAATAATCACAGAATAAATCCCACTCAGACAAATCACAAAAAAAATATAAAAATAAACCATGCCCAGGGAATTAAAACAAAATAAATCATGTTCAGAGAGATCACAGAAAAATCAAAGGATAATTTATATCCGTCAAAATCCCAGAATAAACCATACCAAGGGAATTAACAAAATAAACTGTACCCAGAGAGATCACAGAATAATCCATACCCATAGAATCCCTAAAAAAGAGTCTGGGAGCGTCTTGGAGCGCAGTCTGCGAGAAGCCACACAAGCTACAGAAGACAGGAGAGAAAATGGAGCGATGAGTGCTGCTAATGACATCTCTTTGGACTCCACAGATAGTTGGCCCTAGCCACCCTGCACACCCCCATACCACAGCCCAACACTCCTCTGTTAGCAATGATATCCTCAGACAGCTCAGAGCCATTGTGTGAGAGGAAGTCATAGCCGTTACCGCTAAGTATACGAACACCCTGCTGAGGGAGATAAGGGACCTAGGTAAAACTTGAATAATGTATGGATGATGCCACAGCAGTTCTGGATAATTACGAACATTGGTGGAACAACTATAGGAGGAATTAATCCTCTTAAAGAGCCAGAACAAAGGTCCAATTTGAGCTTCAGGTGTCTGCTGAAGACTACAGGAATTGGTGCCAGAATTACAAATAGATAGACTTGGAATGAACAGAGCGCACTGGGCCTTAATCAAAAGGCCCGAGGATGGCTCACCGTGAGATGTTATCAACTTCCACTAATACAGACAAAGGAAGTGGTGTTAAAAGCCTGCAGAGAGAAGTGCCCCTTACATTCCAAAACCACAGCTATTGTTAGAGCCAAGCGTTTACCTGTCCGCACTCTTCAGAGTATCAAAACATCAATGAAGAAACACAGACTAACAAGTCTAGGGGACTCCTCCTCATATGCCTTGCGGCGGTGTATTGCAGCTCGCTGTGGTCAGCGAAAGGGTTAACTCAGAGGTTCTGTCTGGCTCACTGGGAGTAGAGTGGCAATTAAGCAACTGCTGTGCAGCCCGGCCTTCCAACCTCCCATTGGTCAGCAGTCACATAAAGCTGTCCAGGCTTTAGCACACACTGCCTGTGATAGCGTCTAGCTTGTGGTTGTTGCTATGCTATGCTGTTAGTTTACTTGCTGACTAGATTTGTTTTCCTTGCATCTCGACTACGCTTTTTGCCTGACCCTTTGGATACTGTGACCCCCTGATTTATGGCTTTGACCTTTGGCTTTCTCTGGACTTCGGCTTTGTTTACTCCTTTTGTCAAGACACTGGTAGGACTGATAATCTGTTGCAGACCCGGCTATCTCTGACTTCCCCTTAGTTTTGCCCTGTTGTACATCAGCCTTTGTGGCCTCAGGTGCCATCCTTTGTGCCCTTAAGTCCTGGGGGCAACCGTGTTTGGGCAGGCGTGTAATGTCTCCCAGCAAACGGGGGCTTGTCTATAGGTGAAGACGGTGGTGTTAGATTGGGGGTTGGTACCTAAACTTAGATTGGTGATCAGCTGGGCATTACAGCTATCAGGTCTTTGCAGACCTGTCCCAAAACACTGTCTTGAAGTTGCGCTCATTCAGGCCATACCTCCAGATCCTACAGGCACAAGGTATACACTACCGGTGGGGCTTCCCCACTAAGCTCTCCTTCTCTTAGGAAAGCAGGTGCAGGCCTCCTCCCTCTCAGAGATAAATTACAAATTCTAAGCCCTGGACATTAAACTTCTGGAGCCAGAAATGGCTGCCCCCTCATTACCCCTCAATACCTAGAACACCAAGACCTGGCTACAGAACAGGTATCTGAGCTGGTTCTATCAACGAAACAAGGTGTACAATCACAGCTATCACAGGCTATGAAATGGCCTTTATCCCAGATCCTGGGTTTTGGTCCACTTCCCTGGGGCACCCCAATCGGGAGTGCCCCACTATGCGAAACCCCCCAGATAGCCCAAATTGGACTTGGTTTCTACTTTCCCATCTTAGCAAATGTGGTTCACATGACTAGTCTGGACTGTACCCATGCCAGGGCTAGGTGCATAGACAACAAATCCATAAAAACATCTACCTCCAATCCAAAGAGCATCCCGCTTACTTGGGAGCTCCAGTTTTCACCCTGACCCAGCTATGAACAGGACACCGGAGTCTATTAATATATGTCTTACTATACAAAATGGTATAATACTCCTTGTTAGGAGGTCTCATTGGACCTGGAGTGCTAAGTACCATGTCCTCTTTGAGACCTTAATATGAGGACCCATTTAAACTCTATGCTCCCCTTGTAGCACTATGCCATATATATATTTTTTTTAATAATAGGCCTCCCTATACTCATCATGTGCACCCCAATTTCCAATGCCAGGGAGAATTTTCCCAGAGCACTGGAGTTCCTTGTAATTGAATTGCGATTATAGTGTGTTTCCTCTGTACCCAGTTTCACTCTCATCCTTTTCTTCTACTCTTTCCCTACTCTATCCCCCTTTACAAACCTTTGTTATCCCACCCCTCTTCCACTCCCCTCCTTCTCCAAGTGGGTTCCCAATCCAGGGGAATACTGTTCCCATCCTTCAACAGAACTTTCCCATTAACTCCCGATGGCAATTAATATAGTCTCAGTAAACGTTCAGGGTTTGAATTCCTCTAATAAGATTCAGGGCCTTTAAATTCTACAACTCATTCATGCAGATGTAGTCTGTCTCCAGGAGACTGACTTTTCATCCAGCTCCTCGCCAAAATATCAAAATTCGAATTTTACAGCTAGCAGCCAAAGCAGAAGGGTGTCCATAATGGCATATCGTTTACTTGCCACAAACAGGTCGCGGACCCAGCGGGTAGATACCTCCTGCTACAAGGCACCCTTCAAGATGCCGAGGTAACATTTCTTACTCATTATGCAAACAACACAAGGCAGATCCCCTGTCACATGTGTGTTCACCAGGGGCCATATTTATCTGTGGGGACTCAAATCTGACTTTCCAACCACAGCTAGATAGATCCCTTCCTCCTAATATCCAAACAATCCAAGATAGCAAGCTTTTCCTCTGGTAGAGGACTTCAGTAAGGCAGCTTTAGACTACTTTGTATTAAGAAGTGACAACTCTGTAACCTCACCAGCCATAGCATGGGGCACTTTTAAGTCAATAATAAGGGGACACTTTATCAGCCTGGCCAAAAAGAGAAAAAAAAAAATGCTTTGGCTACGCAACTTCAATCACAATACTTAAGAGATATAAATAACATTAAAACTTACCTGAATCCAGACTGAATCACGTAAACTGAAGCTCTCTAGAACTAAATTAAAACACACCAGGAAATCCTCATACAATGCACTGGTGGTTGAAAAAGCCTATAAGATTTTATTCAGATGGTATTATACCCCTGACCGAATTAACAAATTCTCCCCCGCAGACCCTCCATATTGTTTTAGGGGGTGTCAAGAGGTGGGGTCAATGGTGCATACCTGGTGGGCGTGTCAGGTAGCTCAAGCCATATGGCATAAGGTCTATAAGATATCAGCAGTGCTTCGCTCAACATATATAGGCGACCCCTGGGAACCCCTCCTCTCACACAAGTCTAGTGCATATTCCAAAACAAAATGGTGCTTAATACATTCTCATAGCAGTAAGGGCCACGATAGCCAGAAACTGGAAATCCTTGCATATTCCATGGCCCGATATTAAAAATAGGATCACGGACATCATGTACAAAGAAAAGATATAGCAGGGGACTCATAAGACTAGACTTGGGGCCCATGGATTGATTATATCGGACTGCAGAATAGTCCTACAGATCTGACTTTTCCAGTATAAATGTTCCCTTACACCTGGAGTGCTGACTCTCTTGTGACCCTCTGCTGGAGGAACCCTGAACTGGACCCCCACTCCCCCCCGCCGCCCTCCTTTTTCTTTCTCCTTTTGCCTCCTCTCCTCTATCCATTTCATACTCTACTTTCTTTTCATCTTAAAACTCTAACCGTTTATTTTGCTGTTATATCATAAGCAAGTCAGGTGTTATTTCCATGATAACATTTTATAAGTGTACAGCTACTCAAAACCTTCAGACCATAATTGGTCAAACCCACTGTTTATATAATAAGCTTGAATATTATCATCTAGCTGGCGCAACATAAGAATTCACTCTGATCCTTTAGCTCTGCCTCTATATAAACACTAGTTATGGAATAAAATGAAAACTGTTTTTTTCTTCTGTGATCACATTTGGATTCGCAGTTAATACTATCTTAGGGAAGATATTGTTTACAGGATTAGGAATATACATTACAGCTGTCCCATATGTATACCTGTACACTTGTTTAAAAAAGCTTTTTTAATAAAAAATAACAGACTAACACATACCCAGGGCAATCACAGAGTAAACCCACACTTTGAAGAATCATAAAAAAAACTCAAATTATATAGAGAAAATCCAGAGAGATCACAGTATAAACCATATCTAGAGAAATCATAGAACAAACAATATCCAGAGAAATAACATAATAAATAGAGATGAGCGAACTTCTCAAAAATTCGATTCGGCGATCCGCCGAATTTCTCAAAGAAATTCGGGTTCGTCCGAATCGAACTTTAGCGAATCGCTCATCTCTGGTGGGAGCGGGGAGGCCCGCTGACAGCGCAGCCGGCCTCCCTGCTCCCACCAAGCCCTGAAATGGAAAAAAAAAATGCCGGCATGGTGGGAGCGGGGAGGCCGGCTGCGCTGTCAGCGGGCGGCGGAAGCCGGCTTCCGCCGCCCGCTGACAGCGCAGCCGGCCTCCCCGCTCCCACTATACAGCAAACACTTACCAGCTTTCTCTGATGACGTGTCCTCTGATGACAGCTGACAGCGCAGCCGGCCTCCCCGCTCCCACCATGCCGGCATTTTTTTTTTCCATTTCACGGCTTGGTGGGAGCGGGGAGACCGGCTGCGCTGTCAGCGGCTGGCGGAAGCCGGCTTCCGCTGCCCGCTGACAGTGCAGCCAATCTCCCCGCTCCCACCATGCCGCCATTTTTTTTTTTTTTTTTTTATTTCAGGGAAAATTCGGTCAGCACGAACCACTAAAAATTTAGATTCGTGCTGAATCGAATTTTCCCTAAAATTAGGAGCGAATTCAGGTTCGTTACAACCGATTCGCTCATCCCTAATAATAAACTATACCTATAGAGATTACAGAATAAACCACACCTGGAAAATTACCAGAATAAACCAATGCAGGATCAGACTTTTCAAGTTATAGGTATAGTAATAGGAAATCTACCCAGACACCACAAATAATTAACACACTGCAACCCCAGAGCCCACAGGTATCTAGACCCAGACCCAAAAACATGTATAGAATGCCCGCAGATCTTATACCTTTATGTCCCACAATAGATTAGCTAAGTGCGATTAGGTCCTTAGCAGCATAAGTGTGAATGGAATCCACCCACTTCAGTGCCCAAATCAATATCAGAGCTGATCCATCTACCCCCACATAAACAGAGGTAAATAAGCACCACACAGACACCTAAATCAATATCTAGACTGCCAATAGGATCCCCCAATTACTTTTTAATAGTAAGTGCAATGAAGGACTTCCACGGACTGCACAGGCATTAGGCAGAATATGAGCAGTTCCTCTTCAGAGCTAACAGAAATTAGGCCACCCTCATCATAGCTCATAAATTAGAAGTGTGAATGGAGTCCTCCTACATATAACAGGCAAAACTGATAAAGTTAAAGTGGTCCAAAACACACAGTGATCGCCCTAGGAATCTATAAGATACCCACGATGATTTATTCCCTTCCCCTGGGTCATCCAAAATCAGTATGCCCTGCTGTGTAAAACACCCCAGGTTGCCTCTAAACGCACCTCATTTTCTGGTCCAGAGGCGCATGCCTGTTAACCCTCTAGCAGGGCGTGTGCCCACCCCAGGCATTTGTGAATGGCTGGCATGGGCATGCTCCCTGTTTGGTGGCCACAGCCCCCGCTTCCCTCTGTGTGCTCAGATTTGCTCACCTTAGACGAGCTTCTGGACGCAGGGACTAGAGCGGATCTAAACATGCAGATTGGATGAGCGGCCGCGCATTTATTGTAGAAATGGAAAGAGGTGAGTTGTTTGAGTTACCTGAGGGGTTTCACACAGCAGGGCACCCTGATCAGGCAAGGACCAAAACCCAGGATAGTCAAAATCCTGGGTTTTGGTCCACTTTAAAGAGGAACACCATACAGGAATTTCACTTTCCGAATTGGGATGCACCACTGTGTACCCCCCAGGTCACCCCGTTTCACCCACCTCATTTCCACTCCCACGGCGCAGACTCAGACGAGAGCGTCAATTGGCTGTGTGGCATGCCCCTTGGCACCGCTGACAGCTAAGCTGCGCTGAAGGGAACCGAGTGGCAAGCCGCACCCCTCGCCCCTCCTTGTTGCCATGATGCCCTCCACCGATCTTCCCCACTGTCAGAAGCAGTGGCCAAATATAGGGGACACACATCTAGTCATCTGTTTTTATACCTACCTGTAATATGGAAAAGTACCACCCTTATAAGTTGTACTTATGTTTTGACAGCGCTAATTACGTAATTTATGGCGTCTGGCACAAAATTTGAAGAGCTGGCTGCTTTTGAATGGTCTATGGGCATATTTAACTGTTTGCAATAACATCTTCTGGTGGATACTGCTTGGTCCTGATGAAGGGGGCTTTTTCTGTATGTGGATTTGAATACAGTTTTGACTTGATCAAATAGATCGTTTGGTGTGCCGGTCTTTCTTGCACATGTAGACTTGCGATGTCTCCGCGGACCATGCACCCACATTGGAGTAGCTATGATGTGCGGCCCCCACCACCTCTCTACTAACATCTAGATCATTTAAACTTCCATCCCAATAAAAGGCACTGTGAGATCTGAGGCATCTAACAATAATAATAATTAGTAATATTTAGCAAATTGGGATAGCAGCAGTGTATAATTAGAATTGTCCCTAAGGAAGTAGTAATTGCCCTCTGAGCACAATGGGGGTATTTTTTATGTAACCCATATACAAATTAAAAATCGATGCAAAAAAATTGTATGCAACCCTGAAGGAAGACGGTGGACCAGACAATGTGTAAATACTTATGAATACATAAATACATAAATACTTATGTACCTTTTCTTATAGTAAGATACTGTATGTTATGAGATGAGCAGCTTTTCAGAACAGTGTATTTTTGGGATACGTAGTCAAGATATGTTTGCCATTATCTGTTAGTCTAAAGGTGTCTGGTGGGTGTTTTGTAAATGAAACCTTACTTTACTATATCATAATACTATATATAGGTATCATTGGAAAATCCAAGATTGTAACCATATTCAAAGTATGTTAAGGACAAACGCATTTGTTGACAGATGCATACATGTATATACGCCTAATATTAGGTATATGTTAATTTTCTGGCCTGCTTGTTTACCTTACTGCATGATCATACATCCAATCCGCCTGTACGACGACATCCATGCTTGTAAACTCTCATTCTTTTTACTATGGCCAAACTTTAAAGTGTACCAAAACCCAGGATTTTCACTATCCTGGGTTTTGGTCCTTTCCCCCGACCTGGGGAGTGTCACACAGTGGGCATCCCAATTTTAGATGCACCGGGGGGAGGGAATCGGCGTGGGTTTCGGTCCACTTTTAAGACAGTTAGGGGTGCAGAGCAATTTTGATAACCACACTATGCATGGTCATGAATTGAAAAGTCAAAATCAAATTAAAGCTCCATATTAAAACATGCCACCCTTCATGAAATGGGTAGACTGAAAAACACACAGTGAGAGTAAGTTATTCAGCTTGGACTACTGTAGCAGAAAATAGCAACGCTCAGAAAAGATGCGTTTTTCACCAGGAAAACATTTAATTAATTTGTGAAACTGCATAAGGCTTAATTTAGTCAGAAACGTGCTAATATTTTAGTTGTCATCGCAAGAGAAATGTGTGAAATTAATTCTATTAGAACCTGGTGGCTTTTAAAAATGTACATTTTTTATAGGGGGTAATGTACAAAACATTTTACTCCAGTTTCTGCATGTACCAAGCAAAATGTTGCATGTTCGGCTGGCGATGTCCATATTTTCTGTATTTACGTCAACATCAGTTTTCCTCTGCGAAACACCTTTTCTGTTTGCCAGCTTTTAGTGGTGAACCCCATAGGAATCAATGGTATTTGAGGAGAGATTGTCACTTTAGGTCTTTTTAGCTTTTTTTTTTACTTTTTTCTGATAGGTAATTTGTATGTGAAATACAACTTATACAATGTTTACATTCCTTTTATATTTGTCACTTTTTTTTAATCAAGACACTCCCAGTACACCACAAATATATTCTGAGACCCCTTCCATGTCGACATATGCTTTAGAAGTATGTTTTCAGTAAGATTTCATGTTTTTTTTCAAACAAAATCCACCACAGCAGTTTTCCAGCAATCACTAAACCATTTTTAAATGTAAATGCCACTATTTTTTGCCAGCAAGTTGCAGCAAACACACATGAAAATGCACGGCAAAAGTCAGATGTCACAGACATTCGTCACTTCAGTTCGAGCTACATTCGCCATGGTTTTGCCCTCTCGCCATTCGCACGGCAAACGCATGAAAGTGGAAAGTCACGCAAACTCTTGAACATTGTAAATACTGTTATTCAACACTCATATTACCAAATTAAAATGAAACAAGCTGGTTAGATACGTGGCTAAAAACACACACACACACTGCAGAAGAAAACAGTTAATATATTTTAGATTGAACTCTGGAACGTTTAATGGGTAATGAATTTTGCAGGTATCATGGTGCCTCCTACCCTATGAACTGGTAAATGGGTCCCTCGACCACTTATCAGGTCACAAAGAAGTACTACAAGTCAAGTCACCACTTCCTTATTCACTTGTGTTGCAGCAAATGGCAGCCAGTTTTCTGGCCCCCAGTTTTTTTTTACCTGTTTTCAGATCTTCTAGAGACACGTCAATGGACAGGTGTCCAGATTTGGTATTCCTGGAGCTGAGGGATGCAGCAGCCACAAGATTTGTAGGTATTTATGTGTATTTTGGGTACATTCATGGTTTAGCAGGTCATAAACTGACATCTGATACGTATGAACTGACCCACCATTCTACTCTGCATCCTTCATGGTTTATTATAACATATGGACTTCATAGTGCAGCAAAGTATCCGATTTGAATTACATAGCTGCCTCTATGCAGACAAGAGGCCAATTTATTACCACCCCCAGCCCTGAAACAGATGTCCAAAAATCTGACAGCACAAGCCAACAGGCGGGCTTCCACTAGGCCCGCAATACCCAAGTAAAAATCTGCACTACTCCAAATGATACAAAAATAATTTTTTATTAATACATATATAACACTACAATTGATTAAAATCCCATTTAAAAACTAATTACATGAACATTTCACTAGAGGGCGCTAATGGCACAACACAATTGCAATGGTCACATTTTACATGTGTATCCCAAAGTATACAAGGCTGAGTCCTATATCTCCCAAGAAAGTGCTATGTGTAATATATATAAGGAAATGTAATGGCTACAAGAAATACTAGAATGTGCAACATATATAAAGTGACTGAGTGCAATTGAATCAAGGTGAAGGCAACAATATGTTCAAAGTGCAAAAACAACAAAAACCTTCATGAAGGGGACACAGCGGGACGACAAGAGGGACCACAACAACCATACACAAAAGCTTACATGTGATTTGTACCAATGCCGCCCCTCCCCCATCCTATGCGTTACGTGACATAACGTCACTCCCTCAGGGCTAATAGATGTCCAGTCTAATCTGACAGAATAATTATTCATATCCATTCTTGTTGTGATGGCAGCCACAAACTCTATTTCACTGACTATCAATACAATTTTCTGGTTGAGCATGCATGCATGCCAACAGACTGCATTACCCTGGAAGCATAGATCCAGAAAGTTTTCTGACCAACATTTTGGCTTCTGAGAGAGCAATTTGAATTGCTCAGGGAGGGGGTGCAGAGCAAAGCGTGTAGAGCTTTGTCAAATTTATGTACCTGGAGATAAGAGATGAGTCTTTCTGGTAGTCCCAGGGCACTCAAGATAGCACAAGAAAAGCTGAGCACCCTCTGAGCTTTAATAAGAATCCCTGAGGTTTCTGTATCACCACCATGGTCCACTTATGTTAATGGGTGGTCTAAATGGTATAGCCAAAACCAGAAGCAAAGATCACTGATCAAAGAGCCCGGATTAAGCAACTCGAAAAGCTAAGGTCAAAAGTTACAAGTGCAATATCTAGAATGGTAAAGCAAGGATAGGGAGTCACAAGCAATGAATCATTATAAAGCCAAGCCAAGAGTCAGATCATTCAAAGTCTCAAGGAAAGCTAGCCAGCCAACAATTCACAAGAACACTTTATTCCTATGTGGGCACTGCTTCACCGGAAAACACAAATTAGCACATGCCATCCTCTTTGCACAAAATAGATGGCAAACCTTCAAATCTTTTATTTGTGCTTTGGTAATTCTTGCCAATGTCATGCTTAATGAAGCTGACATCTAGAGATGAGCGAACTTTTTAAAAAATTCGATTCGAATGATTCGCCGAATTTTCCGACAAAAGTCGTTTTTGACCCGAATACATTTGCGACGAATCGCTATTAAAAACGGCTATTTCTGAGCCTCCTAGAGCCTCAATAGGGTTGTAAACCATTCTGCCTTGCTGTAACACGCACAGGATGCGTGCTGGGTTAGTTAAATAATACTTTGAATAAATATCACATGCAGATCAGAGGCATCGCTAATAGAATCGCAGAGCGGCACAATTGAATTCAAGAGAGTTGAAGTGGCATCACTATGAGGGGCAGGAACCAAAACATTGCTTTAAAGA
Source organism: Gastrophryne carolinensis (assembly GCA_027917425.1). NCBI lineage: Eukaryota > Metazoa > Chordata > Amphibia > Anura > Microhylidae > Gastrophryne > Gastrophryne carolinensis. The sequence continues at coordinate 55,405,191 of CM051241.1, forward strand.
GACACTGGAGTTGGCAGCAGCAGGAGCCCAAAAATTGGATGAATCACACCCTGGAGTTGGCAGCAGCAGCAGCAGGAGCCCAAACATTGGCTGAAAGAGACACTGGGGTTGGCTTCAGGAGCCCAAAAATTGGATGAATCACACCGTGGAGTTGCAAGCAGCAGCAGGAGCCCAAATATTACTTTAAAGAGACACTGGAGTTGGCTTCAGGAGGCCAAAAATTGGATGAATCACACCCTGGAGTTGGCAGCAGCAGCAGCAGCAGCAGGAGCCCAAAGATTACTTTATAGAGACACTGGAGTTGGCTTCAGGAGCCCAAAAATTGGATGAATCACACCCTGGAGTTGGCAGGAGTTGACAGCAGCAGCAGGAGCCCAAATATTACTTTAAAGAGACCCTGGGGTTGGCTTCAGGAGCCCAAAAATTGGATGAATCACACCCTGGAGTTGGCAGCAGCAGGAGCCCAAATATTACTTTAAAGAGACACTGGGGTTGGCTTCAGGAGCCCAAAAATTGGATGAATCACACCCTGGAGTTGGCAGCAGCAGCAGCAGGAGCCCAAATATTACTTTAAAGAGACACTGGGGTTGGCTTCAGGAGCCCAAAAATTGGATGAATCACACCCTGGAGTTGGCAGCAGCAGCAGCCCAAATATACACTGGAGTTGGCTTCAGGAGCCCAAAAATTGGATGAATCACACCCTGGAGTTGGCAGAAGTTGGCAGCAGCAGGAGCCCAAACATTACTTTAAAGAGACACTGGGGTTGGCTTCAGGAGCCCAAAAATTGGATGAATCACACCCTGGAGTTGGCAGCAGCAGGAGCCCAAATATTACTTTAAAGAGACACTGGGGTTGGCTTCAGGAGCCCAAAATTGGATGAATCACACCCTGGAGTTGGCAGCAGCAGGAGCCCAAATATTACTTTAAAGAGACACTGGGGTTGGCTTCAGGAGCCCAAAAATTGGATGATTCACACCCTGGAGTTGGCAGCAGCAGGAGCCCAAATATACACTGGAGTTGGCTTCAGGAGCCCAAAAATTGGATGAATCACACCCTGGAGTTGGCAGAAGTTGGCAGCAGCAGCAGCAGGAGCCCAAACATTACTTTAAAGAGACACTGGGGTTGGCTTCAGGAGCCCAAAAATTGGATGAATCACACCCTGGAGTTGGCAGCAGCAGGAGCCCAAATATTACTTTAAAGAGACACTGGGGTTGGCTTCAGGAGCCCAAAAATTGGATGATTCACACCCTGGAGTTAGCAGCAGCAGGAGCCCAAATATACACTGGAGTTGGCTTCAGGAGCCCAAAAATTGGATGAATCACACCCTGGAGTTGGCAGAAGTTGGCGGCAGCAGCAGCCCAAACATTACTTTAAAGAGACACTGGGGTTGGCTTCAGGAGCCCAAAAATTGGATGAATCACACCCTGGAGTTGGCAGAAGTTGGCAGCAGCAGGAGCCCAAACATTACTTTAAAGAGACACTGGGGTTGGCTTCAGGAGCCCAAAAATTGGATGAATCACACCCTGGAGTTGGCAGCAGCAGCAGCAGGAGCCCAAATATACACTGGAGTTGGCTTCAGGAGCCCAAAAATTGGATGAATCACACCCTGGAGTTGGCAGAAGTTGGCAGCAGCAGGAGCCCAAACATTACTTTAAAGAGACCATGGGGTTGGCTTCAGGAGCCCAGAAATTGGATGAATCACACCCTGGAGTTGGCAGCAGCAGGAGCCCAAAGATTACTTTAAAGAGACACTGTGGTTGGCTTCAGGAGCCCAAAAATTGGATGAATCACACCCTGGAGTTGGAAGAAGTTGGCAGCAGCAGGAGCCCAAACATTACTTTAAAGAGACACTGGGGTTGGCTTCAGGAGCCCAAAAATTGGATGAATCACACCCTGGAGTTGGCAGAAGTTGGCAGCAGCAGGAGCCCAAACATTACTTTAAAGAGACCCTGGGGTTGGCTTCAGGAGCCCAAAAATTGGATGAATCACACCCTGGAGTTGGCAGAAGTTGGCAGCAGCAGCAGCAGGAGCCCAAACATTACTTTAAAGAGACCCTGGGGTTGGCTTCAGGAGCCCAAAAATTGGATGAATCACACCCTGGAGTTGGCAGAAGTTGGCAGCAGCAGCAGCAGGAGCCCAAACATTACTTTAAAGAGACACTGGGGTTGGCTTCAGGAGCCCAAAAATTGGATGAATCACACCCTGGAGTTGGCAGCAGCAGGAGCCCAAATATAGAAACATAGAAACATAGAAGGTTGACGGCAGAAGGAGACCATACGGTCCATCTAGTCTGCCCTTATGTGTATACTGTATGTTCTCTTTATCTTAGGATAGATGTGTGCTTATCCCAGGCATGTTTAAATTCAGTGACTGTTGATGTTTCAACTACCTCTGCTGGAAGTTTGTTCCAAGCACCTACTACTCTTTCTGTAAAATAATATTTTCTAACATTGCTCCTGATCTTCCCCCCGACTAGCTTCAGGTTGTGCCCCCTTGTTCTATCGTTAAGTTTCTTCTTAAAAACACTTCCCTCCTGAACCTTATTCAATCCTTTCACATATTTAAAGGTCTCAATCATGTCCCCCCTCTCCCTTCTTTCCTCCAGACTGTACAAATTAAGTTCTTTAAGTCTCTCCTGATAAGTTTTAAGTGTAAGTCCTTCCACCATTTTCGTTGCCCGCCTTTGGACACGTTCTATTTGAATAATGTCTTTTTGCAGGTAAGGTCTCCAGAACTGCACACAGTATTCTAGCTGTGGCCTTACCAAGGCTCTATACAGCGGCATCACAACCTCCCTCTTCCTACTGGTGATGCCTTGAATATACACTGGAGTTGGCTTCAGGAGCCCAAAAATTGGATGAATCACACCCTGGAGTTGGCAGCAGCAGCAGGAGCCCAAATATTACTTTAAAGAGACACTGGAGTTGGCTTCAGGAGCCCAAAAATTGGATGATTCACACCCTGGAGTTGGCAGCAGCAGGAGCCCAAATATTACTTTAAAGAGACACTGGGGTTGGCTTCAGGAGGCCAAAAATTGGATGAATCACACCCTGGAGTTGGCAGCAGCAGCAGCAGGAGCCCAAATATTACTTGAAAGAGACAATGGAGTTGGCTTCAGGAGCCCAAAAATTGGATGATTCACACCCTGGAGTTGGCAGCAGCAGCAGGAGCCCAAATATTACTTTAAAGAGACACTGGGGTTGGCTTCAGGAGCCCAAGAATTGGATGATTCACACCCTGGAGTTGGCAGCAGCAGCAGCAGGAGCCCAAAAATAGGCCTAAAGACATAAATATGTTTTGCACCATTTGGAAAGTGTAAAACGTGGCACCATGCTGAATGCTGAATCTAGTCGCATGCATCAGGCATTGGTGGGTGGAAATCCTGGCTGATCCATCCCTGATTCATTTTGACAAAGGTGAGTCTCTCCACATTTTTAGTTGACAGACGAGTTCTCCCCGCCGTAACTATGGCCCCCGCCGCACTAAACACCCGCTCAGATGGCACGCTACTTGCCGGGCAGGACAGCTTTTCCAGGGCAAACTCTGCTAGTTGCGGCCACAAATCAAGTTTGGCTGCCCAGAAGTCCAGCGGATCCTCAAGGTGTGTTGGCATGGTCATGTCAAAGTATGACATGACCTGCTGGTTGAGGTCCTGCTCCAGGTCTTCCTGCTGCTCATGAGTAGCCTCACTATGCGGGTGTAGAAAGCTACTCATTAGCGACTGAAGACTGAGGCTGCTGCTGCTGATGGAGCTGCTGCTGCTGCTCCTGCCAACCCCCCCAGCGGCCATGGCAGTGGAAGGTGAGCGCAGAGGTCCCCTCGAGTCAGACCTGCGAGAGTATGGACCATGGCGCAGATAGGCATCGGCCAACTGCCTACGTAGAATGTCTTTGTAGTAGTTGAGTTTGTCCTCCCTCTCGGTGGGTTTAAAAAATGCCCCCATTTTGTGCCGGAAGCGAGGGTCCAATAAGGTGGACAGCCAGAAGTCATCCCGCCGACAGATGGAAACAATTCTGGGGTCACTACGCAAGCACGTGAGCATGCTTCGTGCCATTTGCGCAAGTGACTCGGATGGACTACCTGTCTCCATCTCCACTGCATACTGCCACGGTGTGCCCGGGTCCTCTGTCTCGCCTTCCTCAAAAACCTCTAGCTCCTCTGGCTGCTCCTGCTCCTCCTCTCCTGTCCGCTGACTAGATAAACCAGCCATTTCGCCAAGCCTAAACTGTGTTTCGCTGGGCAACTCCTCCTCCTCCTCCTCTTCCTCCTCCTCCTCCAGTTCAGCTCCAACGGGGTTCATGTAGCCGTAAGATGTAAACGCCATGTCTCCAGTGCCCTGACCAGCCATGGTTTCCAACATGTGCTGTAGTACATGAAGCAGTGGAATCACGTCGTTCATCCCGTAATCCAGCCGATTGACAAATAAAGTGGCTTCCTCAAAGGGCCTGAGCAAACGGCAGGTGTCACGTATGAGCTGCCACTGGTTGACATTGAAGTTACACAGGGGAGTCCCCCTATCTGCTTGGATCATCAGGAAATCCGTGATGGCTTTTCTCTGTTCATATAATCGGTCCAACATGTGAAGGGTGGAATTCCAACGGGTGGAAACATCGCAAATCAGACTATGTTGGGGGATACCATTCTGACGCTGTAGCTCAAGAAGGGTGTGTTTGGCGGTGTAGGAGTGGCTGAAGTGCATGCAAAGTTTCCTTGAAGTTGTTAGGATGTCTTGCAGATGGGGGGAAGACTTCAGAAACCGCTTGACAACCAGATTGAAGACGTGAGCCATGCAGGGGGCATGGGTCAGGCTTCCTTGGCGCAGCGCAGACAAAATGTTCTTCCCATTGTCGGTAACCATGATTCCCATTTTAAGTTTTCTCGGAGTAAGCCATGTTTGGATTTCCTGATGAATAAATTTAAGCAGTTCCTCCCCTGTGTGACTCCTTTCGCCAAGACAAACCATGTGAAGCACTGCGTGACACCTCTGTGCCCTGCACACATGGTAGACGGGAGGGGCACTGAGACTTGAGCCTACAGTGGAGGGTGAGGAGATGGCGGAGGATGAGGAGGCCGAGTCGCACGGTGTCACAGGCCCAACGGGCAGGGAGCGCGGAGGCCGAAGCGGCGTGACCTGTCCAAGTTGCTGCTGCTGCTGCAAAGGGACCACATTCACCCAGTGGGCCGTAAACGAAATGTACTGTCCCTGACCGTAGTTACAGCTCCAGATGTTGGCGCTGCCATGCACTTTGCTACACACCGACAGGCTCAAGGACTGGCCCACCTTCTGTTCAACAAAAGTGTGCAGCGCTGGTACTGCCTTCTTGGCAAAGAAATGACGGCTTGGGACTCTCCACCTCGGCTCGGCACAAGCCATCAGTTCTCTGAAAGGTGCAGATTCCACCACCTGAAAAGGGAGCGACTGCAGCACCAGCAACTTGGACAGGAGCACATTCAGCTTCTGCGCCGTAGGATGAGTGGGCGCATACTGCTGTCTCTTGGACATGGCTTCGCTGATGGATTGCTGGCGGGATGCATGACTTGGAGGAGGAGGAGCAGGAGCGACAGAGGATGGGTATGACGCACAGCTGCCTTCGGCTGAGGTGCTGGAGCCTTGGCTGGCAGAAATTGGGAGCGGCGTGCCACTCGGTGAGGAAGCAGTCTGGCCCACCTCTCCGGAGCCTAGGTTCTCCCAGGCCGCTTTATGGTGACGCTGCATATGTTGACGCAGGGCCGTGGTGCCAACATTTGGACCCTGGCCACGCTTCACCTTCTGCCTACATATCTTGCATGTGGCCATGTTACCCTCCTGCGGATGCTTCAGGAAAAACTGCCACACTGCCGAGTAGCTACTTCTTCCACCAACAGGCCTCACTGATTCGCTGCTGCTGTTGCCAACTCCAGGAACCCCTGCCCCACTACCTCCCGATAAGGTAGCCTGCCGCGCAGCAGGTGCTCTACCCCGGCCCCGGCCCAGTTTGGCTCCAGGCTTTACAATTGTGCCCCCATGCTGCCTGCCAGCCATGCTGCTGCCACCTTGCTGCCTGAGCTGCTGACTCCGGGGCAACCTGCGCCCCTCTTCTCCTGATGATGACGATGAAGCCCCTTCATCACCCGGCTCCCAAGTGCGATCGGCTTCATCGTCATCATCATTATCGCCGAGTTGTGGCTGTACGTCACTGATGTTCGTGGATTCGTCAACAGTGTCTGGCGCAGGAGCTGGAACGCTCGCAGCACCCACGACACTGTCCACTTCACTACTTGTCTGCCTAGCTAAAGAAGCCACCTCCATTTCTTGGCTGGGCAGTAGCTGCTGACTGTCCTCTATCTGATCGTCCTCCTCACTAAAGAGAGGAGCTGAACCCAAAGCATAGGATACGTCGCTGGGGGAGGGAACGGCGTAGGAAAGAGGCAATGGGAGGACAGGGACTGCTCTCGGGGCATGCCAACTCAGGGTTGTGTCAGAGGAACCTACCGACCCTAGACTGGGAGTCTCAGACGTAAGTTGTGATGATGTTGTTGATGAGCGCATCAACCATTCAACCACGGCAGATGCGTTACTGGTGGAGACCCGACCGCTAGCAGATACTGGCAGATTAGGTCTCTCAGCGTGACTCCTGCTGCTACTGGCCCCCAGTCTGCTGCGAGCTCTGCCTGCGGAATCTTGGCCTCCGCCACTCCTCTTTTCACTTCCAGGCACTTGTCTAACTGGTGTGGTAGTAGGTGATATTTTAAGAACCCCCAGGCAGCGGTGGGTCTATATGAAACAGAATATAATGCACACCAAAAGTGAGCAGTAACACTCAGCCTCCAACAGGCCTGCCTAGTGTAAATAAGAGAGCTGCTTAGTGTAAATAAAGAGGGGTATGCTATGTTACAGAATGGGATGCCCCAAAAACCAGCAGTGCACCTGGCAGGCAGCAGTAAGACTATGCACAGCAAAAGTGTCTTTATCAGGCCTAATTTCAATTAGAATAAGTGCAAATGGTTATATGGTCTTAAACAGAGGCTGCTGTAGTCACAGAATGGGATGCCCTAAAAACCCAGCAGAGAACCTGGGACAAGTAGTGCTATGAACAGCAAAAGTGTCTTTATCAGGCCTAATTTCAATTATAATAAGTGCAAATGGTTATATGGTCTTAAACAGAGGCTGCTGTAGTCACAGGATGGGATGCCCTAAAAACCAGCAGTAAGTACACCTGGCAGGGTCCAGTAGTGCTATGAACAGCAAAAGTGTCTTTATCAGGCCTAATTTCAATTATAATAAGTGCAAATGGTTATATGGTGTTAAACAGAGGCTGCTGTAGTCACAGAATGGGATGCCCTAAAAACCCAGCAGTGAACCTGGGACAAGTAGTGCTATGCCCAGCAAAAGTGTCTTTATCAGGCCTAATTTCAATTATAATAAGTGCAAATGGTTATATGGTGTTAAACAGAGGCTGCTGTAGTCACAGAATGGGATGCCCTAAAAACCCAGCAGTGAACCTGGGACAAGTAGTGCTATGCACAGCAAAAGTGTCTTTATCAGGCCTAATTTCAATTATAATAAGTGCAAATGGTTATATGGTGTTAAACAGAGGCTGCTGTAGTCACAGAATGGGATGCCCTAAAAACCAGCAGTAAGTACACCTGGCAGGGTCCAGTAGTGCTATGAACAGCAAAAGTGTCTTTATCAGGCCTAATTTCAATTATAATAAGTGCAAATGGTTATATGGTCTTAAACAGAGGCTGCTATAGTCACAGAATGGGATGCCCTAAAAACCCAGCAGTGAACCTGGGACAAGTAGTGCTATGCACAGCAAAAGTGTCTTTATCAGGCCTAATTTCAATTATAATAAGTGCAAATGGTTATATGGTGTTAAACAGAGGCTGCTGTAGTCACAGAATGGGATGCCCTAAAAACCAGCAGTAAGTACACCTGGCAGGGTCCAGTAGTGCTATGAACAGCAAAAGTGTCTTTATCAGGCCTAATTTCAATTAGAATAAGTGCAAATGGTTATATGGTCTTAAACAGAGGCTGGTGTAGTCACAGAATGGGATGCCCTAAAAACCCAGCAGTGAACCTGGGACAAGTAGTGCTATGCACAGCAAAAGTGTCTTTATCAGGCCTAATTTCAATTATAATAAGTGCAAATGGTTATATGGTGTTAAACAGAGGCTGCTGTAGTCACAGAATGGGATGCCCTAAAAACCAGCAGTAAGTACACCTGGCAGGGTCCAGTAGTGCTATGAACAGCAAAAGTGTCTTTATCAGGCCTAATTTCAATTAGAATAAGTGCAAATGGTTATATGGTCTTAAACAGAGGCTGGTGTAGTCACAGAATGGGATGCCTCACAGCAGACTTAAGATCAGTTCAGTATATATGCACAGTTAGTTAGTATAAGCAGCCTGAAAACGCTAACAAAGCCAGTCAGCCAGCTAGTAACACTCAGGCTGGATGAAAAAAAAAAAAAAAATCTCCCTGTGACAGCCTCCGATTTTTCCTACCTTTCCCTGTTTTTCGCTGACTTTCTGTCTGTCTCCTGTCTGTCCCTGTCTGTCCCTGCCTGTATAACTGCCTCTCTCCCTCACTACAACGTTCTGTCTCTCACGAATGCAATAGAGAAATGAGGAAGGAAAAGCAAGATGGCCGACTTAAATAGCGCTGTGACGTCACCGGGCTTGCTGGCTGCTGATAGGCTGCATGTGACTGCCCCAGCTTGCACTGGCGCGGGATAGATGTCCAGACATGTCCCGTCCGCCATCTTAGAATGCCTGTAAATGTAAATGAATGGATGTTAAAGGAAAACTTCGAGCGATCGAATCGCGGGGAAATTCGGATTCGATCCGAATTTTTCCTGAAATTCGGATCGAATCCGGGTTCGTCCGGATCGATTCGCTCATCCCTACTGACATCTACAAATGGGGAATGCACTTTTGGGGTTAGTAGCTAATGAACTGGTTCACCATTCTGCTCTCCATACTGCCACAGTGCCAACCTGGATGCAGACATGCACCAGTACCCCCCCCCCCCCCCGGTGTAACTAAACTTTAATTTTACTTTTAAAGAAAAAAATCATTTATATAAGTCAGTGCATTAACTGATCAATTATTTATCACAGTAAACTAGTGGCTTGGCTGGAATATATATTTGGGCCATTTCAAAGTACAAAGTACAACCCTAAGCCACATTAAGGAGCAGTTCTAGAGTGTGTGTTTCCATGACAACACTCTCTAGCTATGAACACTTTAATCTTATGGATTAGTGATAAGTGTGTTTTGTGAAGGTTTAAAGCCTATATTCATGGCTCTCAAGAGATTATTTTTAAGTTGAGGAAAAAACAGTAGTGACAAAAGAAACATTTTTTAGCATTATAAAACATCCTTATTCTAGCCAGTGGACAATGACCAAGTAGGGTATAATTTTTTAACAGCTCTGACAAGACGTGCACACAACAGATCTCATTCATTGGGGATTCTGAACATGGCTAAACTCTGCAAGAGCCTATGGAAATTAAATCTAAGAAGTCTGGAGAAGCTTTGCCGAATGATTATTCTAATTTTCATAAACATTTTGTTTTAATGCTCGTGTAGCTTAATGTTGCACCTGCTAAGCATCATAAAAATACAAACTAAAGAAAAAGATTGTTTCTCATCAAGTACCTTGGAGGGGTTTTCTACTTTATCTTTATGAATTCATTTAATTCCTCTTCAAGTACTTCACAGTACAAATGGAACATCTAAAACTTTCTTTTTAAATTTTGGATTCTCTGTCAAGTATTTTTGGTTGCATGCGGTGACACTGGTTAGATTTCTCTAGACTGTTGAAGCATGAACCAACATATATGCACCTCCCAGAGAAAATTGCTTTATCCAGAAAAGTAAAGTGCATTTACTTTGACAGCTGGCAAAGGGGCTGGTATACCCAGGACCCTGAGGCCTCAGGGTGGCCTTCAACCCTGGGCACACCAGCTACTATGCCTATAGGTAAAGCTGTAGTTCTCTGCCAGGGGTGCCATCCTATGATTTGAACTGATATGTGTGAAAGAATTAAAGTGGTCCTTCACTCTGAATAAGAGCTTTCCCCACCCTATACATACAGAGAGCTTCTTCTGGTGCAGGCTCTGGCTTTGAAACATAATTTCAAGGATGATCATTGAGAGGAAGCTTGGTTTCTGGTTTTCTTGGTTTTCTATTTTCCTAGACTCTGGTGGAATTAATAGTGGCACACCTCTGTTGTAAAAAAAGTATCTTCCTCCAAGGGAAAATGCAGCCAGTGCAGACACTGGAACGGTTGAAGCCACTGCTGGAGCAGACTGAGCCATCAGAGCATGAGGGCGAGGAGAAAGGATGCCATCCAATAGGATGGGAAAGATGATAAGGGGGTATAGTTAACGCGGATTAACAGGACCTTTTGTGTAACGGACTAAATCCTTCCCTTGGGGGAATCCTGCAGTATTCAAAAAAACAGATTCTGCAGAGTGCTTTGCAATTCTGTGGCATTTCAAATCCATCCCAACTGCAGGATTATATGGCAATGCAGTGTGTGCAGCAAATTGCAAAAATCAAAGTGGAAAAGCTGATCACTGTTTTCCACAGGGAATAGTTTAGTTCCGAGCTAGAGCATTTTAAACTCTAGGATTGGTGTTTGCGCTCTAACTTAGAGATTTTATATTAGTTATGGTTATAGTTTTATTTTTACGAGAGAGTGCTTAGTGTGTTTTCTTTTTACTTTCACACTGCTTGCAACTGGTGAGGGGTCACAAGGATCCTTATATCAGTTCAAAGGGTGGGGAGAACCTCACATTCTGTCCCACAATTTTCATACACACTGGACATTTGGGGGGGGGGGGAGAACCCAGCATAAATTGTATTTGTTAGGTGTTTTTCAGGGTTGACCCAGGGCATATTGAGCCTTGGCTGTGTTCTGCTTGGCTAAAACCTTTGGGGGAGGGGGAACACACTTTTTAAACAATACAAAAGTGGCGAATAAACAAAATCATTTGCCTGACTTAATACCCCATAGATTGTAATGATGCTGAACTGGTGATGCCTTGATCTATGCAGCCATACATATTGCTTGCTTTTTCTACTGCCTGGCAAAATTGTCCACTCAGCTTTTCAGTAAGCAATAAATTGCTCTCCTCCTGGCTAACACAGTACTGCCCATGTGGTACTCAGGGCAGAGATTTCTTCTACCCAACTGCATTATTTTACATTTAGAGATTAAAGATGAGTGAACTATTCAAAAGTTTGGTCCGGCGCTCCCCCGAACATTTCTGGAAAAAGTTTGGTGCAGGACATACTTTCATCATGCTTTAGTGAACTAATTAGCATTTGAATTGGCCATGGTGAATTAGCATATTAATAATCTGTGTCCTAATTAGCATTTCAACCGTCCACGCAATAAAAAATGGGGAGAAGCAAAAGGGTTTGTGTTCCTGGAAAGTGAAAAGTAGTTATGGCTTTTTACAAGCATTAAAAAATGTACCAATTTTGGGCATCACGGGGTAGATCTGCGATTGTGTAAGCCTGGCAGTAGCTAGCAACCCCTAAAAAAATTTCCAATTTGTAACTGGGGGTAGCAGTGGGATTGGCACCCTTACATTTTAGCTGAAGAAGCAATGGTTTTTACAAGCACTGAAAAATGTGCCTATTTTGGGCATCACAGGAGATAGACCTGTGATTGTGTAGGCCTGGCAGTAGAAAACAAGCCCTCAAAAAATTGTCCCATTTGTAACTGGGGGTAGCAGTGGGATTGGCACCCTTACATTTTAGCTGAAGAAGCAATGGTTTTTACAAGCGCTGTAAAATGTGCCTATTTTGGGCATCACAGGAGATAGACCTGCGATTGTGTAGGCCTGGTAGTAGAGAGCAAGCCCTCAAAAAATTGTCCCATTTGTAACTGGGGGTAGCAGTGAGATTTGCACCCTTACATTTTAGCTGAAAAAGCAATGGCTTTTTTACAAATGTTAAAAGTTTGTCCATTTTGTGCATCACAACGAGTAGACCTGCGATTGTGTAGGCCCGGCAGTAGCGGGCAAGCCCTCAAAAGAAGAGGGCTACAGCGGTAGCAGCAGGATTGGCATCTTGACAATTTACTTAAAGACAAAACAGTGGCTTTTTTTTTTACAAGGCTTGCTAAATGTACCCTTTTTGTGCATCACAGCATAAACCTGTGGTTGTGTAGGCCTAGTAACAGAGGTGCTGTTGGCGGAAGTAGTGACATTAGCAGTACTGAAAGACTAGGCAGAGGGACAGGAGACCTGTAGTGGTTGTGTAGGGCTGGCAGTAGCGGGCAAGCCCCTCCAAAAAAAGGATCCAACTTTTACCGCAGTAGGAGGGGGATTGGCATCTTGACACCTTAGTTGAAGACGACCAAACAATGGCTTTTTCTTTCTTCTAAGCCTTGATTAATGTAACCATTCTGTACATCACGGTGTAGACCTGTGTTTGTGTAGGCCTAGTAGTAGCAGAGGGTGTAATTGGAGCTGCTGTTGGTGGTATTAGTGGCATTAGCAGTACTGAAAGACTAGGCAGAGGGACGGAAGACCTGTGGTGGCTGTGTAGACCTAGCAGTAGCAGAAAGGCCATCAAAAAAATGTTCCTCTTGTAACGGGGGGGGGGGGGGGTAGCAGCGGGATTGGCACCCTTAAATTTTAGCTGAATAAGCAGCAATGGCTTTTTACAAGTACTGAAAAAGTTCAGATTTAAAACTGTGGTTGTGTTGGCCTGAGAGTAGCAGAGGGTGGCTGGCTGGCAGTGGCAGTGCTGTTGGTGGTAGTGGTGGCATGTTAATCAGTGGAATCAGGCACAATTGTCACCTAACCACACTTGATTCATCTTTACAAAAGTTAGTTTTTCAACGTTTTTGGTGGACATCCTTGTCTGCTTAGGGGTGACCACACTACCTGCTGCACTAAAAACCCTTTCCAACCCTACACAAGACAGGACCCCCCATGGCAAACTGTGCTAGCTTTGGCCAGACATGCTTGGGGCTGCGGCCGGTGTCTGCCGTTTGAAAGCAATGGCTAACTGCCTGCATGTCTTCTCTCGGTAATGTCATTTTTGTGTTCCTCTCAGAAGGTGTTAAAAATTCCCACATATTGGCTTTACACCGAGGGTCTTAAAGTGTAGCGATCCAGTACTCGTCTTTTTGACTTATGCCAACAATGCAGCTGTCAGCGTGGAAGCACCCGAGCATACAGCTCGCCGTCCTCACCAGAATTTCCAGGGCCCAACTGGTTCCAGCTCCGCTCCATTTTGCCATGTTTGTTCATCATCACCACCACCATCTTGATAGCCTTCAACATCATCACCACCATCATCGTGTGCCTCCTCCCCTATCCCTTCCTGTGATAAGTTGGTTGTTTCCAGCTCCAAGTCCAACTCCTGGGGTCTGATTTTCTTCTCGTCACCCTCCTCCACCTCTTCTTGCAGATCCAAAGAGCCAGAAGGAAGACAGGATCCTTCCTCCGTTGCTGAATCATGGCTGTGAACGATTGCTCCAAAATGAATATCAGCGGCATAACATCATTCATTCTGCCGTTGTCTCCGATGACAAACCTTGTTGCCTCTTCAAAAGGCCTCAGTAAGTGACACATGTCTCTAATCATTGGCCAATGCCGTAGCTAAAAATCACACTGGCTGGAAAAGCAGGCTGTTTGCTGCATGAAGAAATCATTCACTGCGTTGCGTTGGTGGTAGAGGCGGTCCAGCACATGTAGGGTGGAATTTCAGCACGTGGGGATATCACAGATTAAGTAGTGTTCGGGAAGACCCTTTTGATGCTGCAAGTCTAGAAGAGTGTGTTTTAAGGCATAGAATCGGCTATAGCAAACACATACCCTCCTTGCCTGGCAAGGCCAACATATGTTTTTAAGAAGCATTTGACAACCATATTGATCATGTGCACCAGGCATGGGGCAAGTGTTATGCAACCTAGATACAGAGCGGCCATAATGTTCATCCTGTTATCTGAAACCACATTGCCCAATCTAAGTTGACGTGGAGAGAGCCAGCGGGAGATTTCCTCATGCATGCATGGCAGCAACTTCTTGGCAGTGTGGCTTCTCTCACCCAGGCTCAGTGTGTGTAATATGGCGTGAAAGTGCTGCGCCTCGCAGCAATTAAAGGATGGAGAAAGAGGAGGGTAAACTACACCTTGCTGTCTCCCATCTGTTGAGGAGGAGGAGGAGGAAAGGCATCTGGTGTCCAAAGAGGAAGCGGATTGGCACAAACGCAGAGGTGTTACAAATGCCTGACCTTGTTTCGCCTTGTCATGCTGCACAAGGTTGACCCAGTGGGCACATGCATTGCCCTTGGCAGCAGCTACTGCTCCAAGTATCTTTCATTGCATGCACTGTGCTGCACACTGACAGTTGCATGGACAGCCTCACTTTCTCAGTTCTCAATAAGAACCAGCACTCAGACGCCCATGGCATCAAAATATATTTAAATGTCAAATGGTCACAATAGTACAGATAATCCAAGAGTGATGGTTGTTGGTTGACATTTTGGGGGTACATGCTGGCCCCCTTCCTCAGGACCAACCACACTCAAACATGCAAACAGTTAAAGAAATAGTGCCTGATATCCTAAACAAACAGCTATTCAATAGCCAGGCTTTCAAAGCCAGAACTTATAAATTGGGGTGCCGTGCCCTGTGTGAGTAGATCTGGATTGTTGGGCAACCTCCAAGGATCGCCATCCGTCATTCTTACTATGTCTGAGAACCAGCTTCTTCTTCACAACCAGGATGGTTGGAATTCCCTCATGGGCAATCTTTTTTAGTACTTTATCCAGGAGTGATATTGGAGGGAATGCATAGAAAAGCTTAAATGCCGACCTATGATGAATGCATCTGTCGCTATTGCTAGAGGATCCCCGGACTGGGATACAAACTTTGCAACCTTATAATTGTGGCAGATCTCGAAGAGATATACCTCTGGGAACCTCCATTGAATGCAAAGGGACGGCCTGCAAGTTGTCCACTCCTGGTATGTGGATCACTGAGATGCACAGCACATACTTCTCAGTTTAGAGTGAGATCCTGCTCACCTCCTTGAGAGCTTTCCTGCTTATGGTGCCCCCTCCCCCCAGTGGTTGATGTATGTCACCGCTATCAGATTGTCTGTTTGAATCCTGACCCCTCAGATCTGGTGTCCAATGTTTGGGACACAATAGAATCGATCTCAGTTCCAGGATATTCATGGAAGGCCTGCTTCCCCCAATCCCCATTGTCCCTGGATCATTTGTGATCCCATGACATCCCTCAACCTGTTAGACTGGCATCCATAGTGATAATCTTTGATTGTACCGGAATCCTCAGCCCACTTGAAAGGGGCTTAGGATTCAGCCACCAGGTAATGGACTGCCTTGTTGAATGTGTCATGGAAAAGGGGAGATCCAGAGTTCCCGTGGTTCGATTCCAGATCAAGAGAGGCCAGAAGAGAGACTGTACCCTGGAATGAAGTGAAATACCTTGCATCTAATTACATTTCCCATTTATCCTTCTGGCCCTCCTGAAAAGATGGGGCCCTGATCAACAGATCATCTAAAGTAAGGGATTATATATATGGCGGTGGCGAGTGGTGGATATATGACTTTCATCTTTTACAACTTTCATCCTTTCCTCGGACTGAGTATGGTGGCCGTCCGATTCCAGGGCCGATGAGACTGTGACCAGATTTTTAAAGCTGTTTCTACTTATTTGTCTTTTATATTAAAGCTGCCGAATCCTGCAGAATTACACTATATTCGGCTTCTGTTTTTCCTTTTGTGTTTATGGTGATATATGACCTGAACCTGCTTGGGAGTGCATAATTTGAAGCAGACGTGTTTGGAAGCTTCTTGAATGCGGTTTTGCACTATCTGAAAGTGTTTTATTGCTTTAAAGCTGGTAAGAGTTTGTCGGTGGAGGATATTTCTTGCACCTTGCCGTGTGAAGCGCATGCACCGTGGGATACCGTGGAGTGTGGCATTCTACCAGCTTATATTCACTGCTCTGTGTTTATTTTCATCAATAGTATTCATAATTAATTAATAACCTACAAAAAAATTATATATATATATATATATATATATATATATATATACACACACACACACACACACACACTCACTCAGCTAAGCTGGAACCAGCAAGAATAGTCGCAGTAGCAGCTGCGTTGATGCTCTGAAGCAGCCCCACTACTGGAGGCAGATGGAAGCCAGCAAAGATATGCAGCAAGAGTGGCAGCAGCATGGCTGGGGAAGCCGCCCCGCTATCAAACCAGCCGGCCAGTGAAATTAGCAAACCAGCCGGCGAAGACAAAAATACAGTCCAGTAGCATGGCCAAGGAAGAACGTTGAGCCGATACCAAGACCCGAGCGCTGTCGGCGGTGCAACAAGCCTCTCTATCCAACCACAGTGCTCCAAAGCAGCAGACCAGGTAGTGGTCTTTCCTTACTGCATAGACTAAAGGAAGCACCTGCCTTTTCCTGCCGCCTAGCTCTGCCTCCTCGCTCAAACTGAACCCAACCAAACAAAGAGAGAGATTCAAAAATTTAAAGTGCCATCACATGTATATACATCACACATTAACACATAAAATAAACTGGGAAAAAGCAGGAAAATTATTCCCACCTGTCCCCCCCTTCTGACTCATCAGACAAAAACCTGCTGCTGACTTTTCCTTAAAATGGAACTGAAGCCCAAGACCACTTTATAAAAACAAAAGTGACACCCCATAGTGCCCCAAGACCATAGAGCTTACCCCCACCACCCTGATTCGCATACCTAAGGAGGTAAAATGGGTCCATAAGATCAGTGGGATATAGGGGCCTGGAAGACAGACAGGATTATAGCCCAAGTAAAAATCTTATAAATAAAGGAAAATTAATCTAGGTACACCTTGACAGTCCAGTCCAACTGCAAGAATGAAACTGGATTGCGGAGGTGCAACCAGAAGTATATATTGGCCGCAAGAAACTGTGTACCCGAACATCGAGACACTGTGTACCCCAAGTTAGTTCCCCAGTGCAGTGAAAGGGACCAGCTAAACCAAGGTGCCATAGATGTGCCCAAAAAAAAAAAATAACCCTAATAAAGTTTTCAGACTTTACAAGGTGGACTACAATGACCAGCAGATCTCAGTGCAGGTAGATGCAGTTTTTCTGTGCAGCACCCCCCCCCCCCCGCCCGTGCCCACTTCCTTTACTGTCCCTTCCTTTTTCCTATGCTGTGGTTCAAAAGACCCTAAACTGCCCCCGCTCTAAGAGCAATTGTCACAATAAGCTTACCTGTGCCGCGTTCCAGCGGTGTCCCTCAATCGGGCGCCGGCCGCGCCAGGCAGCTGCTCGCTCCTCGCGCGAGCACGTTCCCTCTATGCCCTCCGACGGTGCTGCTCTCAGCCCGGCCACCGGAGGAGGAGTTAACCTCGAGCTCAGCGTGAAGGGGAACGCCCCTTTCAGTTTAAGGGCCTCTGAGCCCAGCAGGGACAGGAACGCCCCCTGCAGTTAAAGGGCCAATGAGCCCAAGACACTGTGAGGGCTATACGCCCCTTTTCATGTGTGGGCCAATGAGCCCGAAGGAGACTTCACTGCTGAACCTATCAGCCAGTGAATCGTAATAGCACCAATGACGCACACCTTCCTGTTTTCCCATCCTGGTTTTACCCTATATAAGCATCATTGTTACAATGTTCAGTGCCTGTGATAGTGCCTTGAACCTGGCTTTGGCTTGTGTTATTCTGTGATTGATCTTCGTTGCCGACCCCTGCCTGAACCAACCATTCTTTGTCTGATCTTCGTTGCTGACCACTGCCTGAACCGACCATTCTTTGTCTGATCTCCGTTGCCGACCCCTGCCTGAATCGGCCACTCTCCGTCTGATCCTTGTTGCCGACCTCTGTCTTGTACCCTGACCTCGAGCTGCCTCATCCCTCTGTACCGTTGCTATCTCTGAACACCCGGTGCCAACCTCTAGCCTGTCTGGACTTCCGCTACTCGCTCTAGCTATTGGACTCGCTCTATACCGCTCCCAGCTACTGGTTCTTCAGACCTCCAAACAGTAAGCTCCCATCCTTTGAGCCATTGAAGTCCTGGGTGCAACCGATCCCAGGAAGGCGTATACTGCGTCCCGGCAAGCGGGTCCTACAGGTGAAGCTGGCTGCGGAGATTGGGGTTGAGGGCTTACCTGGAGGGCTGGAGTTACCTGAGCGTGTCAGAGTACCCTGAGCGTGACAGCAATGATCTCTGCAACAGCCAGCTCGATAATTATTGATAGATGGTGCATCGCTTGACTATCTTCTGCAATAGTGCCTCCTGATTATCCTAGCTACCCTGACCTCTTAAGCCTTGAACATGTGACCCGGTGAAATGTCGCCAGATTAGTCCTCCACATTTCACCATGAACCATGTGACATTCAGGATCGTAGCAAACCAAACTTTTCCTGAAATTCGGTTCAAAATCTGTTACTACCGGTTCAGTGTTTGGACGAACCGGAATTCGCTCCGAATTTCAGGGAAAATTCGATTCGGCACGAACCCGAATTTTTTTTGGGTTCGTGCCGATCGAATTTTCCCTGAAATAATAAAAAAAAATGCCGGCATGGTGGGAGCAGGCAGGCCGGCTACGCTGTCAGCGGGCGGCGGAAGCCGGCCCGCTGACAGCGCAGCCGGCCTGCCCGCTCCCACCATGCCAGCATTTTTTTAAAAAGCAAACACTTACCTGCATGGTCGGAGCATGGAGGCCAGCGCCGCTCTCAGCTGTCATCAGAGGACGCGTCATCAGAGGGCGCCTGAGAGTGGCGCCGGCCTCCATGCTCCGACCATGCAGGTAAGTGTTTGCTTTTTAAAAAAATGCCGGCATGGTGGGAGCGGGCAGGCCGGCTGCGCTGTCAGCGGGCCAGCTTCCGCCGCCCGCTGACAGCGTAGCCGGCCTGCCCACTCCCACCATGCCGGCATTTTTGCTTAAAAAAAAAAATGCCGGCATGGTGGGAGCGGGCAGGCCGGCGGCGGCCCGCTGACAGCGTAGCCGGCCTGCCCGCTGCCACCATGCCGGCATTTTTTTTTTCAGATGAGCGATTCGTGAAAGTTCGATTCGGGCGAACCCGAATTTCTTGGGAAATTCGGCGAATCGCCTGAATCGAACTTTCAAGAAGTTCGCTCTTCTCTATTTACCACCATTGTCCTACCACGACCAGGTTTCCAGAAGTGCCAATGCCCTGCTTCATCCTAAATGGTTCGGGACAGAAATCATCCTTACAAGTTAAATCTCTGCCCACTTCATCTAATTTACCCTTTGACTGCCAGCCTACCTAGAGTTTTTGTCACCCTTTGTTGCCAAAACATCTTTCACCATTTTGCACTACACATCTTCAACTGTAATTTTTGAGGTGATTTCCAGAGAGTTCTCAGGAATATTATGAGTTTTAACATGAAATGCCTTGTTTGTCATTTTCTAAGTGCATTCACAATATTTTGGGGTGAAATATGTGCAAAAAAATAAAAAAATAAATACATTTTTTACAATTTGTATTTTTTTGTAATAAAAGATTTTAGTTTTTCAATAAAATCTTATTGCATGTAGAATCACCATTTCTCCTAGTTACAACGGTACCACATTTGTATTGGTAGACACAACTTGCTGCCCAGGAGGCTCCCCCAAATTGAAACAGCACCTTGCAGTTTTTCAAGAAAAACAACCTTTTACATTTGAAATACCGCCTCCCCCAAATTTATTCTTTAGTTGTACAGGGTTAGCCATATTTTCCTAAAAAAAAAGTAATTTTAATTGAAAATTTCAGCTCTGCAGACATAAGGGCTGATTCAAAGCCTCTTTCACATGCACTTTCACATGAAAAAGCATGTGTATGTGTATTTTTTCCATTGGGTTTGGGCCATTTGTGAGTTTCTTGAGTTGGCTTTTTCCATCATTTTAGTGTTTTCGTTGTGTGTGAAAGTCTTTTCCGTTGTGTGTAATTGCGTTGTATTTTTTCACATTCATGTGTAAAACTCGTGATGAGTGAGACTTTCACATGAATCAGAGCCCAGATTTAGCATGTGAGAGAAGGCTTTACAACGGGAAATTTCCGGCGTCACTTCCGGGCACTATTTGTTGGTGAGATTGTGCTTTAGTGGTGTGTGAGAAAACAGAATTGAGACTTAAGGCACTGGGAAACTGTCACCTTCTTTTAAACACCCCTCAAAATAAACATTTTTAAATATTTTTGAATAAAATGTGATCTATTTTTTGATAAGGTATAATTTTTTTACTTTTATATTTTCTAAAATTACCTTTTTAAAAACATTAACCATCCCCCCAAAAATATTAGAAATATTAAAAATAAAAATACATTAAGAATGATAATTTCATAGTTTATATATTTATGTTTTTATACAACTCTTAAGGTCTGCTTGAATGTTATAACATTTTCCCTATGTGTTTATTTAAAATGTTGGTCACACTGCTTAGGTGACTTGCCTGGAAGTTTTTTTTCTGGGAAGCAGGGGAAAACTTGGGCCTAGTGCAACAGGTCAGGAAGTTAGGTTTTTTTTTTTTTTTCAATATTTTTTTTTAACCTAGGTGCAAGAAAATGCCTAATCCTGTGTTACTAAAGTGTTTGTTTGCAGCCAGGAGAGGTCACACAATGATTTGAGCAAAAAAAATTAATTTTCATTAATTGCCCAGCACACTATTTTAACACCAACAAATGAAACCCCATTGAAATGTATGGCAGAGCGACACTGAGCGAAAGGTAATATGTGGCGCTCCTGAACCTGCTGAGCTGCCTGTAGTAATACATGTGACACTACATGGAGCTGTTAAAGGTGCTGACCAGATTTGCTTTATTAAATGTGTTTTACTAGACGCTGCATGCCGCTAGGTAGCATTACCCCAGTAATGTTATATTATATCCATGTGGGCATCCCAAATATTCAACTAGGAAGAAGCAGAGAAGAATGCATGGCAAACATTAAAGTGGTTAAGGTATGCTTTATGAATTAAAAAGAATGCATTAAAGTGGTTAAGGTATGCTTTATGAATGAAAAAGAAGAATGCATTAAAGTGGTTAAGGTATGCTTTTGGAGAAGAAAAATGCATTAAAGTGGGTAAAGTATGCTTTATTAATTAAAAAGAAGAATGCATTAAAGCGGTTAAGGTATGCTTTATGAATAAAAGAAGAATGCATTAAAGTGGTTAAGGTATGCTTTAGGAGAAGAAAAATGCATGGAATGCATGGCATACTAATTAGTTTGGAACAGAAGAGAGTTGACACAGCAATAAGTAAGTAATAGGCTAACAGACACTGGAGTTGGCTGCAGGAGCCCAAAAATTGGATGAATCACACCCTGGAGTTGGCTGCAGCAGCAGCAGGAGCCCAAACATTGCGTGAAAGAGACATTGGAGTTGGCTGCAGGAGCCCAAACATTGCGTGAAAGAGACATTGGAGTTGGCTGCAGGAGCCCAAAAATTGGATGAATCACACCCTGGAGTTGCAAGCAGCAGCAGGAACCAAGAAATTGGCTGGAAGGCACTCTGAAGTTGGCAGCAGCAGGAGCACAAACATTAGCTGCAAGGCACACCCTGGAGTTGGCAGCAGCATAAGCAGGAGCCCAAACATTGCTTGAAAGACACCCTGGAGTGGGCAGCAGCAGCAGCCCAAAAATTGGTTGGAAGGCACACCCTGAAGTTGGCATAAGCAGGAGCCCAAAAATTGGTCTAAAGACATAAATACGTTTTGCACCATTTGGAAAGTGTAAAACGTGGCACCATGCTGAATCTAGTCGCATGCATCAGCCATTGGTGGGTGGAAATCCTGGCTGATCCATCCCTGATTTATTTTGACAAAGGTGAGTCTCTCCACATTTTTAGTTGACAGACGAGTTCTCCTCGCCGTAACCATGGCCCCCGCCGCACTAAACACCCGCTCAGATGGCACGCTACTTTCCTGACAGGACAGCTTTTCCAGTGCAAACTCTGCTAGTTGCAGCCACAAGCCAAGTTTGGCTGCCCAGAAGTCCAGCGGATCCTCAAAGTGTGATGGCATGGTCATGTCCAGGTATGACATTTCCTGCTGGTTTAGGTCCTGCTCCAGGTCTTCCTGCTGCTCATGAGTAGCCTCACTATGCGGGTGTAGAAAGCTACTCATTAGCGACTGAAGACTGAGGCTGCTGCTGCTGCTCCTGCCAACCCCCCCAGCAGCCATGGCAGTGGAAGGTGAGCGCAGAGGTCCCCCCGAGTCAGACCTGCGAGTATGGACCATGGCGCAGATAGGCATCGGCCAACTGACTACGCAGAATGTCTTTGTAGTAGTTCAGTTTGTCCTCCCTCTCGGCGGGTTAAAAAAATGCCCCCATTTTTGCCGGAAGCGAGGGTCCAATAAGGTGGACAGCCAGAAGTCATCACGTCGACAAATGGAAACAATTCTGGGGTCACTACGCAAGCACATGAGCATGCTTCCTGCCATTTGCGCAAGTGACTCGGAGGGACTACCTGTCTCCATCTCCACTGCATACTGCCACAGTGTTTCTGAGTCCTCTTTCTCGCCTTCCTTAAAAACCTCTAGCTCCTCTGACTGCTCCTGCTCCTCCTCTCCTGTCCGCTGACTAGATAAACCAGCCATTTTGCCAAGCCTAAACTGTGCTTCACTGGGCCACTCCTCCTCCTCTTTCTCCTCCTCCTCCTCCTCCAGTTCAGCTCGAACGGGGTTCATGTGGCCGTAAGATGTAGATGCCATGTCTCCAGTGCCCTGACCAGCCATGGTTTCCAACATGTGCTGTAGTACATGAAGCAGTGGAATCACGTCGTTCATCCCGTAATCCTGCCGACTGACAAAGTGGCTTCCTCAAAGGGCCTGAGCAAACGTCAGGTGTCACGTATGAGCTGCCACTGGTTGACATTGAAGTTACCCAGGGGAGTCCCCCTATCCGCTTGGATCATCAGGAAATCCATGATGGCTTTTCTCTGTTCATATAATCGGTCCAACATGTGAAGGGTGGAATTCCAACGGGTGGAAACATTGCAAATCAGACTATGTTGGGGGCTACCGTTCTGACGCTGTAGCTCAAGAAGGGTGTGTTTGGCGGTGTATGAGTGGCTGAAGTGCTTGCAAAGTTTCCTTGAAGTTGTTAGGATGTCTTGCAGATGGGGGGAAGACTTCAGAAACCGCTTGACAACCAGATTGAAGACGTGAGCCATGCAGGGGGCATGGGTCAGGCTTCCTTGGCGCAGCGCAGACAAAATGTTCTTCCCATTGTCGGTAACCATGATTCCCATTAAGTTTTCTTGGAGTAAGCCATGTTTGGATTTCCTGATGAATAAATTTAAGCAGTTCCTCCCCTGTGTGACTCCTTTCGCCAAGACAAACCATGTGAAGCACTGTGTGACACCTCCGTGCCCTGCACACATGGTAGGCTCGAGGGGCACTGAGACTTGAGCCTACAGTGGAGGGTGAGGAGATGGCGGAGGATGAGGAGGCCGAGTCGCACAGTGTCACAGGCCAAACGGGCAGGGAGCGCGGAGGCCGAAGCGGCGTGACCTGTCCAAGTTGCTGCTGCTGCTGCAAAGAGACCACATTCACCCAGTGTGCCGTAAACGACATGTACTGTCCCTGACCGTAGTTACAGCTCCAGACGTTGGCGCTGCCATGCACTTTGATTCACACGGACAGGCTCAAGGACTGGCCCACCTTCTGTTCAACAAAAGTGTGCAGCGCTGGTACTGCCTTCTTGGCAAAGAAATGACAGCTTGGGACTCTCCACCTCGGCTCGGCACAAGCCATCAGTTCTCTGAAAGGTGCAGAGTCCACCACCTGAAAAGGGAGCGACTGCAGCACCAGGACAGGAGCACATTTAGCTTCTGCGCCGTAGGATGAGTGGGCGCATACTGCTGTCTCTTGGACATGGCTTCCTGGCGGGATGCATGACTTGGAGGAGGAGCAGGAGCGACAGAGGATGGGTATGACGCACAGATGCCTTCGGCTGAGGTGCTGGAGCCTTGGCTGGCAAAAATTGGGAGCGGCGTGCCACTTGGTGAGGAAGCAGTCTGGCCCACCTCTTTGGAGCCTCGGTTCTCCCAGGCCGCTTTATGGTGACGTATCATATGTTGAGGCAGGGCCGTGGTGCCAACATTTGGGCCCTGGCCACGCTTCACCTTCTGCCTACATATCTTGCATGTGGCCATGTTACCCTCCTGCGGATGCTTCAGGAAAAACTGCCACACTGCCGAGTAGCTACTTTTCCCACCAACAGGCCTCACTGATTCACTGCTACTGTCGCCAACTCCAGGATCCCCTGCTCCACTACCTCCCGATAAGGTAGCCTGCCGTGCAGCAGGTGCTCTACCCTGGCCCCGTTTGGCTCCAGGCTTTACAATTGTGCCCCCATGCTGACTGCCAACCATGCTGCTAACACCTTGCTGCCTCAGCTGCTAACTCCTGGGCAACCTGCGCCCCTCTTCTCCTGATGATGACGATGAAGCCCCTTCATCACCCGGCTCCCAAGTGCGATTGGCATCATCATCACCACCGAGTTGTGGCTGCACGTCACTGATGTTCTCAGTTTCCTCAACAGTGTCTGGCGCAGGAGCTGGAACGCTCGCAACACCCACGACACTGTCCACATCACTATTTGTCTGCCTAGCTAAAGAAGCCACCTCCATTTCTTGGCTGGGCAGTAGCTGCTGACTGTCCTCTATCTGATCGTCCTCCTCACTAAAGAGTGGAGCTGAACCCAAAGCATAGGATACGTCGCTGGGAGAGGGAACGGCGTAGGACAGAGGCAATGGGAGGACAGGGACTGCTCTCGGGGCATGTCAACTCAGGGTTGTGTCAGAGGAACCTACCGACCCTAGACTGGGGGTCTCAGATGTAACTTGTGATGATGTTGATGAGCGCGTTAACCAATCTACCACAGCAGATGCGTTACTGGTGGAGACATGACCGCTAGCAGATACTGACAGATAAGGTCGCTCACCGTGACTCCTGCTGCCACTCGCGCCATGTCTGCTGCGACCTCTGCCTGCTGAATCTTGGCCTCTGAAGCTCCTCTTTGAACATCCTTGCACTTGTCTGCCTGACATTTTTATGTATTTGAAATGCGCAATAGGTACGATAAAAAATGTGTTTACTTTAAAAAGAAGAAGCTAAATAAAGTGAGGAACTGCTTCTCTGCACCAGATACTATGAAAATTGGCAATATGAGATACCCTGCGGCCTGGTGTTATGGCAGCAGACCAAAAACCAATTCAAAATGCAATACGTTGATTAAGCTGAGGAAGGATGAACAAGCGTATTTAGTATAACAGATAGGCTGCTAAGTGCAGGTTTGGGATACCCAGGTGGGCTGGTGTTTTTTTTACAAGCAGACCAAAAACCAATTCAAAATGCAATACGTTGATTAAGCTGAGGAGGATCAACAAGCGCATTTAGTATAACAGATAGGCTGCTAAGTGCAGGTTTGGGATACCCAGGTGGGCTGGTGTTTTTTTTGTTAAAGGCAGACCAAAAACAAATTCAAAATTCAATACATTGATTAAGCTGAGGTAGGATGAACAAGCGTATTTAGTATAACAGATAGGCTGCCTAATGCAGGTTTGGGATGCCCTGTGGCCTGGTGTTTTTTTGTTAAAGGCAGACCAAAAACCAATTCAAAATACAATACTTTGATTAACCCTTTAAACGCCAGCCACGTAAAATTTACGTGGCTGCCTCCCCTGCAGTTAACCGCCAGCCACGTAAATTTTACGTGCCTGACTTTCCCCACTAATAGCATAAAAAGTAAAAAAAGAAAAGTCACTTACCCGACCCCTCGTTTGATTCGGCCGGGTCTCCTCTTTAAGATGGTGCACTCCGATCGTCCGTCGGACCTCCTCCGGCTGCAGGGGAGGGCCTGGAATAGGGTGACCCCGTTTCAGCTGCCACTGGCTTTGCTGTAAAAAAATAAAAATGACATTTACTTACCTGCGTGTGCAGGTGTTACCGATCTTCAGGAGAGAGCCCGGGAGGCTCTCTCCCCTTTCCTCATCGATGGCGGCCGCCCTTGGGGGCGGGGCTAATGACGTCATCCCGGCCCCGATCACCGGCTTCAGCGCTCTCTGCTGTCAGATGCCGGTGATCGGTGCCCGGGGAAGGAGGTGGCAGGAGATCCTCCGATCTCCTGCCTCCCCCTTCTCTGGATGTCGATCACCGGCATCTGTCAGCACAGCGGTGAGGGACAAGAGCTTACAATCGGAGATATGTACAGTAATATATATATATTTTTTTTTATAAAATAATTTTGTGTGGCCTTTTTTTTTTACAGTTAACCCTTTGTGAGCTGGTAAGGGGTCTATGAGACCCCTTATACCAGTTCACAAGGCTCTGGGTCTGACAAGTCACCTGCGGCTAGCGGGTGACTTGCCATTAACCCCCAGCCCCCATTACCTGCCTCCCCAAAGGCTGGGGGGGGTGCAGAAGGGCCCAGGCCACTAAGTGGCTATGCGGGCTAGTAGCCTGCAGGGCCAGGGGCCACCAACGCTGGCCCCTGCACCCTGTTCTACAAGCCCCCATAGCTGGCCCGGGTCGGTAACGCTGGGTAGCGGGGACCCTACATCTTTTTAACCCTTAAAATTCCCAAAAAAATGGGCCCCCCATGTCAATTTTTTTTTAATTAACCCCTTATGTCCTGTCGCCCAGCTGGTAATAAATGCTTCCAGCATTTTGTGGTGTGGTGCGTTTTTTTTTTTACATTCAAAGTGGACCAACACCCAGGATTTTGACTATCCTGGGTATAGGTCCTTTCCCCCGGGGCATCCCAATCGTGGATGCCCCGCTGTGTGAAACACCCCCGATCACCCACAATAACTCACCTCACCCCGATCCTACGGCACATGTGTGGTCGCTCGTCCAATCAGCGCGCTCAGAGCGGCTGAGTTATGGACGTCTAAGAGACGTCTAAGCTCAGCCGCTCTGAGCGTGCTGGTGGCTGCATCCCCCACTTCCCTCTAACAGGGAGCATGCCTGCGCCGGCCATTCATAAATAGCCGGCGCGGGCCCGCGCCCTGCTTGAGGGATAGTGGGGATGTGGACCGCGCATGCGCTGTAGGACCAGGATTCAAGTAAGTGGTAGAGGGTGTCCCGGGGGTTTTCACACAGAGGGGTATCCCGACTTTGGATACCCCGGGGGAAGGGAATAGAACGGTCCAGGAATCTTGTAGATTCCCGGGCCGATCAGCCCTGGGTGTTGGTCCACTTTAACCCATTGTGAACTTGTAAGGAGTCCATGAAACCCCTATACCAGTTCACAAGGCTCAGGGGCTGTCAAGTCACCTGTGGCTAGCGGGTGATTTGCCATTTACCCCGGCCCCCCCTATTACCTGCCTCCCTGAAGCCCAGGGGGGGGGGTAGAAGGGCCCAGGCTGATTTAGGCGGTGCGGGCTTGTACTTGGCAGGGCGGGGGGCACCAAAGCTGGCCCCTGCGCCCTGTTCTACAAGCCCTGCATAGCTGATCCCCGGGCTGGTTATGCTGAATAGGGGGGACCCCATGTCATTTTTTATGGGAATTTTTAAGGGTTTTTAACCCTTAAAATTAAATAGAAAATGGGGGTCACCTCCCCCCCGGGAAGGGGAACCCCACGCCAATTTTTTTCTTGATTTAACCCTTTATAGTGTGGATTGTAGTTGTATTTTATTTTTACATGTTATAAAGTGTTTTTTCAGTTTGGGGGGGTCTTCTGAACAGTAACAGGGGGCTACCGATACATATGTGGCACATGCAATATGGTTTTCTTTAATAAAACAAATGTTTTATTTGAAATAAAGAAGACAATTTTCTAAAAAATATTTTTTTATTTTGTTTTGTTTAATTTACTCAAAAATATTTTAAAAAACTGTAAAAAATTTCAAACAAGACATGTCATGTTAAAGCCTAAACTCTACCGCAAAAATATATCATTTGCCTAGAAATCGCTGCAAAAATCACAGTTAAGCATATGTGGAGATTAGCTCTGGTAGGCGACCGGGTGTCAGCAGTATAGAGGCGGAGGCAAACAGTTCAAAGTAAAGTCTGTGTTTATTTCACACAAAAAATCCACAAAAGCATATGTCCATACAGGTTACATCACCTTTTCAGGAAACCGCAGCATAAATGATTCAGTCAAGCAGACCGCTTTTAGTCCTTGAGCAAAGGTTCTGTTCACAGTCAAATATGTCTCAGGTCCGCATGAAACCGCCTCCACAGGAGATTTCAGCCAGGCTCACAGAGTCTCACTCCCATGTGAGCTCTAGACAAAGGACCGGCCACAGCTGATTCCCCAGGCTATTTAAACAGCCCGCAAAACCCGGACCTGGGTAGTGGGATGGAGTCCCACCCTGCTCTAGTCCATCCCAGTAAAGCCGTCCCAGGTTAGCCTTTCGGCTATTCTAAAGCAACAGCAGCAAACTGCCACCAGCAGCTGATGCTGGAAATCAGACTACACGGCTTTACTGCACCAATGCCAGGTACATTGGTGCTACATACCTGCCGTCAATAACGGCCCCTTGCACCTTACCACACATAGCACAAAATGGTGAAAAATGACCTGTCAAGAGAGGTGACAAAGCCTCAAGTAGGCTGGCAGTTAAAAGGGTTAGTAGTGCCTATGCATGTTGGGTATTGTTCTGCTCGGGGGATTTTGCGCTTTCAAATTTAGCTTGTTTTTTCTTGTTTGCATATTGATATTTTAGGAAAACTCATTTTTTATTATGCTTTATTATACATTTTTTAAGGAAACCCTGTGCGACCAAAGAATTCTTTGAGGGATTACTTCCAGAAAGATGGGCCCACTACAACATGCTGGGTACGCTTAGAAAGCTTATCATGTGTACTTTAAAGGAATGTATGGTTTGTGGTGGGTATTCTAAATGTAAAGGGTTGTTTTGGTAGAAGAAGCGCAAGGTGCCACTTTGTCTGCAGAGCTGAAATTTTCAAGCAAAATTACCGTTGTGCACAAGCTTTACTTTGGGGTGTTTGGCAACTCTTCCCTTGACAGTAGCAATGCATGTTGGGTATCGTTTTGTTCGGGGGATGTTGCTTTTTTTAGATTAACTTGTTTTTTCTTGTTTGTATCTAGTTTTCTTTAGAAAAATGTGGCTTTGATTCTGCTTTTTTTTTTAGGGGAGCTCTGTGTAACCAAATAATACATTGAGGGAGAACTTCCAGAAAACTGTGGCAACATCAACAAGCCTAGTATGCCTAAAAGCTTGAGGTGTGTATTTCAAGAGAATATATAGTTTGTTGGGGGTATTTCAAATGTGAAGGGTTGTTTTTATTGAAAAACTGCAAGGTGCGCATAGCATAGCTGTATTTGATCTGGAAATCTCTTAAAGCACTGTTTCAGTTTGGGGTAGTCTCCTGGGCAGGAAAGGGCATCTACCAATACATATGTGGTACCGTTGTAACTGGGGGAAATTGGGATTTCACACGCAATAAGATTTTATTGACAAACTTACATTTTTTATTACAAAAAAACACTACAAATTAAAAAAAAATAGATTTTTTTATTTATTTATTTTTTTCTATGCATTTTAGATGAAAGCTTATCCCAAACTAGTTCGGACCAAACAAAACTTTTCCAGAAAAGTTTGAAGAAGCGCTGAACCTAACTTTTAAAAAGTTTGCCCATCTCTAGGCAAGACATTGCAATCCAGAAATTTTAGATAATCAGTTTAGATATGGATAATAAGTAAATGCTGTACTCACCACAATTAAGTAATGTTTTCAACCCCTGCTGTTTTCAATCTACTGCAGTTTTTAAAACACACTTCTGTCCCAATGCACCTAGGCCAAGCTGCTCTCACCCAGGCTGAAACTCTACTGTACAGAGCAGCTCACTTGTTTATATACAAGCCCGTCTTAGTTCAGCTAATGAAGGAATGCTAGCTCTTCCGCCATGCTAATTAGAACCCTGCCCTATTTAGTCCACACCTGGTGAGTGAGCAGCAACAGGTCAAAACCAAAACTATACTACCAATGCGATACTATACAAATCACAATTAAGACAAAAATAATCAGTACACTTTTGATCTATACAAGTAATATACAATACAATCCAAAACAGTTACTTACCAAATCCAAATCAATTCTGCAGTTTCTAAAAACTACACGTCTGTCCTGCCATACTTATGTCAAGCTGCTCTCACACAGACAAACTCCACAGAGTTGTCCTCTTCCTCTTCCACCAGGTCAGGCACTTACTCATCCAGCCTAGGGGTCTTCTAATTCTAGCTTCCCCCACCCTCTTTCCTTCTTGGCTCCCAGCAAGGAGTAATGCTGGGTGTCAGAGGAAGGAGGTGTTTATACCACAGAGGTGGAACCCCTGTAGAATTATTATTTTCTCATCAGCATGGCACTGAGTCGAGCATCTTGTATCTATTTCTTGCTTTTAAGTGCTCACCACCCATGTACCGATTGGTCTGAGACTTTTGGTCTTCACTGTTCATAGCACTGACCCCCTACATGGTGCCAAAATTAATTTCCATCGAATTAATAAAACATGAAAAACATACATTTCCCCAAAACACAGACACCGCAGGCATTTTACTGGCCCAATTTCTGGACAGCAGAGAAGCAACATTTTATGTTCTTTCTCCTGGAATCTTTTTAGCTAGCAGAGTACTTAACTCTTTATGCTATGCCTTTGAAATAAAACACATATAAAGAATATATAAATAAAATCACTGCAATCTTCCACAATCTGAAAATAAAATTGTGTATTGATGTGAAGTTGAATGTAACAAAAGAGGAATAAAATTACTTAAAAGAGCATGTTTTGCTGCACCTCGCACCTATAAAAAAAAATACGGCATAATACGCAGCAATACTTTAATATGACACATTTGTTACACTGCAGCAGTTAGATTGCTTGCCTGGAAGGGTCACAACATTTGTAAAATGCTGCTC
The DNA here is from genome assembly GCA_027917425.1 of Gastrophryne carolinensis. Classification (NCBI taxonomy): domain Eukaryota; kingdom Metazoa; phylum Chordata; class Amphibia; order Anura; family Microhylidae; genus Gastrophryne; species Gastrophryne carolinensis. The sequence goes on from CM051241.1 coordinate 55,436,071, forward strand.
ACGGCATTACTTTGTGATGCATTGCAAGACGGGATCTTGATAAATATACTCAATTTGTCATACTGTGTATGAAGTCTTGCAAGCAAGTTGTGCTTTAAAGCAGTGACTGGTTGTTGCCCAATTAACCAATTATTGGTCTTTTATTTACTAACATCCATTTAATAGACTGGTTAAATTGGGGCAGACATATCAGAGGTGAAGTGAAAGGCAGTAAGACCATAGTGTACAAACCCCAAGTTATATTAAATTGTTTCCTGTTCCATGCATCCGTTTGGTTGCTAATAGTTGACAATATTATCTACCTATCTACAGTATATTATTTTTGTATTGGATAATGCAATATATTTTTATTCTGGGTGGGGGATACACTCACTCACTGCATTTTATTTCCTATGGTATGGAGGGGTGGGTGATGCACTTGCCCTATGAATGTTAATGTTTTGGGTCTGTGGGGAGGGGTCAGACTCATCTTTTGAATTATGTCTTTTGGGCTTATTGCTTACCCTCTGCATTTCTTTCTAAATATTTATTATTTCCTGGGTCTGGGGAGTAAGGGACCTGCTTGTTCGCTGCCTATTAATTTATTAGGTCTGGGCGGGTATTCACTTACCCACTGCAAAATAATTTATTGGGTGTGGATATGATGACCCTCTGCATATGGCCTGAGTAGGATACACTTTAAATGCCCCACTACGCTTCCCATACAGATGCTACTAAAACATGACAAGATGGTAAAGCCATTTATGGTTTGTGTGCAGCATCTGCGGGTGCCAGATTCGCTAGTGGGGAAACTTGCAACTGCACTGTACTATCAGTGGCTGCAGTGCACAAGTCCTTTCAATTAAACCACATTTTGACCCACAAGGCTCTGGGCATTACACCTTAGACACACAAAATAAATTGAACAGGCTGAGGATCACATTCTTTCCAATTAAGCAATATTCATTACTGTGAAAAATATTGGATGAAAAAAACAGTTAAATAATGAACTGGAGAATGTTTGTCCTTTACCTAGAATAGGGCTAGAATATACCACAGCCTTATATCAGGCTTGCACAACCTGTGGCTGGGGTGCTATATATGGACCTCAAAGCTATTAGATGTGACCCTAACATCAAAGCTAAGTGAAGGTGGAAAGCATTGTAGATAAAGGGAAAGAAAAGTGGGAGGGGTAGTTAAAACTGTCACCGACACGGTCGACCTTGCTCTGCTTCTTTCTTCACCTGGAATCCACTCTCTTGCAATCTCTTAGCTCCCCTCCTATGTCTCAGATCGCACATTTAGTGCATCTTACTCAAACACAAATTTCCTCTCCCCGTCCTCTGTATGTTGGTGTACCACAAGGCTCAGTCCTAGGACCACTACTTTTTTCAATATACACTTATGGTCTTGGCCAACTAATAACCTCACTGGGCTTCCAATATCACTTTTATGCATATGACACTCAGTAATCTCTCTCTGGCCCAAATCTCTTTTCCCTCCCCTCTCGCATTCCTGACTGTCTAACAGCCATCTCTTCCTTCATGAAATCTCACAACCTTAAACTGAACATGGACAAAACCAAACATCTTCCCACCATCGGTCACTTCTCCCCTATCTAACACTACAATCTCTGTAAATCTTACAATAACTGCAACTCCTCAAGCTTGATGCCTGGACAGCATTCTGGAATCATTCACATTCACATTCACTCCCTAGCTACCTCCTGTCATCTCCAGCATAAAACATCACCCGCATCAGATGCCACTAATGAGCAAAACCTGATCATATCCCAACTGGACTACTGCAACAACCTCCTTTGTGGCTTACCAACAGACTTGCACCCCACCGATCTATTCTGAATTCTGCAGCTCGCCTCATCTGCCTCTACTACCACTTCTAGGGATGAGCGAATCGATCCGGAAGAACCCGGATTCGTTCTGAACGTCATGTAAAATTTGATTCTGAACGAATCCGAATTTCCCCGCGATTCGATCGATCGATGTTTTCCTTTAAACTCCATTTATTTCAATTACAGGCATTCTAAAATGGTGGATGAACATGTCCAGACATACCCCCTGGGGCAAGGTATCATGGGTAAGTCACATGCAGCCTATCAGCAGCCAGGAAGCCCGGTGACGTCACCGTGCTATATAAAACGGCGGCCATTTTCCTTTTGCGCATTTCAGCCTTGCATTGCAGACAGAACGGAGGTTGCTGCAGACAGGGAGAGACTTACAGACAAAGAGAGGCAGACAGAGAGGTAGACAGAGCCAGGGAAAGATAGGGAAAAACCGGAAGCATCCAGCCAGGGACAGTTTAGAAGTGACAGTGAACATTTTTTTTTTTCATTAGCCAGATCAGTTTTCAATTCAATTTCAGTTCTTTGTGCTGTAAATCTGCCTTGCCACTGTGCATGCCATCTATGCAGTGGCTTATTTAACCCTATCTGTTACACACAAGCATTTATCATAATATAACTGGATTAGTTTTAATAATTTTTGGTCTGCCTTTAACGAAAAAAAAAAAAACACCAGCCCACCTGGGTATCCCAAACCAGCACTTAGCAGCCTATCTATTATACTAACTACGCTTGTTCATCCTTCCTCAGATTAATCAAAGTATTTCATTTTGAATTGGTTTTTGGTCTGCCTTTAACAAAAAAAACACCAGGTCGCAGGGCATCCCAAACCTGCACTTAGCAGCCTATCTGTTATAATAAATATGCTGGTTGATCCTCCTCAGCTTAATCAAAGTATTGCATTTTGAATTGGGTTTTGGTCTGCCTTTAACAAAAAAAAAACACCAGGCCGCAGGGCATCCCAAACCTGCACTTAGCAGCCTGTTATACTAACTACGCTTGTTCATCCTTCCTCAGATTGATCAAACTATTGCATTTTGAATTGGTTTTTGTCCTGCTGCCAAAACACCAGCCCACCTGGGTATCCCAAACCTGCACTTAGCAGCCTGTTATATTAAATATGCTTGTTCATCCTTCCTCATCTAAATCAAAGTATTGCATTTTGAATTTTTTTTTTGTCCTGCTGCTAAAACACTAGGCCGCAGGGTATCCCAAACCTGCACTTAGCAGCCTGTTATACTAAATACGCTTGTTCATCCTTCTTCAGCTGAATCAAACTATTGCATTTTGAATTGGTTTTTGTCTGGTTTAAATACACCAGCCCACATGGGCATCCCAAACCAGCACATTTGGCCCTGTTACACTAAAGCAGCTTTTAAAGGCTATTTCTCATAAATATATTGCAGTTTGAATTGTTTTTGTGTGTGCTGTAAAAACACCAGGCCACACGGTATCTCAAACCTGCACATTTGACCCTATCTGTTACACTACAGCAGCTTTTAAAGGCTATTTCTCATAAATATATTGCAGTTTGAATTGTTTTTGTGTGTGCTGTAAAAACACCAGACCTCAGGGTATCCCAAACCTGCACATTTGACCCTGTTACACTAAAGCAGCTTTTAAAGGCTATTTCTCATAAATATATTGCAGTTTGAATTGTTTTTGTGTGTGCTGTAAAAACACTAGGCCACAGGGTATCCCAAACCTGCACATTTGACCCCATCTGTTACACAAAAGCAGCTTTTAAAGGCTATTTCTCATAAATATATTGCAGTTTGAATTGTTTTTGTGTGTGCTGTAAAAAGGCCTCAGGGTATCCCAAACCTGCACATTTGACCCTGTTACACAAAAGCAGCTTTTAAAGGCTATTTCTCATAAATATATTGCAGTTTGAATTGTTTCTGTGTCTGCTTTAAAAACCCCAGCCCACAGGGGCGTCCCAAACACTAGCATAAATATCTCAAGACTACCTGCCTAATAACTGCTTGCATTTTATAATTAACGTCACTTTTCCACAATCAAGGGAGGCCTCCTTTGTATGTGAGGAGGGGGCATCCCAAACGTTAGCAGTAATATTTCAAGAGTACCTGTCCTATAACTGCTTGCATTTTATAATTAACATCACTTCTCCACAATTAAGGGAGGCCTCCTCTGTATGTGAGGAGGGGGCATTCCAAACACTAGCAGTAATATTTCAGAGTACAGAGACCTGAGTACCTGTCTATTAACTGGTTGCATTTTGTAAAGAAAGTCACTTTGTCAAATTGCCAGCAGCAACTGCCATTGCCTTTAACTGAGGGGCATCCCAAATATGCTAGCATGAGTCTCTTAAGAGTGCTCACATTGGAGTTGGCAGCAGCAGCATTAGGAGCCCATATATTGCCTGAAAGACACACATATGAGCTGGCAGCAGCAGCATAGGGAGCCCATATATTGCCTGAAAGACACACCCAGAAGTTGGCAGCAGCATAGGGAGCCCATATATTGCCTGAAAGACACACCCTGGAGTTGGCAGCAGCATAAAGAGCTACCATGCATCAGCTACTACCATGGATCAGCCATTGATGGCTGGAAATCCTGGTTGAACCATGCCTAATTCATCTTCACAAAAGGTGAATCTCTTCACATTATTCGTGGGCAGACAAGTTCTCCTTGGCATGACTATGGCCCCCACCACGCTAAATACCCGCTCAGATGGCATACTACTGACCGGGCAGGACAGCTTTTCTAGGGCAAACTCTACTAGTTCCGGCCACAAGTCAAGTTTGGCTGCCCAGAAGTCCAGCGGATCCTCAAGGTGTGTTGGCATGGTCATGTCAAGGTATGACACGACCTGCTGGTTCAGGTCCTGCTCCAGGTCTTCATGCTGCTCATGAGTAGACTCACTATGCGGGTGTAGAAAGCTACTCATTAGTGACTGAAGACTGAGGCTGCTACTGATGGAGCTGCTGCTGCTTCTCCTTCCACCCCCCCAGCAGCCATGGCAGTGGAAGGTGATCGCAGAGGTGCCCCTGAGTCAGACCTGCGAGAGTATGGACCATGGCGCAGATAGGCATCTGCCAACTGACTACGTAGAATGTCTTTGTAGTAGGTCAATTTGTCCTCCCTCTCGGCGGGTTTAAAAAATGCCCCCATTTTGTGCCGGTTCAGTTCCGACACGGCTTGATCGACCATTCCTGTCTGCTGCCTGTACTGACCTCTGCTTTGTCTGACCACGAAGCTGCCTGCCCCTCTGGATACCCCGCGATCTCTGACCTCCTGGCTTGACCCTTTGGCTACTCCTGACTACGCACCTGTCTCATCCCTGTACTCTGACGCACCCTCCGGATTTACTACCTGTGAACGAGCTTGGCTTCGGGATACCCTCGTGGTTCATCGGCCTTCACCATAAGCAGCCATCCTTTGCGCCTATTAAGACCTGGGAGCAACCGTGTCCGGTGAGGAGTACCTAGCGTCCCGGCAAACGGGGCTTGACTATGGGCAGAAGCGGCGGTGGAGATTGGGGGTTGCCTGCTTACAGATGGCTGGTGTCCCGCTGGGCATCACAGTATGGACCATGGCGCAGATAGGCATCGCCCAACTGACTACATAGGATTTCTCTGTAGTAGGTCAGTTTGTCCTCCCTCTCAGTGGGTGTAAAAAATGCCCCCATTTAGTGCCGGAAGCGTGGGTCCAATAAGGTGGAGAGCCAGAAGTCATCCCGCTGACAAATGGAGACAATTCTGCTGTCACTACGCAAGCACGTGAGCATGCATCGTGCCATTTGTGCAAGTGACTCGGAGGGACTACCTGTCTCCATCTCCACTGCAAACTTCCATGGTGTGTCTGGGTCCTCTGTCTCGCCTCCCTCACAACCCTCAAGCTCCTGTGGCTGCTCCTGCTCCTCCTTTCCTGTCAGATGACTAGATAAAATGGCCATTTTGTCAAACCTAAACTGTGCTTTGCTGTGCTCCACCCCCTCCTCCTCCTCCACTTCAGCCCCCACAGGCTTCATGTGGCTGTGAAATGTATGCGCCATGTCTCCAGTGCCCTGACCAGCCATGGTTTCCAACATGTGTTGTAGTACATGAAGCTGTGGAATCACATTGTTCATCTCATAGTCCTGGCGACTGACTAATAAAGTAGCTTCCTCAAAGGGCCTGAGCAAACGGTAGGTGTCAGGTATGAGCTGCCACTGGTTTACATTGAAGTTACACAGGGGAGTCCCCCTATCCGTTTGGATCATCAAGAAATCCGTGATGGCTTTTCTCGGTTCCTATAGTCGATCCTGCATATGAAGAGTGGAATTCCAACGGGTGGAAACATCGCAAATCAGACTATGTTGGGGGATACCGTTCTGATGCTGAAGCTCAAGAAGGGTGTGCTTGGCGTTGTAGGAGTGGCTGTAGTGCATGCAAAGTTTCCTTCCCGTTGTTAGGATGTCTTGCAGATGGGGGGGAAGACATCAAAAATGCTTGACAACTAGATTGAACACGTGTGCCATGGCAGGACGCATGGCTCAGGTTTCCTTGTTGCAGCGCAGACAAGATGTTCTTCCCAGTGTCAGTGACCATGGGTCTCATTTGCAGTTTTCGTGGAGTAAGCCATGATTTAATTTATTGAGTTCTCATTTTTAGCAGTTCCTCCCATGTGTGGCTCTGTGGCTCAAGGCAAACCATGTAAGAACAGTGTGAAACCGCCGTGTCCTGCACACATGGTAGGCTGGAAGGGCACTGGGAAAAAAAAAGATTCAAAAAAATTCAAATATATATATATTTTTTAAATACAAAATATTAAAAAAAAAAAAAAAAAAAAAATTTGATACATTTTATATGTTACTGTTATTATGTTAGATGTTATTGTTGCTATGTTATTATATGTTATTATTATAAATATGTTCAAATAAGATAAATGTTAAGTAATAATATGTAATTGACAATTAGCCCCTTTTTTCTGTGACACCATTGCTAAGTGCAAGTGCACTGTCACAGGCACAAAGGCCTAGGAGCGTGGAGGCCACAGCAGAGGGACCTTTCCAAGTTGCTGTTGTGGTTGTGCAGGAACCACAATCACCCAGTGGGCCTTAAAGGATATGTATTGTCCCTGACCGTAGTTACAGCTCCAGACGTAGGCACTGCTTTGCACTTTGGCTGTTCAACAAAATTGTACAGGGCTGGCACTGCCTTCTTCGCAAAGAAATGACAGCATGGGACTCTCCACCTCGGCTCGGCACAAGCCATCAGTTCTCTGAAAGGTCCACCACCTCAAAAGGGAGGGACTGCAGCACCAGCAACTTATACAGGAGCACATTTAGCTTCTGCACGTTGGATGAGTGGGCACATACTGTTGTCTCTTGGACATGGCTTGGCCAATGGATTGCTGGCGGAATGACTGACTCGGATTAAGAGGAGGAGGAGCATCTGGAGCGACAGAGGATTGGTATGACACACAGGAGGTGGTGGAGCATTGGCTGGCTGGAACAGAGAGCGGCGTGCCACTGGGTAATGCAGCAGGCTGGACCACCACTTTGGAGCCAACTCTCCCAGGCCGCTTGATGGTGACGCTGCAAATGTTGACGCAGGGCTGTGGGTCCAACATTGGGACCCTGGCCACACTTCACCTTCTGCCTACACATCTTTCATATAGCCATGTTAACCTCCTGCAGATACTTGATGAAAAACTGCCACATGGCCTTGTAGCTGATTTTTCCTAGCAGCAGTCCGCACAAATTCACTGCTGCTGCCGCCGCCAACTCCAGGGACCCTCTTCCACTACCTCCTGGGAAGATAGCCTGCCGCGCAAGTGGTCTACCCCGAGCACATTTGCCTCCATACTTTACCCTTCTGCCACATGCTGGCCGCTAAATCTGTCACTCTCCATCACTCCAAGCCTTTAAAAGTGCCCTCAAAATTCACTGATGTCCTCCTCAGGTTCCTTAACAGTGCCTGCTTAAGAAGCCAAAACGCTTGCAACACCACCTCCCACGCCACTCTCCTCATCACTACTTGCCTGCCTAGTGGTAGAAACGGCGAGGGTCTCCTCCACTTCTTGGCTGGGAAGTAGCTGCTGATTTTTCTGATTATCAGATCGACTTCACTGAATAGTGAAGCTGAACCCTAAGCATAAGACATAACCGACAGTTGACTGGGGGTGTCAGATGTCACTTGTAATACAGTGGATGATCGTGTTAACCAATGGATGATGGTAGATGGGTTGCTGTTCACGACACGACCGCTAGCTGATCCCGGGAGATCAGTCCTCTCACTGAGACTCCTGCTGCCACTCACCCCTAGTCTGCTGCAACCTCTGCTTGATGAATTTAGGCCTCTGCAACTTCTCTGTGCCCATCTTGCCACTTCTCTGCCTGACATACTTAGTGCGTATATGAGGGGAGGACAAAACGCTACACTACACTTAAAACAGGATTTGTCGATAAGAGCAGCAGCTATCTATGGTCTTTCACCAAGTAGTAACTAGGCCCTGAAGACTTTAACACGAACAAAGTGATGCTCTGATAGGAGCAATTCAATGTGCTCAAGTATGCTTCAAAAACATTTTTTTTCAGACTGGCCTGCGTGGAAATTAATCGGGCATGGATCAGCCAAGATTTCCACCCACCAGGGGCAGACCAACACTATAGAGATATGGATCGTGCAAAACAGATTTAAGGCACTGCTCTCCAGTCACAGACATTCCTCCGCATCAGACCACAAGTAATTATTGAGAAAATGGTTTTACGTTACTCTTATTTTTTATTAATATTCTTCGGATAAGATATCTGTGCTGAAAATCTGTATATGTTCTCTTAATGCTGCTGCCAACTCCAGGGTGTGTCTTTCTGGCAATTTTGAGCTCCTGCTGTGGCTGCTTGCAACTCCAGGGTGTCATTCAGCCAATTTTTGGCCTCCTGCTGCTGCTGCTGCCAACTCCAGTGTCTCTTTCAAGCAATGTTTGGGTTCCTGCTGCTACTGCTGCCAACTCCAGTGTGTCTTTCAAGCAATGTTTGGGCTCCTGCTGCCAAATCCAGTGTCTCTTTCAAGCAATGTTTGGGCTCCTGCTGCCAAATCCAGTGTCTCTTTCAAGCAATGTTTGGGCTCCTGCTGCTGCTGTTTGCAACTCCAGGGTGTCATTCAGCCAATTTATGGCCTCCTGCTGCTGCCAACTCCAGTGTCTCTTTCAAGCAATGTTTGGGCTCCTGCTGCCAACTCCAGTGTGTCTTTCAAGCAATGTTTGGGCTCCTGCTGCTCCTGCTGCCAACTCCATTGTGTCTTTCAAGCAATGTTTGGGCTCCTGCTGCTGCCAACTCCAGTGTGTCTTTCAAGCAATGTTTGGACTCCTGCTGCTGCCAACTCCAGTGTGTCTTTCAAGCAATGTTTGGGCTCCTGCTGACAAATCCAGTGTGTCTTTCAAGCAATGTTTGGGCTCCTGCTGCCAACTCCAGTGTCTCTTTCAAGCAATGTTTGGGCTCCTGCTGCTGCCAACTCCAGTGTGTCTTTCAAGCAATGTTTGGGCTCCTGCTGCCAACTCCAGTGTGTCTTTCAAGCAATGTTTGGGCTCCTGCTGCTCCTGCTGCCAACTCCAGTGTCTCTTTCAAGCAATGTTTGGGCTCCTGCTGCTGCTGCCTGCAACTCCAGTGTGTCTTTCAAGCAATGTTTGGGCTCCTGCTCCTTGCAACTCCAGTGTGTCTTTAGGCTAATTTGTGGGCTCCTGCTGCCAACTCCAGTGTCTCTTTCAAGCAATGTTTGACCTCCTGCTGCTGCCAACTCCAGTGTGTCTTTCAAGCAATTTTTGGGCTCCTGCTGCCAACTCCAGTGTCTCTTTCAAGCAATGTTTGGGCTCCTGCTCCTTGCAACTCCAGTGTGTCTTTAGGCTAATTTGTGGACTCCTGCTGCCAACTCCAGTGTCTCTTTCAAGCAATGTTTGGCCTCCTGCTGCTGCCAACTCCAGTGTGTCTTTCAAGCAATGTTTGGGCTCCTGCTGCCAACTCCAGTGTCTCTTTCAAGCAATGTTTGGGCTCCTGCTGCTGCTGCTTGCAACTCCAGGGTGTCATTCAGCCAATTTTTGGCCTCCTGCTGCTGCCAACTCCAGTGTGTCTTTCAAGCAATGTTTAGGCTCCTGCTACTCCTGCTGCCAACTCCAGTTTGTCTTTCAAACAATTTTGGGCTCCTGCTGCTTGCAACTCCAGTGTGTCTTTAGGCCAATTTGTGGGCTCCTGCTGCCAACTCCAGTGTGTCTTTCAAGCAATGTTTGGGCTCCTGCCAACTCCAGTGTCTCTTTCAAGCAATGTTTGGGCTCCTGCTGCCAACTCCAGTGTGTCTTTCAAACAATTATGGGCTGCTGCTGCTGCTTGCAACTCCAGTGTGTCTTTAGGTCGATTTGTCTCCCCATGTTCAAATGTGATTTTTGAAGGGATTTCGAGGGATTTCCCAGGAAAATTATATATTGTTTTTTTCAGCACAGTCTGGGCTTTAATATGAAATGTCTTGTTTTGTCATTTTTTTAGGTGTATTCTCAATATTTCTGGGTGAAATATGTGGAAAAAAATATAAAAAAATCTATTTTTTTACAATTTGTAGTGTTTTTATGTAATAAAAAATGTAAGTTTGTCAATAAAATCTTATTGCGTGTGAAATCCCAATTTCTCCCGGTTACAGTAGTACTACATATTTTTATATATATGACACCCTTTCTTGCCCAGAAGACTCCCCCAAACTGAAACAGAGCTTTAGGGGATTTTCAGAAAAGATACAACTGTGATATGCGCTATGCGCACCTTGCAGTTTTTCCAGAAAAACAACCCTTTACATTTGAAATACCCCCAACAAACTATATCTTCTCTGGAAGTACACACCTCAAGATTTCTAGGTGTACCAGGCTTGTTGATGTGGCCACAAATTTCAGCTCTGCAGACAAAGTGCGCACCTTGCGAATTTTCAACCAAAACAACCCTTTACATTTGGAATATCCTCCATAAACCATATATTCCCTGAAAGTACACATGTCAAGCTTTCTAAGAGTACCCAGCTTGTTGTAGTGGGCTCATCTTTCTGGAATTAATCCCTCAAAGAATTATTTGTTTGTGCAGGGTTTCCCTAAAAAATGTATAAAAAAGCTGAATAAAAAACACCTTTTCCTAAAATGTAAATTCACAAACAAGAAAAAACAAGTCTGAAAGCGCAAGGTCCCCCGAACAGAACAATACCCTACATGCATAGCTACTTTTAACCCTTTTAATTGACAGCCTACTATATATATATATATATATATATATATATATATATATATATATATATATATATTTCTTTTGCAGCAGAGTTTAGGCTTTAACTTGAAATGTCTTGTTTGTTAATTTTATTCTGTTTTTTACAATATTATTATTAAGTAAAAAAAAAAAAATGTCTCCTTTATTTTAAATAAAAAATGTATTTTATTAAAGAATATCATATTGCATGTGAAAGCCCCATTTCTACCGATTAGAACGGTACCACTTATTTATCGGTAGCCTCCCGTTCCTGCCCGAGACCCCCCAAACTGAAACAAGTACTTTATAACATTTACAAATAAAATACAACTACCATCCACACTACAAAGGGTTAAATTGAAAAAAAAAATGGGTGGGGGCCCCATTTTTTGGGATTTTTAAGGGTTAAAAACCCTTAAAAATCCCCCCCCAAAAATGAAATGGGGTCCCCCTTACCCAGCATTACCAGCCTGGGACCAGCTATGGGGGCTGTTAGGAACAGAGTGGGGGGCCAGCTTTTGTGGCCCCCCACCCTGCAGCCTACAAGCCCACATAGCCAATGTGGGCCCGGGCCCTTCTGCCCCCCCCTGGGCTTTGGGGAGGCAGGTAATAGGGGGTGCCGGGGGTTAATGGCAAGTCACCTGCGGCTAGCAGGTGACTTGCCAGCCCCCAGCCTTGTGAACTGGTATAAGGGGTCTCATGGACCCCTTACCAGTTCACAAGGGGTAAACAGTAAAAAAAAACACACTGACACATAAGAAAAAATGACTTATTAAAAAATATTTTTTTTTTTTACTTTACTTACCTCCGATCGTCAGCTCCTTTGTCCCTCAATGTGATGACAGATGCGATCATGCTGGCTGCAGTAGCAGAGGGGCAGGTGATGATGTGATCACCTGCCCCTCTGCCCAGCATGATCGCATCTGAATGAAGAGCAGCAGGGAGCTAGGACGACACCCGGTGAGTGACGTCATAAGCCACTCCCCCAAAGGGGCGGGGCTTAACGGCAAGATGGCGGCGCCCATAGGGATAGGAGGGGGAGAGCCCTTTCAGGCTCTCCCCTGAAGCTGAAGAGCCAGAGGGGGGGGGCGATTGGAGCCCCCCCCAGTGAAGATCAGACCCGGAGGGAGGCAGCACGACTGCAGGTAAGTAAATGTCATTTTTTTTTCTTTACAGTTTGCAGCTGCTGCTGCTGAAGCGGGGGGCACTATTTAGGGGGCTCTCCTGGAGCCATCCGAGCCCCTACGGGGGATCGGATGGCGTCAAATTAAAGAGGAGACCCGGTCTGTCGGGTTCGCCGTCCCCCCCCCTGAGCCCACAGTCGCCGTGGCAAACGCTTGCGGGATCCCCTCAGACCCGCCACATTGGATCTCCACTGCCCCTAGAGAGTAACCCTGCCGTAAACCACCTGTGGGACACACTGCCGCCGATGACATCCGGGGGCCCCCCCGCGGGACGTGGGGAGACTGCTGGTCCGCTGCAGAGGGGCTCGGCCGTCTGCGAGGAGGGGTTTCATGGGGTCGCAGCTTTCAGCCCACCACCACCACTATCTGGCTGCCTGGAGACACCCCTTTCGCGGGAACCTCATCCCACACCGCCGCTTATCCAGCTCTCCCAGTCCATCGCGGAGGCGGTGAAAGTCAATATCGCTGAGGCCCTACGCGGTCTTCCAACGCGTAGTGATTTTGACGGATACGTATCCAGGATGGAAGGCACCATCAAGAGAGAACTAGCTGCATTGCAGGGTTCAGTCGTGGAGGTCACGGCAAGGATGGATGGGATGGAGGCCTCGCACAGGACCCTGGAGCAGCGGGTGGCAGACCTGGAACAGCAACAGGACCGCAACAAACGTCTCCTGTCAGATATCTTCCTGGCACATGACGACGCGGAGAATAGGAGCCGCAGAAATAATCTGCGCCTTCGGGGAGTACCTGAGTCAGTGGAGCCCCGAGATCTGCTGGAAGCGGTTACTACTATATTCAATGACCTTCTGAACCTCCCCGACTCCAACCGCATAGAGATGGACCGGGTTCATCGGGCGCTGGGTCCTAGGCCGCAAGACCCGAACCGTCCTCGGGACATTATTTGCCGCATCCATTTCTTCAAGATAAAAGAAGAGATCCTGCGCCGCGCGTGGGACAAGGGTCCGGTCGCATTCAGGGGCGCACAGGTGATCATTTTGCAGGACCTTTCATGGAGAACTCTGCAGATGAGGAAGCTTCTGAAACCTGTACTAGAGGCCGTCCAGAATCGGGGTGCCTCCTACAGATGGGGCCATCCTTTTCAATTGCTGGTACGCAGGGGAGGAGATCTGTTTATCCTCAAGGGGCCCGGCCAACTGCCGGACCTATTCCACTTTTTGGAGGTGGAAAGTGTGGATGTCCCGGACTGGACAGTCCCTGACCTGGCTGTGTATAATGGCCGGCTGCCGCAGCGCCCAGAGGGTGGCCCCCGAGGCAACAGAGGAGGAATGAGAGGCCGCAGAAGATAAGCTTATATACTGTCATATTAAGAATTTGTCGTTCTTTGGTTCTTTTTTCCTTTTTCTCTGTTCTAACTGTTGATTGGCGTTTGGGTTACTCCTTGGCGGGCCGGACGGTTCTGCTTCGACCTTGTCTTGCCCTCCATGGAAGCTCATCTCTGATAAGCGAACGAGTTGTGCTGCTGTGCGTGGTGCCATCTCACTTTGGACTGTCTGCATTTTGCCTGGCGGGCCATGGCGTCTTGGTGGCGCGGCGCGCCTCGCCGAGCAGCTACAATACGGGTTTGAAGCCGCACTGCCATGCTTAGAATTTACTGTTTAAATTGTTGATGTTAATGTCTAATGTATTGGCGGTTTCTGTTTGTTGCCGGCGTTGCTCCATGACGGGCCGGGCCGATCTGTTTGGATCCATGTCCCGCCCCTCATGGAGATCCTCTCCAGCAGTGCGGTGGTGTTGCGCTGCTGTGCGTGGTGTCGTGGCGCCGCGACCTGTCTACGCTCTGCCCGACGGGACGATGATGCCTTGAGGCCATGCCACGCTCCGCTGAGCGGCATCAATACTGCATTGACTCCGTAACGCCATATCCAGAGTTAACTGTTCTACCTCTGGACGACTGATGTCTGTGCCGCTTCCTGACGGGCCGGATCATTCCGTTTGGATTTTCGTCTTGCCCCTCACGGAGTCTCTTCCTGGCTGCACGGCCGTGTTGTGATGCTGTGCGAGGGGTTGGGCTGCGATGGCCTGCCCGCGCTCCGCCCGGTGGGGTAGTGGCGCCCTGGGGCGGTGGCGCGCCTCGCTGGGCAGCTACAATACTAGCTCGAAGCCACACTGTTATGTCCAGAATTTGTTGTTCTACCTGTTGATCGAGGTCTCCCCCTATGCCCTGAGGGGACGGTTCAGCCTGCCTGGGTTTTTGTCCCGCCCCGCGAGGGCCTCCCCCCCCCTTCTTGAAATGGGGCAGTGTTGTGCTGCTGTGCGTGGTACCCCGCCGCCTCGGACTATCTGCATCTTGTCTGACAGGGCGATAGCGACATAAGGTCACGAACTGCCTCGCTGAGTAGCTACAATACTGGTGCGACTCCCCATCCGATATTTATTTAGGCTTAGTCTTCCACTTTCCCCCCATTTGGTGCACCCCTCCGGAGAAGTTCTAGGCCTTCTCCGGTCGGGAATAGACCGTGTATTGGGCTTCTCAGCCCGTGGTTTGGAGATTCTCCCCCACTTAGTGCGTCTTTAAAAGGCACCGGCTTTAGGTTGGACTACTAGCTAGTCCCCGCCCCCATCACGACAATTGTTTGTCCACCTCTTAAGTCCTTTTGTCTTTCCTCCATATCCCTGATACCCATTTCCTCTCCCTCTGTTCCCCTCCCTTTTCTATTTCCCCCTCTGGTCATAACTCTCTTCTCCCCCTTGGCGTGTGGGACCGGACGTGCAGCGAGGAGTACCGCTGCCTGACGATCTCTGGTCCTCCCCCCCCCCTTAGCTCTCTTCTGCAGGAATGGCCCCCGTAAAGGTAATTACCCTGAATGTGAAGGGCCTTAACACCCCGGAGAAGAGAACCATCCTAGGGCAGGAGTTAAAGAGATGTAAAGCGCAAATCATTTTCCTACAGGAGACACATTTCAGACGAGATTCTGTGCCCAGACTCTGTAGTAGGCTGTTCCCCCAGGCTTTCACCAGCTGCGCTGCAGATGCTAAGAAAAAAGGGGTAGCAATCCTGATCTCCAAGGACGTCCCCTTCTTGCTGAGGGAGGTCTGGAGAGACGAATCGGGCCGGGTGGTGCTGGCTAAGGGATTGATTAATCAAAAAATGTATACATTAGCCTCTGTATACGCTCCCAATCAGGGGCAGATACCATTCCTGAAGCGCACCCTAGATAAGATCGAGAAATTCAGGGAGGGGGAGATCATTCTAGGGGGTGATTTTAACCTGGCCCTGGAACCACTACTGGATTCCTCCACGGGGAAGTCAGCGCTCTCGCATCTGGCCTTGCGTTCTCTGAAGAGGGCATTGCATGAGCTGCAGCTGGTGGATGCCTGGCGGGTCAGGAACCCTGGGACGAAAGATTATTCCTTTTACTCACATGTACACGGGACATATTCTAGATTAGATTACATATGGGTGACACATAGCCTGTTGAGCCTGGCCACGGGAGACGGGATATACCCCACCTCCTTTTCAGATCACGCCCCGGTGTTTCTTGACCTCGAGCTCGTGGACAGGCCACCCCCCTCCTCCACTTGGAGGCTAAACGAGTCCCTCCTTAAGGATGCGGTGGTGGCTCAAGCTGTGAAGGAGGGCCTAGAGTCCTACTTTAGAACCAACAGTAACGGGGAGGTCTCGTTACTCACATTATGGGAGGCACACAAGAGCGTGATCAGGGGCATCCTAATCAGCCACGGGGCGAGGCTCAAGAGAGAAAGACTGGCCCAAATAGTGAAGCTTACAGATAAGGTACGGAGCCTGGAACTATCCCACAAGCAATCTGAGGCAGCACGGGTACTTGGGGAGCTGACCCAGACTAGGGAGGCACTCAACGCCCTCTTACGGCAGAAAGCAAAACATGTCATTAGGAGATGCAGACGCACCTACTATGAGTACGGTAATAAGAGTAGCGCTCTGCTAGCCAGGGCCCTCAAGCAACAGCAATCCCAGAACTTCATCTCGGCAATTCTCGATAGCGAGCAGAAAACACAACATACCACGGAGGGGATAGCAGATGTATTCAGGGCTTACTATTCAGGCCTGTACAATCTCAGCAGAGGGGCCCCGACGCGGTTACAACTGAATAAAATTGAGGACTATATTAAGAAATCAGGCATGCCCTCGGTGGCGGATGAAATTGCGGCCTCCTTGGAGGACCCGATTGGGATGGAGGAGTTGCTAGAGGCGCTTAAACAGTCCCCATCGGGAAAGGCTCCAGGGCCTGATGGTTATTCGGTCCACTATTATAAAGCATTCATTTCTATTCTGGGCCCCCATATGGTTAGGGCCTGGAATACCATTACGGACCCGGATGTGGCGGGTACCTTCTCGGGTGGAGACCTTGAGGCCCACATCTCAGTCCTACACAAAGCGGGGAAGGACCCTCTGTCGTGCGGGAGCTACCGCCCCATCTCCCTCCTCAACACGGACCTGAAGCTGTACGCAAAGATCTTGGCCAACAGGCTGGCCCCGGTGGTGGCACAGGTAGTCCATTTGGACCAAACGGGTTTCGTGTTGGGAAGGGAGGCCAGGGATAATGTGGTGCGGGCGCTTAGCGTCACGTACTCCGCACAGTCAGCGGGGGTGCCAATGACGGTGTTGTCCACAGACGCGGAAAAGGCCTTTGATAGGGTAGGCTGGCCTTTTATGCAGGGAACCCTTAGACATATAGGCATAGGGGAAAACCTTAGGAAACACATTGAGGCCCTATATACGATCCCCCGCGCGAGAGTCAAGGTGAATGGCCACCTTTCCGCCCCATTGCCGATCAGTAACGGAACCCGACAGGGCTGCCCACTGTCACCTCTGCTATTCGCCTTGACTTTAGAGCCTTTTCTATGCAACATAAGGAAGAATGTGGATGTGAGGGGTTTGAGTGTGGGTGGCAGTATTCATAAGGTTGCCGCTTACGCGGACGACCTCTTGTTCTTCCTCACAAATCCCACGGTCTCTGTCCCTGTGTTAATGAAGGAGTTTGAAGCCTTCGGGAGGCTATCCTTTTTCAAAATTAACTTCGAGAAGTCAGAGGCGTTAAACATCTCCCTCCCTGCTGAGGTGGCCGGGACTGTCCGGCAGGCATTCTCCTTTAAGTGGGCCAAGGATTCAATAGCATACCTTGGTACGAGATTGCCGAATCGCCTGACGAACATCTTTGCCTTAAACTTTCTGCCCCTATTCCAGAGAATAAAGGCTGATTTGGAAAAATGGGACTCCCCTACATTTTCGTGGATGGGTAGGGCGAATATAATCAAAATGTCGATCCTGCCAAAACTGTTGTTCCTGTTCCAGGCGCTCCCTATCAAGTTACCTACCCGCTTCTTCAGGGACCTGGAGAAGGTTCTGTTGGGATTTGTGTGGCAGAGGAAGAGGGCAAGGCTCCGTCGCCAGGTGTTATTCAGGCCCAAACACCTGGGGGGTATGGCTATGCCGGATGTTCAGTCGTATTGGGTGGCTTCCCATTTACAGAGGGTATGTGAGTGGCACACGTGCAAGGAGACAAAGAGATGGGTACAGCTAGAGCACTCACTGGCCCCTGCCCCCCTAGATGCCGTTGTTTGGAACAGAGAGAACCGGGTGCCAGCCCTGAGATCCCACCCCACCATAGCGCCTACTCTGGATGTCCTACGGAGTCACAGGGAACGTGCTGATATCTCCCCATGGCCCTCCCCCATGTTGGCCTTATTGGACAATCCACAACTCATACCTGGCTGTACAAGAGTGGACCTCAGGGAGTGGGGGAAGGTGGCCCAGTTAAGGGGGGGCGACTTGCTATCGGAGGGGGGCTGGACTGCGCTGGGTGAGCTGAGGGCGAAATTTGAGAAAGGGAACCTGGATCCCTGGACATTATTGCGGTTTCAATCGGTTCTGTCCAGGCTGGGCTACCGCAGGGAGAACTCCAGGAGGCCTACCGATTTTGAGACGCTGTGTTTGGCAGGGCAGCCCCAGCCCCATCTGATTTCATTGTTGTATGCGCTGCTCAACCGGGAGGTGGAGTCCCCGCCTGCTTATTGGGAGGAGTGGGAGCGGGACTTGGGTCGGCCCTTAGGGGAGAAAGAGAGAACTAAAATAGCCACCTTGATACATAAATCCTCGGTAGCCACGAGAATCCAGGAAGTGAATTATAAATTGTTGACTCGATGGTACTACACCCCTGACAAGCTAGGTAAGATGTATGACTCGGCGGATGCGAGCTGCTGGAGATGCGGAGGGGAACGTGGGACACTATTTCATTTGTTCTGGCGATGCCCCAAAATCCAGGAGTACTGGGAGGCAGTCCTGGGCATTATAGAACAGCTGACAGGGGCACAATTGCAGGGAGACCCGGCGCAGGTTCTGCTTCACTCCACGAAGTCCCCGATAGGGAAATATAAGAAAACACTGCTGATTCACCTGTTGAACGCGGCCAAACAGGCTATACCCAGATTCTGGAAAAAGAAGAAAGCTCCCTCCGTTGGGGACTGGGTGAGGGAGGTTGTCCTCGTTAAGGAAATGGAGGATTTAACTTTAGCCCTCCATGAACGGGATGAGCAATATAAAGTTACCTGGCTTCCTTGGCTGATTTTTGAAGAATCAGCAGAGTTCCGCAACTTGTTCACGTGACCGATTAGAAACTAAGTCGATTGTGGTGCCACCCGCGGTCACTCTCCATCCAGGCGAGATATACACTGCCCCCTCCTGCGCTGGGCCTGAATTAGACAGCTGCTGGGCGGCGCTCGGCCGGGTGCCCTGTCCCACACGCCACACCTACACCCACACCTCCCATTCCCTCAAACCTCTTGCACCATATCCCTCCACTCAATCTCTCCCCCCCCCCCCCTTTTTTCTTCTCTTTACCCCTTGCCATTGCACCTCTCCTTGGTCCCCCCTTGTACGTCTGTCCCTATTCCTTGGGGAGGGCTCGAGATCCTATTTGATACAAAGGAATTGAAACCATTCTTAGCGGAAAGCCCTATGGCTAAATGTATCTGACGCAGGGGAAAGGAGACGGGGAGGAATGGACGGAGAGTCGCTAGGCGGCTCCCGTCACGTCGTATTCCCCCGCCTCGTGACCCCCTACAGCTGGTATCCACATCATATGACATTATGTACTGTTGCCTGATATCATTGTCCAACTGCGATATGTCACCTCTGTTATGATAGTGATACACTTGAGCTCCCCCATTCCTTTTATGCTCCCTGTATTGTTGACCCTATTGAATGTATGTATGTTATAAACCTGCAAAATTCAAAATAAAGAATTTAAAAAAAAAGAGGAGACCCGGCCGGATCCAACGAGGGGTCAGGTGAGTATTTTTTTTTGCCCGCTAGCAGGGGTAAATTAAAGAGGAGACCCGGCCGGATCCAACGAGGGGTCAGGTGAGTATTTTTTTTTTGCCCGCTAGCAGGGGTACCATGGCTGGCACTTAAGTGGAGGAGAAGCAACCACATAAATTTTACGTGGCTGGCATTTAAAGGGTTAAACGTCTCAATAATGCCCCCTCTCTTCCTTCCTCTAGACTTTAAAAAATACCTTCAGTCTCTACAGTTTTAACCATTTATCCAGTAAAGCTAAATAATTTTCCATATTGCAAACACCTCGAGGAGTGTGCACCCATTTCTAACCTTTGTATCATAAGCAAACATTTCCTACCCCGCCTTCTCCTATGCCACTTACAAACATATTAAAAAGAATGGGGCCCAGGACAGAGCCTTGTGGCACACCACTTGTAACTCTCCTTTGTTCAGATTGCTCCATTAACAACACTCTGATACCGGTCCTTCAGCCAGCTGGAAATTCACTGAACTATTAAGAGATTGAGAACTTCAATAACTTATGTATGAGACCCCACTCCCTGCCCAAACGTCCTGATTGGCTGCCTCTTTTTGCAGCTCTGAAACCCCACCCGCTCACACTAATCACTGTGTGCTTACATCAAATAGTTGTTGCCACACCCACTGTTTCTTTTCATTTATTCTATGAATCTCCAATGCTCTAGTACTTTTAAGGATAACTTAGGAACTTTTTGAAAATGGATTGAAGTTAAGGCCAGTGTAACGTGCAGCCCAAGACAATGGGACAACAATCGGTCTTGCCGTTAAGAATAACTTTATAGCTGCTGTATTGACTGAACAATAAATAGCCAAACCCAATGATTTAAGTGGTAACTACATAAAGATCCTTGTTTTTTTTATTTTAAAGAAAGTAAAACAAACATTTTAGCAGCAGAAAAAAATATAATTAAAACCAAAATCAAGAATATAAAGTGCACAAAATGTTTATTTCTTTGCTTTGGAGCATTGGAGTTTATAATATTAACAATGCCGCCACCCTTCTCTTTTATAATCTTGAGGTATAGTAGAAAGCATGATGAAACTGGTCACTTTGAGAGAAGTCTCAGAGAGCTGCATAAGTGATCTGCTTTACATGTATTTGAACTCTTGTATGAATATTAAACACCCCATTAAAAAGGCGCAACTGTTGCCAGGAGAGGACTCGAGAATCGTTTGCCTACATCTTTTTGAGAAAATGCAGTCAAAGTCTTACACATTTTGCAGCTATATCAAAAGGTCTTTGTTTTTTAATTCTGTGACAGGAGTATGCAACAATGTAAAAAAAAAAATGTGACTTGTAGGGTTTAGTGGGGACTAGGGATGGGCTTTTGGTGCAGACCAAAGCTTGATTTGACCTGGATCTTGCTGTTATGGGTTTGTTTTCCCCATAATGGATTCTGGAAAGACCTTAGTGAAATTATCTGGCATGCCAGCCATTACTACCACTTACCATTTCCCAAACAGTTAAAGAAAAAAGTACAGTTTGAATATAAAAAAAAAAACTCCCCATTGACACACCTTTCCTGATTTGAGGAGTAGTCCCTGTGGAATTCTCCTCATGTGACTAATGACATGAAGGGACATGGAGGAGTAATAATTTACTGTCTCAATTTCAGTTGTAAATTATGGACCAACATCAGCAGTACACATTATAGGCATAGCTCTATACAATACTCCTTCAGCAGTCAGTGTCTAGCTGTAGCGGCAGCAGCATCTAAAACTGGCTCCAACCAGGACTACAAAAAGATGGCCACTGGCTCCCATGAGTGAGGGCACTCCTAGAGCTAGCACTATAAGTGTCCTCACTCATTGGAGCCGGCGGCCATCTTTCTGCAGCCGGGCTTGGGTCTGTTTCAGATGCTGCTGCTCCGCCACGATGACGGAAGAGGATCGGGGAAAGGGTTTTGAGCAGCACACTTCAGTACACCCCTCCCCCACCACCCCACAATGGGGACCGTGTTCGGGCCCCGGGACATTTATTTAAAGTTTGGCTGACTTTGACGAACCCGAACTTTGGGGAGTTTGCACATCCCTAAACCCCAATATCCAGCATTTGTTCTGCCTATCATTACCCTGTAATCTGGTATAGGTTCACAAACAGTTAAAATAGAAAAAAAGGGAAAATGATTATTGTTAATAAAAAGAAAACAAACAGTCTCCACCTCTTCCTTACTCGCTGAGGGGCGCCCTCTCTGCAGACCAAGTCCTGGTCCTCTGTTGGTAGAGAGCGCCTATTGTGGCTGCGCCACTGTCATCCTTAGTGAGGAGGGAAACATGGAGACAGGTCCCCAATCCTCCTTCCTTGGCACCCCACTGAGCTTATTCCAGGCCAATGGGGCAGGGATGCTTTTAAGTCACAGAGGAGGATTACTCTGTGGAATCCCCCACGTGACTAGTGATGTCACTAGAGTGGAGAGACATGGAAGGTTACTCCCCAGACACTCTTCCTCTGAGGTATAAAAGCCTTCCTTCACCAGAGTGTCAGGATTAGCTTGGTGAGATTGTACGGATACATGAAGGGGAATCTGTGTCCCCACTTTACTAAAAATGCCTGCCGGGTGGCTGCAATAACGACTCCCTAGCATCAAGAAACCGCGAGAGACAGATGAATGAAGAAGTGGTTTATAAACTAGTAAGTGGTCCAAGGGACCCCTACACCAGGGTGGTAATGGCTGATATGCCACCTGCCAGCATCTGTGGGTGGCATACCGGATAATTTGACTAGGAGCTTGCCGATATCCATGATCGGTTTATTCAGAGTAAATCAGCAACATTGGAGCCAAATTTAGCTTTAGAATGGATCCAAAGCCCATCACTAGTCTAAATGTGATTTAATCAGATTGGTCATTCTCATTTAAAGTGGACCAACAATCAAAAACAACAAACTGGATCAACACAACAAACTGCTCAAAAGTATTCTTCCCCAGAGCAATTCAGATTGCTGCACATGAAAATTCATTTACCTTTTTCTAACTTTTGCTGTGGTAAATTCTTAAGAACAAAATGGTGGCTCATGGATCTGCAGGCTGCCTGCAAACAGGAAGTACTGCTGGATATTCTGTTACTGTGCATTGTCAGTTATGTCAGTTGGATCCAGGAAGCAGCATGGCTGAGATGCTGGGAGAGGAAGCTCCAAAATGGCCACTAATAGAGACGAGCGAATCGAATCTGACAAATCCGAATACAAATTTCAGGAATATTGCCGCGATTCGATTGCTCGAATTGCTTCCTTAAACTCCATTTAGTGCAGTCCAGGCCATCTAACATGGTGGATCCACATGTCAGGGCATGTCCCACGGGGCAAAGAATCCTTGGTAGGCATCACATGCAGCCTATAAGCAGCCAGGCTCCCCAGTGATGTCACAGCCCTATATATATCATTTCAGCGGTGCATTGCAGCGAGAAGGGGTCAGGCAGAGATAGAGCCAGGGAGAGAAAAAGACAGTAAAAGAAAAAGACAGGGCGAGACAGAGAGACAGTGACAGAGAGAGACAGTTTACAGTGTGTTTGCATTTGCTTTCATGCCCTGATCTTTCAAACCTATTTAGTGTTAATACAGGTAACACTCATGCCTATTTAGCTTTTGCTTTTCTACCAAAACCAAATTATAAAAGTTCTGTAGTGCTTTTAAATCACTTTCACAAGGGGCATACTATTGCTCTTGCTTTTCTTCCAAAACCACGTTTTAAAGCTGGCTGTAGTGCATTTAACTCTGACCAGGGGTATCTTATTTAAGGCCATCTGACAGTTTGTTTGCATTAGCTTTTAGATACAGCGTCTGCCTATTTTGCTCTAGCTTTTCTACACACCTGCTGCTGTCCCAAAAATACTGTTTTACGTGTAGTGTAGCGTATTGTTTTTCCCTCATAAACGCAGTAAATATGTCAGGCAGTGAAGTGCCAGAATATGCACAAAGGAGTGGCAAAGGCCTAGATTAAACAGGCAGAGGTCGCAACAGACAGGTTCGTCAGACACAACCCTGAGATGGCATAGCCCCTGTCCTCCCATCGCCCCTACAGCAACGTATCTTATGCCTTGGGTTCAGCTCCACTTTTCAGTGAGGACGATCTGAAAGAGGACAGTCAGCAGCTACTGCCCTGCCAAGAAATGGAGGAGACATCCACCGGAGAAACTGCCACACTGTCGAGTAGCTGATTATCCCACCAAGCATCCGCAGGAGGGTAACATGGCCACATGCAAGATGTGTATGCAGAAGGTGAAGTGTGGCCAGGGCCCCAATGTTGGCACTACGGCCCTGCGGCAACATATGCAGCGTCACCTGGGAGAACAGATGCTCCAAAGTGGTGGTCCAGCCTGCTGCGTCACCCAGTGGCACGCCGCTCCCAATTTCAGCCAGCCAAGGCTCCAGCACCTCAGCTGAAGGTAGCTGTGCATCATACCCATCCTCTGTCGCTCCAGATGCTCCTGCTCCTCCTACTACAAGTCAGTCATTCCACCAGCAATCCATCAGCTAAGCCATGTCCAAGAGACAACAGTATCATGGCCTATGGTGCAGAAGCTAAATGTGCTCCTGTCCAAGTTGCTGGTGCTGCAGTCCCTCCCTTTTCAGGTGGTGGAAGGCAGTACCAGCCCTGCACAATCTTGTTTAACAGAAGGTGGGCCAGTCCTTGAGCCTGTCGGTGTGCACCAAAGTGCACGGCAGCGCCGACGTCTGGAGCTGTAACTAAGGTCAGGGACAATACATATCCTTTACGGCCCACTGGGTGAATGTGGTTCCTACACAGCCACAACAGCAACTTGGACAGGTCATGCCGCTTTGGCCGCAATGCGCCCAGGCCATTGTGCCTGTCTGCAACTCCACCTCCTCAACGTCTCCTCAGCCTCCATTGTACGGTTAAGTCTCAGTGCCCCTCCAGCCTACAATGTGTGCAGGGCACGGCAGTGTCACACTGTTTTTCACATGGTTTGCCTCGGCAAACAGAGTCACACAGGGGAGGAGCTCCTAAAATTAATTAATCAAGAAATTGAAACATGGCTTACTCCACGAAAACTGCAAATGGGAACCATGGTGACAGACAATGGGAAGAACATCTTGTCTGCGCTGCGACAAGGAAGCTTGAGCCATGCGCCCTGTATGGCACACATGTTCAATCTAGTTGTCAAGCGTTTTCTTAAGTCTTCCCCCCCATCTGCAAGACATCCTAACGGGAAGGAAACTTTGCATGCACTTCAGCCACTCCTACACCGCAAAGCACACCCTTCTTGAGCTACATCGTCAGAAAGGTATCACCCAACATAGTCTGATTTGCAATGTTTCCACCCGTTGGAATTCCACCCTTCATAGGTTGGATCAACTATACGAACAGAGAAAAGCTATCATTGATTTCTTGATGATCCTAGAGGGACTCCCCTGTGTAACTTCACTGTAAACCAGTGGCAGCTCAACATGACACCTGCCTTTTGCTCAGGCCCTTTGAGGAAGCCACTTTATTAGTCAGTCACCAGGATTAGGGGATGGACGACGTGATTCCACTGCTTCATGTAATACAACACATATTGGAAACCATTGCTGGTCAGGGCACTGGAGACATCTCACGGCCACATGAACCCTGTGGGAGATGAAATGGAGGAGGAGGGTGAGGGGGAAAGGCACAGTAAAGCACAGTTTAGGTTTGGCGAAATGGGCAGTTTATCTAGTCATCTGACAGGAGAGGAGGGGCAGGAGCAGCCAGAGGAGCTATAGGGTTGAGAGGAAGACGAGAGAGGATCCAGACACACCGTGGCAGTATGCAGTGGAGATGGAGACAGGTAGTCCCTCCAAGTCACTTGCACAAATGGCACAATGCATGTTCACATGCTTGCTTAGTGACCGCCGAATTGTCTCCTTTTTGCAGTGGCTCTCCACCTCATTGGACCCTCGCTACCGGCACAAAATGGGGACCTTTTTTACACCCACTGAGAGGAAGAACAAACTGACCTACTACAGAGACATTCTACATAGTCAGTTGGCCGATGCCTATCTGCGCCATGGTCGATACTCTCGCAGGTCTGACTCGGGGGGGCCATCTGCGCTCACCTTCCACTGCCATGGCTGCTGGGGGGGTGGCAGGAGCAGTACCAGCTCCATCAGCAGTAGCCTGAGTCTACAGTCGCTAATGAGTAGCTTTCTTCACCCGCATAGTGAGGCTACTCATGAGCAGCAGGTAGACCTGGAGCAGGACCTGAACCAGCAGGTGGTGTCATACCTTGACATGATCAGCCAGGATTTCCACCCACCAATGGTTGATGCATGCGAGTAGATTTATCATGGTGTCACACCAACACTTCACAAATTGTACAAAACAGATTTACGTCGCTGCTCGCCAGTTATAGACGTTTGTCCGCATCAGACCACAGGCAATATATGGGCACATCCAACTCCAGGATGTGTTTTTCAGGCAATTAATGGGTTCCTCAAGATGCTGCCAACTCCAGGATGTGTTTTTTTCAGGCAACATATGGGCTCCTCATGCTGCTGCCAAATCCAGGGTGTGTTTTTCAGGCAATATATGGGCTCCTCATGCTGATGCCAACTCCAGGGTGTCTTTAAGGCAATATATGGGCTCCCCATGCTGCTGCCAACTCCAGGGTGTGTCTTTCAGGCAATATATGGCCTCCTCATCCTGATGCCAGTTCAAGGCTCTGCAATTGTCCCACTCTGCGAGAGCAATTCTAATAGCGATGCTTCTGATTTGCATGTCATACTTCTTTACAGTATTATTTCACTAATATATAATAATATAAGATAATAAGATATAGACTGGGACGCTGAAACATTTGTTTCGCATAAAAGTAATAGTTTTTTTATCTAAAACAAAAGATGGCTACCTTTCCCAAAAAGTACAAGCTCCAACAAGGGGGAAAGCCATATTGGACCTAATACTAACCAATGTACCAGACAAAGTAATAAAGGTACAGGTTGGGGGACACCTTGGAAGCAGTGATCATAATATCATTAATTTCCACTTAGCAGTCACTAGGGTGCCTTATCATTTAGCCACAAAAACGTGGAGCTTCAAAAAGGCAAAGTTTGACCAACTTAGAGGGGAAAGCCATATTGGACCTAATACTAACCAATGTACCAGACAAAGTAATAAAGGTACAGGTTGGGGGACACCTTGGAAGCAGTGATCATAATATCATTAATTTCCACTTAGCAGTCACTAGGGTGCCTTATCATTTAGCCACAAAAACGTGGAGCTTCAAAAAGGCAAAGTTTGACCAACTTAGAGATGCCCTAAACTGCAATGACTGGGAAAATGTCCTTAAAAACAAAAGCATGGACACTAAATGGGATACTTTCAAAGGAATCCATAATTTTCATTCTGACAGATATATACCTTACAGGAATAAAACTATTAGACACACATGTAAACCGATGTGGCTAAACAAAAAGGTTAAGGGGGCAATAAAAAACGTTTAAAGCAGGAAGGGACAGCGGAAGTGTTAAAAAATTATCTATTAATAACAGATAAGGGCAGCTAAGCTGGAGACAGAAAGACTGGTCACGAAAGAGAGTAAAACTAACCCTAAATTATTCTTTAGCTACATAAACCGTAAAAAGGTACAAACCTGAGCTTGTGGGCCCCCTGAAAAGCAAGGAGGGGACACCTATAGAGGGAATGAGGAGAAAGCAAATTTACTAAACAACTTCTTTGCTTCTATATTCACAAAATAATGTGACATGCCGAGTGAAATGCAGGGGAATAACCAAAACTCTCCATTAAATGTCACTGGTCTAACCAAGGAAGAAGTCCAAAACCGTCTCAAGCAGATAAAAATCGATAAATCACCGGGACCAGATGACATACATCCTCGTGTTTTAAGGTGTTAGTTATGTACAGTAATAGACAAGCCATTATTTCTAATATTTGTGGACTCAATAACTACAGGGTCTGTTCCGAGTGATTGGTGCTTGGCAAATGTGGTGTCAATATTCAAAAAGGGATCTAGGGGGGAACCTGGGAACTACAGACCGGTAAGCTTAACATTGGTGGTGGGCAAGCTGTTTGAAGGTTTCTTAAGGGGTACTATCCTGGAGCACCTTGGGGAAAATGACCTTATTACTCCATATCAGCATGGATTTATGAGGAATCGCTCCTGCCAGACAAACCTAATCAGCTTTTATGAGGAGGTAAGTTCAAGATTGGATCAGGGGGAGTCATTGGATATCATATATCTTGACTTTTTTAAAGCATTTGATACTGTGCCACATAAAAGGCTGGTACAAAAGATGAGAATGCTTGGACTAGGGGAAAACGTGTGCAGATGGGTGGGAAATTGGCTTAATGATCGGAAGCAGAGGGTGGTTATCAATGGTACACACTCAGATTGGGTCACTGTTACTAGTGGAGTACCACAAGGGTCAGTTCTGGGACAAATTCTCTTCAATATATATATAAATGACATTGGTTATGGATTAAACAGTAAAGTCTCAATCTTTACAGATGATACTAAGCTGTGTAAAGTAATTAAAACAAAAGAGGACAGCAGGCAGCTACAAACAGATTTAGATAAATTGGAAGCATGGGCAGTTAAATGGCAAATTAAGTTTAACACAGATAAATGTAAGGTTATGCACATGGGAAGGAGAAATCTGTATCATGATTATACACTACATAAACAAACACTTGGTAAAACAACAATGGAAAAGGACCTAGGGGTTTTAGTTGACAATAAGCTCAACTGTAGTAATCAATGCCAGGCAGCTGCTGCCAAAGCAAATAGGATCATGGGGTGCATCAGGAGGGGCATAGGTGCTCATGACCAGAGCATCATTTTACCCCTGTACAAGTCACTGGTCAGACCACATATGGAGTACTGTGCTTAAGAAGGACATATCAGAACTGGAGCACGTTCAAAGAAGGGCAACAATGTTAATAAAAGGAGTGCGGGGACTAGAGTACCCTGAAAGATTGTCAAAGTTAGGTTTATTTAGTTTAGAAAAAAGAGGATTGAGGGGTGATCTAATAACTATGTATAAATATATTCGAGGTCAATACAAAGATCTGTCCCACAATCTATTTATACCTCGGAGTGTAACTATAACCCGAGGGCATCCACTAAGGTTAGAGGAAAGGTGCTTTCTCCACCGACATAGTAGGGATTCTTCTCTGTAAGAGCAGTGAGGCTATGGAACTCGCTGCCAGAGGAGGTAGTTATGAAGGATACAGTAAAATCGTTCAAAAGTGGCCTTGATGCCTTCCTGGCATGTAATAACATTTCCAGCTTTGGCTACTAGACCACTGGAAGAAGATCTATAGTGGCCGGGATGCCTTCCTTGCATGTAATAACATTTCCAGCTATGGCTACTAGACCACTGGAAGGAGTTAAACAGGCTGAACTGGATGGACTAAAGTCTTTATTCAGCCTTACATACTATGTTACTAACCCAGCACGCATCCTATGCATGTTACAGCAAGGCAAAATGTTCTACAACCCTACTGAGGCTCTCGGTAGGCCAGAAATAGGTTTTACTAGCAATTTGCAGTGAATTAATTCGGACCAAAACTAATTTTCCCGGAAAATTTGGCGAATCGCCCGAATCGAATTTTTCAAAAATTCGCTCATCTCTAGCCACTACCACTAGAAAATCGTGTTTTAGCTTTGATTGGATGCAGGAGCAACTGTAAGTGCTGACAATGCTTTGTTATGCAAATGAGGGGAGTTTTTTTGTCCAACTGTGCCAGGCTGTTGGTTCAGTTTAAGTCCAAGGAATGTGGTGCATAATGGTGTTTATAGTTTAATTCATATTTTCTTCCTGAATTAAATTTTAGTATTTGTAATCTTATCCCAAGTTCTAGAATCCATTTTTTTTTACTTGCTTTCACACCAGCAAGAAATGGGTCAGTAGCATGATGCATCTTAGAAAACAGCAAATGTCAAACATCTTAAAAGGTCTAAACAAGAATGACTTTGTATTCTGCGGCTCTTTCTTGGAAGTTTGATTGCGTTATTTGGCAGCGTCATTACCCAACACTGAGGATAGATAGTTTATCTTTTGCAGAACTGTGAAATGTGTTTATTAGGAGAGGCCAGGAGACAACTTCCAGCTATGAATATGTATTGTAGGCTACATGCTCTCCTTTGTTGTACTTTTAATTTCCATACATCTTTGATCTGTCATTTTAGGGGAAGAAATGCCTGCAGAGTGAATTTTAAAAGAAGCAAAGATATACAGATATATAACATCTTTACTATATTTTGCCAAAAACTTAACCTTACAGAGTTGAAGTAAAAAACTTGTAGCTCAAGTGCCTAGCTGAAGAGCACTTCAGTCATGTCCCAGCTGGGAATCAAACCTGCAACCCTCTAGTCACATGACCAGTTCCTTACTACTAGGTCATGACTGCCCCCCGATGGCCATGGGTGTGGCTAATCAAGGAAAGTATTAGTAAAATTGAGGAAAAACTGGGGCAAAATAGATGAATAGATAATAGATATGAAATGATGTCTATGTCTGTGGACTTCAGCTACAGTGGAGGCCAGGACCAGTGGACAATTATAAGCAATGGTGGAAAGGGCGGTGGAGTAGCCATTTATGTCAAGACTACACTTCAATCAACATTAATTCAGCATACACATAATGAACTAGAAACTCTCTGGGTTACCATGCAGACTAAGAAGGGAGCTGTGGTCAGATTTGGTGTGATATATAGGCCCCCTGGACAATCTGAGGATCTAGATAACCTATTAATAGATTAAATCAGTGGAATGGCAGAGAAGGGGGACATTTTTATTACAGGTGACTTCAACATGCCTGATGTGGACTGGAATATCCCAAGTGCATCGACATGCAAGAGCAGGACTATATTAGAGGCACTTAATGGAGTGTCTCTAAAACAACTTGTGACATTGCCAACTAGAGGAGATAACATTCTGGACTTCGTTCTGACCAATGGGGATCTGGTGTCCGAGGTCAGGGTTGAAGAAAATCTGGGTTCCAGTGACCATCAATGCTTATGGTTCAGAATAAAAACAGACATTGTGCAATCACACACCAGAACCAAAGTGCTAGACTTTAGGAAGAGAAACTTCAAGGAAATGGCGGAGTATGTAGAAAGAAAATTAGGTGAGTGGAACAGAGTAGCAGAAGTGAGTGCCCAGTGGTCACTATTAAAAATGGCCATCTTAAAGGCAACTAAGCATTATGTGAAACAAACTAGCAAGAATAAAAGGAAGAAGAAACCATTATGGTTTACTAGGGAAGTCATAAAAGATAAGAAGTTTGCCTAAGAAGTGTAAAGTAAGTGGAAGTGTAGCTGACAGAGAGGCATATAAAATTAAACAGAGGGAAGCAAAACTGATTATAAGGACTGCTAAAGGACAAAAGGAGGAAGAAATGGCCAAATCTATGAAGAGGGGAGATAAAACCTTTTTCCGATATATTGGTGACAGAAAGAAGAAAAACAATGCAGTCTCAAAAATTAGAAATAGGGAAAATAAATATATTGACGGAGATAAGGCTGTGGCTGACCATCTGAATAGCTACTTTTGTTCAGTATTTTCAGATAGTAGCAGGCATGGCCATAGCACAGCATCCCGCTGGGAGGGCACAGCTCAGGAGTTTCTGGAGGCTGATGTCCTATCCGAGCTGGCACATCTAAAGGTAAGTAAGGTGATGGGTCCAGATGGAATCCACCCCAGAGTTCTAAGCGAACTTAGGTTTGTGATTGCAGCCCCTCTGACTGATTTACTTAACCATTCCCTTTCAACTGGTGAGGTTCCAGATGATTGGAGAATGGCCAATGTCGTACCAATCCATAAAAAGGGGAGTAGAGAAGAAGCCAGTAATTACAGGCCAGTTAGTTTAACATCTATAGTGGTCAAATTAATGGAAACACTCTTAAAAAAACTGATAATTTCACATCTAAGAATTAATGACCTATTGGACCCAAAACAGCACGGCTTTACTGAGGGCAGATCATGTCAGACCAATCTTATTGATTTCTTTGATGATGTCACTAAAGTGATAGATGAAGGTGGTGCTGTGGATATCGCCTATCTGGATTTTAGCAAAGCCTTTGACACTGTACCACATAAGGAGCTCATAGATAAGTTATTGAAGGTAGGACTCAATCCCTGGATAGTTCAGTGGATTTCCAGTTGGCTGAGGGATCGGTATCAGAGTGTTGTTGTAAATGGCGTGCAATCTGAACAAAGGCGAGTTACAAGTGGTGTGCCGCAAGGCTCTGTCCTGGGCCCCATTCTTTTTAATATATTTGTAAGTGACATAAGAGAAGGCTTGGTAGGAAAAGTTTGTCTGTTTGCTGATGATACAAAGGTTAGTAATAGGGTGGATATTCCTGGAGGTGTCTGCAACATGGAAAATGATTTAGCTTTACTGGATAGATGGTCAAAACTGTGGAAACTAGAGTTTAATGTCTCTAAATGTAAAATCATGCACTTGTGTTGAAGGAATCCCTGCTCTGAGTACCGTATGGGCAGCACTGTGTTAGCCAGGACCTCGGAGGAGAGAGATTTAGGGGTACTGATTACTGATAGCTGCAAGATGAGTGGACAGTGTAGCCAGGCAGTGGGAAAAGCAAGCAGGATGCTCGGTTGCATAGCTCGAAGCATCACCAGTAGGAAGAGGGAGGTTGTGATGCCGCTGTATAGAGCCCTGGTAAGGCCACAGCTAGAATACTGTGTGCAGTTCTGGAGACCTTACCTGCAAAAAGACATTATTCAAATAGAACGTGTCCAAAGGCCGGCAATGAAAATGGTGGAAGGACTTAAACGTAAAACTTATCAGGAGAGACTTAAATAACTTAATTTGTACAGTCTGGAGGAAAGAAGGGAGAGGGGGGACATGATTGAGACCTTTAAATATGTGAAAGGATTGAATAAGGTTCAGGAGGGAAGTGTTTTTAAGAAGAAGCTTAATGATAGAACAAGGGGGCACAACCTGAAGCTAGTCGGGGGGAAGATCAGGAGCAATGTTAGAAAATATTATTTTACAGAAAGAGTAGTAGATGCTTGGAACAAACTTCCAGCAGAGGTAGTTGAAAAATCAACAGTCACTGAATTTAAACATGCCTGGGATAAGCACACATCTATCCTAAGATAAAGAGTACATACAGTATACACATAAGGGCAGACTAGATGGACCGTATGGTCTCCTTCTGCCGTCAACCTTCTATGTTTCTATGTTTCTTCAATAGTGTGGGGAAGGAATAAAAGATAATCACTAGCAGCAGAGAAATCAGTAAGCCAACCAGGGGGAAATTGGCAACAGTGAGAAAGGCAACAAGGGCCACTCAATTACCTAAAGGTCTGCATAAACCTGGAACAATCCCTAACCCAGACTTTTTCATTTTCTATTGTTCTTATTCAAGTTTCCCCTGTGTATCATTAACCAGTTTCTTGTATGCAAGCTCAAACATCCATGTTAAATGGAATAGAAAACCCACAAGAACTAATACCTGCAAGTGGCCTATGTAGTGCAACTTACACATGGCCAATTATGTGCACACCAACAAAACACTTTTAGAATCAATGTTCTTTAAATTGCTTAAGCTTTCAACAAGTTGGTGGTTTATTTGGCACAATCATCACCTTAAACTTATACCATGCAGTGAAATTATCTTTTTGACTGGCCACAATGTAATGTACATTATGATAACATAAAAACTAGAACGGTGTTGAATGATTTCATAACAATGTAGCACAATACAGTACATACCCTACAGAGGTGACAAAGCTCAAGGAGGAGTATATTGGGATGGGCTATCTTTCCCTCCTGCTGAGACTATAACAAATACAATAAGTAATTCTGAAAAGCCTGTCAGCTCCCTGTTGAGAGGTCCATTGTGTTACGTTATTAAAGCCAAGGAGCAATTCATTCACCTTAATTTTTTCTATTGCAATTAGCTGTGATACTTTCTAAAGCAGTCATGGGCCTATTATTCTAATTTAGTTTATCTTGTAATGTGATGTGTGCATCACACTGTGGGGTGGAAATATTTTGTCTCGTCTGTATTATGCATGTCATCTACATATGTACGTTATATCAAAGCTTTTCTTGCATTACTGAGTGTTACTGAGTAAATGCTCTGTTTTGAAGCTAAAGCATGGTAAGGGTATTTTACCCTCTATCTTACCTTAGTCCCACATGGGCTGTGATAGATAGACTGCAGATCCAGTAGCTCATCTCCAATCTACATCAGATTATGTAATGTGTGTACTCCAAGGAATTCAAAAAGGTAGACACTCTCTTCCACAGGACCTCAATCATCCTTATGTGCTGGCAGTGTAAGACTCACCAGTTAGCAGGTCCAGGTTAGTCGGTAACGCCCAAACTCCTTTGCTATCTTCATCTCTAGACAAGCCCCCATTTGTAGGGATGCAAGCAGGCCTCATCGGATACAGCTGCCCACAGATCTTGTAATGAGCAAATTAACTGGTGTCAATGCAGAAGGATATCCAAAGTCAGGGTCAGAGGCCAGGCCAAAGGCCAAATCTTAAGCTGGAGTGAGGTACCAAAGGTAGAGACAGGGTCAAGGATTCTGAAGTAGGCAACAGGGGGTACAGAAGAGGTGAGGTCAAGGTCAATCCAGGTCAACGCATCACTCCAGGACATGGTTGGAGCTAGGAGCAGGTGAGTGGACCATTGTGTCAGGTAGTTTCTCTTGCTTGTTCTGTAGTGTCCATCTCCTTTGTTTTGCAAACCTTAAAATAGAGATTATTTTTCTGATACCAGCTCTCTAGTATCTTTTCACATTACTGATGTCGTTTTTGACTTTGTACTTGACCTTCATAAAGGAAAACCTTTGCTCATGAATGTAGGGTGCTGGGCATTTACAATCTGAAATCCATGTGCTTATTTCTATTGTACACCTGTCATAGCCAAATAGTCCCACAGTCATCCTGCTGGGGGGCGTTTTAGCAGTTAACAACAGGCTCAATTAGTAGGCTGTTCAGGCTCAGTCATTGACTTTCCTTCCACGCTTCCTTATTAGGGGAGCCAGGATATTATCTATTGTCATTATTTTTGTTTCTTTGGCTAAGCCATGTTCTAGGCCTAGCTAGCCCTCCATCAAAGAGGCAGCTGCGAGTTATTTTTTCTGCTTCCCTAAGGCTGCTGGGATCTGGCCCTGCACAAAGAGTATGTACAGAACATTAGAAGTTTATTCAGTTTCATTCAATTTGTGCTTCCCTTCCTTGTCAGCCATAAGGTTCTTTTGTGTTTCTTTTTAAAGACAACTATGATAAAAAAAAAACAAGCTATACTCCCCTTTTCTCCCACAGCGCCTATGCTCCTAGTCCTAGATCTAGCCTTCAGGTAAAGCTGCATCTCCATGCTAGGAGCGATGGGCTGCGTGGGAGAAAAGGTGAGTATATTGTTTTTTAATTTTTTTTTTAATTGACAATTGTCTTTAATTGCTGCAAGTTTTTTTTTTTTTTTTTACCTATTAAAGCCCTGTTAGCTCTCCTGGCAGTGAGCCTTGTTTGCAGGGCTTCCTGTGAAAAAGAAAATCTTATATGATGAATTCATGATAGCAACATTGCATGGCTACTGACGCTGTGTTTGTTCATCAATGTTTACAATGTGAAATTCACTTAATTGCGGTGAAAATGCACAAATGCAGAGGAGCACACTACACTTTTCGGTATTGTGATGTCCCTCAGGCAAGTTGCATGACTTGTCTGAAGTATCCTTTAGTCTTGGTGTATAGGACCTAATTGATGTAGCACCAGTGACACTTTTTTTGGCCTCAGTGGCACTCAGTGTGAGGTTTAAGAAACCAAAAAAAGGCTGGGCCGATGCAGCCACCAGCTAGCATCTTATTTAATGCGCCCAAAAGATGCTGTAGGTCACGATCCTTTAGAGAACAAGGGGTAGGATGGAATTAAAGTTTTTTATTCTTATAATATTACACACATTTTTTGTACAGAACTTTCATTGTGACAACTAAAATGCAGCCTAAACACACTGTAAAGTTTGTCCCCAGCAGTGATATCTTGTAACTTGTAACTGTAATGATAAAACCAGCACTGTAAAAATAAAGCTCCAATTTTTTTCAGGGTGGAAAAAAAAATCAAATATGCCGTGCAGTGCCGAAAAGAAGAAGGTACAAATTGCCACTCACTGCACTGATATAATCATCATTCGGGTCCAACAGGCACTGACACAGGCAGGACACTACCAAATGCAGCCACCACTACAGCCCCCAGAAAGATGCTAAACCGCATATTTCATAAATAAGGCCCCTTATTTTAGCGCCATCTATAAGAGAGCAGTTGACAATAGGAGTGATAAGGATGAGATTGGTCTGTGATGATCTTTTATGCTCTTTTTCTTTTTGGGAGTAAATTTCTTGAATGGAAGGCAGGGAGCAACCGATTTTCCCCGCAGTTTTAACGTCCCTTTAAAGTCATTGTTTGTCTTTTTTTGAGGCTGCACTAAAGATGAAGGTCATGACAGTACTTCAAATCAATTGGGGAGTTTGGAGAGTTTTCCTCCCAATTTAGGTCCCTGGTAATGAGGTTTTCTCAGCAAGTTGTCTTGTTGATCTGGTCTCCATATATAGGGATGGAAAGTATGTCAAGGCTATGCCTCTCCACCTTTTTAAGTTAAGTACCAATAATATTGATCATGTGTATTCAAAACTACCGCAAAAAGTTTATTTGAATTTATTTTTATTTGTTACTAGCAAATCACAAGGTCAGTTATTTTATGTCCTGTAGAAAAAAAAAGAACACATTAACGTTTTATGTCTGCAAAAGTGGCGGCGAGTGACAATGACAGAGGACAAACCTGGGCATTTATGCCATTACATAAATCCTTCTGGCATTTGAAATGACCTCTAAAAGGACAGATAAAAACCAGTACCATCGAATAACCAACTGGCAATTAACTAAAAATACAGTTAAAGTATATATCAAATTACATCTTTCAATATATACTGTATATTTAAATTTATATTTTGTGTGTTACATGGACAGAAGCTAACCTGATTGGCTTTTATAAAGAGGTGAGTAGATATAGTTTTTTGGGGATATGCAAAAGAATCTGACACTGTCCCTCATAGATGCTTTTGGGGAATTTTTAGTATTAAAAATACAGTTTATAACTGAATTGGAAACTGACTGAAGGATCGTGTGCAGAGAGTTGTAGTTAGATACCTACTCGGAATGGTCCCCAATTGTAAGCAGTGTACCCCAGGGTTCAGTGCTCGGCCCACTATTATTCAACTTGGTATAAATGCCATAGAAGATGGAATTAAGTGCACTGTCTCTATTTTTGCAGATGACATGAAGATATGATGCACAGTGCAGTCTATTGAAGATGTTCACAAGAGCCACTTATTTAGAAGTATCTAGTGGTACAGGCAGACCACAGGCTAAGCAGTATGAAATGTCAAGCAGCTGCTTCCAAGGCTACAAAGATTATCATGAATTAAAAAAGGCATGAAATCACGGGCTAGGAGTTTAATTTTGCCTCTTTACAAGGCACTGGTGCTCCCTCATCTGTATTATGCCGTCCAGTTCTGGGAACCAGTTCATAAAAAGGATGCTTTGATTATGGAAAGGGTACAGAGGAGAGCCACCGAACAAATAAGAAGAATGATCTTAGTTAGTGAGGAAAGATTACGAGAATCAAATATTTTTAGACATGAAAGGAGACGTCTAATGGGAAACAATATATAAATGGGCAATACAAAAAGTAAAGGGGCACGTAGGCACTCGCTTCGACTGGAAAAAAAAATTGTGGAACAGGCTCCCATAGAAGCTTGGTACCGCATAAACAGCTGATCCCTTCAAAAAGGATTAGATGCTTATTTAGAAGAAAATAACATTACAATAACAACATAACAGTTACTATTTGCTGCTATCAGTAAAAAGTAAAGTAAATAAATAAAGTGTTTCCCCCGACTCTTGGTTGAACTTGGACGGACATATGTCTTTTTTCAATCATATTAGCTATGTAACTATGTGTCCTATATATAAAAAAATACATGTATTTTTCTTACCAGGCCGATGTAGATACAGGCAGCTGCCAGCAATACCACCTGCGGCCTCCCCAGAGAGTGGAAACTGGGGAAACTCAGCAGAGGGAAGGGCCAGAGTGTCAAGTGTAAGAATGATGTAGAATATGGAACACCAGGCAGGAACTGAGGGAGATATTGAAGGCAATAGAGTATTAAAGCTGACTGTAATGGAGTGGAGCCAGCAGAGAGTAACTAGTAGAGTGCTACACCATGCATTGGTTTCAGCATGGGGAGCCTGTTGACAGATCTGGATCTCACCGGGGCCTTCCGCAAAGAGGCTGGGACTGCACTGAATAAAAGGTCGCAGTCCCACTACTTTTGCCAGTGGCCAGTAAGGCCAAATGTGGGAAAAGCAGTACAGGTTTTTGGGGAAGCTGATGCAGGGAAGCCAGAGAGACCTGAGCCAGAGAAAGCCGCAATCCAGTGCCAAAGTTCAAAACAGGTGATTATCCAAGCAAGGGGTCGAAAGCCAGAGAGAGATTGGTATCCAAAGCAAAGGGCTCGTAATCCAGGAGCCAGAGGGTAAGAGTCGGAGCGGGTCAAAATCAAAAGTCAGAAGTCCGAGCCGAAAGTCAAACCAGGATGTCACACAGGTACAGAAGCAAAAGTCACTAAGAAAATCTTCAGGCAACCTCCTAGTGATGCAGGCTTCCCTTAAAAGGCCTTATGCACCCAGGAAGTGCCTGCTGTGCATGTACAACAGGGTCAGGCTCCTAACCCTGCACTGTCTGTACGGAGACACCTAAGTGGTGGGGACTGATCGATAATTTAATATCCTGGCACTGGACATGGCTCAGGACATCGCATTGGACATGAACAGACAAAGCAGATATAGATAGCAGCTTGGCACAGTATATTATTAGGCTAAGCAGAGGTTTGGCACTGTTGTGGTCAGGACAAAATGGGACACAATAGGTAAGTCACTTCCTTGGATCATCACAGCAGTGAAAATGATGCCAGGTGACAATGTAAATATCATTTAATAGTTCATTATAAACCAGGATAAGAAGAGGATTTCTTACAAAACAAGATAGGATCTAGTTTAGCCTGAAATAATTTTTGTAAGCATAGCCCTACAACTTGAAATGAACAACAAATGAACAATTATTAAAATATTGAATATTAGCATGGCTTACAACATTGTTACTGTATGTCCTGAATTAAAAGTAGGGATAATTGAAAAGGGCCAGATATTACCCTTGGGACCCTACTGATCATCACAAATTAGATCTTTTTCTGAAAGAACATACCCATCTCCACAAATATGTTGCTATTTTACCATGGTACCTTGAAAAATAATAATAAGACAAAGTATGTGTCACTATAAAGAAAGAAGAGGGACGGAAAAAGCCTTGAAGTGGTACAGAAAACTTTTTCTCTATTCCCCTGCAGGTTAATAATTATCCAGCACAACTCAGCAGTGTTTTGATTGCTGATGCATGGAGAGCCAACCCTGATCACTTTATAAAACTAATATAATAGATACCTAACTTTTTCCCATAGAAGGTTTATGTAGCAATAAATAATTCACCAGCCAGTCACATTCAATATAGTTTGCAACTCATCAGTTTTTTGATCCCAGCATGAGGGCCTTGCAGTTAGTTTACCACCCTTCTGAATGTATTGTATCCTGAATATCCTTTATATTGTGCCTCATTCACAAGCTTGAAAGAGGGACTAAGTCTCATTCTGAATCTGGACTGGTTTATTTTCACAATAACTGTAAGACATTAAATTAAATACAATATGAGTACTATATGCAGTTAAAAGGCCAACAAGTGCTGAAACAGTACTAAAACACAGTAAAAAATACCGGTAAATGTTTATTTTAGCATGTGCTTTACCAACAGTGTTGCTTATGGAATATGCCCCAGCACATTGGAATATTCTTATTGGGCAGCCACCTGAATCTGAATGCCATTCAAGTAGATATGGGGTGTGTTCTTATTCTGGAAAGCAAGTAAAGTAAATGTCTAAGGAACCTCAACTCCTTTAACTTGAATCCTACAGATAAAGACACTTTCTTGAAAATGATCTAAACAACTGTTTAGAGTGTCTACAGCCTGGTTTTAGCAAGTTAAACAAAATCATTATTTCTTACCCTTAACTGTTGACAAAACTCTTAACAAATGCCTAGACCTGACCTTTGCAGATTTCTATCCTTGGAAATGTAAAAAATGTAAGGCCAGAATTGTGACAAATGGAAATATTGCTAGTGCTGTTCTGTCTGGCTGCTGAAAGAAGCTAGAACTCACCAGTCCTTCTGAAATTATAGTTTGATTGTTTTGATAATCACTTAGTCTCACTTCCCATACAGCCAGAAACATCTGCCCTAGTGGTGATGAGAGCCTAAAGCTTGAAACAAGTGTCCACTAGTTGGATGTGTATGGCTGTGTAAATTTAAAGCTAATCCTTGGCATTGCACCCGTTTTAAGGGCCTTAGATGGCTCAGAGACATAAAAAGATGATTTACATAGCTGAGCCTGCTGCAAGGATTGATGGGTAATGCTATCTGTTCTTGTGCTGGGTACTGTGTGCAAATACTTTCTGTTTTTAAAAAAAGTGCCTTTTTTCCTTTTTTTTGGTCTCTTAACCCCCCCCCCCTATATTAAGCCTAATATGGGTCTCTCCCCATACTGGCTTGATTTTTGTAACTCAGCTGTAAAAGCAGAACATTTTTAACTAGATTGCCAGGGAGCACAAAGAGTGGCATCATAGAATATAACATTATGTTAGAATAATAATTCTAAGTGTTTACAAATTTTTTGATTTCTGTGTACCAAACCACATTTTTTTCAGTTGTGACCCTATTTGTTTCACCTACAAATCTGTGCTGCCAGTCCTAGTCACAGTTCTCATTCACCCAATTTGTCTCTTGACTTCTTATCCAGTCCTGGTAGGCATTATGGCCATGACCAGCCCCACTTCAACAACCTAGTTTGATTGCAGTGATTCAGTTGTACCCATCCTAACAACGATGTCTTATAGCTCACCACATATGAAGGAAATGAGGTGGGGTTTTAGTTAATCCATGCTGGGTCATGAACTCTACTACAGCTTTTATGTTGTGACAAGTTGTCCTCCAATATAGCAGGTTTGTATGCCTGAATACGGCATTCAGCTGCATAAGGACTCCTGATGGACCCTCAGGACCGGGAGTCTGGCAAAGATGAGAAGCTTAGTGGGTCCTGCATGACTATCAGCTCATCACATGCCCAGGGTAGAAGGTTTATGGAGCTTAAAAGCTTTAAAATAGGGCAACTACAAGGGCTTATGGGGCAGGGGCATAGCTAGGGGAAACATATGCCCCGGGTGCAGCAGGTGAGGGGGGTACCAAAGGGAAGCCTGAGCACAGATGTGAACACCATTTCACATCTTTGGCCCGGGTGCCAGAAAGCCTAGCTACGCCTCTATTATGGGGTGTAGTAGCCTGTAAGCCATCTTTGAAGAGCACTGGACCCAGATATAAGTTTGATGAGTCTAGTGTGGCTGACTGAGGACAGGAGCACCCACAAAACTGAAAATCTTCAGGAAAGATAGGAAGAGCGAGGAAGGAGCTCAGCGAATGAATGATGAGTGGCATATAACAGAGATCTGCTTCAGTTAAATTTCCTTAAAATTAGCTTGTATTTTATGCCCTCAGAGATCTACTTTATTACAATGCATAACGAGGACAACAACTCAAATAGAATGCTGGCTTGTACACAGATTGAGACAACTGTATAAACAGCAAAGTATCAATTTAATATGGTATAACAATCAGAGCCAACATATGGGTAATTTGAGCAGCATTTTTTTTTTACACAGATGAGAAGTTGGGCTCAAAATGTTTTGGAAAGTCCTGCTAAGTAGTTCAGGGGCCTTTTCTTCCTTTGTTAGTCCTACCGACATGAGCGGCAGTAACCAGCAATGTAAACATTAGAATCACCAACAAGTGGGACAAGGCTCATTTACCATTTTAGTGCCATGAAGCTCCCCTTATGAGCTGACTCAACATGGACTGGAGCACATAAAATAGATCACTGAGATCCACAGTAAATAGAATTAGGTTTATAAGAGGCTAATTGCTGATGTGAAGTCCTCTGAGAAAATATTAAAGCATTAGGAGGTATTGACCTTGTAATACTTAACCTAATATGTATTACTGTATAAGTATGCTTAGACAACCAGCAAATAAGTGATATCATAAAAAGTTGTAGGATTAAGAAACAGATTAAACTTTTACAAATGTTAAACATTTTATAGTGTTTGGTTTTATACTATTTTTATTGAATTCCATGCGGCTTTACTGTATCTAGTCTTCGAACAGTGAAGGTAACACTGTATCAGCATAAACTGCACCACTCTCGCTGACTGACTTTAATGGTTAATGTTCCATATCCTACAGACCTGTTGGGAGTAGAAGACATTACTGCAGTGGTGGCTAGCTTTCTCCGTTCGGCATCTTCTTTTTCATTATGTTGGATACTGAACTTTGTTTCAGACTAATAGTCCATGACAGTATGCCAAGGAAATGAGACTTTACTGAGATAGAGGATATATAAAAATTGTGACAAATTGCACTGACATAGAAGAATAGGAGATAGAAATGAAATCTTTGAGCCCAACCTGTAATATTGATAGTATTGTTCTATATTGTGCAGCACAAAACTAATGGAATAATGATAAAGTAATTACCTTTCCTTATTTCCCTATGCTTTGCAATAGCTTGCTTTATCTCGCAATAGTAAGGCAAATGAAAACTACTTCAACAATCATCTTGATTCATCAAAGATTATATATAGGTATATATATATATATATATATATATATATATATATACACACACACGAGTAAACACACGAGTAAACAAAGAAAATTCTCACCTGCAAAAAGGGTGTGGGGCTAGCCTTCCAGGTACAGTAATTATGTTATCAGTTAAAACAGAAAATCCAAAAGTAAAAGTAATGCCGTTTATTAGCTAACACAATAGATTGAAATACAAGCTTTGGAAATCCATTAGGTTTCTTCATCAGAATGTTTTATTTTTTAAGGTTACTTGTTTCATCTATTGAGTTAGCCAATAAACAGTTATTTTTAGCATTTTACCTTTTGATTTTCTGCTGACATTGATGGCTAACATGGTGTAACTATTTTTTATTGGTGCACTTAAACACAAGTGTTGTGAAATGACAAAGGCCTTAACTGGCTTTCAATAAGAGTTGAAAAAAAATCTTATGGTAGTAAAAAACTCAATTCATGAGAAAAAAGCCTGAGAATGTCACCGTTAGTGAATCACCAGATAGAAAGACAATGAAAGTCAATGGCACTTTTTTACTCCTGAAAAAAGTGTTGAACATTTTACCCCTTTTTACCTGTATAAAAAGTGCCATTGACTTTCATTGTCCGGTATTTATTTCGGTCTCTCAGTATGCCGAGCACCCTGGTTAAAGTTGCATCTGCAACAAAACGTGTTGGGACTCGGTATACTATTGTGTTGGATTACTCACCTTTATGGATTAGAAATTTCATTCTGGACACAACCACGGAGAATGAGGTGGTGCTGGACAGTATGAGCATTCAGACTTGGCGGTGAGAGCTGCTATTGCTTATACTGAGCATACATGCTTTTTAAGTTGTTATTAATGTGAGTGCAAGATTTGTCTTCTTAATAAATGTTGAAGAGCTTTTTAACCCTTTCGCTGCCAGCCTACCTGCAGCTTTTGTCACCCTCTGTTGCCAAACCATGTTTCACTATTTTGCGCTACACATGTTTAACTGTGATTTTTGAAAGGATTTCCAGGGGTTTCCCAGGAAAATTATATATTGTATTTTTCAACAGAGTCTGGGCTTCAACATGAAATGTCTTGTTTGGCCTTTTTTTAGTGTATTCTCAATACTTTTTGGTGAAATATGTGCAAAAAAATGTAAAAAAATATATTTTTTTGCAATTTGCAGTGTTTTTTTGTAATAAAAAACGTAAGTTTGTCAATAATACCATTTTGTGAGTACTCACCTGAAAAATGGATATTGTTGGTGTGCCACACACCCCGCTTCACTACTAAATATTCTTCACTTAATGGGTTAACTCACCGCCAGGTGACGTAGTGCAGAGAGGAAGTCTTGTAACGAGCCCCCTTCCGGCCTATATATACCTGGTACCTCCCTTCAATCACCAGTATATTAAAAAAGCAGAAAGACAAGGTACCAGTATTCTACCAGTAACCTCAAAATCAATTTTGATATAAATAAAAAGGCTTCACCATATAAAAGCTTTGGAAATACTGAAAAGGGTGGGAGTGAAGCGGGGTGTGTGGCACACCAACAATATCCATTTTTCAGGTGAGTACTCACAAAATGGTATTATTCTTGGTGTGCCACACACCCCGCTTCACTTCTAAATATTCTTCACTTAATGGGACATCCAAAAGCAGTGTCCACAAGGGATGGGCATCTCAAGGCCAGGTGAAGCATAACTTAAATGACTGCAGTCTGCAGAACTTTGCGGCCAAAAACAGCATCCGCTGAGGCTCGCACATCAACTTTGTAAAACTTAGAAAAAGTGTGAACAGAAGACCAAGTGGCGGCCTTACAAACTTGTTCAACAGAAGCTTGGTGCTGAAAAGCCCAAGACGCCCCAACGGCGCGAGTGGAATGAGCAGTGATACGAAAAGGGGGAACTCTTCCCTTAGCAGAATAGGCCGCAGTAACGGCCTGACGTATCCACTTGCTAATGGCAGATTAGGCTGGTGCCAAACCCTTCTTAGGCCCATGGGGCACAACAAAAAAGGAATCCGTCCTACGAAAAGGAGACGTGATAATCAAGTAGTACTTAACACAGCGTACTACATCCAAACAATGCAAAACCCTCTCTTTGTCATTCTTAGGATTAGGACACAAGGAGGGAAGAACAATATCTTGGTTCAAATGAAAAGCAGAAACAACCTTAGGAAGAAAGTCTGGCTTGAACCGAAAGACCACTTTATCCTGATGCCTCT
This sequence comes from Gastrophryne carolinensis, assembly GCA_027917425.1. Classification (NCBI taxonomy): domain Eukaryota; kingdom Metazoa; phylum Chordata; class Amphibia; order Anura; family Microhylidae; genus Gastrophryne; species Gastrophryne carolinensis. Next base: position 55,480,600 of record CM051241.1, read on the forward strand.
CAAAGTAAGGCGCCTGGATAGACAAGGCCGCCAACTCTGAGACACGCCGGACCGAAGTGATCGCTACCAAGAAGACAATCTTCTGAGTCAGGGTAGACAAAGCAATAAATTGCAAAGGCTCAAAAGGAGGAGCCTGAAGAGCAGAAAGAACCAAATTCAAATCCCAAACAGGGAGTAATGGTTTCCTGGGAGGCCGCACATGCGTAACCCCCTGGAAAAAAGTTTTAACTAAAGACTTAAGCGCAACACACTTCTGAAAAAAGATAGATAAGGCAGAGACCTGCCCTTTCAATGTACTTAGCTGGAGACCAGAGTCCAGCCCTGATTGTAAAAACTCCAGAATCCTGGAGACCGAAAAGACCCTACAAGTTAAAGATCTTATCTCACACCAAGCGATATAGGCTTTCCAAGTCCTATAGTAGGTGATGGAAGAAGACCTCTTCCGGGCACTGATCAGAGTCTTAATGACTGAATCAGAAAGACCCTCCTCCTTCAGGATGGAGGTTTCAGCAGCCAGGCCATCAAACCCAGCACTGGTAAATTGGGGTAACACAATTGACCCTGAGTGAGCAGATCGGGCCGAAGAGGCAGAACGAACTGGTCCACTGCCAGCCGAACGATGTCTGCGAACCTCACTCGCCTTGGCCACCTTGGGGCCACGAGAACGGCGGACACCTTTTCCAGAGCCAACTTCTGAAGCACCCTGCCCAGCATGGGCATCGGAGGAAACAGGTATAGAAATCCCAGAACTCCCCAGCTCAGGGACATGGCATCCACTGCCAGAGCCAGAGGAACCTGGGAGAGCGACACGAAGTTCGGGAGCCTGTGATTGTGACGAGAGGCAAACAGGCCCACCTCCGGGGTCCCCCACCTGAGACACAGTGAGCGAAACACCTGAGGATGGAGAGCCTATTCTCCCAGACGGTCAACCGGTCCACTACCTGGTTCTTCACCTCTGGAATGTAAACCGCCGAGAGACAAGGAACATGGGACACCGCCCAGGTCAGGATCAGGGACACTGCTCTGAGAGTACTCAGACTGCGAGTCCTTCCCTGAAGACCGATGTAAGCAACCGCTGTTTGATTGTCTGAACGCATCTGGACCGGAAGGCCCAGAACGAGCTGAGTCAGGAGAGCAAGCACCTGACGGAAGGTTCTCAGTTTCAGAATATTGATGGGTAAGTGGGGCCTTTGAGGTCCCCACTGCCCCTGAAACTGCAGCTCCTTCCAGAATCCGCCCCATCCCGACAGACTGGCGTCCGTGGTGACAATTTCCCAAAGGAGGGTCAGGAAAGACCTGCCCTACACAAGATTGGTCGAGACCAACCACCACAGGAGGGACTGCCGGACCCGGGAGGACAACTGGAAGGACTGATCCAGCGACCGAGGCTGCTGGTCCCAAGACGCTAACAGAAAAAGCTAAAGCGTTCTCGTGTGAACTTGGGCAAAAGGAAGAAACACTCTGTGTTGATGAGAGTCCAGGCCGGGACGAACCGACCCATCTCTCTCGGGGACTGCGATTGGAGTAGAAAACGAGGCCCATCTCTAAGTGCGGCACCGGCCGGATGACTGCCATCTCTAACAGATTCCTTACCGACGCCAGGAGCCCCTGCGTGGCCAAAGGATCGATGGGCACCTGAGACCGAACAAACCGTGCAGGAGGGTGAGACCCGAATTCCGGGTTGCAACCGGCCGACACTACCTCCTGGATCCATCTGCCTGGAACCACTTGGTTCCAAACCTGGGAGAAGTGTCGCAATAGTCACCCCACCCGCACGGGTGAGGGCAGCCCCTTATTGTTGAGTGGGCTTATCAGCAGGTTTGGGCTTGGTGCCCCAGGACTGAGCGGGCCGGCCACGGCCCCTCCCCCGAGTCCAACCTGCACCTCTGGTAGCGGGAAAGGAAGCACCCCTGCTCTGAATCCTCGAAAGGAAGGCCTACCGGAACCTGCCCCCCTAAAGGGGACACGAGGCCTCTTGCGTTGTGGCATCTTACCACCCTTAGTGACTGAATCAATTTTCTCCCCAAACAGATGCAACCCCAAAAAGGGGAGAGCTGTGAGCACCCTTTTAGAAGCCGCGTCCGCTGACCACTGACGCAGCCATACTGACCTGCGAATAGCCACCAGCATAGCCGCTGCCTTGCTACTCATAGCCAGTGCATCGTCCTGAGCGGATAGGACATAGGACACGAAAGATTCACACTGCTTAAGCGCAGTAAACTGTTTACAAGCGGGATTGAGATCCTCATAAAGCCCCTGAATTAAAGACTTAATCGCCAATAGAAGAAGGGCTGAAGCACACACCGGGCGCAACGCTGACCCGGAGTAAATAAAACCATGGCGCGCGTATTGGTCAATCCGACGATCCTCCCCATCCTTAGGGACAGTGGTCTCAGCAGACTGTACCATAGCCGTGCTGGAGAGCCCTAGCACTGGGGTATCGACGTCAGGAGGGACAGACCAAAGCTTTACCAACTCTGGCGGAAAAGGATAACGCTTTTCCCAACTGGAAGGAATTCCAGATAACCGCGTGGGATGTTCCCATTCCTTAAGAACCACCCTCTCAAAGTGGTGTTGTCTGGGAAAAACCCAACGCGGCTGAGGCTCCTTAAACAACTGACCCTTTGGCAGGGTGGCCGCCTCAGGTGGATCTAAATTCAAAATTTTAAACATTTGAGCCAGAATGGAGGGGGTGTCAAAAACAACCCCCTCCGACCAATCGCCAATCACATCAGCCTCAAGCTGATCTGCAGGCTCATCTGACTCCAACGGGAATTCATCCTCGTCCGAGGATCCATCGGACCATTCCACAGGCTCACATAACTCATCCTGTGGAGCCGAAGGTACCGGAGTCAGGTGCCTCCGTTTTGCAGCGGCCTTTAACGCTGCTTTAACGGGCACTACTTTCCGGGGGCTGGGCTGTGCCGCCACCTCGGAATGCGAATCCCCACTTTTGACAGTGTCATGCGGGGTCCGGAACAGGGAGGGAGAGGTAGGAGATGATGACGGATGCGATGGGCCCGCAGCCAAAGCAACGGACTGGCGCGCAATAGTCTGCTTTGCACAAGGGATGCAAATAAAGACATCATCAGCTGGGAGTAGAGCCCCACAACCTACGCACCCCCCGAAAGGCTCAGAAGAACCGTTTCCGGCAATAACGGAAGCCTCCATATGGTGATTTATGGTATTCGCAATACTTGGGTCTTTTAAGGCATAAGCCAACCCGGGATGCCCCCTTATTTGTAAATGTCCCGGAAGGGAGGATTTTTTTTTTTTTTTTTTTAAATTAAGTTAAGGTCCCCTTTAATAAAACATTATATATATATATTATATATATATATATATATATATATAGATTATATATACATGCATTTATAATATATCCCAATTAATAGCCAGGCAACATAGAGCCGGAGGGCCACCATAAACAGGGATCCCGGGATCTGTAAGGCAAGAGAAATCACAATCAGATCCTCACATGTGTGCAACAATCATATATGCATGGCACCAAAGTGCCTTAAAAAATGAGCAAAACCATGCCCCCTAATAAAAAATAACTCCCCACCATATCCAATACAAGAAGATGGGGCCGCTTACCTGGCCAAGCGAGAGCAGCAGCCGGAGAGCGAGACAGCAGCCAGCAGCCGCAGCACCGGAGACCAAGTGCGGCCGCGCGCCCACGTGACTTCCCCCTTTGAAGGGGAGTGAAACTGGGGCCGCCGCATGACGCCGCCGCCGGCGCCACGCCCCCGTTGCCGCGTCACCGGGACCCGCCCCCTACGCTGATCAATGCAGCCAATTCAGCTGGGGATTACACCAGATGGGCCACTACACGTGCGCCCAGGCAGCGGAGGGGGGAGGAAGAACAAAAGACCGCATAGCGCAGCCTATGCAAAAATAAACTACATACAGTGCCAGCGGGGAAGGGGGGAGGGGGGAGGCGGGAGGGGGCCACTTAAGCAACAGTCTGCTTTGTTAAAGCGGCCAGCCACCTACCCAGCGCGGTCTGTCATTCAAGCAGACCTAAACCAAGTGAACAAAAAGTGCACACCTGCTGAAATAAACTTAATGCATAACATGAACACACACATGTTGAAATAAAGTTATACTAGTGAAACACACATACTAAATGCAACCCCATAGTGAAGGGAGAAGGGACTGTAACAGGAGAGAAAGGGGCTATGGGGACCCTCGGGACAGGGGCATCCCATTTCCGGATCACCATGCCGGATAGGCGCATTGCCCCACGCATGAGGTCGAGCGGTAGGAGATAAGCTCCTAGGCACTTAAAGTGCCATCTACCATTTGCCCAGTGAGCAGCCTAGGCTGGGAGGCTTCCATTCCACCATTAAGGTATAAACACTCAAACCGGGCAGAAATAGACCAAAAGGGGGGTGCCGGGGTAAAAACCCCGGCCTACCTGTAAGCAGGAGACTTCAATCTTCTGACTTGTCGTCAAGCAGAGAGAAAAATACTGGTGATTGAAGGGAGGTACCAGGTATATATAGGCCGGAAGGGGGCTCGTTACAAGACTTCCTCTCTGCACTACGTCACCTGGCGGTGAGTTAACCCATTAAGAGAAGAATATTTAGAAGTGAAGCGGGGTGTGTGGCACACCAAGAATAAAAAGTTATTGTGTGCGAAACCCCAATTTCTCCCAGTCACAGCAGTACCACATATGTATTGATAGACACCCATTTCTGCCCAGGAGACTCCCCCAAACTGAAACAGAGCTTTAAGAGATTTTCAGATAAAATACAACTATGCTATGTGCAGAAAAACAACCATTTACTTTTAAAATACCCCCCACAAACTATATATTCTCTGGAAGTACACACCTCAAGCTTTCTAGGCGTACCAAGCTTGTTTATGTGGGCTTCGTTTTCTGGAAGTAATCCCTCAATGTATTCTTCGGTTGCAGAAAACAAGAAAAAACAAGTAAAGTCTCAAACAGCAACATGCTCCTAACAGTACGATACCCAACATGCATAGGTACTGTCAAGGGAAGAGTTGGCAAACACCCCAAAGAAAAGACAAGCTACATCTGAAAGTGCAAGGTCCCCCAAGCAGAACGATACCAAACATGCATAGGTACTACTAACCCTTTTAACTGCCAGCCTACTTGAGGTTTCGTCACCCTCTCTTGACAGGTAATTTTTCACCATTTTGCGCTATGCCTAACTGTGATTTTTGCAGGTATTTCCAGGAAAATTATATATTTTATTTTTGCGGCACAGTTTAGGCTTTAACATGAAATGTCTTGTTTGTAATTTTTTTACTGTTTTTTAAAATATTTTGAGTAAATTAAACACAAAAATTATTTTTTTAGAAAATTGTCTCCTTTATTTCAAATACAACTTTTTTTTTTTTAAAGAAAACCATATTGCATGTGAAAGCCCCATTTCTCCCGATTACAACGGTACCACATATGTATCAGTAGCCCCCCGTTACATAGAAGGTTGACGGCAGAAGGAGACCATACGGTCCATCTAGTCTGCCCTTACTGTTCAGAAGACCCCCCCCCCCCAAACTGAAAAGAACACTTTGCAACATGTAAAAATAAAATACAACTACAATCCACACTATAAAGGGTTAAATCAAGAAAATAATTGGCATTGGGTTCACCTTCCAAGGGGGGGGGGGGTAATCCCCATTTTCTTTTAATTTTAAGAGTTAAAAACCCTTAAAAATTCCCATAAAAATGACATGGGGTCCCCCTACCCAGCATAACCAGCCCGGGGATCAGCTATGCAGAGCTTGTAGAACAGGGCGCAGGGGCCAGCTTTGGTGGCCCCCTGCCCTGCCAAGTACAAGCCCGCACCACCCTTCTGCCCCCCTGGGCTTCGAGGAGGCAGGTTATAGGGGGGCGGGGTTAATGGCAAGTCACCCGCTAGCCGTAGGTGACTTGACAGCCCCCCAGCCTTGTGAACTGGTATAGGGGTTTCATGGACTCCTTACAAGTTCACAATGGGTTAAAGTGGACCAACACCCAGGGCTGATCGGCCCGAGAATCTATAAGATTCCCAGACCGTTCTATTCCCTCCCCCCGGGGCATCCAAAATCGGGATGCCCCTCTGTGTGAAACCCCCCGGAACACCCGCCACGACTTACCTGAATCCCGGTCCTACAGCGCATGCGCGGGCCGCATCCCCGCTGTCCCTCTAGCAGGGCGCATTCCCGCGCTGGCTATTTATGAATGGCTGGCGCCGGCACGCTCCCTGTTAGAGGGAAGTGGGGGATGCGGTCTCCAGCACACTCAGAGTGGCTGAGCTTCGAGTCTTAGACGTCCATAACTCAGCCGCTCTGAGCGCGCTGATTGGACAAGCGGCCGTGCATGCACCATAGGATCGGGGTGAGATGAGTTATTGTGGGCGATCGGGGGTTTCACAGAGCAGGGCATCCCCGATCGGGATGCCCCGGGGGAAACAACCAATACCCAGGATAGTCAAAATCCTGGGTGTTGGTCCACTTTAAATGTAAAAAAAAAAAACACAAACACACCACACCACAAAATGCTGGAAGCATTTTATATCTGCTGTGTAACAGGACATAAGCGGTTAATTAAAAAAAAAATGACATAGGGTCCCCCCCTTCCGGGGGGGGGGGGGGGGCATTTTTTTTGGAATTTTAAGGGTTAAAAACCCTTAAAAATCCCCCCCCCCAAAATGACATAGGGTCCCCCCTACCCAGCATTACCGACCCGGGCCAGCTATGGGGGCTTGTAGAACAGGGCGCAGGGGCCAGCGTCGGTGGCCCCTGGCCCGGCAGGCTACCAGCCCACATAGCCACTAAGTGGCCTGGGCCCTTCTGCCCCCCCCCCTGGCCGTTGGGGGGGCTGGGGGTTAATGGCAAGTCACCCGCTAGCCGCAGGTGACTTGCCAGACCCAGAGCCTTGTGAACTGGTATAAGGGGTCTCATGGACCCCTTACCAGCTCACAAAGGGTTAACTGTTCAAAAAAAACACGCAGACACAAAAGTATTTTATTAAAAAAAAAAAAATTACTGTACTTACCTCCGATTGTAAGCTCTTGTCCCTCGCCGCTCTGATGACAGATGCCGGTGATCAGCATCCAGAGAAGGGGAAGCAGGAGATCAGAGGATCTCCTGCCACCTCCTTCCCCGGGCACCGATCATCGGCATCTGGCAGCTGAGAGAGCTGAAGCCGGTGATCGGGGCCGGGATGGCGTCATTAGCCCCGGCCGCCGTCGGAGGAGCAGAGGGGAGAGAGCCTCCCGCGCTCTCTCCTGAAGATCGGTAAGTCCTGGGGGGGGGATCGGAGGCCCCCCAGGTGAAGAGGAGGGACAGCGGGAGCCAGCGCACAAGGAGGTAAGTGAATGTCATTTTTTATTTATTTATTTTTTTACAGTTAGCAGCTGCTGCTGCCGAAGCGGGGGGGGGGGGGGGGGCTATTCTGGGGGCTCTCCTGGAGCCATCCAAGCCCCCAAGGGGGATCGGATGGCACCAAATTAAAGAGGAGACCCGGCCGGATCCAACGAGGGGTCGAGTATTTATTTATTTTTTTTCCCGCCAGCGGGGGTAAATGCCAGGCATGTGAATTTTACGTGGCTGGCACTTAAGTGGAGGAGAAGCAACCACATAAATTTTACGTGGCTGGCATTTAAAGGGTTAAATAACTTATGTGATCATTTTGACTGCCCCTCTGTTTTCACAGCCAGACCAACACCTTGGTCTTGAAAGCAAAGTTAGTGTCCAAGGGCACACACCTAGCCAAAAATATCCACCTCTTGCTTTTGTACAAAAACCTTGTTTTAAAGCTTGCCCAGGTCTTGCAAGCCTAGTCAGTGTTACAGGTCACACACCTGCCTATAGTGCTCTCGCTTTCTACCAAAACCTCATTTTAAAGCTTGCTGTAATGCATTTAACTGGTTCTCACAGGGGCATCCCATTTAAGGGCATCAGAGTTTTTGCATTTGGTTTTATGCCCAGGTGTTGAAAACCTAGTTAGTATTAAGACCGCAAAGAACTACATACCTGCCCAAAATATAGAGCTTTTGCTGTTGTACCAAAACCCTTTTTAAAGCTTGCTGTAGCACATGTAACTCCCATTGAGTTGCATCTGATAGTTTCTGCATTTCGTTTTATGCCCAGGTGTTAAAATCCTATTTAGTGTTAAAGGCCACACACCTGGCCAAAATATAGTGCTCTTGCTGTTGTACCAAAACCTTGTTTTAAAGCTTGCTGTAGCGCATTTAACTGGTATAATCCGGTTTTTGCTTTTGTTTTATGCCCAGGTGTTGAAAGCCTAGCTAGTGTTAAAGGCCACACAGAACTACACACCTGCTGCTGTTCCAAAAATACTGTTTTAAGTGTAGTGTAGCATATGGTTTTCCCCTCATAAAAGCATGTCAGGCAGAAAAGTGCCAGGATGTGCACAGAGGAGTGGCAGAGGCATAGATTCATCAGGCAGAGGTCGCAGCAGACTAGGGGCAAGTGGTGGCAGGAGTCACAGTGAGAGGCCTGATCTCTCAGTATTAGCTAGCAGTCGTGTCTCGACCAGCAACGCATATGCAGTCATCGATTGGTTAACACGGTCATCCACTTCATCACAAGTGACATCCGACAGGGGGAGTCAAAAGTTGGTAGGTTCCTCGGACACAACCCTCAGTTGGCATGCCCTGGGAGCACTCCCTGTCCTCCCATTGCCTATGTCCTATACCGTTCCCTCCCCCAGCAACGTCTCTTATGCTTTGGGTTCAGCTCCACTATTCAGTCAGGACGATCTGATAGAGGACAGTCAGCAGCTACTGCCCAGCCAAGAAGTAGAGGAGTGTTGCAAGCGTTCCAGCTCCTGCAGCAGACACTGTCGAGGAACCCGAGAAGGACATCAGTGACATGCAGACACAACTCGATGTTGATGAACTTGGGAGTTGGATGGAGAAGGGGCATCTTTATCATCAGGAGAGGAGGGTTGCAGGTTGCTTGTGAGGCAGCAAGGTGGTAGCATAGTTGGCAGTCAGCATGGTGGCAGAATTGGAAAGTTTGGAGGCAAACGTGCCCGGGGCTGGGGTAAACCACCTGCTGCCCAGCAGGCTACTTTCCCGGGAGGTAGTGAAACAGGGGTTCCCAAAGTCGACAGCAGTAGCAGTGAATTTGTGCAGACTGTTGGTGGGAAAATCAGCTACTCGCCGGTGTGGCAGTTTTTTTTATCAAGCATACGCAGGAGAACCAAGGGTCCAAAGTGGTGGTGCAGCCTGCTGCATCTTCCAGTGGCACACAGCTCCCTATTCCAGTCAAAGCTCCACCACCTCTGCTGAAGGGAGCTATGTCTCATACCCATCCTCTGTCACTCCAGATGCTCCTGCTCCTCTTGCTACGAGCCGGTCATTCTGCCAGCAATCCATCGGCAAAGCTACGTCCAAGAGACAGCAGTATGCACCCACTCATCCAAAGGCGCAGAAGCTAAATGTGCTCCTGTCCTAGTTGCTGGTGCTTTTCAGGTGGTGGGCTCTGCACCTTTCAGAGAACAGATGGCTTGTGCTGAGCCGAGGTGGAAAATCCCCTCCCCCGACATCCTCTGCCGTCTTCTCAGCCTCCACTGCACGGACAAGTCTCAGTGCCCCTCCAGCCTACAATGTGTGCAAGGCACGGAGGTGTCACGCTGTTCTTTACATGGTTTGCCTTGGCGAACTGAGTCACACAGGGGAGGAACTGCTAAAATTCATTAATAAAGAAATCAAATCATGGCTTACTCCATGAAAATTTAAAATGGGAACTGTGACAGAACATCCTAGGTGTATTTAATTTCTCTAGGTGTGTAGACTGGTGTAATATATTTGTGTGTGTGGATATGCCAGATTGGTGTAAACCCCTCATTCTTGTCCCCCCTCCCACTTGGTTCTCACCTATTTCTGACCCTCTTTTATGACTTGCTCCCCCTCCCACCTGGATAAACACGAGAGTGGATGGGGCTAATAAAACCTTCCCCAGTGTGGAAAACAAACAAACAACAGATCACTCAAATCAGTCCCAAAGTGTTCCCCCTCCCTGTGCAATCTGATAAGTCATATGAACCAATTTTTTAGGTTCTCAAAGAGGGAGAATCCCAGATGCACCAATCAGGCAGTGGGTGACACCAATTGTTCGGCCCATGGGAGGGGTTGTAAACTGACCCCTGGGTAGAGGGATTAAGATGAGCTTGAGATGGGGATGGGGAGACGGATCTGACCATCAAGATTGACACGCTGGCTTTAACATCTAAGCGGAATAAGACCAGAAAAGCGTGTGAGGACAATTGATTTGAACGCAGCCCAGAACCCTTAGGTATTTTCCCCCTTTTTATTTGAAATTGCTATTTATTTATTTACCGTGCTTATAGTCAATTCTGTTTTATCACTTGCATCGTGTTTCATGTTGTCCTTGTGTTTTCTGTTTGTTTGAATAAATTCTAAAATACAGCATAGTCCCTGACGCTCTTATTGAAAGATCTAAAAGGCCCATGGTATTCTGAAGACACTGGCTACCTTACTCGCCTAGGACGCTCGATCGCCCCACGCCTTGAAGTGGTTGTGGGTCGATCGATACGTTTGATCTGATTGTATTGTGTGTGGCCTATCTTATATTATAGAGTTGAGCACTGTTGTGCTCTGGTGGCAGCAGTTTATAGCCGCGTGTGTTGCCAATTGAAGAATTGCTGTGACACACGTGGGGTACGATTGGCTGGTCTGATCAGATGAACGATCAATAGATCTGATCAACCCGTGCAATCGTCACAGGAACCATGTAGGAAGAACATCTTGTCTGCCCTGCGACAAGGAAGCCTGAGTCATGTGCCTTGTATGGCACACGTGCTCAGTCTAGTTTCCTGAATTCTTCCCCCCATCTGCAAGACATCTTAACAATGGGAAGGAAACTTTGCATGCACTTCAGCCACTCCTACACCGCAAAGCACACCCTTCTTGAGCTACAGCGTCAGAACGGTATCCCCCAACATAGTCTGATTTGCGAGGTATCCACCCATTGGAATTTCACTCTCCATATGTTGGACCGACTATACGAACAGAGAAAATCCAGCACAGATTTCTTGATAATCCAAGCGGATAGGGGGACTCCCCTGTGTATCTTCAATGTAAACCAGTGGCAGCTCATACGTGACGCCTTTGATTTGCTCAAGACCTTTGAGGAAGCCTCTTTATTAGTCAGTCGCCAGGACTACGGGATGAATGACGTGATTCCACTGCTTCATGTACTACTCGTGTTGGAACCCAAGGCTGGTCAGGGCACTGGAGACATGGCGCCACATGAACCCTGTGAGGGCTGAACTGGAGGAGGGAGAGGGGCACAGTGAAGCACAGTTTAGGTTTGGCGAAAATGGCAGTTTTTCTAGTCATCTGACAGGAGAGGAGGAGCAGAAGCAGCCAGAGGGGCTATAGGGTTGTGAGAAAAGCGAGACAGAGGACCCAGACACACCGTGGCAGTATGCAGTGGAGATGGAGGCAGGTAGTCCCTCCGAGTCCCTTGCACAAATAGCACAATGCATGCTCACGTGTTTGGGTAGTAACTGCCGAATGGTGACATCATTTGGCAGCGGGATGACTTCTGGCTCTCCACCTTATTGGAGCCTCGCTACTGGCATAAAATGGGGGCCTTTTCTACACCCACTGAGAGGGAGGACAAACTGACCCAACTACAGAGACATCCTACGTAGTCAGTTGGCCGATGCCCATCTGCACCATCATCCATCCTCTTGCAGGTCTGACTCGGGGGGCCTGCTGCACTCACCTTCCACTGCCATGGCTGCTGGGGAGGAGTGGGATGGCAGGAGCAGAACAAACTCCATCAGCAGCAGCCTACAGTGTCTACAGTTACTAATGAGTAGCTTTCTTCACCCGCATAGTGAGGAAACTTATGAGCAGGACCTGAAGCAGCAGGTGGTGGAATATCTTGACATGACCATGCCAACACATCTTGAGGATCCGCTGGACTTCTGGGCAGCCAAACTTTGTGGCAGCAACTAGCAGAGTTTGCCGAGGGAAAGCTGTCCTGCCCGGCCAGTAGTGTGCCATCTGAGAGGGTGATTAGTGCGTCAGAGGCCATAGTAACCCCAAGGAGAACCCGAAAAATGTGGAGAGACTGACCTTTGTGAAGATGAATCAGGCATGGATCAGCCAGGATTTCCACCCCCCAATGCCTGATGCTTCAGAGTAGATTGATTATGGTGCCACACCATTCCAGAGATATAGATAGTTCAAAACAGATTTACGACGCTGTTCCCCAGTTACAGACATTCCTCCACATCAAACCTCAAGTTAGTATGGAAGTAATGCATCACCTAAAACATAACTTTTAATAATATTCTTAGGATAACATATGTACCCAAAATTTTAATATGTTCTCTTCATGCTGCTGCCAATGCCAGGGTGTGTTTTTCAGGCAATATATGGGCTCCTTATGCTGCTTCCAACTCCAGGCTGTGTCTTTCAGGCAATATATGAGCGTCACATGCTGCTACTAACTCCAGGGTGTGTCTTTCAGGCAATATATGGGCTCCTCATGCTGCTGTCAACTCCAGGGTGTGTCTTTCAGTCAATATATAGGCTCCTCATGCTAATGCCACCTTAAGGCTCTGTCATTGTTCCACTCTGTGACAGCAATTCTAATAGCTATGTCTCTGATCTGCATGTCATACTTCTTTACAGTATTATTTCACCAGAAATAGCCATTTTAATAGCGGTTCGCCACAAATAAATTCAGCGAATCGGCCGAATCAAATTTGTAAAAAATTTGCTTATCTCTAATCACAGTGAGTGTGAGTTGTCAGTGAGATGTATCCAAGTGCAAGAGTACTTTATGCCACCTTCAAAACCCACAGCCATCTCTTCTTTCTCTTTTTACTCTTACTTTCAGCTGGTGACATAAGCCCTAATCTGGGACCACCCTCCCCACCCCTATCCTCCTGCATGCTTTTCTCTTCATCAAATCCAATGACCTGCAACAATGTTAAACCTGCAACCCACTTCATTTAATAAAACTTTCTTCCTCCCCACATCTTCCTGTCACTGTCAACTGCGCACTGTAGAATAAATGCTCAGTGCACAGTAAACTTGCCTATATCCATTCCCTGTTTCTCTCTAATTCTTTTACCTTTATAGGATTCACACAAACATGGCTACCTCCATCAGGCACATCCTCACCCGCTGCCCTCTCATATGGGTGATTACATCTCAGCCTCACCCCTAGATCCAACAACAAACAGGGCAGTGGGAGTGGGCATCTCTTCTATCCAAAAACTGCAAGAAATTACACTATGCATGGGTATCCAGGGCTAACCCACAACTCTGTCCTCACCAAAAAGGCTGCACACTATTACTCCATAAAATACATTTTATTCAAAAAAGGATTCAACATATATGACATATATCACAATAAAACATGACACATGATACTACACATACAAATCACAAATAAAAAATACATATATAAAACCCCGAAGTGGGGAGGAACTCCATGGCTAACCAATTTATACTATGCACCAACAATGCTTGCTACCAATATTCACAAACAATTAATCCATCATAATTATAATATTACTAAAAATATTTATTTTTATATAAAAAACATATATTGACCGACTCTTATGAGATCAAAGTGCCAAGTGCATGTGCATTACTCCTATATGCAAAGTGCATACATATACCCAATCCTATCTTCAAATATATCGTGCCCCATTTAAAACTATCAACAGTAACAAGTGCATAAACTATATGTGATAATATAAAGTGCAGAGTGCTAAAGGTGAACTAAAACCTATGCCGCCTATAACGTAACTACGTGCATCTGATAAGCGTCGCCCATACATGTACACAATAAACAGAAATCGATGGTAATTTGCCAATAGTAGTGCCCGTTGTCCTCCCCACTTACCTCACCGACACGCTGCGTGGTCCTCCACCACTTCGCCTGGGTGCCCATATACTAGACCACCTTATGAGAAGGTAAATGTAAAACTTTTTTAATGATGTCTTTACAGTGGAGCTTTATATTAACTGGCCATACTAAAACGCCTTTCAGGACAGCCAATCTGTCATCACGTGAAGGTAACACAATATGGTAATATATTCTCCCCCTTTGATATTGAACATGGGGAGTAAAATCATTATGCTGCCTTTAAACAAATATGACCATAAACAGCAATCTGTTCTATTTAAAGGGCCAGCACTGAATACATTTCCGAAGGGCCAATATTGAATATATTTCCAAATAAATGGCGGTGCCTTTCCATATTTCTTCCGGGATAAATAAATATCAACGTGTATATTTGCATAAGGAGTCTAGAATACATTTAATTGCAAACAGCTTGGATTCACCTCGAAAGGTACACAATCATTAATTTTGTTGTACATCAATCATTTACATTTACTATGCCAAAATAAATACAATATTAATATGGATCTCTACTGCCCCCCTATATAGTTACAAGGACATTGAAAAAGCCGGAGCAATAGGCGAAACATGTCTGTCCCAAAGGGTTTACAATGAAATAATTGACCCATAAAGAACGAAAGAGGGGAGCAAGTAATGTACATATATGACTGTATAATGGTTGTAAAAAATGTACATATGATTGAACTGTATTTGTGCACGTAAAAAATTGTAGTTGTAAAATTGTAGTTTTTCTTATGGGGACATTTTCCCTTCTAAGTTATTGTCATAAATAAAACATTTTATGTAATCAAACAAGTGTGGTTATGGTCAAAGGCTTGATGTAAAACAGCCGGGAGCAGCCTAAACCCGGAACCAGTCAACTTTGATAATAGTTGACTGACCATACACCAACCAGAGGAAGGGTCTCTGAGGAAGGGAAACCATGAATAGGTTACCCAAGTCTTTCTATATCAAGCATATTTAGCTTTACTTATTTCTGCACAAGCCCTGAATCACAAACCACCATTTAACACTTTCAGCTCCCTACTCCGTCCAGAACCTCCTTCTCCAACCTCCCAAATAATTGAGAATATTCATTGTAAACAGTGCAGTGGCAGTGCTGGCACTAAAAGTGTCCTAACTCAAGGGAGCCGGCAGTCATCTTTATGTAGCCCCCCACTGGGGCCAAATCTAAATGCTGCTGCAGCTCTGCCGCCGCTGTGCATCATTGACTGAAGTGAGCGCACCCTTAAGTGAAGAGGGTGGATGGGCTGCTCAGCAGTATGGAAGCCTGAACTCGCAAAGTTCAATATGAATCTGGGCATGTTTGCCCATCTCTAGCTATGAGTTATTAAGCCCAGCCCCATTAAATCTTGGATAATGGGGGCTGCATTTATGTGATTCTGGCAACTATTCCAGGAGTTGAAGTGCTCTGGCCATGGAAGCATAGCAATCCTCCCTGCGCTTAGGCACAGGCCTGGTTCTTTTCCAGGGAATGGGCACCAGGCTCTTTAATACAGTCAGTGTGCTGTAGGAGATGAAGGCAATCAGGCAGGGCTATCAGCAAAACACCCACTGCATGCTAAGCTGGTAGCTTTCCAGCACAGCATGCACTGCCCAGTTCAGCTATAAAATCCAGACCAGCTCAAGAGTTTTTGGAGGCCGATGTCTTAGCCAAGTTGGCACATCTAAAGGTAAGTTCTAAGGGAGCTCAGATTTGTGATTGCAGCCCCTCTGACAGATTTACATAACAATTCCCTTTCAGTTGGTGAGGTTCCAGATTTGAGAATGACCAATGTCGTACCAATCCATAAGAAGGGGAGTAGAGAAGAAGCCAGTAACTACAGGCCAGTTAGTTTAGCATCTATAGTGATCAAATTAATGGAAACAGATAATTACCCATCTAATAATTAACAACCTGTTGGACCCAAAACAGGACAGCTTTACTGAGGACAGTTCATGTCAGACCAATCTGATTGATTTCTTTGACAATGTCACTAAAGTGTTAGATGAGGGTGGTGCTGTAGATATCGCCTATGTGGATTTTAGCAAAGCTTTTGACACTTTAATGGCATGCAATCTGAACAAAGGCGGGTTACAAGTGGTGTGCCACAAGGTTCTGTCCCCGGCCCCTGGCTCGGTAGAAAAAGTTTGCCTGTTTTCTGATGATAAAAAGGTTAGTAATAGGATGGAAACTCCTGAAGGTGTCTGCAACATGGAAATGATTTAACTTTACTGGATAAATGGTCAAAACTGTGGAAACTAGAGTTTAATGTCTCTAAATGTAAAATCATGCACTTAGGGAGAAGGAATCCTTGCTCTTAGTACTGTATGGGCAGTACTGTGTTAGCCAGGACTTCTGATGAAAGATTTAGGGATTCTGATTACTGAAAGCTTCAAGATGAGTGGACAGTGTAGCCAGTCAGTGGGAAAAGCAAGTAGGATGCTCAGCTGCATAGCTCAACGCATCACCAGTAGGAAGGGGGAGGTTGTGATTCTGCTGTATAGAGCCATTGTGAGACCACGGCTACAATACTGTGTGCAGTTCTGGAGACCTTACCTGCAAAAAAGACATTATTCAAATAGAACTGGTCCAAAGGCAGGCAACAAAAATGGTAGAACTTAAACTTAAAGTGGAAGTGTTTTTAAGTAGAAACTTAATGATAGAACAAGGGGGCACAACCTGAAGCTAGTCAGAGGGAAGATCAGGAGCACTGTTAGGAAAATTATTTTACAGAAAGAATAGTATATGCTTGGAACACACTTCCAGCAGAGGTAGTTGAAAAATCAACAGTCAGTGAATTTAAACCTGCCTGAGATAAGCACACATCTATCCTAAGATAAAGAGAACATACAGTATACAGATAAGGGCAGACTAGATGGACCGTATTGTCTCCTTCTGCCGTCAACCTTCTATGTTTCTATGTGAAATTCATGGTACTGCTTCTGTGCCAAGTGCTTTGGTTAGGTGTTGAGGTGCCCTCATCCGCTGTGGAGTTGACCCCCTCCCTACATGGGAATCACCAGAGTTAAAGGGATAGAGCTCTGGGCAGCCTCAGGTAAGTTCAGCTCTTAATTTAGACGTTTCAATCCATGTCCCCAAAATGGGGGAGCTCTCATTGTTTTTATCGTGGGAACTGGTCAATCATGAATTCAAAAATGTCAATGGTTGTTCTGGACCTGAGCTCGCTGTGGGGAAGTGGCGCGTGGCGTCACGCAACGCGTCGGCGGTGGAATCGGGTGGGTCTGCTTACCTTGGAGACCAGCATGCTTGGGACATGCGAGATGCACATTTGGGCTATATTTGCACTGTATTGATTTACTGCTCTACCCGGCTTGCCCTCATATGTGGTATTATAGCACGTAGGCACTTTATTCATGTTTATTAATGTTATTTAGCCTCTTGGCAGTTGCACATATGCTTTTTTGCACAGATAACTACTATAGGAAACATTTAACGGGGATTAATTTTTCTTTTTACACTTACATTATTGCCCCTAAAGCATAGAGATATATTAGGATAGGTGGATAGGTAACAGCGCCCCCTGGTGTCTGTTTGTGGTTCAATTTTTTTTTATATTTGTAATGTGTTTATGTATTTCTTTTGGGTTTTTTTTTTTTTTTTTTTAATAAAAATGTATATATTTTTATACTAATTCAGTAGTGCCGCTTATGTGGGGATATATTGAGGGGTGTGTGGGACCGCTCACATAACTTTGTTGTTCTGGACCTAAACATCTTATAAGCTATTGTACTGTACTTATATAAAGAATTGTGGAATCCGTGCTGATTACAATAACTTTTATAAAGTATTGTCTTATCAATGTCCTATGAGCTGGAGACAAATAATTCAGTCATATAAGCTATGTAGATATTCCATTCGATTAATATGTAATCATTTCTATATATAAAATCTCCGCAGGAC
Organism: Gastrophryne carolinensis; assembly: GCA_027917425.1. Taxonomy (NCBI): domain Eukaryota; kingdom Metazoa; phylum Chordata; class Amphibia; order Anura; family Microhylidae; genus Gastrophryne; species Gastrophryne carolinensis. The sequence continues at coordinate 55,498,406 of CM051241.1, forward strand.
TTCAAAGTATAGATATTCTCTCTCACCACGTGCTCATTTCAACTCCTTGTGATTAAACCTCCACCTAGTATATTAGGCAACGTACCAGATGTATTCTTTGACACGCTTTTAATATACTCCGGTTATTTCACTTTCCAGAAAGGCAAAAAAGTAACTTTGATTTTCAGCTTAGTAAAATGTAACTCCCATTTAATTTAATATTCCATGTAAAACTAAACAATGTAGACAGACATAGCATAAAACTGTTAAGTAAATTCCAGATCATATGCAAATCCTTAAATTCTGCTTACCAGATTAAAACTTGAAAACAGCATGCAACAATTGTATATATATCATGGGCAAGGAGAAACTTTGCTCCTTTCCTTGATTTCACCCCTTGTGCTGTGTGATACAAAAGCCGAATGGCGGTCACTGTTCTCCGGCAGTTCCCGGCCAGTTTTGGGGGGTCACGTGATTGAGGCAAGCTTCGCCCAATGTGTTTCGTCAGTGACAACTTAATCATAGCCTATCCTCAATCACATGACCCCCCGAAACTGGCTGGGAACTGCGGAGACCAAAGGCCAAGGTAACGGAGAACAGTAACCGCCATTCGGCTTTTGTATTACGCAGCACAAGGGGTGAAATCAAGTAAAGGAGCGTAGTTTCTCCTTGCCCATGATATATATACAATTGTTACACGCTGTTTTCAAGTTTTAATCTGGTAAGCAGAATTTAAGGATTTGCGCATGATCTGGAACTTACCTAACAGTTTTACGCTATGTGTGTCTACATTGTTTTGTTTTACATGGAATACTAAATTAAATGGGAGTTACATTTTATTAAAGTGGACCAACACCCAGGATTTTGACTATCCTGGGTTTTGGTCCACTTCGGTGGGGCACCCCGATCGGGGGTGCCTCGCTGTCTGAAACCCCCCAGAAAGCCCCAAAAAACTCACCTCTCCCCGCTCCCACGTGACCGCGCCAGCCAATCACAGCGCTCAGAGCCGCTGTGGTATGCGCGTCCAAGGCCGCCTGGACGCGCATACCAGCTCAGCTGGCTGAGCGCTGGAGGCCGCGTCTCGCGCTTCCCTCTAACAGGGAGCGCGCCTGCACCGGCCATTCACAAACGGCCGGCGCGGGTGCGCGCCCTGCTAGAGGGAAGTGCGATTTCCGGGCCGATCCCCCCTGGGTGTTGGTCCACTTTAAGCTGAAATCCAAAGTTACTTTTTTTGAAAAATACCAAGCACCTTTCTGGAAAGTGAAATAACCGGAGTATATTAAAAGCGTGTCAAAGAATAAATCTAGTACGTTGCCTAATATACTAGGTGGAGGTTTAATCACAAGAAGTTGAAATGAGCATGTGGTCCCGCGGAGATTTTATATATATTATTATATATTAATCGAATTGAATATTGTACTGTATTAACTTGTGTCTATGGCTGCAGCAGAGCAAAATCAACATTTTACAACATTTGATGTACACATGCCCTCCCTTTTTCTTACTGCTTTGGAACATCCAACGCAGTCAAGGTGCTTCGTCCTCCACATGCAACCAAAGAAAAAAGTTTAAGTACGTATTGAAATGCTTCTTTCCTCTGTGCATGTGGAGGAAGCAGCTTCCTCCATGTTATTGGCTACAGTTTTTCTATGGTTATATTGCAATTATCTTTTTTTTGTGTGTTAATTTTTGTGAGTACTTTCCAGGGAGGGATTGGTGTGGTGGGAAGAAAAACAACTTTGTTAGTAGGTATCCTCATTCTCCTAAGGCTAGCGCATCAAAACCCAATGTTTATATTCATTTTATTCCAGCTGCTGCATCCTCTACATTCAAAGAAAAAGAACCTTTAAGGTAAACAGCTGTAACCCAAGTTTCCTAAATTTTTTAATCTTACATTTTCTAAAATATATCAAAAATGTCCTCCACTTCATTAAAAAGTTATCTATGAAAGGTCATCTGATTTGACCTTTATACCAAACAAGTAATATACCCATCAAGAGCAAGAGTTGCTGGAATGTTAATGGGCTTCTAATTAGGATTTAACAATCCATATTAATTTTACAGACTGTTACTAGAATAAAGAAATGTATAAAAATGGAAAACTTAGCTAATCTTGTATGCTGGCTGCATTCAACCACATAAAAACATATGACCTTGACTATTTAATTTTATATTAATTAAAGCTTTTTTCCCCTCTAAATCTGTAGTGCAATAACAAGCTTTTTACACAAACACTTTCTAATGAATCGGTTTGCTTGTTTATAATCCTCAAAGAGGAGCATAATGCGGTTGTGTTTTTTAGGTTGTTGCGCTCTATGGACCTCATTAGCAAGCTGAAAAAAATATAGTATTAATTCATTGTCTGCATTAGTCCCAATCAACGTTCTGTAGGATCAATAGGGAATTGCCAAAGAGCTCAAAAAAAGGCTAAAGCTATGAATAACAGATGAAACACACATAGCCACAGTTGGGTAAACTGTCACCCAGCCAGCTATTGAATATTATGTCTTTATTTTAGTAGGACACTAGTGATTAATACAAGAATGGACTGGCTGAATAAATGAACTCCCTATTCAACTGGGACCTGTTGGCTTCCCAACTAAAAATGAAAATGCAGTCACATGACTATGCATATTAAAGTTGATCTTGATGGTATATTTAGCTTTTGATTGGGCTATGATTCATTATATTATTTTGGCATGAAGCAGAAAGGCCATTAACCTTCCCTTCAACAGTTTATGGTCACTTTGTCAGCTATTTTACATAACAGTGGTGCAATTAGCAAACATCTTGGTTTAAAATGTACAAACCAAACAATTAACCAATTTAATAAAATATAAAAATAATAGACACAAAACTAGCAAAGTTGGCTTACATACAAGTAAAGCTATGTCACAATTTGAAAGTTAATATTTAAAAGAAAAATAGACAAAAGCATCTGCACAATATACCCAGAAATCAGAAGTTTTAGCAGACATTTACTCTCTTGTTACTTTTATTTGTTTAGTCTGTCACCAAAAGCTCTCTTGCCCCGTAGGTGAATGACGGTGGTCTTTTTTTTTTTTCTAAAATTAGGTTTGACTTAAAAAGTTTGCTTATTTGGTTCAAATCCGCTGTGTCAAACTACTTTTCCACTACTTAATTTGTTTTTATTTTTACATTTTGCTGGGGCTTCCAGCAAAACAAACACATGGGCTGGTATAATACTTGAGGTTAAAGTCCTTTGGCTATGGCAGCATACCAGGCCCCCAACCTTTGGTCTGGTGGGTTCGCAGGTGCACCAGATGCATTTACAGAGCCTAGTGCCCAAAAAGAAACCCATTGCAGAAAGGGGGGGTGAACCAAGGCAGGAGTTGCAAAAAAGGTAAAATAATTTTTATGTGCAGAAATCTGAATTGCCCTGGGGAGGGATGTATATGAGTACTGTTTATTGTAAGGGTGTTGTTTCAGCTTCATAGATTAAAGAAAATATAGATTCCCTTTATGTTCTTGTGTGTTGGCATCACATGCAAAGCTCTCCACATAAAATACTAAATAAGCGCTATAAATGTTAATAGGAGTATAAAAATATATAGAATTTAAGCCATCTCTACGGTATCTAAAATTATGAAGGCTGTATTTTGTTTTAATTAGCTAAATAAAACAACTTAATTTGCATAACGAGTTGTATTTTTGGATACTACTATTGCAGCCTGAAATAGAGAGACAGTAGTGCATACATGCCAACTCTGCAGTATTTGACAGCGAATATATTTGCTCACGTGAGTTCACACTAAAACAAAAAGAAGTAAATAGAACCCCTTTCATGCATAACAGCCTAATTAAATAGCAAATAGGTTTTGTGACAAACTAATTAAAAAATTACTAAGAATATCTTAATTTCTCATTAGTGTAAATGCTTTCATGGCCTCAATGCAGACAGCTTTACTAAAGAATCTAGAATCCGAATGAAACCTTATGTATTGACTAACTTGGTGTGTGTGTGTGTGCATATATACACACACACACACTATATTAACCCCAGATTTGTGTGATGAACATTAAATTTAGTGATTTATCTTTGGAAGTCAGGTGGGCAGTCAGATATCTAGAAGCGAGTCATGGCCTGGAGGTAGGGAATCTGCCTTGTCACACTCATTAGGGTGGCAGGTTCATGTCATGGGACATAACTGAAAAGCCTGTGAGCAAGGAACCAACCCCCCAAATGTTCACTTCACTGCCCCTTAGTGTGTTTTTCACCTGTGTGTAGTCACTGATATGGCATTTATTCACTGCTATGTTCAGTGTATTGGTCACATGTCCACTGGTGTGAAAAACGCAATTCTGTGAGTACTCACCTGTAGAATTGTTTTTTCTGGGAATCCATTCCAGACACTCCTTACACTTGGGGATTGCCGACTGGATGTGACTGCAAGACAAAAAAGGACGCGGCCCCTCCCAGCCCCATAAGTAGCAGCTGCCTCCTAACCTAGATCAGTTACTTAAAAAGCAGTAAAACATAAAATAGAGGCAGGCCGGGAGGCCCTATATAGGAGTCCATGTTACTTCTCACCGAACTCTGCCAGAATACTCTCAAAACAATAAATAATAAACGAGTAAATAAAGCTCTCTCTTCTTTTTTCTTTTTTTTTTTAACAACAAAAACCTACCTAACTTGGAAGGAGGACGGGTTGAAACTAAGAAAATAAAAAATGTTCCTCAGCAGGTACACCAGAGAGAAACCTGTGGCTGTTTTACTTTTCAAAAAGCCTGCAGCCCAGAGCATATACACTATGTAAGCGCCCCAAGACCCCGGTGCTTCCACCTTACCTTCACGAACCCCAGAACAGCCAGAAGCTGTGGGAGGCACAATTGGGTCTGGGGGATCGGTGGGAATAAGGCTATGCAGGAAGCCGACAGGGTGCAATCCCCCGCTTGCTGCCAATCCTTGGGAGCGAATTCCTGAACCTTCACAGTCACTTGCAACTGCAAGAAAGAAAACTGATCTAGGTTAGGAGGCAGCTGCTACTTATGGTGCCAGGAGGGGCCGCGCCCATTTTTGTCTTGCAGTCACATCCAATCGGCAAGGAGGTAATCCCAAGTGTAAGGAGTGTCTGGAATGTATTGGAAAAAAAATGCAGAGGTAAGATTCCATGTTTGCGTTAGCACTATTAATATTACTATAAAAATGCCATCTTGTCAATCTTAATAGCTATTTGGCTATTTTTCCAAATTTATTTGGTTCTAGTAGCAGCAGGCCGTTCCTATTATTTGGTAATCCATTTAGGTGTAGGTACTAGAGATGAGCGAACTGGTTTGTCCGAACCAAAGTTCGCTCCGAATTTCAGGCAAAATTCGATTTGGCGCGAAACTGAAATTTTAGGGGTTCGTGCAGACCAAATTGCCACCTCTGGCGGTGCATTAAGAAGAAAAAAAAAAAAAAACTCACCACCATCCTCGTTCCAGCGCCACGCTTGGTTCCAGTGTGCGCGGCGGAAGCAGACTTGCACAGCCGACTGTACAGCCAGCCTCCCCCACTCCCACTTTGTTGTGTGTATCACACATTCACTTACAGACATGCCGGCTGCCCCGTCGTTCTGATCCAGCGGCTAGCTGCGGGCACAAGTTGGCTCGTGCAGCTAACAGTGCAGTCGATTTCCCCACTCCTCCCCTGCTGGGCAATACACACAACACCGGGGGGAGGGGGGAACCAGCAAGCCAACTTGCGCTTGCAGCCAGCCGCTGGACCATAACGACGGGGAAGCCTGCATGTAGGTAAGTGAATTTTGTATATTGCACAATATTGTGACAATGAAAAACACATCTAATGATTCTATGCCTTTGTCCATGTTCCAGACTTTGCCTTTGATCTTGCTTATCCGTTGTCAACCTTCACCTGGATCTCTGACTTTGCCCGGCCACAACCTTTGCCTGGATTTTGCAATATGCCTTCTGCTGCCTGCCCACAACCCTGGCTACTTATGACCAAACTCTTGACACCTTGCTACCTATGCCTACCCAGACCCTTGAATCCTCAGTGACATGACCTGGGGCTTCCCATGCAGCTCTTAGATTTTGGGCCACCAGGTTTAGTTTTGGGTTCTAGGTAGTCCAAATCAGTGTCCACCTTGCTAGCTGTGAGACCCTGGTTACCCAGAGTCAGAACTCTGACTAAATGTAATATATACTGCCCCTTAAATAGGTATTTCTCACTCCCCTTTTGTTACTGTATAATCAGCTATCTAATATAGGAGTTGGTTCTTTTAGCCATCAATGGTTAGTACCAAAATGTTTTCAGCAAAAATACTGCGCTCAGGATATACAATGTTCTGATTTCACAAGGAATATATATATATCTAAAACCACACAGTTAAACATAGGCTCAAATGGCATACATAAACTAATAAAAATATAAAATAAACCACCATGTGGAGCTTGCTTATATTTCTCTAGAGTGACATGCACATATTAAAACTTAAAAGCGAATATTAAAGACAATTTTTACACTATTGTAAGAAGTCCAGCGACTGAAAATAAAGATTTAAATAATGTTCCCCTGTCTTCCTATCACTATATAAATAACCCCCCACCACATATGACACAGATTTCCTGCTTACCAGATATCCAATTTCAAATAGGCAGAAAGACAGCCAATCTTTTCCTCTTTGGCTCCCCTTTAATATTTCACTTTGGTTCCACCTTAAGGTGAATTCTTACTCGTCAATATCTGATTCCGTTCACCTCATAGTATTCCAAGATCACATTAAAATATATAAATGCATAACATAGCGTGATATTGCTTAAAAACGGTCTAATTACTAAAAAGTCAAGTTTTCACTCACATTAAATCCACTTGAAAAGCGTATAGAAAACATCCAGTTTTGTTCCACACTTGCGGCCGTCATGCTGGGACTCTAGTTTATAAGTGTCTCCTCGAGCCAAAGGCACCCCAAACTTCCTCCACAACTTTCTATTGACAGAGCTAAATGACATTTTTGGTGTTGGTTTTACATCCTTTGGCAATTAGTTTTTCAGTCTCCAGCTTTGTTGCCCTTATCCGTTTACATAGGTATAGAGTTTTTTTCCTCATCATTTTGTACAATACCTTCTTGAGTTTAAATGCCTTATTTTTGTTTATGGCTTACTCTTTAGTTTAGCCACATAGGTTCTCTGCAGTTTCTATTCTTTTTTTTTATCCTCTCCTGTTTCTATCTCTTTTTACTCCCACACGTTATACCTCTATCAGAATGAATATCAAAGATTTTTATTTATTTATTTATTTTTTTAAGTATCCCATTTATTGTTCTCAATTTTGTTTTTGAGACCTTTTTTCCAGTCAGAGCAGTTAAAGGTATCATTAGTGGCGCAAAACTTTAAACTGCTCAGCTCCACCCACCACCACCAAAACATCCGGGACGCTGGTGACCTGGGTTAAATTCAGTTATTTTCCCTCAACAATTAGAGGTGTGGACTTTGGACAGGATAAAGATGAGCTAAAGGAAGTGAGGTGTCTCACAGGTGCAACGGTTAATAGGGATAAGAAACGTATTCTAAATATTGTGAAGTCTGCAAGCAAACATAACCGAGCGGACATTGTGCTATATCTTGGCACAAATGACTTTGTTTGCTGTACAGAGGGACTTCCAAAATTTTAGTCAGGAACTTTGCAAAATAACAGGTTCCATCACCTTTTCTCAAGTTTTGCCAGTATGTAATCAGGGAAAAAAGACACTCAACATCGCCAAGTTCGATTTGTGGTTTTGTCAGTGGTGTGACGACAAAGGCTTTGGATGTATTAATCATGATGTTAGAAGGTGGTCGAATAAAGAGTTGTTTAAGAGGGATGGCTTGCATCCTTCACAGAAAGGCACAGAAGAACTTGGAGAACTTTTGATTTAAACTAGAGGAAGGGGACAGAGATGTAACTTGCGAGGGTGATTTCTGTCCCCTACCATTTAGGATGAAGCAGGACATTGAAGCAGGAAACCCGGTCAGTGGTAGGCTAGAGGTGGAAAAGATCAAGGACACACTAAAATACAATACCAACAACATCCACATGATGTGTACCAATGCTCGCAGCTTGGGGAACAAGCTCTGTGAATTAATGGCTATCATATCCAGAGATGAATTGGATCTTGTTGCAATAACAGAAACTTGGTTCAAGGATCACAATGACTGGGAGATAGCCATACCCGGTTACACATTGTACAGAAAAGACAGATTGGATAGAAAGGGTGGTGGAGTAGCCATTTATGTCAAGACTACCCTTCAATCAACAATAATTCAGCATACACATAATGAACTAGAAACTCTCTGGGTTACCATGCAGACTAAGGAGGGAGCTGTGGTCAGAATTGGTGTGATATATAGGCCCCCTGGACAATCCAAGGATCTAGATAACCTGTTAATAGATGAAATCAGTGGAATGGCAGAGAAGGGGGACATTGTAATTACAGGAGACTTCAACATGCCTGATGTGGACTGGAATATCCCAAGTGCATCGACATGCAAGAGCAGGACTATATTAGAGGCACTTAATGGAGTGTCTCTAAAACAACTTGTGACATTGCCAACTAGAGGAGATAACATTCTGGACTTAGTTCTGACCAATGGGGATCTGGTGTCCGAGGTCAGGGTTGAAGAAAATCTGGGTTCCAGTGACCATCAATGCTTATGGTTCAGAATAAAAACAGACATTGTGCAATCACACACCAGAACCAAAGTGCTAGACTTTAGGAAGACAAACTTCAAGTAAATGAGTATGTAGAAAGAAAATTAGGTGAGTGGAACAGAGTAGCAGAAGTGAGTGCCCAGTGGTCACTATTAAAATGGCCATCTTAAAGGCAACTAAGCAATATGTGAAACAAACTAGCAAGAATAAAAGGAAGAAGAAACCATTATGGTTTACTAGCGAAGTCAGCACCATCATAAAAGATAAGAAGTCTGCCTGTAAGAAGTATATAGAAAGTGGAAGTGTAGCTGACAGAGAGGCATATAAAATTAAACAGAGGGAAGCAAAACTAATAAGGACTGCTAAAGGGCAAAAAGAGGAAGAAATGGCCAAATCTATGAAGAGGGGAGATAAAACCTTTTTCCGATATATTGGTGACAGAAAGAAGAAAAACAATGCAGTCTCAAAAATTAGAAATAGGGAAAATAAATATATTGACGGAGATAAGGCTGTGGCTGACCATCTGAATAGCTACTTTTGTTCGGTATTTTCAGATAGTAGCAGGCATGGCCATAGCAAAGCATCCAGCTGGGAGGGCACAGCTCCGAAGTTTCTGGAGGCTGATGTCTTAGCCGAGCTGGCACATCTAAAGGTAAGTAAGGCGATGGGTCCAGATGGAATCCACCCCAGAGTTCTAAGGGAACTTAGGTTTGCGATTGCAGCTAGAGATGAGCGAACTTTTGAAAAATTCGATTCGACTGATTCGCCGAATTTACCGGCAAAAATCGTTTCGACCCGAATTTATTCGCGACGAATCGCTATTAAAAACGGCTGTTTCTGAGCCTCCTAGAGCCTCAATAGGGTTGTAAACCATTCTGCCTTGCTGTAACACGCATAGGATGGGTGCTGGGTTAGTTAAATAATACTTTAAATAAATATCACATGCAGATCAGAGGCATCGCTAATAGAATCGCAGAGCGGCACAATTGCAGAGAGTTGAAGTGGCATCACTATGAGGGGCAGGAGCCCAAACATTGCTTTAAAGAGACACTGGAATTGGCAGCAGCAGGAGCCCAAAAATTGGATGAATCACACCCTGGAGTTGCAAGCAGCAGCAGGAGCCCAAACATTGGCTGAAAGAGACACTGGAGTTGGCAGCAGCAGGAGCCCAAAAATTGACTGACACACCCTGGAGTTTCAAGCAGCAGCAGCAGCAGGAGCCCAAACATAGCTTGAAAGAGACACTGGAGTTGGCAGCAGGAGCCCAAAAATTGGATGAATCACACCCTGGAGTTGCAAGCAGCAGCAGGAGCCCAAACATTACTTTAAAGAGACACTGGAGTTGGCAGCAGGAGCCCAAAAATTGACTGACACACCCTGGAGTTGGCAGCAGCAGGAGCCCAAACATTACTTTAAAGAGACACTGGAGTTGGCAGCAGGAGCCCAAAAATTGGATGAATCACACCCTGGAGTTGCAAGCAGCAGGAGCCCAAACATAGCTTGAAAGAGACACTGGGGTTGGCTTCAGGAGCCCAAAAATTGGATGAATCACACCCTGGAGTTGGCAGCAGCAGCCCAAACATTACTTTAAAGAGACACTGGAGTTGGCAGCAGGAGCCCAAAAATTGGATGAATCACACCCTGGAGTTGCAAGCAGCAGCAGGAGCCCAAACATTACTTTAAAGAGACACTGGGGTTGGCTTTTGGAGCCCAAAAATTGGATGAATCACACCCTGGAGTTGCAAGCAGCAGGAGCCCAAACATAGCTTGAAAGACACACTGTGGTTGGCTTCAGGAGCCCAAAAATTGGATGAATCACACCCTGGAGTTGCAAGCAGCAGCAGGAGCCCAAACATTACTTTAAAGAGACACTGGAGTTGGCATTAGGAGCCCAAAAATTGGATGAATCACACCCTGGAGTTGGCAGCAGCAGCAGCAGGAGCCCAAACATTACTTTAAAGAGACACTGGGGTTGGCTTCAGGAGCCCAAAAATTGGATGAATCACACCCTGGGAGTTGGCAGCAGCAGCAGGTGCCCAATCATTACTTTAAAGAGACAATGGAGTTGGCAGCAGGAGCCCAAAAATTGAATGAATCACACCCTGGAGTTGCAAGCAGCAGCAGCAGGAGCCCAAATATTACTTTAAAGAGACACTGGAGTTGGCAGCAGGAGCCCAAAAATTGGATGAATCACACCCTGGAGTTGGCAGCAGCAGCAGCAGGAGCCCAAACATTACTTTAAAGAGACACTGGAGTTGGCAGCAGGAGCCCAAAAATTGGATGAATCACACTCTGGAGTTGGCAGCAGCAGGAGCCCGAACATTACTTTAAAGAGACACTAGGGTTGGCTTCAGGAGCCCAAAAATTGGATGAATCACACACTGGAGTTGCAAGCAGCAGCAGGAGGCCAAACATTGGCTGAAAGGCACACCCTGGAGTTGGCATCAGCAGGAGGCCAAAAATTGGTTGGAAGGCACACCCTGAAGTTGGCCTAAAGACATAAATATGTTTTGCATCATTTGGAAAGTGTAAAACACTGAATCTAGTCGCATGCATCAGGCATTGGTGGGTGGAAATCCTGGCTGATCCATCCCTGATTCATTTTGACAAAGGTGAGTCTCTCCACATTTTTAGTTGACAGACGAGTTCTCCTCGCCGTAACTATGGCCCCCGCCGCACTGAACACCCGCTCAGATGGCACGCTACTTGCCGGGCAGGACAGCTTTTCCAGGGCAAACTCTGCTAGTTGCGGCCACAAATCAAGTTTGGCTTCCCAGAAGTCCAGCGGATCCTCAAGGTGTGTTGGCATGGTCATGTCAAAGTATGACATGACCTGCTGGTTCAGGTCCTGCTCCAGGTCTTCCTGCTGCTCATGAGTAGCCTCACTATGCGGGTGTAGAAAGCTACTCATTAGCGACTGAAGACTGAGGCTGCTGCTGATGGAGCTGCTGCTGCTGCTCCTGCCAACCCCCCCCCAGCAGCCATGGCAGTGGAAGGTGAGCGCAGAGGTCCCCTCGAGTCAGACCTGCGAGAGCATGGACCATGGCGCAGATAGGCATCGGCCAACTGCCTACGTAGAATGTCTTTGTAGTAGTTCAGTTTGTCCTCCCTCTCGGTGGGTTTAAAAAAATGCCCCCATTTTGTGCCGGAAGCGAGGGTCCAATAAGGTGGACAGCCAGTCATCCTGCAGACAGATGGAAACAATTCTGGGGTCACTACGCAAGCACGTGAGCATGCTTCCTGCCATTTGCGCAAGTGACTCGGATGGACTACCTGTCTCCATCTCCACTGCATACTGCCACGGTGTGTCCGGGTCCTCTGTCTCGCCTTCCTCAAAAACCTCTAGCTCCTCTGGCTGCTCCTGCTCCTCCTCTCCTGTCCGCTGACTAGATAAACCAGCCATTTCGCCAAGCCTAAACTGTGTTTCGCTGGGCAACTCCTCCTCCTCTTCCTCCTCCAGTTCAGCTCCAACGGGGTTCATGTGGCCGTAAGATGTAAATGCCATGTCTCCAGTGCCCTGACCAGCCATGGTTTCCAACATGTGCTGTAGTACATGAAGCAGTGGAATCACGTCGTTCATCCCGTAATCCTGCCGACTGACAAATAAAGTGGCTTCCTCAAAGGGCCTGAGCAAACGGCAGGTGTCACGTATGAGCTGCCACTGGTTGACATTGAAGTTACACAGTTCCCCTATCCACTTGGATCATCAGGAAATCCGTGATGGCTTTTCTCTGTTCATATAATCGGTCCAACATGTGAAGGGTGGAATTCCAACGGGTGGAAACATCGCATATCAGACTATGTTGGGGGATACCGTTCTGACGCTGTAGCTCAGGAAGGGTGTGTTTGGCGGTGTATGAGTGGCTGAAGTGCATGCAAAGTTTCCTTGAAGTTGTTAGGATGTCTTGCATATGGGGGGAACACTTCAGAAACCGCTTGACAACCATATTGAAGACGTGAGCCATGCAGGGGGCATGGGTCAGGCTTCCTTGGCGCAGCGCAGACAAAATGTTCTTCCCATTGTCGGTAACCATGATTCCCATTTTAAGTTTTCTTGGAGTAAGCCATGTTTGGATTTCCTGATGAATAGTTTTAAGCAGTTCCTCCCCTGTGTGACTCCTTTCACCAAGACAAACCATGTGAAGCACTGCGTGACACCTCCGTGCCCTGCACACATGGTAGACTGGAGGGGCACTGAGACTTGAGCCTACAGTGGAGGGTGAGGAGATGGCGGAGGATGAGGAGGCCGAGTCACACAGTGTCACAGGCCCAACGGACAGGGAACGCGGGGGCCGAAGCGGCGTGACCTGTCCAAGTTGCTGCTGCAAAGGGACCACATTCACCCAGTGGGCCGTAAACGACATGTACTGTCCCTGACCGTAGTTACAGCTCCAGACGTCGGCGCTGCCATGCACTTTGCTACACACCGACAGGCTCAAGGACTGGCCCACCTTCTGTTCAACAAAAGTGTGCAGCGCTGGTACTGCCTTCTTGGCAAAGAAATGACGGCTTGGGACTCTCCACCTCGGCTCGGCACAAGCCATCAGTTCTCTGAAAGGTGCAGAGTCCACCACCTGAAAAGGGAGCGACTGCAGCACCAGCAACTTGGACAGGAGCACATTCAGCTTCTGCGCCATAGGATGAGTGGGCGCATACTGCTGTCTCTTGGACATGGCTTAGCTGATGGATTGCTGGTGGAATGCATGACTTGGAGGAGCAGGAGCGACAGAGGATGGGTATGACGCACAGCTGCCTTCGGCTGAGGTGCTGGAGCCTTGGCTGGCAGAAATTGGGAGCGGCGTGCCACTTGGTGAGGAAGCAGACTGGACCACCCCTTGGGAGCCTCAGTTCTCCCAGGTTGCTTTATGGTGACGCATCATATGTTGATGCAGGGCCGTGGTGCCAACATTTGGGCCTTGGCCACGCTTCATCTTCTGCCTACATATCTTGTAACATGTGGCGATGTTACCCTCCTGCGGATGCTTCAGGAAAAACTGCCACACTGCCGAGTAGCTACTTTTCCCACCAACAGGCCTCACTGATTCGCTGCTATTGTCGCCAACTCCAGGAACCCCTGCCCCACTACCTCCCGATAAGGTAGCCTGCCGCGCAGCAGGTGCTCTACCCCGGCCCCGGCCCTGTTTGGCTCCAGGCTTTACAATTGTGCCCCCATGCTGACTGCCAACTATGCTGCTAACACCTTGCTGCCTCAGCTGCTGACTCCGGGGCAACCTGCGCCCCTCTTCTCCTGATGATGACGATGAAGCCCCTTCATCACCCGGCTCCCAAGTGCGATCGGCTTCATCGTCATCATCATTATCACCGAGTTGTGGCTGTACGTCACTGATGTTCGTGGATTCGTCAACAGTGTCTGGCGCAGGAGCTGGAACGCTCGCAGCACCCACGACACTATCCACATCACTATTTGTCTGCCTAGCTAAAGAAGCCACCTCCATTTCTTGGCTGGGCAGTAGCTGCTGACTGTCCTCTATCTGATCGTCTTCTTCACTAAAGAGTGGAGCTGAACCCAAAGCATAGGATACGTCGCTGGGGGAGGGAACGACGTAGGACAGAGGCAATGGGAGGACAGGGACTGCTCTCGGGGCATGCCAACTCAGGGTTGTGTCAGAGGAACCTACCGACCCTAGAGTGGGGGTCTCAGACGTAAGTTGTGATGATGTTGTTGATGAGCGCGTTAACCAATCTACCACGGCAGATGCGTTACTGGTGGAGACACGACCGCTAGCAGATACTGGCAGACCAGGTCTCTCACCGTGACTCCTGCTGCCACTCGCCCCTAGTCTGCTGCGACCTCTGCCTGCTGAATCTTGGCCTCTGCCACTCCTCTTTGAACATTCTGGCACTTGTCTGCCTGACATTTTTATGTATTTGCTTATTTAGTATAAACAGATAGGGTTCAAGGCGCAGCTTTGGGGTGCCCTGCTGCCTGGTTTATTAAAAGCAGTCAAAAACAAATGGGATGGCCCCACAGCAGACTTGAGATCAGTATATATGCACACAGCAATAGTGTCTAAGCAGGCTCATACAGGCCAAATTACTTTAAATAAGTTTGCAGCTTAGAGTAAATACAGAGGCTAATGGTATGTTACAGAATGGGATGCCCCCACAGCAGACTTGAGATCAGTATATATGCACACAGCAACAGTGTCTAAGCAGGCTCATACAGGCCAAATTACTTTAAATAAGTTTGCAGCTTAGAGTAAATACAGAGGCTAATGGTATGTTACAGAATGGGATGGCCCCACAGCAGACTTGAGAGCAGTATATATGCACACAGCAACAGTGTCTAAGCAGGCTCATACAGGCCAAATTACTTTAAATAAGTTTGCAGCTTAGAGTAAATACAGAGGCTAATGGTATGTTACAGAATGGGATGGCCCCACAGCAGACTTGAGATCAGTATATATGCACACAGCAACAGTGTCTAAGCAGGCTCATACAGGCCAAATTACTTTAAATAAGTTTGCAGCTTAGAGTAAATACAGAGGCTAATGAGATTTTACAAAATGGTAATGTTCCCACAGCAGACTTGAGATCAGTTCAGTATATATGCACAGTAAAAGTGTATAAGCAGCCTGAAAACGCTAACAAAGCCAGTCAGCCAGCCAGTAACACTCAGGCTGGATGAAAAAACAACAAAATCTCCCTGTGACTGCCTCCGATTTTTCCTAACTTTCCCTGCTTCTCGCTGACTTCCTGCCTGTCTCCTGCCTGTCCCTGGCTCTCTAACTGTCTCTCCCTGACTACAGCAGTGTCCTGTCTCTCACAAATGCAATAGAGAAATGAGGAAAAGCAAGATGTCCGCCGCCTTAAATAGTGCTGTGACGTCACCGGGCTTGCTGGCTGCTGATAGGCTGCATGTGACTGCCCCAGCATGCACTGGAGCAGGGTAGATTTCTGGACATGTCCTGTCCGCCATCTGAGAATGCCTGTAATGTAAATGAATGGATGTTAAAGAAAAACTTTGAGCGATCGAAGCACGGGGAAATTCGGATTCGATCCGAATCGAATTTTTCCTGAAATTCCGATCGAATCCGGGTTCGTCCGGATCGATTCGCTCATCCCTAATTGCAGCCCCTCTGACTGATTTACTTAACCATTCCCTTTCAATTGGTGAGGTTCCAGATGATTGGAGAATGGCCAATGTCATACCAATCCATAAAAAGGGGAGTAGAGAAGAAGCCAGTAATTACAGGCCAGTTAGTTTAACATCTATAGTGGTCAAATTAATGGAAACACTCTTAAAAAAACAGATAATTTCCCATCTAAAAATTAATGACCTATTGGACCCAAAACAGCACAGCTTTACTGAGGGCAGATCATGTCAAACCAATCTTATTGATTTCTTTGACAATGTCACTAAAGTGTTAGATGAAGGTGGTGCTGTGGATATCGCCTATCTGGATTTTAGCAAAGCCTTTGACACTGTACCACATGAGGAGCTCATAGATAATTGAAGGTAGGACTCAATCCCTGGATAGTTCAGTGGATTTCCAGTTGGCCGAGGGATCGGTATCAGAGCGTCGTTGTAAATGGCGTGCAATCTGAACAAAGGCGAGTTACAAGGGGTGTGCCGCAAGGCTCTGTCCTGGGCCTCATTCTTTTTAATATATTTGTAAGTGACATAGGAGAAGGCTTGGTAGGAAAAGTTTGTCTGTTTGCTGATGATACAAAGGTTAGTAATAGGGTGGATATTCATGGAGGTGTCTGCAACATGGAAAATGATTTAGCTTTACTGGATAGATGGTCAAAACTGTGGAAACTAGAGTTTAATGTTTCTAAATGTAAAATCATGCACTTGGGTAGAAGGAATCCCTGCTCTGAGTACCGTATGGGCAGCACTGTGTTAGCCAGGACCTCAGAGGAGAGAGATATAGGGGTACTGATTACTGATAGCTGCAAGATGAGTGGACAGTGTAGCCAGGCAGTGGGAAAAGCAAGCAGGATGCTTGGCTGCATAGCTCAAGGAATCACCAGTACGAAGAGGGAGGTTGTGATGCCGCTGTATAGAGCCCTGGTAAGGCCACAGCTAGAATACTGTGTGCAGTTCTGGAGACCTTACCTGCAAAAATACATTATTCAAATAGAACGTGTCCAAAGTCGGGCAACGAAAATGGAAGGACTTAAACTTAAAACTTATCAGGAGAGAATTAAAGAACTTCATTTGTACAGTCTGGAGGAAAGAAGGGAGAGGGGGGACATGATTGAGACCTTTAAATATGTGAAAGGATTGAATAAGGTTCAGGAGGGAAGTGTTTTTAAGAAGAAGCTTAATGATAGAACAAGGGAGCACAACCTGAAGCTAGTCAGGGGGAAGATCAGGAGCAATGTTAGAAAATATTTTACAGAAAGAGTAGTAGATGCTTGGAACAAACTTCCAGCAGAGGTAGTTGAAAAATCAACAATCACTGAATTTAAACATGCCTGGGATAAGCACACATCTATCCTAAGATCAAGAGTACATACAGTATACACATAAGGGCAGACTAGATGGACTGTATGGTCTCCTTCTGCCATCAACCTTCTATGTTTCTATGTTTCTATCTACCCTCCAAAACTCAAAAGAGGCCCAGAATTTGCGCTGTAGTGACCTATCTGATTAATCTCAGTTTGGTTGCAGTTCCAAACTATTTAAAAAATGTTCGAAAACCCATGCTATCAAATTCAGATGTCAGTTTGGGGAGTCTGCAATAGAGGCTCCATAGCATCAAGAAGATCACAGCCTGCTGGAACAGGAGTGAGCCCCCAACCCAGTTAACGGTTAACTGCCTGTTATAACTGGCAACGGGTAAAAAGGACTGCTATATCAGTTTGCAAATTATAATTTTATGTTCACTGTATCCACTGCCCCCCCCCCTCCAATCTGTGCCTGTTATTCTATCTGATATACTGGTCTATAGATTTTTTGCGTGTTAAAAACAGCAAGAGTAAAAGTGGTTTCCCCTTTGATTTGGGGGTCTACAAATGCAATGGCACTGAGGATTATCATTTAGCACACATGGGAAAGTAGTGTTTAGTTCAGAAATCCTTACCTGCAATGTCCCTACATATGTGTAACTCACCTGACCTAGTAATAGACTGGTCAATCTGACATCAGGCTAAATGCAAAAGAGGTAACAGTCAATAAGCATGGTTAACATTAGGGATGAGCGAATCGATCCGGACGAACCCGAATTCGTTCCGAATTTCAGGAAATTTTAGATTCTGAACAAATCCGAATTTCCCCGCGATTCGATCGATCAAAGTTTTCCTTTAAACTCCATTTACTTCAATTACAGGCATTGTAAAATGATGGATGGACATGTCTGGAAATATCCCCTGGGGCAAGCTATCATGGGAAGGTCACATGCAGCCTATCAGCAGCCAGGAGCCCTGGTGACGTCACATCGCTATATAAACGGCGGCCATCTTGCTGGTGCGCATTTCAGCCTTGTATTGCGGCCACAACGGAGCTGTTTAGAGACAGGGAGAGACTAAGAGAGAGTCAGGGAGACCCACAGAGTGCCAGACAGAACCAGGGAAAGATAGGGAAAAATCGGGAAAGATCGAGGCAGGGACAGCAGAGAAAGTGACAGGGAAAGCTTATTTTTATTTTCATTTCACTTCATTTGCCAGATCAGTTTTAAATTGCTTTTGTTTGTGCTGTAAAAATTCCTTGCCACTGTGCATGCCATGTTGGCAGTGGCATATTTAACCCTATCTGTTACACACAAGCATTTCTTATAACTCGATTAGTTTACATTTTTTTTGTGTCTGCTTTAAAAACCCCAGCCCACATGTGCATCCTATTTCAGCACATTTGACCCTATCTGTTACACTAAAGCAGCTTTTAAAGGTTATTTCTCATAAAGATATTGCATTTTGAATTGGTTTTTGGTCTGCTGCCAGAACCCTAGGCCGCAGGGTATCCCAAACCTGCACATAGCACCCTGTTATACTAAATAAGCGTTGTTCATCCTCCGCTTAATCAAGCTATTGCATTTTGAATTGTTTTTTGTCCTGCTGTCAAAAAAACACCAGGCCGCAGGGTATCCCAAACCTGCACGTAGCACCCTGTTATACTAAATAAGCATTGTTCATCCTCAGCTTAATCAAGCTATTGCATTTTGAATTGGTTTTTGTCTGGTTTAAATACACCAGCCCACATGGGCATCCCAAACCAGCACATGTCACCCTGTTATACTAAATAAGCGTTGTTCATCCTCAACTTAATCAAGCTATTGCATTTTGAATTGGTTTTTGGTCTGCTGCCAAAACACTAGGCAGCAGGGTATCCCAAACCTGCACGTAGCACCCTGTTATACTTAATAAGCATTGTTTATCCTCAGCTTAATCAAGCTATTGCATTTTGAATTGGTTTTTGGTCTGCTTCCAAAACACTAGGCCGCAGGGTATCCCAAACCTATCTGTTATACTAAATAAGCACCCTATCTGTTATACACCCTATCTAGCACCCTATCTGTTATACTAAATAAGCGTTGTTCATCCTCCGCTTAATCAAGCTATTGCATTTTGAATTGTTTTTTGTCCTGCTGTCAAAAAAACACCAGGCCGCAGGGTATCCCAAACCTGCACGTAGCACCCTGTTATACTAAATAAGCATTGTTCATCCTCAGCTTAATCAAGCTATTGCATTTTGAATTGGTTTTTGTCTGGTTTAAATACACCAGCCCACATGGGCATCCCAAACCAGCACATGTCACCCTGTTATACTAAATAAGCGTTGTTCATCCTCAGCTTAATCAAGCTATTGCATTTTGAATTGTTTTTTTGTCCTGCTGTCAAAACACCAGGCCGCAGGGTATCCCAAACAAGCACGTTGCACCCTGTTATACTAAATAAGCGTCTTCAGCCTCATTTTAATTAAGCTATTGCATTTTGAATTATTTTTTGTCCTGCTGTAAATACACCAGCCCAATGGGCATCTCAAACCAGCACGTCACCCTATCTGTTATACTGAATAAGCATCTACAGCCTCATTTTAATTAAGCTATTGCATTTTGAATTGTTTTTTGTCCTGCTGTCAAAACACCAGGCCGCAGGGTATCCCAAACAAGCACGTTGCACCCTGTTATACTAAATCAGCTTCTATAGAGCAGCAATAGATCATATAGTGAGGTAAATTTGCCATTTTGCAGCATTATATAGAGCAGCCCCTGTGTAAATCTGAGGGGCAATAGTTTATATAGTGAGGTAAATTTGCCATTTTGCAGCATTATATAGAGCAGGCCCTGTGTAAATCTGAGGGGCAATAGCTTATATAGTGAGGTAAATTTGCCATTTTGCAGCATTATACAGAGCAGTACCCTGTGTAAATCTGAGGGGCAATAGCTTATATAGTGAGGTAAATTTGCCATTTTGCAGCATAATATAGAGCAGTACCCTGTGTAAATCTGAGGGGCAATAGCTTATATTGTGAGGTAAATTTGCCATTTTGCAGCATTATATAGAGCAGGCCAGTTGCCATCTAAATTAACTCCTGGCCGGGCAGGACAGCTTTTCCAGGGCAAACTCTGCTAGTTGCGGACACAAGTCAAGTTTGGCTTCCCAGAAGTCCAGCGGATCCTCAAGGTGTGTTGGCATGGTCATGTCAAGGTATGACACGACCTGCTGGTTCAGGTCCTGCTCCAGGTCTTCCTGCTGCTTATGTGCGGGTGTAGAAAGCTACTCATTAGCGACTGAAGACTGAGGCTGCTGCTGATGGAGCTGCTGCTGCTCCTTCCACCCCCCCCAGCAGCCATGGAAGTGGAAGGTGATTGCAGAGGTCCCCCCCGAGTCAGACCTGCGGGAGTATGGACCATGGTGCAGATAGGCATTGGCAAACTGACTACGTAGAATGTCTTTGTAGTAGTTCAGTTTGTCCTCCCTCTCGGCGGTTTGAAAAAATGCCCCCATTTTGTGCCGGTTCAGTTCCGACACGGCTTGATCGACCATTCCTGTCTGCTGCCTGTACTGACCTCTGCTTTGTCTGACCACGAAGCTGCCTGCCCCTTTGGATACCCCGCGATCTCTGACCTCCTGGCTTGACCCTTTGGCTACTCCTGACTACGCACCTGTCTCATCCCTGTATTCTGACGCACCCTCCGGACTGACTACCTGTGAAAGAGCTTGGCTTCTGGATACCCTCGTGGTTCACCGGCATTCACCGTAAGCAGCCATACTTTGCATCTATTAAGACCTGGGGGCAACCGTGTACGGTGAGGCATACCTAGCGTCTCGGCAAATGGGGGCTTGAATATAGGCAGAAGCGGCGGTGGAGATTGGGGGTTGCCTGCTTACAGAAGGCTGGTTTCCCGCTGGGAATCACAGTATGGACCATGGCGCAGATAGACATCGGCCAACCGACTACGTAGGATGTCTCTGTAGTAGTTCAGTTTGTCCTCCATCTCAATGGGTGTAAAAAATGCCCCCATTTAGTGCCGGAAGCAAGGGTCCAATAAGGTGGAGAGCCAGAAGTCATCCCGCTGACAAATGGAGACAATTTTGCGGTCACTACGCAAGCACGTGAGCATGCATCGTGCCATTTGTGCAAGTGACTCGGAGAGACTACCTGTCTCCATCTCCACTGTAAACTGCCATGGTGTGTCTGGGTCCTCTGTCTCGCCTTCCTCACAACCCTCTAGCTCCTGTGGCTGCTCCTGCTCCTCCTCTCCTGTCAGATGACTAGATAAAATGGTCATTTTGTCAAACCTAAACTGTGCTTCTCTGTGCCCCACCCTCTCCTCCTCCTCCACTTCAGCCCCCACAGGCTTCATGTGGCTGTGAAATGTATGCGCCATGTCTCCAGTGCCCTGACCAGCCATGGTTTCTAACGTGTTGTAGTACATGCAGCAGTTGAATCTCATCATTCATCTCATAGTCCTGGCGAATGACTAATAAAGTAGCTTCCTCAAAGGGCCTGAGCAAACGGCAGGTGTCACGTATGAGCTGCCACTGGTTTACAATGAAGTTACACAGGGGAGTCCCCCTATCCGTTTGGATCATCAAGAAATCCGTGATGGCTTGTCTCAGTTCCTATAGTCGATCCTGCATATGGAGGGTGGAATTCCAATGGGTGGAAACATCGCAAATCACACTATGTTGGGGGATACCGTTCTGACACTGAAGCTCAAGAAGGGTGTGCTTGGCGGTGTAGGAGTGCCTGAAGTGCATGCAAAGTTTCCTTCCCGTTGTTAGGATGTCTTGCAGATGGGGGGGGGGGGGGGGGGGGCTTCAGAAAACGCTTGAAAAGTAGATTGAACACGTGTGCCATGGCAGGACGCATGGCTCAGGCTTTCTTGTCGCAGCGCAGACAAGATGTTCTTCCCAGTGTCAGTCACCATGGGTCCCATTTGCAGTTTCGTGGAGTAAGTCAGGATTTCATGTATTGAGAAGAACAGCGTGAAACCGCCATGTCCTGCACACATGGTAGGCTAGAAGGGCACTGGGAAAAAATAAAAAAAATGAAAAAATGAAAAAAGAAATTGTACAAAAATAAACAAAATATTAAAAGGCAATGGAAAAAAATATAAAATATATATTTATATATATATTTTTATAAAATATATATATATATGTTTTTAAAAAATACAAAATATTAAAAAAATTTAAAAATATAAAAAAAAACCTACAAAATTAACCAAAAAAAAAAACCAAAAAAATTTGAGACATTTTATATGTTACTGTTATGTTATATGTTATTGCTGCTATGTTATATGTTATTATAAATATGTTCAAATCAAATAAGATAAATGTTAAGTATTAATATGTAATTGACAATTAGCCACTTTTTTCTGTGACACCATTGCTAAGTGCAAGTGCACTGTCACAGGCACAAAGGCCTAGGAGCATGGAGGCCACAGTGGAGGGACCTGTCCAAGTTGCTGTTGTGGTTGTGCAGGAACCACAATCACCCAGTGGGCCTAAAAATACCATTTTGTGAGTACTCACCTGAAAAATGGATATTGTTGGTGTGCCACACACCCCGCTTCACTTTTAAATATTCTTCACTTATTGGGTTAACTCACCGCCAGGTGACGCTGTGCAGAGAGGAAGTCTTGTAACGAGCCCCCTTCCGGCCTATATATACCTGGTACCTCCCTTCAATCACCAGTATATTAAAAAGCAGAAAGACAAGGTACCAGTATTTAACCGGTAACCTCAAAAATCAATTTGATATAAATAAAAGCTTCACCATATAAAGGCTTCGGAAATACCGAAAAGGGTGGGTGTGAAGCGGGGTGTGTGGCACACCAACAATATCCATTTTTCAGGTGAGTACTCACAAAATGGTATTATTCTTGGTGTGCCACACACCCCGCTTCACATTTAAATATTCTTCACTTATTGGGACATCCAAAAGCAGTGTCCACAAGGGATGGGCATCTCAAGGCCAGGTGAAGCATAACTTAAATGACTGCAGTCTGCAGAACTTTGCGGCCAAAAACAGCATCCGCTGAGGCTCGCACATCAACTTTGTAAAACTTAGAAAAAGTGTGAACAGAAGACCAAGTGGCAGCCTTACAAACTTGTTCAACAGAAGCTTGGTGCTGAAAAGCCCAAAACGCCCCAATGGCGCGAGTAGAATGAGCAGTGATACGAAAAGGGGGAACTTTCCCCTTAGCAGAATAGGCCGCAGTAACGGCCTGACGTATCCACTTGCTAATGGCAGATTTGGCTGGTGCCAAACCCTTCTTAGGCCCATGGGGCACAACAAAAAAGGAATCCGTCCTACGAAAAGGAGACGTGATAATCAAGTAGTACTTAACACAGCGTACTACATCCAAACAATGCAAAACACTCTCTTTGTCATTCTTAGGATTAGGACACAAGGAGGAAAGAACAATATCTTGGTTCAAATGAAAAGCAGAAACAACCTTAGGAAGAAAGTCTGGCTTGAACCGAAAGACCACTTTATCCTGATGCCTCTCAAAGTAAGGCGCCTGGATAGACAAGGCCGCCAACTCCGAGACACGCCGGACCGAAGTGATAGCTACCAAGAAGACAATCTTCTGAGTCAGGGTAGACAAAGCAATATCTTGCAAAGGCTCAAAAGGAGGAGCCTGAAGAGCAGAAAGAACCAAATTCAAATCCCAAACCGGGAGTAATGGTTTCCTGGGAGGCCGCACATGCGTAACCCCCTGGAAAAAAGTTTTAACTAAAGACTGAAGCGCAACACGCTTCTGAAAAAAGATAGATAAGGCAGAAACTTGCCCTTTCAACATACTAAGCTGAAGTCCTATAGTAGATGATAGAAGAAGACCTCTTCCGGGCACTGATCAGAGTCTTAACGACTGAATCAGAAAGACCCTCCTCCTTCAGGATGGAGGTCTCAGCAGCCAGGCCGTCAAACCCAGCGCTGGTAAATTGGGGTAACACAATCGCCCCTAAGTGAGCAGAAGAGGCAGAATGAACTGGTCCACTGCCAGCCGAACAATGTCTGCGAACCACACTCGCCTTGGCCACCTTGGGGCCACGAGAACGGCGGACACCTTTCCCAGAGCCAACTTCCGAAGCACCCTGCCCAGCATGGGTATTGGAGGAAACAGGTATAGAAATCCCAGAACTCCCCAGCTCAGGGACATGGCGTCCACTGCCAGAGCCAGAGGATCCTGGGAGAGCGACACGAAGTTCGGGAGCCTGTGATTGTGACGAGAGGCAAACAGGTCCACCTCCGGGGTCCCCCATCGGAGACACAGAGAGCGAAACACCCGAGGATGGAGAGCCCATTCTCCCAGACGGGGAAAGCCCCTGCTCAACCGGTCCGCTACCTGGTTCTCCACTCCTGGAATGTATACCGCCGAGAGACAAGGAACATGGGCCTCCGCCCAGGTCAGGATCAGGGACACTTTTCTGAGAGCACTCAGACTGCAAGTCCCTTCCTGAAGAATGATGTAAGCAACCGCTGTTTGATTGTCTGAATGCACCTGGACCGGAAGGCCCAGAACGTGCTGAGTCAGGAGAGCAAGCTCCCGACGGATGGTTCTCAGTTCCAGAATATTGATGGGTAAGTGGGCCTCTTGAGGTACCCACTGCCCCTGACACTGCAGCTCCTTCCAGAATCCGCCCCATCCCGACAGACTGGCGTCCGTGGTGACAATTTCCCAAAGGGGGGTCAGGAAGGACCTGCCCTACACAAGATTGGTCAAGACCAACCACCACAGGAGGGACTGCCGGACCCGGGAGGACAGCTGGAAGGACTGATCCAGCGACCGAGGCTGCTGGTCCCAAGACGCCGACAGAAAAAGCTGAAGCGTTCTCGTGTGAATTTGAGCAAAAGGAAGAAACACTCTGTGTTGATGAGAGTCCAAGCCGGGACGAACTGACCCATCTTTCTTGGGGACTGCGAAAAGATTGGAGTAGAAACCGAGGCCCATCTCTAAGCGCGGTACCGGCCGGATGACCGCCATCTCTAACAGATTCTTTACCGACGCCAGGAGCCCCTGCGCGGCCAAAGGATCGATGGGCACCCGAGACCGAAAGAACCGTGAAGAAGGGCGAGACTCGAATTCCAGCTTGTAACCGGATGACACCACTTCCTGGATCCATCTGTCTGGAACCTCTTGGTTCCAAACCTGGGAGAAGTGTCGCAATAGTCCCCCCACCCGCACGGGTGAGGGCAGCCCCTCATTGCTGAGCGGGCTTATCAGCAGGCTTGGGCTTGGTGCCCCAGGACTGAGTGGGCCGGCCACAGCCCCTCCCCCGAGTCCAACCTGCACCTCTGGTAGCGGGAAAGGAAGCCCCCTTACTCGCTCTGAATCCTCGAAAGGAAGGCCTACCAGAACTTGCCCCCCTAAAGGGACCACGAGGCCTCTTGCGTTGTGGCATCTTACCACCCTTTGCGACTGAATCAATTTTCTCCCCAAACAGACGCAACCCCAAAAAGGGGAGAGCTGTGAGCACCTTTTTAGAAACTGCATCCGCCGACCACTGACGCAGCCATACTAACCGGGGAATTGCTACTCATAGCCAGCGCATCGTCCTGAGCGGATAGGACATAGGACACAAAAGATTCACACTGCTTAAGCGCAGTAAACTCTTTACAAGCGGGATTGAGATCCTCATATAGCCCCTGAATTACAGACCTAATCGCCAATAGAAGAAGGGCTGAAGCACACACCGGGCGCATCGCTGACCCGGCATAAGTGAAACCATGGCGAGCGTACTGGTCAATCCGACGATCTTCCCCATCTTTAGGGACAGTGGTCTCAGCAGACTGTACCATAGCCGTGCTGGAGAGCCCTAGCACAGGGGTATCGACGTCAGGAGGGACAGACCAAAGCTTCACCAACTCTGGCGGAAAAGGATAACGCTTTTCCCAACTGGAAGGGATTCCAGATAACTGCGTGGGATGTTCCCATTCCTTAAGGACCACCCTCTCAAAGTGGTGCTGTCTGGGAAAAACCCAACGCGGCTGAGGCTCTTTAAACAACTGACCCTTTGGCAGGGTGACAGCCTCAGGTGGATCTAAATTCAAAATTTTAAACATTTGAGCCAGAATGGAGGGGGGTGTCAAAAGCAACCCCCGCCGACCAATTGCCAATCACATCAGCCTCAAGCTGATCTGCAGGCTCATCTGACTCCAACAGGAATTCTTCCTCATCCGGGGATCCATTGGACCATTCCACAGGCTCGCATAACTCGTCCTGTGGAGCCGAAGGTACCGGAGTCAGGTGCTTCCGTTTTGCAGGGGCCTTTAACCCTGCTTTAACGGGCACTACTTTCCGGGGGCTGGCCGACCGTGCCGCCACCTCGGATTGCGAATCCCCACTTTTGACAGTGTCATGCAGGGTCCGGAACAGGGAGGGAAAGGTAGGAGATGATGAAGGTTGTGACGGGCCAGCAGCCGAAGCAACAGACTGACGCGCAATGCTCTGCTTTGCACAAGGGATGCAAATAAAGACATCATCAGCTGGGAGCAGAGCCCCACAACTTATGCACCCCCCGAATGGCTCAGAAGAACCGTTTCCGGCAATAACGGAAGCCTCCATATGGTGATTTATGGTATTCGCAATTTTTTGGGCTTTAAGGCATAAGCCAACCCGGGATGCCCCCTTATTTGTAAATGTCCCGGAAGGGAGGATTTTTTTTTTTTTTTAAAAAGGAAGGTCCCTCTTAATAATCTATATATATATATATATATATATATATATATATATATATATATATATATATATATAGATTATATATGTATATTCTTAAATATAAAAATATCCCAATATTTTTTTTTTTTTAAAGAAAGACTAGCCAAGTAACATAGAGCCGGAGGGCCACCATAAACAGGGATCCCGGGATCTGTAAGGAAAAGAAAAAACCACAATCAGATCCCCACATGCGTGTAACAAGCCAAAAAACCTATGTATGCATGGCACCAAAATGCCTTTAAATGAGCAAGAAAAGACCACAACCCTGCCCCTTAATAAATTCAAAAACATGATGCCTCCTTAAAAACCAGGGTGGGGCCGCTTACCTGAAAGGACCGAGAGCAGCAACCGGAGGGACGAAGCAGCAGCCAGCAGCAGCACAGGTAAATACAACCATGTGCGGCCGCGCCCCCCCCCCCCACTTGACTTCCTTTTAAACTTGAAAGGAAGGAAGTGAAGCTGGGGCCGGCCGCATGACGCTACCACCGGCGCCACGCCCCCGTCACCGCGTCACCGGGACCCGCCCCCTAAGCTCGATCAGTGCGGCCAAATCATCTAGGAATTGAAACCAGATGAGCCGCTACACGCGCACAACAAGGCAGGAGGCGGCGGAGGGGGGAGACGAAGGAGGGGGGAGGAGGAGAGGAAAACAGCATAGCGCAGCCATACCGACAGAAGACCTGCCATACAGTGGCCGCAGGGAGACCAGCGGGGAAGGGGAGAGGCGGGAGGGGGCTGTGGAAACTCAGGCGGCAAGCCAACCTGCCCAGCGCGGTCCGCCCAACCGCCCCCAAAGCTGACCTAAACACACAAACCGGCCAGGACTATAAAAAAAAAACAGACCTGGCCGAAAGGGAAAAGAGTGCACACATGCTGTGCAGTCTGCTCAATGCATAAAGTAAGACACACATGTTATCATAAAGTTATACTGTGAAAAACACACACACAAAATACACAACCCTCTAACCCCCCCCCCCCCCATAGTGAAGGGAGAAGGGACCGTAACGGGAGAGTAAGGGGCTACGGGGACCCTCGGGACAGGGGCATCCCATTTCCGGATCACCATGCCGGATAGCCGCATTGCCCCCAAAAGAGGGGGTCGAGCGGAGGAGATAAGCTCCTAGGCACCTATAGTGCCATCTAACATTTGCCCAGTGAGCAGCCTAGGCTGGGAGGCTTCAATTCCACCATCAAGGTATAAACACTCAAACCGGGCAGAAATAGACCAAAAGGGGGGTGCCGGGGTAAGACCCCGGCTACCTGTAAGCAGGAGACTTCAATCTTCTGTCTTGTCGTCAAGCAGAGAGAAAAATACTGGTGATTGAAGGGAGGTACCAGGTATATATAGGCCGGAAGGGGGCTCGTTACAAGACTTCCTCTCTGCACAGCGTCGCCTGGTGGTGAGTTAACCCAATAAGTGAAGAATATTTAAAAGTGAAGCGGGGTGTGTGGCACACCAAGAATAGGATGTGTATTGTCCATAGTTACAGCTCCAGACGTAGGCACTGCTGTGAACTTTGGTACACAATGACAGGATAAAGGACTGGCCCACCTTCTGTTCAACAAAATTGTACAGGGCTGGTACTGCCTTCTTCGCAAAGAAATGACAGCATGGGACTCTCCACCTCGGCTCGGCACAAGCCATCAGTTCTCTGAAAGGTCCACCAACTCAAAATGGAGGGACTGCAGCACCAGCAACTTATTCAGGAGCACATTTAGCTTCTGCGCGTTGGATGAGTGGGCACATACTGTTGTCTCTTGGACATGGCTTGGCCAATGGATTGCTGGCGGAATGACTGACTCGGATTAAGAGGAGGAGGAGCATCTGGAGCGACAGAGGATTGGTATGACACACAGGAGGTGGTGGAGCATTGGCTGGCTGGAACAGAGAGTGGCTTGCCATTGGGTAATGCAGCAGGCTGGACCACCACTTTGGAGCCAACTCTCCCAGGCCACTTTATGGTGATGCTGCAAATGTTGACGCAGGGCTTTGGGTCCAACATTGGGACCCTGGCCACACTTTACCTTCTGCCTACACATCTTTCATATAGTCATGTTAACCTCCTGCGGATGCTTGATGAAAAACTGCCACATCGCCGAGTAGCTAATTTTTCCTACCAACAGTCCGCAATAATTCACTACTGCTGCTGCCGCCGCCACCGCCGCCAACTCCAGGGACCCTCTTCCACTACCTCCTGGGAAGATAGCCTGCAGTGCAAGGGGTCTACCCTGAGCACATTTGCCTCCATACTTTCCCCTTCTGCCACCATGCTGGCTGCTAAATCTATCACTCTCCATCACTCCAAGCCTTTAAAAGTGCTCTCAAAACTCAATGATGTCCTCCTCGGGTTCCTCATCAGTGTCTGCTAAATGAGCCAAAACGCTTACAACACCTCCTCCCACGACACTCTCATCACTACTTGCCCGCCTAGTGGAAGAAGCGGCGAGTGTCTCCTCCACTTCTTGGCTGGGCAATAGCTGCTGATTTTTTGATTATCAGATCGTCCTCACTGAATAGTGAAGCTGAACCCAAAGCATAACATACAACAGTTGACTGGGGGTGTCAGATGTCACTTGTGATGCAGTGGATGATCTTGTTAACCAATGGATGACGGCAGATGGGTTGCTGGTCAAGACACGACCGCTAGCTGATCCCGGGAGATCAGGCCTCTCACTGAGACTCCTGCTGCTACTCACCCCTATTCTGCAGAGACCTCTGCTTGATGAAATGAGGCCTTATATGTTACTAATATGTTACTATGTTACTAATATGTTAATAATCTGTCACGTTTTTTTTTTTTTGAGAGACTGGCCTGCGTGGAAATGAATCGGGCATGGATCAGCCAAGATTTCCACCCACCAATGCCTGATGCATTAGAGTAGATTGATGATGGGGCCAGACCAACACTAAAGAAATATGGATCATGCAAAACAGATTTAAGGCGCTGCTCTCCAGTTACAGACATTCCTCCACATCAGGCCACAAGTAATTATTGAGAAAATGCTTTACGTTACTCTTACTTTTTATTAATATTCTTCGGATAAGATATATGTGCCGAAAATCTGTATATGTTCTCTTAATGCTGCTGCCAACTCCAGGGTGTCTCTTTTTGGCAATTTTGGGCTCCTTCGGCTGCTGCTTGCTACTCCAGTGTGTCTTTAGGCCAATTTTTTGGCACCTGCTGCCAACTCCAGTGTGTCTTTCAAGCAATGTTTTGGTTCCTGCTGCTGCTGCTGCTTGCAACTCCAGGGTGTCATTCAGCTAATTGTGGGGCTCCTGCTGCCAACTCCAGTGTCTCTTTCAAGCTATGTTTGGGCTCCTGCTGCTGCTTGCAACTCCAGGGTGTGATTCATCCAATTTTTGTCCTCCTGCAGCCAACTCCAGTGTCTATTTCAAGCTATGTTCTGCTCCTGCTGCTTGCAACTCCAGGGTGTGATTCATCCAATTTTTGGGCTCCTGCAGCCAACTACAGTGTCTCTTTCAAGCAATGTTTGGGCTCCTGCTGCTGCTGCTTGCAACTCCAGGGTGTGATTCATCCAATTTTTGGCCTCCTGCAGCCAACTCCAGTGTCTCTTTAAAGCAATGTTTGGGCTCCTGCACCTGCTGCTGCTTGCAACTCCAGGGTGTGATTCAGCTAATTTTTGGGCTCCTGCTGCTGCCAGCTCCAGGGTGTGTTTTTCAGGCACTATAGGGGTCCCTCATAGTGATGCCACTTCAACTATCTGCAATTGTGCCGCTCTGCGATTCTATTAGCGATGCCTCTGATCTGCATGTGATAATTATTTACAATATTATTTCACTAACCCAGCACGCATCCTATGCGTGTTACAGCAAGGCAGAATGGTTTACAACCCTATTGAGGCTCTAGGAGGCTCAGCAATAGCTGTTTTTAATAGCGAATCGAATTTTTCAAAAGTTCGCTCATCTCTACTTAACATGATTAGACGTACACTTCCAATTAATCTATCGTGGGGCACATTGGCTTTCCTACCTTGGCTAAAAAGGTGCTAGATAAATAATAAAGGTTTGTCATCAAGCTTTGTTATAATCATTACCCTTCATCTCAGAAGCATTGGTGACCAACCTTATCAATAAAGATCAAATTCTATATATTACTGAATTGCTAAGACCATTATTACCCGGATTTCCATTAGTGTTTAAAAACTTTAATCTATTTTGTGCTTTTGGCAAGATCACAATATGTACAGGTTGCTGTATTCCTGTAGCTTTTATATGCTGACATATATAATTAGGTAATCCTATTGTGGACCCTGAAAGAAATTAACAAGACTATCAAGATAACTTTAGGTTTGCAGCATTTAAACGTTTCCTAAGCAATGTTCCTGGCAGCAAACACACTAAGTATTTATTTGGTCTCCAAATTGCCTTTAGTCTGCAATACATTACAATTTCTCTTAGCAACCAAAAGAGTAATAGATTTGCTTTAGGTTTATATTCTTCTGTTGGCCAATAAATTGCTTTAACTGAGACAGTTACACCTCAAAATGTCTCTTAACGCCACCTTTTCTAGCATGTTGACTTCATCGCCATTCTGTCTTCTAAATGGTAGGAAAGTTTTTCTTGCTCCCAAGCTGTCCTAATTTTTTTGCCTTTGAAAACATCTCAAGAGCAGAGTGAACAGTGACATCATGAAAAACACATTTATGCTGACTGTTCTCCACCGACAGGCCTTAATGCATTTACACTCAGCGGTAGATAAACTCCCCACCTTGTAGGTGCTAATTTAGCATCAAGTAAGACTACTTCTCAGGTTTGCTGATAACACAATTTGCTGTTTATGTTTCAGTTAGCTACTGTCAGTTTTACTTCCCTTTATGGCTATAGGAAGGTTTTACGTTTTTGAAGATAGGAAAAGAACGCAAATATGTTTTTGTAAACTTTTAAGGTTCTTTTTAAATTTTTTTTTTGTCTTGTTATTGTACAGTAACATTTTTATCTTTTGTAGTAAAGAACGTTTAACCCTTCTAGCGCCAGCTATGTAAAATTCACGTAGCTGCCTCTCCTGTCAAAAGCCAGCTACGTAAATTTTACTTATTTAGCTTTTCCTTACCTTAGGGTCATCTGGGGGGCATCTGCAGCCTGCCATCCATGGAATCTTCCAGATTGAAGTCCGATATTCTGTGGATGACTTTGGTCACCCGATCACCCCCAGGACCAATCACCAATCAGTCATCTGCCGGCGCCCGCCGCTATGTAAACAAGCTGCGGGCGGGCGCCGGTTTCTTGCAGCACGGATCCCCAGATAGAAATGCTGGTGTAGATGTGCTGGGGGGGGGACCCTGATGACGGGTGGGTGGCCATGGGCGATGGATGATGGCTTATGGATCTCATAGTAATGAGATCCATGCCATGAAAAACAGCGATCTCGGCTAGATCGCTGTTTTTTGTGAATAGATCTCATTACTGTGAGATCTACTACTGTGTTTGGAGCATTGATAGATATTGTGGGGGTTAAAAATACTATTTTGTGAATACTCACCTGTAAAATGGGTATTATGAGTATGTCACACACCCCGCTTCAAACATTAATATTTACACTTGCGTTACTCCACCAGCAGGTGGCGACGTTGCAGAGAAGTCTTGAAAAACGAGCCCCTCCTGATCTATAATACCTGGGACCTCCCACTTATCTCCCAGCTTTCAAACAGCAGTAAAGACAAGGTACCAGGAAAAAAACCAATGGCAACCCTCAAATTGTAAACAAAACTTCACCCTATAAAGAATCCAGGATACCAAAAAGGGCGGGTGAAGCGGGGTGTGTGACATACTCATAATACCCATTTTACAGGTGAGTATTCACAAAATGGTCACACACCCCGCTTCAAACATTAATATTTACACTTGGGACATCCAAAAGCAGTGTCCAGAAAGGGCGGGTATCCAACAAGGCAATAATGCAAAACTCAAACCACTGCAGCCTGCAGACCCTTGCGGCCAAACACAGCAACTGCTGAAGCCCGCACGTCAACCTTATAAAACTTGGAAAAAGTGTGAACAGAAGACCAAGTAGCAGCCTTACAAACTTGTTCAACAGAAGCCTGGTGCTGAAAAGCCCAAGACGCCCCAACAGCATGAGTAGAATGAGCAGTGATACGAAAAGGGGGAGCCTTCCCCTTGGCAGAATAGGCCCCAACAACAGCCTGACGAATCCACTTGCTAATGGAAGACTTAGCCGAAGCCAAACCCTTCCTGGGCCCACAGGGCACCACGAAAAAGGCATCAGTCTTACGAAAAGGAGATGTAGTAAGCAAATAGTACTTCACACAGCGTACCACATCCAAACAATGCAAAACCCTCTCCTTGTCAGTCCTAGGCTTAGGACACAAGGAAAGAAGAACAATGTCCTGGTTAAGATGAAAAGCAGAGACCACCTTAGGAAGAAAGTCCGGTTTGAAGCGGAAAACCACTTTGTCCTGATGCCTCTCAAAATAAGGAGCCTGAATCGACAAGGCTGCCAACTCCGAAACGTGCCGAACCAAAGTCATGGCCACCAAAAAAGCAACCTTCTGAGTCAAAGTAGAAAGAGCAATATCCTGCAAAGGCTCAAAAGGAGGAGCCTGAAGAGCAGAGAGCACCAAATTCAAATCCCAAACAGGGAGCAAAGGCTTCCTAGGAGGCTGCACATGCGAAACCCCCTGAAAAAAAGTCTTGACCAAAGGATGAAGCACAGAAACCTGCCCCTTCAAGGTACTCAGCTGAAAACCAGAATCCAGCCCCAATTGAAGAAAATCCAAAATTCTGGAAACAGGGCAAAGATCTAGCCTCACACCAATCAATATAAGATCTCCAAGTCCTATAGTAGATGGTAGAAGAAGACCTCTTCCTGGCGCTAATAAGAGTCTGAATAACAGAATCTGAAAGACCTCCCTCCCTTAAGATAGAGGTCTCAGCAGCCAGGCCGTCAAAGCCAGAGTTGGTAAATTGGGGTAAGGCAGTTGACCCTGTGTGAGAAGATCCAGCCGAAGAGGCAGATCGAACTGATCCACCGCCAGACGAACAATGTCTGCGAACCACACCCGCCTTGGCCACCTTGGAGCCACGAGAATGGCGGGAACCCCTTCCAGGGCCAGCTTTCGCAACACCTTGCCTAGCATGGGAATCGGAGGAAACAGATAAAGGAACCCCAGGTCCGCCCAGCTCAGAGACATGGCATCCACCGCCAGAGCCAGAGGATCCTGAGAGAGCGACACGAATGTCGTAAGCTTGTAATGTTGACGAGAGGCAAACAAGTCCACCTCCGGTGTCCCCCACCGGAGACAAAGAGACCGAAACACCTTGGGATCGAGAGACCATTCCCCCCAGCGGGAAGAGCACCTGCTCAGAAAGTCCGCCTCCGTGATTTCCACTCCCGGAATGTACACTACCGAGATGCAAGGGACATGGATCTCCGCCCAGGCTAGGATCAGAGACACCTCTCTGAGGGCACTCTGACTGCGAGTCCCTCCCTGGTGATTGATGTAAGCAACCGCCGTCCGATTGTCTGACCGAACCTGAACCGGCAAACCCTGTAAATGCTGTGTCAAGTGAGACAGAACCAACCTGATGGCTCTTAGCTCCAGAAAGGTTGATGGGCAAGTGGGCCTCCTGAGGGCCCCACCGCCCCCGGAACTGAAGATCCTTCCAGAAAACTTCCCATCCCAACAAAATGGCGTCCGTGGTGACAGTCTTCCAAAGAGGCGTCAGAAAAGACCTGCCCCTCAAGAGATTGACCTGTGCCAATTCCTGAATCAAGAGAACCTTAGGCTGAGGCAGAAACACCCTGTGTTGACAAGAATCCAAGGACATTCCCAGGAAGGACACCACCCTGGCCGGAGCGAGGGAGGACTTGGGATAGTAGATCACCCAGCCGAAACTCTCCAGAGTGGACACCACCGCCCTGGTGTCCGTCTCCAATTGACCGAAGGAAGGAGCCATGATGAGAAGGTCGCCATGATAAGGCACGCTGCAAATCTCCTGAGCCCTGAGAAGGGCCATCACTCCGGCCAGCACCTTGGTGAACACCCTTGGAGCCGAGGTAAGGCCAAACGGAAGAGCCACAAATGAAAATGCCTATCTTCCACCACGAAACGAAGAAACCTTTGATGAGCCAGAAAGATAGGAACATGAAAGTAAGCATCCTTGATGTCTATGGACGTCATGGAGCCCCCCTGCCGAAGAGAATTGAGGGAAGAGCGCAGAGTTTCCATGTGAAATTTCCGGGGACGTATAAACCTGTTGAGGAACTTCAGATCCAGGATGGGAAGCACTGATCCATCTTTCTTGGGCACTGTGAAGAGGTTGGAATAATACCCGAGGCCCACATCTGAGGAAGGAACCGGGCAGATGACTGCCATGTCCAGAAGATTCCTTACCGCCGCCAGGAGCTCCTGCGCGGCCGAAGGATCGGTGGACACCCGAGCCCTGAAAAACCTTGAAGGAGGTCGAGACTTCAGTTTGTAACCGGACAACACCACCTCCCGGACCCATCTGTCCGGAACCGCCTGGTCCCAAATCTGGGATAAGTGTTGCAACCGTCCCCCCACCCGCACGGGTGAGGGCGCCCCCTCATTGCTGAGCAGGCTTGGCAGCGGGCTTGGTCTTGGTGCCCCAGGAGTGACCGGGACAGCCACAGCCTCTCCCCCTGTTCCAACCTGCCCCTCTGGCAGCTGGAAAAGGAGGCCCCCCCTGCCCGCTCTGGCTCCCTGAAAGGAGGGACTAAAAGAAGCCGGTCCCCGAAAGGAACGACGCGGCTTCTTGCGTTGAGGCAACTTACCCCCCTTGGCAACCGAATCCAGTTTGTCGCCAAACAGGCGCAAACCCAAGAAGGGAAGAGCCGTAAGCGATTTCTTAGAATTAAAGTCAGCCGTCCATTGTCGTAGTCACACCAACCATCGAATAGCAACCAACAGGGCTGTGGTTCTGCTACACATCGCGATGGAATCGTACTGGGTGGCCAGAACAAAGGAAACAAATGACTCACACTGCTTGAGAGAAGTTATCACAGGAGGGATCAAGGCCCGCGTACAAATCCCTAACAATGGACCTGTCAGCCAACAACAAAAGCGCCGAAGCACAAATCGGCCGCAAGGCCGAACCAGCACTGATGAAACCATGGCGATCCAACTGATCGATCCGACGATCCTCACCATCCTTAATGGTAGTAGTGTCAGGAGAGTGCAACACAGCCGAGTTAGAGAGCCCCAACACCTGGGCATCAACCGCAGGGGGAACAAACCAACATTTTACCAAGACCTCCGGAAAGGGATACCGCTTATCCCAACCAGGAGGGACACCAACAAGGCGCGTAGGCTGTGTTATTCCCTCAGGACAACCCTCTCAAAAAGTTGTTGCCTGGGAAACACCAAACGCGGCTTGGCACAACAAACAACTCACCCTTTGGTGGGGGGAGCGCCACAGGTGGCACCAAAGCCAAAAATTTCTAACATTTGGGCCAAAATAGAAGGAGTGTCAAGAGACACCCCCGCAGCCTGATCGCCAGCAGTACCAAACAATGCTGGTAGCCAGGCTCGTCCGACTCCTCGAAGAGCTCCCCCTCCTCAGCCGGGGGACAATCGGACCAATCCAAAACTTCCAACACCTCATTCTTCGGATCTGCGATGCTGGAGAAAGGTGCTTCCGCTTTACCGTAGCCTTCTGAGCTACTGCAGCAGAAAACATCTTCGAGGCTGGCCAAACGTGCACACACATCGGATTGCAAATCCCCACCTATGACCACGTCACACGGGGCCCGGAATAGGCGTGGGGTGGTAGGAGATGACTGAGGTTGCGAAGAGCCAGAAGCCGGAGTGCCAGACTGGCGCGCAATGTTCTGCTGAGCGCATGGAATGCACAATATGACATCATCCCCTGGGAGAGGAACCCCACAACCCCCGCCCGCCTGGATTGCCCCAAAGAGCCATTTCCGGTATTGGTGGAAGCCTCCATATGGTGAAATTGTGGTATTCGCAATAACCCAGGGATTTACGCAATATGCAACCCGGGATGCCCCTTTAAAATTAAAGTCCCGGAAGTGGGAGGATTTTTGCCTAGGGAAAACCCAAATTCTGAAATAAGACTAGCCAAGTATATCAGACCGGGAGACCCACTGCAGCGAGGGTATCCCAGGAACTGTAAGGGGAAGAGACAAAATCAGTCCCCAGAGAGAGCATCCAACCGGACTACAAAAAGGTTGGCAATCATGCGCACACACACACACTCACAATAAATAAAGTACTATGAATATATATCTACAATAATATACATATAAAATGCACGATAACATCCCCAAGAAGGCAATCATGCACCCTTAGGGAAGGTCCAGCTCCAAGGCCAGCAGAGATAGGCTTTTGGTCCACTTTAAAAAAGTGCAACCACTAACCCAAAGAATTTAAGCCTCTATATGGGGAATCCCATTTAAGGATGCCCCCGTCTCATCCTGGGAGGCCTACACAGGTGGATGCCATCCACGCAAGACCGTTCCTAAACTACTACACAGCGCATGACAAAACCAAGGAACCTGAAATGGCAGCGAGCCAGGACCGCAACAAGCCTCAGCTTCCGGAGTGAGGAAGAAGGACGACGGGCCGTGCACAGCGCGCGAAGTGCTCCGGCCCCGCCCGAGACAGTACAGCGCCGCAAGTGACCAACGGGAGCCAAACAGGCACCCCTAAACACACCATGACTGAACAGATTACCACACACAAAACCAAGCGCCAACAGCCCGGGCCACGCGCCCACAGCAGCCGCAGCGCTGACCCCGCAGCTGCCAGCACTCACCACAGACAGTCAGCAAAAAAGTAAAAACACACCACACATGCCACCCCCCCCCCCCCCCACGCAAAGGGAGAAAGGACCAAGCGGGAGAAAGGGAGGCTAAGGGGAACGTCGGGACGGGGCATCCCAAATCCGGATCACCATGCCGGATAACCGCGTTGCCGCGTGGGGTCGAGCGGAGGAGATAAACTCCTAGGCACCAGGAGGTGCCATCTACCATTGCCCAGCCAGCAGCCAGGGCTGGGAGGCTTCCAATATTTAACTAGGCATACAAACAAAAAAGGGCTGGGCAGAAATAGACCATGGGGGGGTGCCGGCTACCTGCAAGCAGGAGACTTCTTTCTTCTGTCTTGTCGCCATCTTGCAGAGAAGAACACTGGGAGATAAGTGGGAGGTCCCATGTATTATAGATCAGGAGGGGCTTGCTTTTCAAGACTTCTCTGCAACGTCGCCACCTGCTGGTGGAGTAACTCAAGTGTAAATATTAATGTTTGAAGCGGGGTGTGTGACATACTTAGAATATGATGGGTCGGTGGCCGTAGGCGATGGATGACGGCACCCACAGCTATGTAAACAAGCTGCGGGCGGGCGCCGGTTTCTTGCTGCACGGATCCCCAGGTAGGAATGCTGGTGTAGCTGTGCTGGGGGTGGGGGACCCGGATGACGGGTGGGTGGCCAT